>JAGTXK010000239.1:0-600000 GCA_019096195.1 Boletus sp. NGJ
CATACCTGAATCGTACCCAACACCGGGAAGAACACGTTCTCGAGCGGACTGTTCAACGTAAAGACCACCATTGCAATGATCACAAACAGCGTGTACAACATCGCGCTCTCGAGCGTCATTGCCATATAACTGAGGTAAAACGTCCCTTGTGGGGACCCGATTGCTTGAGTGATCGCCCGTCGATGCATCAAGAGTCGCGCGGAGATGAGGGCGGACGCGCAGACGTTCATCGCGGCGGAGCAGGAGAAGTAAGAGATGCCGCTGACTTGGACCGAGTAGGTGCTGTAGACTGCGCCGGGTGTGGCGCTGACGACGAGATAGGCTATCGAAGAGCCGACGGTGGCGAGGTATAGCAACGCAGGGAGAGCTAATGCATACTTGTTCGCCATCCAGACGATGTGGCATCGATAGAGCTGGTCCTCAATTCAGTATGTGTGGTAAAGAGAGCATGGGCAACGCACGAGGAAAGCGTCAGAAGCCCACGTATTCAAGACAAATGCGACGTCGACAACGACGGAAGGCCAGGGTGAGAGAGCGTTGGGGCCGTAGGAGCCAACGATGCCAAATATTGCCAAAAGTTGTGCTGGAGCGGCGTACATCGAGACTGCAATATACAAGGTGGTGACGACTAGCTGGAAGATGGAGTACGACAAGAGGACATTGTATCTCTTCCTTTGAAGCATGACCAAATTCATCCCGGTGATGGTGAGATAGACACCTAGTAAGAAAGTGTCAGTGGGAAAGCGAGTGAGGGGAACTACCTACCAAAGAGGATGCCCGCTACACCGCTGCCCTCGAACGCAATGGTGTAGCTGGTGAACAACGAGGGCGGGTACGCGGGCTGAGGGCTGCTCCCAGACATTTCTCTTGGAAGGGATCCGATAAGAGGTTCGAGTGCGAGGAAACGGACGAAGTGGTGGTGGAGGGTGTATACTTATATACATGCCGCGGCGTGCCTATGAGAACTGTTGGCGTGTGTTCACATGGTCTCGTCACCTGAGAAAAATAAACTTGGCAGCGTCCCTGAGTTTACGAGACTACACAACATTAATATTTTTGAAGGGCCGCTTCCACCGCTCAAACTAAGCGGGCAGTCCACGTAGCATGCTGCCAGTCCTCACAGTGCGACTGTGGACCATGACATGTGGCATCCGTTCCCTCGTCAAAACAAGCGATGATACCCGCTTCTTGGATCCAAAAATTGGCAGTGTCTCACTCTCCAGTATCTCCCACTCGGATGAGTGGTTTCGGTCACGGTTGCGGGTGTTTCATTTGCGGGGCAGTCTTTACCCATGTCTCCAACTTTTACCGCCTTTGGCGAGCTGAGCGCTGAGCTCTGACACCGTCCAAGGTGAAGCCGCATCTTCCGACGTGGCGACGCCGAGACCGCTGGCAGAGTCGGGGAGTGTAGTTGGTACGGTACATGCAATAGAAAGACGTAGTCTAGTCTAACAATTTTACAACTATTGCCGAGTACGCGGCTCAACGCTTCAAACGACGAACGTACTTCTCATTCAACATTAGGTCTGGCAGAACACTACCTCAGAATTCTCATGACAACCTCATCGTCGTGCTCACCCTCGTCCTCCGCCGTGACGATCCCAATACCCGGAAAATCAATTCTCAAGCGTCCACCCCCAACACAGACCGGAATCCTCAACCGCATCAAAGGTTTCTTGCCCACCCAACCCACCGCACCACTCTCCGAAGACCCCAATAAATCACTGAAAAGAGCGCATTTCATCCTACCACACCTCGCGACTGTCTACCCAATATCCACCCTCAATCCACCATCAACCCCATCGCTCAAGGACGAAAAACGTGCCATCGAGGAAAAGGAGACAGAGCGCCGGAAGCGGATCGTGAGAGGCAACTCGATAGGCCCTAACGACACAGAGGTGTGGTGGAACTTGGACAAGGTCGAGTCGTTTTACAGGGAATGCTGTGCGTCGAGAGAGGAGGAGCCAGATCCCGCAGTGTCTGCTGCGTTTAAGGTGTATCTGGATCCGCCCGCTGAAAAAGTGCGCGTTGCTCATGCATTTTCCATTCCTAGCGCGCATCTGCGACGAAACCTCGGTCGCTCGATCTGTCGGGCGTGCAGCTCACCCCTACCGCGGCGGCTGTTCTCTCGGACGTGTTCAACATCGAATGGGGGCTACGCAAGCTGACCCTCAGAGAATGTGACTTGGACGATTCTGTTTGTCGATCGTGTTCCTTTTCCTTGTCGTCTACTGACCCCTAGATAGAAGTTGAAACCCATCTTACACGCGCTGCTCATCCCTGGAACGCTCGAGTACTTTTCGGTTGCATCCAATCGTCGACTCAAGGCATCCGCGTTTAAACTGATTGGAGCGTATGCTTTGCAGGTGAGTCCCCTCCGCGTATCACCTGTTGGTGCTGACTTGCAGGATGGTAGGCCAAGAACTTACAATTCCTAGATCTCTCATCGACCGTGTTGGATAAGAAAGCAGTCGATTACATCGTCGTGTGTCTCACTGCTGCCCCGGAACCTGGCCTCGTTTCTCTCCGCCTAGATGACTGCTCTCTTCGTCCAAACGCCCTCGAAGCGCTAGGTGGGTGCCCTTTCATCACGAAAGCCACTCAAACGTGACGCTCGCCTTCCAGCTCGCGTGGTCCGGACATCGTCATTACGAAATATATCCCTCCGACATAACAAAATAACGCCGACGGGCGGTGGTGCCGTCGCGCTCGCCCTCATGATCCGCGACTACCCCGACGCCGTAGGCTCTGGGACTGTTACGCCCGGGAGCCCATCATCCGTCACGTCACCCGCATCCTCTCTGTTTATGTCTCCACCCCCATCGCCACTTCCGAGCTCTACTAACCTTTCCCCTCCGACGCGTACCGGAGCCATACCTCCACCCCCACGACACCCCTCTGTTCTCGGCCCTCAAACGACCTACACGCCGTATATCCCTCGGTCGAAGCGCGCCGCGGCGGCACAAACCCCGAATCCACTCTCGGCGACTGGCCAACCCGTTCCGATCATCACGTCAAATTCGCATGGTGGCGTGACGACACGACACCCTACGCAGGGCCCAGCAAAGACCGAGGGTGTGACTGTGAATGGGGCCCCGGGACGCTACGACGATGGTCCGAGTGCCGCATTGTTGGACAAGGTGCGCGCGTTGGATACGTTGCCGCGATTAGGTGCGCTTCGGACGCTCGATCTGAGAGGCAACGATCTTAGAGTAAGTCGATGCGTTGCGCATGTGGTGGATCGCGTCTTGATATAGGTTCTCAAAGACTGGGGTGACGTACCTCGCACAAGTGTTGAAGCGGAATCGCACGTTGAAGGTACTCAATCTGAGTGAGAACAAGCTGGACGTGCAGTGTCTCATGGCGATCGCTGAAGCCCTCGTGCGTTTTACTTCATCCTTTATCCTATTGTTCGTTTGTGCTCAGCTCGAGGGCCAGAAATACAATTTGTGTTTGGAGACACTGGATCTCAGCCGAAACCCCTGTTCGGGACCTGCTCTGGAAGGTGTACGTCCCCCACCCCCGTCTTTCTTTTGCGTGTTGCTCGTCTCTGACACCTTCCTCTCAAGATCCAATCGTTGCGTACGGCGTTTACACTCAACACCGCCCTCAAACGCCTCTTTCTCTCCTCCACCCAACTTACCTCTGCAGGCGCTATCGCCCTCGCCGAGTTCCTCCCTGAATCCGCCTCCCTCTTACACCTCGACTTGACCGTGAACAATATCGACCTCGCCGGCGTTATGGCGCTCAGTAAAGGTCTCAAAGGCAACCACGTCATGCGTTGTCTCGATCTCAACATCCCACCCGACAATGAAGAGTTTGCGAGGAACTGTCGGGATATCCTGAATACCTGCGTGAGGAACACAGAGGAGGCAGAGAGGGCGGCACGTGGTGGTGGGACTGGGGTGGGCGGGGCTGGACAAGGGAATGCGCATGTTGAAGATGGACATCAAGGGACGACGACGAGTGGGAAAGGGTTCGGGAAGGGGGTGTGGGGTTTGATCGAAGAAAGTGAATTGGCCAAGTCGATTCGGATGGGGGATGGGCTTCATGTCAAGGTAGAGTGTGCCTTCCCCCCCTTTTTTTTCGTCTTCATTTGCGCGCGGGGCTCCAACGTTATGTTGGCGTACGTACTGATTGGATGGTTTCCTCTTAGATGGATTTACTTTCGCGTGCGGAGGTGCTGCTGGGACAAATTCAGGCCGAGATCGAAGACAACGGCCAGACAAATTCAGGGCCCAACGTCCATCCTACCGGCGCTGGGGCGCGTCCGGGATCGGGTTCTGGATCGGAGCAGGAACTTATCTCCAAGGCACGGGAGATGGTTGAGACCCTGACGGTTCAGATTCAATCCAGTGCGACAGCGGCAGATGAATCCAAATTGGAGCGACTCCTTGGATTGTGCGACCGCCTCAACGGGGGGATCGACAAGCTCTTGTCACGTGTCTCTCGTCGGTCGCTCTTGCACGGTCTCGGGTTAAAGATCGACGGTCTGCAAGGCAGTAGCACTGGGGTGGGTGCGGGTGGCGAGACGAAGGCGCGCGAGGACGAGAACGTGCCGTTGACGCCGCGTGTAGACAAGGGCAAGGGCCGGGCGGAGCCTGAGCCAGAGGAACCTGAGAAAGTGTTGAGTCCCACATTCATGATCGCTGAATCAGAGGACGAAGACGAAGACGACCATAGATACCTGGATGTGGAGGAAGGGGAAGAGGTCGATGTACAGGCAACCACGCCGACGGATAGGTACGTTCGTTTCCGTCACGTCTGGGGGAGGCGTTCATCTTGGTTTGGTTGATGCGGCTGCTGATGCCGATGTTTGTGTGTGATAGGTCCAAGAGCTGGGTGGAGGAAGAGGGCGAGATATTCCGTAAAGGGGCGGTGTTGCTCGGTCCTGAGGAGATGGAAGGGGAATATGCCGGTGAAGATCTTCGCCGCGAGGTATGTCCCGTCTCCGTTCCTGTTCCTGTCCATGTCCCTGTCCATGTCTCCATCTTCATATCCATCCTCGCCTCAAACTCATCTCCCCGTCTCCGGAACTCACCCCTCTTTCCCGTATCCCGCAGCTTCTCGAAGCGATGGTCGAACGCCCACCCCCACGAGGCATCATCGACGACTTTGGGATCGAGGCCAGCATCCAAACGGCGTCGTTCAATGACATACCTACCCCACCCTCTCCTACCACGGAGGACCGGTCACGCGCTAAAGGCCCGCCCCCCACCACGCCCACCGCGCTACGTGCGTACATCCCGGCGCGCACGCGGTCGTCGGACGTGGGGCAGTTACTTTCGCCGACGGCATCTTCGCCGTCGCCGTCGCACCCGCCATCGCCATCACCGTCGCCATCGTCATCGCATTCGCCAATCTCCCCGACATCGCCACGTGGACATGGGAGTAGAGGGTTTCCCCCCTTGGGGGGCGCGACGTGAACGTGCGTTTGTGATATAGGCGTTGGACCGGCGTTGGACCGGAGATGGACGATGGAACTTCGTTGACGAGTCAATAATTTGTCCTTGGATGACGTTTCGTCTCAGTTCTCTCCCCTCTCCCCCTCCCCTCCATTTGTTTTTGGTTGGGGACTCGCTATCCATGTACATATGGGTTACGATGGGGACGCCTTTTTTTCCTTACGGACCAGATTATGGGACCAAGTCACACACGTCGATTGTCGTTCCCGCACGATGTACTCTAGACAGACGTCTGTGTTTTACATAATTTGAGTGATACTGTATCGTACCCCCGGTTCCACACCGACAAGCCAGCTGTGTCGATCTTTCGGCAAGGATGGATTAGATCTGCATCTCTAGATAAATATCTTTAACTGAGGATATTTACTTGCTGTGCGTACCCGTAGTCGCGTTTACCGTAGCAATTTTATCCTGAGGCCATTTACAACTAGCTTTTTGTAAAGAAATTGTGCATTTGCAAGTGATATGTTTCATTACAATCGAGGAAAAGGAGGCATTCGGATGTTGTTTTCCAAGCGGAAATCTGAATCGCTGTTTTTGTCACCTTGCTTGCCAAGGTCTCCCAACATTAGCTTCGTGTGCAAAACGTCTACATGTACAAATAGCAAATTAATTAATTAATTGTTAGTTTTAAATTGGTTTGTAAACCATAATCACTAACCTTACACGACACGTGGCATGGGAGGCTAGTCTAGCATCTGACAGCTCCTTCTCAAGTTCCAATCATTGTGTATGGCGTTATGCTCAATACAACCTCAAACGCCTCTTTTCTCTTCCACCCAGCTCACCTCTGCAGGCGTCATCACACTCCCCGAGGTCTGTTGACTTCACTCTCGATGTCCACTGTAACACCGACAAACTCGGCCGTCTGAACAACCTCGGTCACTCCTTCCTCACTTTCTTCGACCCCCGGGAGGAGCAGAGTGCCATCGAGCAAGCTATTCCGAGGTTCGGAAAACCATTGACTTCACCCTTTCCGACCCACATGGATGGACGGAGCCACTCGACGAATGACGCGATACTATCTCGAAGACATCCGACAGCATCCTGCTGCAGTCGTGCAGCCACCCGATAACCCGGTGTTGCGCCGTTTGGAAATGGTTGCTCGTGTACGTCCCTTGCTACACGAGGGTTTATCGTTAATCGACCACAATATTGTGTCAACGCCTCCTCCATACCCTGCAAAGAACATCGCTGCAGTGATATAGAGATCCTTGTCGCCCATCGCTGGTCTGATCCGCCGTGACACATGCGAGGCCACTGGGCGTAGCAACGCCATAATGTCACATAAGGCGGACTCGTTCAAGCCTACACAGGTAAGTATCCATTGAAAGGCAATTTGATGTGTTTGTTGCAACCTTGAACTTGATGAAGAACGGCTCAGCCCGACAATGATGACCTTTCCCCTTACGATTGGATTACTACTTGATAATCACACTGACGGTGTCCTGGCTGTGAAGATCTCCGTGGAGATTGAGAATTTCCCAACGGAGCTAGGGCGGGGCTACACGCTTATGGAAGGACTACTTTCCGACTATCGAGCTGATATATATCTACCGTGTTTCTGGACCACCGGATGGCTCTCTGGAGATAACGCCACTAGGTCGCACAAAACAAACATGTTGCCAGTGATTACCAGCCCGTCACTTACGACTGCCATCATCATGGTGGTAATCTTCGCTTTAGTATCTGCAGGTCTCCATTACAAGAAACAGAAACGTCGACTAACCTCAAAGGAAGGATATCCACCCCCTCCTGGCCCGCCTGCACGGTGGTTCTGGGACAATGTTATGCCGACGGTGAAGTCAGACCGTCTTCCCTAACTTTCTCCGATGCCTTGAACTAATTGGCTAATTTTCAGTATCGGCTCTACGTTCAACGATTGGGCTAATAAGTACGGCCCTGTGATCACGCTTCGTCAGGGCAGTGAGATAGCCATCGTTATTGCACGGGTCGACGTAGGACGGAATTTTATTTCTCGCTTTCAACAACAGTCCTTACTCTCTTTGGTTTCTCTGCAGGCAGCAACTGAGATAATGGAGAAAGAGGGTAGTGCACTCGTAGACCGTCCTCCAATGATTGCTGCAGGTGAACTTCTCTCGGGGGGCAAACGGATCACATTCGTAGGCAGTGGCGAGCGATTTCGTCGGCTCAGGAAAGCTATCCACACCCATCTTCAGGCGAAGGCAGTGTCCATGTACACAGGCATCCAGTTCGAGGAAGCGAAGATATTCATCCTCGACATTCTCAATGACCCAAACAACCATCAAAAACATGCACATAGGTGCGTTCTAGTATACCGAGTATGGGTTTTGTATGATGCTAGTGTATGTTGCTCTAGGTATTCCACATCTGTCATTCTACGCGTGACGTATGGGGAGTCGAATCCCATATCTATCAATGATCCAGAATTCGTTGGGGTGAAGCAAGTTGTCGAACACTTTATCGAAGGGATGCGACCTGGTGCTTACCTCATCGATCGTTTCCCTTGGTTGAAATACGTTCCTGGATATGGAAGTCGCCTGAGGAGATATCATAAGTCTGATCTCAAGTTTTACAGCGGTCAATTGAACCGCGTGGAACATGCAATGGTGAGTTCTCCTTCTCTCATGTTAGAACAAAATAGTGTAACTAAAAAAATACTTTAGTTGTCGGATAATACTAGTCCGTCATTCTCGAGAACATTGCTGGAAAATGCCCACGACCATCAATTATCTGTTGATGAGATGGCTTTCCTTGCTGGAACTGTCTTCGAAACCGGGTCTGACACAGTGCGAGGATTCCTTGAGTGGCCTCCAAATGGGCTAAATGGAGGCTCATAGAGTGCACACAGTATCATTGCGATGACCATGGCTGCAGCCTGCTTCCCCGAGGCACAAGTACGGGTACAAGAGGAGTTGGATATGGTTGTCGGTAGGGATAGACGTAAGTTCACCCATCTTCCACTTGGTCACGTATCCTTTCACCTCCTCTCATCTCAGTACCGAGCTGGAATGACTGGGACGATCTTCCTCAACTACATGCTTTTATTTCAGAGGTGCTCCGCTGGAGACCCATCACACCACTTGGTAAATGATTTGAATCCTTCCTAGAATTTTACGGATGATTTTTTCATAGGTTTTCCGCACCGCTCAACGAGGGATATCATTTGGGTATGACATCTTAACTACGAATATTGTCCTAGTTAACGTCATATCAATAACAGAAAGGCTGCTACATCCCTGCTGGAACGACGGTGACCGGAAACCAGTGGTATGTATGCTTCACTCTCGGATCCTTGTAAAGTGACTGACTGAAGTGTTGGTACACTAGGGCCATTAGTCGAGACCCTGTCGCATTCCCGGATCCTGAAAAATTCGACCCTCGACGCTGGCTCGACCAAAACGGTCAACTATGTAACGATATTGAGTGTTATTCATTTGGCTTTGGTCGAAGGTATGCACGTCCTCAGACTTTCGTGTGGTGATCTTGCGTGTCACTAACGCGATGATGCTATTTACGAAGAGTGTGTCCAGGAATGCATCTCGCAAACAGCTCGCTGTTTGTCACGCTTGCGTTCCTTCTCTGGTCATTCCGAATTGTTGAGCGCTCTGGAGCGCCGATCGATACTACGCCGGATATGGACAATGTTGTATCCCATCTGGCGCACTTTGAGGTGAACTTCGTGCCTCGTATTGAGGAGGCACGGTTGAGAGATGTGATGGTAATGTAAACCGTGTGCAGGTATCGTCACAGATGTATTTGGGTTTCTGGATGGCTGAGAATGTATAGTATTTGTTTCGCGTGATGGCAGAGCGGTTATCAGTCCAACAAAATAACTTTGTTTCCCCCGATAAAACGTTTATGGACCAAGCCAGACACATGTAGCTGTATGAACGGACTCCCTGAGGGTATCGATCTTCCGGCAAGGATCAGTACCTTGATTTCTGGACAGCACGACGCTCGAGAGCGGTGAGGTTGATGTTGACGGCAATGTCACTGTGTCACTGTGTGGCAGTGAGGGTCTGTGCGCACTCAGTCACGAACAACACTGGCAGATGACGGCTGCAGTTTCTCCACTGCGGTATCAATATTTAATCTCAGGATGGCAGGCCCATGCCATGCGGGCGAGTCTGAGTTTCTGCGCACAGACCCAGGGCCTTTCCCCCATAAAAAAATCTCGTCATCCAACACTGCATCCATTACCCACTTACCCACCCCCTCTGTTTTTGTTTTTGTTTTTGTTCTTTTCATCTGAGATATGACTGAACCATCTACGGAATCCGCCAATGCTCCTCGTCGATCAAGTCGGATTTCAGCACAAGCACGTCCTGAGGCGCCGGCAAAGAGGACCCGAAAAGGAGCCTCCAATGCTACCAATAACAGCGCCAAGTCGAACAAGGCAGGGACCACTCGAAAACGGGCCAAGAAAGATGGCCAAGAAGGGGAACAAGACGCCGATGGAGTCCAGCAAGAGCAAGATGCGAAAAAGGTCTGTTGGTCGCGTTTGTGTTGTGTGTTTTTGCTCGTCGAGTTCGGGGCAGTTGCCATCGATTGATCTCTCTCATTGTTTACGATTTGAAACAAAAATCATTTTCATTTTTGCTTCCGAATGGTGATACGATACTTGGGTGGGATAGGTAAAGCTGCCTTCTGCGGAGGAGACGCAAGCCGCAGGGAACGTGGCGGCTGAAGAGCCCTCTGCGGCGGCCGCGGAGCCTTCATCCGCGCTATCGGACGCACCCAAGAACGTTGACATCGGGGAGTCCCTTCCATCGTTCGCTGTAAAGAACGAAAAAGGTGAAGACGTCGACACGGCATCACTCACGGCAGAGAAAGGTGTCGTTCTCTTCTTAGTTCCAAAAGCCGATACACGTGAGTATATCGTTGCTCGGTCCCTGATGCACGAGGGATGTCGCCTTGATGTCTCTTGGGCAATGTGATGACATCGATGGGCTGAAGCGATACAATTCGATTGATCGTAGCTGGTTGTAATATTCAGGCGTGCAGCTTCAGAGACGTCTGGCAGGAATTTGGAGCGCTCAACTATGGCGTTTACTGCCTCAGCGCAGATTCTCCCGCCGCCCAGACAAAATGGCAGACAAAGGTGACCCAGTCCGCATTGATGGCTCGGCTCCTTGACTCGTTCTGACGATCATGTTTGATGCGAAGAAACAATTACCGTATCAGCTGCTCTCGGATCCTCAGAGGACGTTTATAGGCGCCCTTGGTGCCGCAGATGGTAACAGGACCAAGCGGAGTCATTTCGTGTTCGACAAAGACGGGAAACTGCTCGATAAGAAGATTCCCGTCAAACCCGCGGACAGGTACGTCTACCCAGTTGTCTTTATCTTCGTCTGCTGACTTTTGAGTGATGTAGCCCGCGATTAGCCCTTGATTTCGTCAAAGGACTCGGCAATTAGGCACTTGGAAGGTGGGGTGTGCGATGTGATGTTGTTGACGACCGTACATACCATGCATTCTATCTTTTACTAAAGCTGAAACATGTTTCAAACTAAGGTTGTAAAGATGTCAGTCAGTCATTGGTAAAAATGTCTCCTGTCGCGACATCAGTAGTTTACAGCTGTTTTCATTTCTGCGTGGAAAGCAAAGTTCGAAAAGTCGCGCCTCGGAGACGGCCGGGAAAGGACCCCGGGTGCAGCTGAGTAGTATAGTTCTAGTGGCTGACATGTCACTTTTGATTTTGCATACTGGCATGTCGAACGAGCCAATCGAGCCTAAGCAGTATGCTTTTACTGTTGCCCTCACCGTTTACACAGCACTCAAGCAGTCAACCAAGGGCAAGAGCACTGTCAAGTGACAATAGAAGTCCATAAAAACCAAGGAATTACTTTTTCCATTGAACAAGGACAACTATGTTGAATTCATGGAAAGCATTCTTGAGAAGCACAGACAGACTCAATACAAGCTCTCAAAGAAGCAGCAGTTCTCGTTCAAGTTTACCATGGCGAAGATAAAGGGATATGGTTCTCTGAGTTGTTTGTAGTTGCCTGACTGCACAAACTTTTTTAGCCAGTGCACGACATCAGTAAATACAGGATTTCATCATAGTGCTCATAATGCCATAGTAGTTCCATAGATAACTCATAGTATTCATAGTATCATAGTACCATAGCATTTCATAGTGTTCATAGTGTTCATAGTGTCATAGTATTGAAAGTGTATTCATAGTATTCATAGTATTCATAGCATATTTATAGTAGTCATAGTATATTTATAGTATTCATAGTATATTCATAGTGTTCATAGTATTATAGTGTCATAATACCATAGCATCTCATAGCATTCATAGTACATCCATAGTAGTCATAGTCATAGTAGTAATTTTAAGCTAATCCTAAACCTAAACCTAAATCAAAAGTATACGAAAAGTGTAGTCAAAGGTGTAGTCAAATGTTGTACAAAAAGTGTAGGAAAGAGTATAATACAGTGTAGCAAGAATGCGCACCAAATGGAGCAAAAGTGTAGCAAACAAAGTGTAGTAAAAAAAAGCAAACAAAAGTGTAGCAGAGTGTAGTACAGTGTAGCAAACAAAGTGTACCAAAAGTGTACCAAAAGTGTAGTAAAAGTGTAGTCACAAAGTGTACCAAAAGTGTAGACCTACATTTAAAAAATATCCAAGTCCATTTTCCCACACTCAGTGTTAAAAAAGCGGACATTGTTTGCCAATGTTTGTGCCACCATTCTTATATAAACAAGCCAGACTTCAGAAACTTTCTCACACTCTTTTGTTTCTTAATTTTATCCTTCTCTACTCATTACATGAAGTCGACACTTTACTTTGTAAATCATTAGGATTGGGATTAGGATTGGGATTGGGACTGGGACTAGGATTAGGATTAGGATTAGGATTAGTAGAATTAATATTTGATTGAATTTGAAATTAGAATTGGCTTGAAATTGGATTAGAATTAGAATTAGAATTAGAATTGCTAAGCCACTATGGAAGTACTATGTATACTATGGCATCACTATGATCACACTATGAGATACTATGGGAATACTACTGTATGACCACTATGAAAGTACTATGAGAATACTATAAGACACTGAGAATACTATGACAGACTATGGCCATACTATGAACAGACTATGAGACACTGTCATAGTACTATCAAACCACTATCCAGTTGGACCCTCACTATGGGCACTATGTGTTACGCTGGGTAACAATGTGACACGTTCCCGTATAATCCCCCTGTTGGATTATAGGACTAGCAGGACTTGAGGGAGTTACTCAACCTCCAGAGGCCCAACGGTTTCCTCTGACTGGGGACCAGCTGCTAGCTTTACGTAGAGTCCTCTCGTTACCTCTACGACCGATGGCGGAGTCTCGGATTTACCACGGAATCCCAATCCTATAAGAAGGGTGGGCAGACCGGTGCGCAGGCCTAGGAAGCAGCAGCCGGCCGGCTGCTGCTTCCTTGGCCTGCGCACCGGTCTGCCCACCCTTCTTATAGGATTGGGATTCCGTGGTAAATCCGAGACTCCGCCATCGGTCGTAGAGGTAACGAGAGGACTCTACGTAAAGCTAGCAGCTGGTCCCCAGTCAGAGGAAACCGTTGGGCCTCTGGAGGTTGAGTAACTCCCTCAAGTCCTGCTAGTCCTATAATCCAACAGGGGGATTATACGGGAACGTGTCACATTGTTACCCAGCGTAACACATAGTGCCCATAGTGAGGGTCCAACTGGATAGTGGTTTGATAGTACTATGACAGTGTCTCATAGTCTGTTCATAGTATGGCCATAGTCTGTCATAGTATTCTCAGTGTCTTATAGTATTCTCATAGTACTTTCATAGTGGTCATACAGTAGTATTCCCATAGTATCTCATAGTGTGATCATAGTGATGCCATAGTATACATAGTACTTCCATAGTGGCTTAGCAATTCTAATTCTAATTCTAATTCTAATCCAATTTCAAGCCAATTCTAATTTCAAATTCAATCAAATATTAATTCTACTAATCCTAATCCTAATCCTAATCCTAGTCCCAGTCCCAATCCCAATCCTAATCCCAATCCTAATGATTTACAAAGTAAAGTGTTGACTTCATGTAATGAGTAGAGAAGGATAAAATTAAGAAACAAAAGAGTGTGAGAAAGTTTCTGAAGTCTGGCTTGTTTATATAAGAATGGTGGCACAAACATTGGCAAACAATGTCCGCTTTTTTAACACTGAGTGTGGGAAAATGGACTTGGATATTTTTTAAATGTAGGTCTACACTTTTGGTACACTTTGTGACTACACTTTTACTACACTTTTGGTACACTTTTGGTACACTTTGTTTGCTACACTGTACTACACTCTGCTACACTTTTGTTTGCTTTTTTTTACTACACTTTGTTTGCTACACTTTTGCTCCATTTGGTGCGCATTCTTGCTACACTGTATTATACTCTTTCCTACACTTTTTGTACAACATTTGACTACACCTTTGACTACACTTTTCATATACTTTTGATTTAGGTTTAGGTTTAGGATTAGCTTAAAATTACTACTATGACTATGACTACTATGGATGTACTATGAATGCTATGAGATGCTATGGTATTATGACACTATAATACTATGAACACTATGAATATACTATGAATACTATAAATATACTATGAATACTATGAATACTATGAATACACTTTCAATACTATGACACTATGAACACTATGAACACTATGAAATGCTATGGTACTATGATACTATGAATACTATGAGTTATCTATGGAACTACTATGGCATTATGAGCACTATGATGAAATCCTGTATTTACTGATGTCGTGCACTGGCTAAAAAAGTTTGTGCAGTCAGGCAACTACAAACAACTCAGAGAACCATATCCCTTTATCTTCGCCATGGTAAACTTGAACGAGAACTGCTGCTTCTTTGAGAGCTTGTATTGAGTCTGTCTGTGCTTCTCAAGAATGCTTTCCATGAATTCAACATAGTTGTCCTTGTTCAATGGAAAAAGTAATTCCTTGGTTTTTATGGACTTCTATTGTCACTTGACAGTGCTCTTGCCCTTGGTTGACTGCTTGAGTGCTGTGTAAACGGTGAGGGCAACAGTAAAAGCATACTGCTTAGGCTCGATTGGCTCGTTCGACATGCCAGTATGCAAAATCAAAAGTGACATGTCAGCCACTAGAACTATACTACTCAGCTGCACCCGGGGTCCTTTCCCGGCCGTCTCCGAGGCGCGACTTTTCGAACTTTGCTTTCCACGCAGAAATGAAAACAGCTGTAAACTACTGATGTCGCGACAGGAGACATTTTTACCAATGACTGACTGACATCTTTACAACCTTAGTTTGAAACATGTTTCAGCTTTAGTAAAAGATAGAATGCATGGTATGTACGGTCGTCAACAACATCACATCGCACACCCCACCTTCCAAGTGCCTAATTGCCGAGTCCTTTGACGAAATCAAGGGCTAATCGCGGGCTACATCACTCAAAAGTCAGCAGACGAAGATAAAGACAACTGGGTAGACGTACCTGTCCGCGGGTTTGACGGGAATCTTCTTATCGAGCAGTTTCCCGTCTTTGTCGAACACGAAATGACTCCGCTTGGTCCTGTTACCATCTGCGGCACCAAGGGCGCCTATAAACGTCCTCTGAGGATCCGAGAGCAGCTGATACGGTAATTGTTTCTTCGCATCAAACATGATCGTCAGAACGAGTCAAGGAGCCGAGCCATCAATGCGGACTGGGTCACCTTTGTCTGCCATTTTGTCTGGGCGGCGGGAGAATCTGCGCTGAGGCAGTAAACGCCATAGTTGAGCGCTCCAAATTCCTGCCAGACGTCTCTGAAGCTGCACGCCTGAATATTACAACCAGCTACGATCAATCGAATTGTATCGCTTCAGCCCATCGATGTCATCACATTGCCCAAGAGACATCAAGGCGACATCCCTCGTGCATCAGGGACCGAGCAACGATATACTCACGTGTATCGGCTTTTGGAACTAAGAAGAGAACGACACCTTTCTCTGCCGTGAGTGATGCCGTGTCGACGTCTTCACCTTTTTCGTTCTTTACAGCGAACGATGGAAGGGACTCCCCGATGTCAACGTTCTTGGGTGCGTCCGATAGCGCGGATGAAGGCTCCGCGGCCGCCGCAGAGGGCTCTTCAGCCGCCACGTTCCCTGCGGCTTGCGTCTCCTCCGCAGAAGGCAGCTTTACCTATCCCACCCAAGTATCGTATCACCATTCGGAAGCAAAAATGAAAATGATTTTTGTTTCAAATCGTTAACAATGAGAGAGATCAATCGATGGCAACTGCCCCGAACTCGACGAGCAAAAACACACAACACAAACGCGACCAACAGACCTTTTTCGCATCTTGCTCTTGCTGGACTCCATCGGCGTCTTGTTCCCCTTCTTGGCCATCTTTCTTGGCCCGTTTTCGAGTGGTCCCTGCCTTGTTCGACTTGGCGCTGTTATTGGTAGCATTGGAGGCTCCTTTTCGGGTCCTCTTTGCCGGCGCCTCAGGACGTGCTTGTGCTGAAATCCGACTTGATCGACGAGGAGCATTGGCGGATTCCGTAGATGGTTCAGTCATATCTCAGATGAAAAGAACAAAAACAAAAACAAAAACAGAGGGGGTGGGTAAGTGGGTAATGGATGCAGTGTTGGATGACGAGATTTTTTTATGGGGGAAAGGCCCTGGGTCTGTGCGCAGAAACTCAGACTCGCCCGCATGGCATGGGCCTGCCATCCTGAGATTAAATATTGATACCGCAGTGGAGAAACTGCAGCCGTCATCTGCCAGTGTTGTTCGTGACTGAGTGCGCACAGACCCTCACTGCCACACAGTGACACAGTGACATTGCCGTCAACATCAACCTCACCGCTCTCGAGCGTCGTGCTGTCCAGAAATCAAGGTACTGATCCTTGCCGGAAGATCGATACCCTCAGGGAGTCCGTTCATACAGCTACATGTGTCTGGCTTGGTCCATAAACGTTTTATCGGGGGAAACAAAGTTATTTTGTTGGACTGATAACCGCTCTGCCATCACGCGAAACAAATACTATACATTCTCAGCCATCCAGAAACCCAAATACATCTGTGACGATACCTGCACACGGTTTACATTACCATCACATCTCTCAACCGTGCCTCCTCAATACGAGGCACGAAGTTCACCTCAAAGTGCGCCAGATGGGATACAACATTGTCCATATCCGGCGTAGTATCGATCGGCGCTCCAGAGCGCTCAACAATTCGGAATGACCAGAGAAGGAACGCAAGCGTGACAAACAGCGAGCTGTTTGCGAGATGCATTCCTGGACACACTCTTCGTAAATAGCATCATCGCGTTAGTGACACGCAAGATCACCACACGAAAGTCTGAGGACGTGCATACCTTCGACCAAAGCCAAATGAATAACACTCAATATCGTTACATAGTTGACCGTTTTGGTCGAGCCAGCGTCGAGGGTCGAATTTTTCAGGTTCCGGGAATGCGACAGGGTCTCGACTAATGGCCCTAGTGTACCAACACTTCAGTCAGTCACTTTACAAGGATCCGAGAGTGAAGCATACATACCACTGGTTTCCGGTCACCGTCGTTCCAGCAGGGATGTAGCAGCCTTTCTGTTATTGATATGACGTTAACTAGGACAATATTCGTAGTTAAGATGTCATACCCAAATGATATCCCTCGTTGAGCGGTGCGGAAAACCTATGAAAAAATCATCCGTAAAATTCTAGGAAGGATTCAAATCATTTACCAAGTGGTGTGATGGGTCTCCAGCGGAGCACCTCTGAAATAAAAGCATGTAGTTGAGGAAGATCGTCCCAGTCATTCCAGCTCGGTACTGAGATGAGAGGAGGTGAAACGATACGTGACCAAGTGGAAAATGTGTGAACTTACGTCTATCCCTACCGACAACCATATCCAACTCCTCTTGTACCCGTACTTGTGCCTCGGGGAAGCAGGCTGCAGCCATGGTCATCGCAATGATACTGTGTGCACTCTATGAGCCTCCATTTAGCCCATTTGGAGGCCACTCAAGGAATCCTCGCACTGTGTCAGACCCGGTTTCGAAGACAGTTCCAGCAAGGAAAGCCATCTCATCAACAGATAATTGATGGTCGTGGGCATTTTCCAGCAATGTTCTCGAGAATGACGGACTAGTATTATCCGACAACTAAAGTATTTTTTTAGTTACACTATTTTGTTCTAACATGAGAGAAGGAGAACTCACCATTGCATGTTCCACGCGGTTCAATTGACCGCTGTAAAACTTGAGATCAGACTTATGATATCTCCTCAGGCGACTTCCATATCCAGGAACGTATTTCAACCAAGGGAAACGATCGATGAGGTAAGCACCAGGTCGCATCCCTTCGATAAAGTGTTCGACAACTTGCTTCACCCCAACGAATTCTGGATCATTGATAGATATGGGATTCGACTCCCCATACGTCACGCGTAGAATGACAGATGTGGAATACCTAGAGCAACATACACTAGCATCATACAAAACCCATACTCGGTATACTAGAACGCACCTATGTGCATGTTTTTGATGGTTGTTTGGGTCATTGAGAATGTCGAGGATGAATATCTTCGCTTCCTCGAACTGGATGCCTGTGTACATGGACACTGCCTTCGCCTGAAGATGGGTGTGGATAGCTTTCCTGAGCCGACGAAATCGCTCGCCACTGCCTACGAATGTGATCCGTTTGCCCCCCGAGAGAAGTTCACCTGCAGCAATCATTGGAGGACGGTCTACGAGTGCACTACCCTCTTTCTCCATTATCTCAGTTGCTGCCTGCAGAGAAACCAAAGAGAGTAAGGACTGTTGTTGAAAGCGAGAAATAAAATTCCGTCCTACGTCGACCCGTGCAATAACGATGGCTATCTCACTGCCCTGACGAAGCGTGATCACAGGGCCGTACTTATTAGCCCAATCGTTGAACGTAGAGCCGATACTGAAAATTAGCCAATTAGTTCAAGGCATCGGAGAAAGTTAGGGAAGACGGTCTGACTTCACCGTCGGCATAACATTGTCCCAGAACCACCGTGCAGGCGGGCCAGGAGGGGGTGGATATCCTTCCTTTGAGGTTAGTCGACGTTTCTGTTTCTTGTAATGGAGACCTGCAGATACTAAAGCGAAGATTACCACCATGATGATGGCAGTCGTAAGTGACGGGCTGGTAATCACTGGCAACATGTTTGTTTTGTGCGACCTAGTGGCGTTATCTCCAGAGAGCCATCCGGGGGTCCAGAAACACGGTAGATATATATCAGCTCGATAGTCGGAAAGTAGTCCTTCCATAAGCGTGTAGCCCCGCCCTAGCTCCGTTGGGAAATTCTCAATCTCCACGGAGATCTTCACAGCCAGGACACCGTCAGTGTGATTATCAAGTAGTAATCCAATCGTAAGGGGAAAGGTCATCATTGTCGGGCTGAGCCGTTCTTCATCAAGTTCAAGGTTGCAACAAACACATCAAATTGCCTTTCAATGGATACTTACCTGTGTAGGCTTGAACGAGTCCGCCTTATGTGACATTATGGCGTTGCTACGCCCAGTGGCCTCGCATGTGTCACGGCGGATCAGACCAGCGATGGGCGACAAGGATCTCTATATCACTGCAGCGATGTTCTTTGCAGGGTATGGAGGAGGCGTTGACACAATATTGTGGTCGATTAACGATAAACCCTCGTGTAGCAAGGGACGTACACGAGCAACCATTTCCAAACGGCGCAACACCGGGTTATCGGGTGGCTGCACGACTGCAGCAGGATGCTGTCGGATGTCTTCGAGATAGTATCGCGTCATTCGTCGAGTGGCTCCGTCCATCCATGTGGGTCGGAAAGGGTGAAGTCAATGGTTTTCCGAACCTCGGAATAGCTTGCTCGATGGCACTCTGCTCCTCCCGGGGGTCGAAGAAAGTGAGGAAGGAGTGACCGAGGTTGTTCAGACGGCCGAGTTTGTCGGTGTTACAGTGGACATCGAGAGTGAAGTCAACAGACCTCGGGGAGTGTGATGACGCCTGCAGAGGTGAGCTGGGTGGAAGAGAAAAGAGGCGTTTGAGGTTGTATTGAGCATAACGCCATACACAATGATTGGAACTTGAGAAGGAGCTGTCAGATGCTAGACTAGCCTCCCATGCCACGTGTCGTGTAAGGTTAGTGATTATGGTTTACAAACCAATTTAAAACTAACAATTAATTAATTAATTTGCTATTTGTACATGTAGACGTTTTGCACACGAAGCTAATGTTGGGAGACCTTGGCAAGCAAGGTGACAAAAACAGCGATTCAGATTTCCGCTTGGAAAACAACATCCGAATGCCTCCTTTTCCTCGATTGTAATGAAACATATCACTTGCAAATGCACAATTTCTTTACAAAAAGCTAGTTGTAAATGGCCTCAGGATAAAATTGCTACGGTAAATGCGACTACGGGTACGCACAGCAAGTAAATATCCTCAGTTAAAGATATTTATCTAGAGATGCAGATCTAATCCATCCTTGCCGAAAGATCGACACAGCTGGCTTGTCGGTGTGGAACCGGGGGTACGATACAGTATCACTCAAATTATGTAAAACACAGACGTCTGTCTAGAGTACATCGTGCGGGAACGACAATCGACGTGTGTGACTTGGTCCCATAATCTGGTCCGTAAGGAAAAAAAGGCGTCCCCATCGTAACCCATATGTACATGGATAGCGAGTCCCCAACCAAAAACAAATGGAGGGGAGGGGGAGAGGGGAGAGAACTGAGACGAAACGTCATCCAAGGACAAATTATTGACTCGTCAACGAAGTTCCATCGTCCATCTCCGGTCCAACGCCGGTCCAACGCCTATATCACAAACGCACGTTCACGTCGCGCCCCCCAAGGGGGGAAACCCTCTACTCCCATGTCCACGTGGCGATGTCGGGGAGATTGGCGAATGCGATGACGATGGCGACGGTGATGGCGATGGCGGGTGCGACGGCGACGGCGAAGATGCCGTCGGCGAAAGTAACTGCCCCACGTCCGACGACCGCGTGCGCGCCGGGATGTACGCACGTAGCGCGGTGGGCGTGGTGGGGGGCGGGCCTTTAGCGCGTGACCGGTCCTCCGTGGTAGGAGAGGGTGGGGTAGGTATGTCATTGAACGACGCCGTTTGGATGCTGGCCTCGATCCCAAAGTCGTCGATGATGCCTCGTGGGGGTGGGCGTTCGACCATCGCTTCGAGAAGCTGCGGGATACGGGAAAGAGGGGTGAGTTCCGGAGACGGGGAGATGAGTTTGAGGCGAGGATGGATATGAAGATGGAGACATGGACAGGGACATGGACAGGAACAGGAACGGAGACGGGACATACCTCGCGGCGAAGATCTTCACCGGCATATTCCCCTTCCATCTCCTCAGGACCGAGCAACACCGCCCCTTTACGGAATATCTCGCCCTCTTCCTCCACCCAGCTCTTGGACCTATCACACACAAACATCGGCATCAGCAGCCGCATCAACCAAACCAAGATGAACGCCTCCCCCAGACGTGACGGAAACGAACGTACCTATCCGTCGGCGTGGTTGCCTGTACATCGACCTCTTCCCCTTCCTCCACATCCAGGTATCTATGGTCGTCTTCGTCTTCGTCCTCTGATTCAGCGATCATGAATGTGGGACTCAACACTTTCTCAGGTTCCTCTGGCTCAGGCTCCGCCCGGCCCTTGCCCTTGTCTACACGCGGCGTCAACGGCACGTTCTCGTCCTCGCGCGCCTTCGTCTCGCCACCCGCACCCACCCCAGTGCTACTGCCTTGCAGACCGTCGATCTTTAACCCGAGACCGTGCAAGAGCGACCGACGAGAGACACGTGACAAGAGCTTGTCGATCCCCCCGTTGAGGCGGTCGCACAATCCAAGGAGTCGCTCCAATTTGGATTCATCTGCCGCTGTCGCACTGGATTGAATCTGAACCGTCAGGGTCTCAACCATCTCCCGTGCCTTGGAGATAAGTTCCTGCTCCGATCCAGAACCCGATCCCGGACGCGCCCCAGCGCCGGTAGGATGGACGTTGGGCCCTGAATTTGTCTGGCCGTTGTCTTCGATCTCGGCCTGAATTTGTCCCAGCAGCACCTCCGCACGCGAAAGTAAATCCATCTAAGAGGAAACCATCCAATCAGTACGTACGCCAACATAACGTTGGAGCCCCGCGCGCAAATGAAGACGAAAAAAAGGGGGGGAAAGGCACACTCTACCTTGACATGAAGCCCATCCCCCATCCGAATCGACTTGGCCAATTCACTTTCTTCGATCAAACCCCACACCCCCTTCCCGAACCCTTTCCCACTCGTCGTCGTCCCTTGATGTCCATCTTCAACATGCGCATTCCCTTGTCCAGCCCCGCCCACCCCAGTCCCACCACCACGTGCCGCCCTCTCTGCCTCCTCTGTGTTCCTCACGCAGGTATTCAGGATATCCCGACAGTTCCTCGCAAACTCTTCATTGTCGGGTGGGATGTTGAGATCGAGACAACGCATGACGTGGTTGCCTTTGAGACCTTTACTGAGCGCCATAACGCCGGCGAGGTCGATATTGTTCACGGTCAAGTCGAGGTGTAAGAGGGAGGCGGATTCAGGGAGGAACTCGGCGAGGGCGATAGCGCCTGCAGAGGTAAGTTGGGTGGAGGAGAGAAAGAGGCGTTTGAGGGCGGTGTTGAGTGTAAACGCCGTACGCAACGATTGGATCTTGAGAGGAAGGTGTCAGAGACGAGCAACACGCAAAAGAAAGACGGGGGTGGGGGACGTACACCTTCCAGAGCAGGTCCCGAACAGGGGTTTCGGCTGAGATCCAGTGTCTCCAAACACAAATTGTATTTCTGGCCCTCGAGCTGAGCACAAACGAACAATAGGATAAAGGATGAAGTAAAACGCACGAGGGCTTCAGCGATCGCCATGAGACACTGCACGTCCAGCTTGTTCTCACTCAGATTGAGTACCTTCAACGTGCGATTCCGCTTCAACACTTGTGCGAGGTACGTCACCCCAGTCTTTGAGAACCTATATCAAGACGCGATCCACCACATGCGCAACGCATCGACTTACTCTAAGATCGTTGCCTCTCAGATCGAGCGTCCGAAGCGCACCTAATCGCGGCAACGTATCCAACGCGCGCACCTTGTCCAACAATGCGGCACTCGGACCATCGTCGTAGCGTCCCGGGGCCCCATTCACAGTCACACCCTCGGTCTTTGCTGGGCCCTGCGTAGGGTGTCGTGTCGTCACGCCACCATGCGAATTTGACGTGATGATCGGAACGGGTTGGCCAGTCGCCGAGAGTGGATTCGGGGTTTGTGCCGCCGCGGCGCGCTTCGACCGAGGGATATACGGCGTGTAGGTCGTTTGAGGGCCGAGAACAGAGGGGTGTCGTGGGGGTGGAGGTATGGCTCCGGTACGCGTCGGAGGGGAAAGGTTAGTAGAGCTCGGAAGTGGCGATGGGGGTGGAGACATAAACAGAGAGGATGCGGGTGACGTGACGGATGATGGGCTCCCGGGCGTAACAGTCCCAGAGCCTACGGCGTCGGGGTAGTCGCGGATCATGAGGGCGAGCGCGACGGCACCACCGCCCGTCGGCGTTATTTTGTTATGTCGGAGGGATATATTTCGTAATGACGATGTCCGGACCACGCGAGCTGGAAGGCGAGCGTCACGTTTGAGTGGCTTTCGTGATGAAAGGGCACCCACCTAGCGCTTCGAGGGCGTTTGGACGAAGAGAGCAGTCATCTAGGCGGAGAGAAACGAGGCCAGGTTCCGGGGCAGCAGTGAGACACACGACGATGTAATCGACTGCTTTCTTATCCAACACGGTCGATGAGAGATCTAGGAATTGTAAGTTCTTGGCCTACCATCCTGCAAGTCAGCACCAACAGGTGATACGCGGAGGGGACTCACCTGCAAAGCATACGCTCCAATCAGTTTAAACGCGGATGCCTTGAGTCGACGATTGGATGCAACCGAAAAGTACTCGAGCGTTCCAGGGATGAGCAGCGCGTGTAAGATGGGTTTCAACTTCTATCTAGGGGTCAGTAGACGACAAGGAAAAGGAACACGATCGACAAACAGAATCGTCCAAGTCACATTCTCTGAGGGTCAGCTTGCGTAGCCCCCATTCGATGTTGAACACGTCCGAGAGAACAGCCGCCGCGGTAGGGGTGAGCTGCACGCCCGACAGATCGAGCGACCGAGGTTTCGTCGCAGATGCGCGCTAGGAATGGAAAATGCATGAGCAACGCGCACTTTTTCAGCGGGCGGATCCAGATACACCTTAAACGCAGCAGACACTGCGGGATCTGGCTCCTCCTCTCTCGACGCACAGCATTCCCTGTAAAACGACTCGACCTTGTCCAAGTTCCACCACACCTCTGTGTCGTTAGGGCCTATCGAGTTGCCTCTCACGATCCGCTTCCGGCGCTCTGTCTCCTTTTCCTCGATGGCACGTTTTTCGTCCTTGAGCGATGGGGTTGATGGTGGATTGAGGGTGGATATTGGGTAGACAGTCGCGAGGTGTGGTAGGATGAAATGCGCTCTTTTCAGTGATTTATTGGGGTCTTCGGAGAGTGGTGCGGTGGGTTGGGTGGGCAAGAAACCTTTGATGCGGTTGAGGATTCCGGTCTGTGTTGGGGGTGGACGCTTGAGAATTGATTTTCCGGGTATTGGGATCGTCACGGCGGAGGACGAGGGTGAGCACGACGATGAGGTTGTCATGAGAATTCTGAGGTAGTGTTCTGCCAGACCTAATGTTGAATGAGAAGTACGTTCGTCGTTTGAAGCGTTGAGCCGCGTACTCGGCAATAGTTGTAAAATTGTTAGACTAGACTACGTCTTTCTATTGCATGTACCGTACCAACTACACTCCCCGACTCTGCCAGCGGTCTCGGCGTCGCCACGTCGGAAGATGCGGCTTCACCTTGGACGGTGTCAGAGCTCAGCGCTCAGCTCGCCAAAGGCGGTAAAAGTTGGAGACATGGGTAAAGACTGCCCCGCAAATGAAACACCCGCAACCGTGACCGAAACCACTCATCCGAGTGGGAGATACTGGAGAGTGAGACACTGCCAATTTTTGGATCCAAGAAGCGGGTATCATCGCTTGTTTTGACGAGGGAACGGATGCCACATGTCATGGTCCACAGTCGCACTGTGAGGACTGGCAGCATGCTACGTGGACTGCCCGCTTAGTTTGAGCGGTGGAAGCGGCCCTTCAAAAATATTAATGTTGTGTAGTCTCGTAAACTCAGGGACGCTGCCAAGTTTATTTTTCTCAGGTGACGAGACCATGTGAACACACGCCAACAGTTCTCATAGGCACGCCGCGGCATGTATATAAGTATACACCCTCCACCACCACTTCGTCCGTTTCCTCGCACTCGAACCTCTTATCGGATCCCTTCCAAGAGAAATGTCTGGGAGCAGCCCTCAGCCCGCGTACCCGCCCTCGTTGTTCACCAGCTACACCATTGCGTTCGAGGGCAGCGGTGTAGCGGGCATCCTCTTTGGTAGGTAGTTCCCCTCACTCGCTTTCCCACTGACACTTTCTTACTAGGTGTCTATCTCACCATCACCGGGATGAATTTGGTCATGCTTCAAAGGAAGAGATACAATGTCCTCTTGTCGTACTCCATCTTCCAGCTAGTCGTCACCACCTTGTATATTGCAGTCTCGATGTACGCCGCTCCAGCACAACTTTTGGCAATATTTGGCATCGTTGGCTCCTACGGCCCCAACGCTCTCTCACCCTGGCCTTCCGTCGTTGTCGACGTCGCATTTGTCTTGAATACGTGGGCTTCTGACGCTTTCCTCGTGCGTTGCCCATGCTCTCTTTACCACACATACTGAATTGAGGACCAGCTCTATCGATGCCACATCGTCTGGATGGCGAACAAGTATGCATTAGCTCTCCCTGCGTTGCTATACCTCGCCACCGTCGGCTCTTCGATAGCCTATCTCGTCGTCAGCGCCACACCCGGCGCAGTCTACAGCACCTACTCGGTCCAAGTCAGCGGCATCTCTTACTTCTCCTGCTCCGCCGCGATGAACGTCTGCGCGTCCGCCCTCATCTCCGCGCGACTCTTGATGCATCGACGGGCGATCACTCAAGCAATCGGGTCCCCACAAGGGACGTTTTACCTCAGTTATATGGCAATGACGCTCGAGAGCGCGATGTTGTACACGCTGTTTGTGATCATTGCAATGGTGGTCTTTACGTTGAACAGTCCGCTCGAGAACGTGTTCTTCCCGGTGTTGGGTACGATTCAGGTATGTCTCACGTTTCATCCCCGACCTTGATGGTGCATTGGCGTGACGGTCGTAAACAGGTAATTGCGCCGGCATTGATCATCTATCGTATCGCCCATGGGATCGCGTTCGAGACGAACGAATATGGGACCGGCGTGTCGGGTAGTCTTCGTTTCGCGTCGTCCGTTCGACCACGCGCTATCATACGGCCGATCCACGACGAATCGGGTGTCTCAGGCACCATGCATGTCTCTTCAGGTATCAGCGCCAACCACGACTCCAACTCGTTCATCCATGAAATCAAAGACAAAGTTTGAACCTTGGAGGGTTCCCGCAAGATCACAGGTAGCAGAACCACATCAAAACAACCATCCATTCCTGCTCCACCAACGGCCATGAGATTAAGCAGAGGGGGGATCGAGCCATCGAACCGAATCAAACATCCCGATACGTATCAATCAAAGTATACATATACCTAAATCTCTCTTATGATTTACTGCGGGAACGACATGGTCCGATTCAAAGCATAGTTGGCCTCGAACGCTTCGTACACCTTGCCCCAATCCCGACACTCATAAATCAACCCAATCCCATCGCTCGCCTGCTTACCCGACGGTAGAACATGATTGATTGGGTTCAACCGCGTGTTGGCGGCACAGAGAACCATCTGTCGGACGTAGTTGAAACAGTGCTGGGCGTGATACCGTGCCATCGCGGTCTCCGGCGACTCAACGATCGCCCTGCGAATCCGGTCGAGACAGTGTAGGGTGTGAAACATGGCCACGGCGTACGGACGTGCGTCCGCACCCATGGTCATGATCCCATGGTTCCCCTCCGGCACGAGCGACGCCCACTCGAGCTCGGCGAGCGTGCCGTTGATGGGGTAGTGCACCGTTTCTTCGGTGAGGAGGGTGCGTGGGCCCATGGTGGGTATGTCGAGATGTAGGAGTAAAAGCTCCGGATAGTCTTGGATGCGTACTGTGTTGGGGGGATGATTTATGCAGGACATGTGAGAATGCAGAATTCGTTTTCGCAAAGGGTTTTTTACAAAACAGAAGAAACGTTTTGGTGGACGTACTTTGACGTGGTTCGATGATGACGGACGTGGACGGAGAGGGGGGTCCAATCCCCCTGAACGTCAGTATGAGGTTCAACAAGCCGAGGAGTAGGACGCCGAGCTTTACGAACGTGAGTGCTGAGAGAGGAAATGACATTGGCGAGGGTGCAACGTTTTTCTTGTCAAAAGGGCTTGCAGGGATCGATTCAGATTCCGGTCCAAGCTCCAGGCGGATGCTTGTCAGTGTGCACGAGATGAAATTGTAACGCTTCCTGAGTGTGGGGTATAAAGGAGGACCAGGCTGCGAACTTATCCGCATGGATGCATCATGGCCATCATGAAAACGCCGGCCGGGCGGCGTGGCGATGGTGATGGTGATGCAGAGAAAAGTCGGAAATAGATCAATGCCGGTAGATGTCACTGCCATAGCTAAACACTGCACTGACGCGGTGAAAGAGCGGGAAAAGATCATTTTAACCGTCTTCGATCGAGATTCGAGGTGTTGACCCTGGTCCAGTGTCGAAATCTGTTAATTATTGTGTCAGTTGATTTCGAAACACACTGTCAGGCAAAATTCGAAAACGGATGATCAACAATATCCTTGGCTATTACTACCGTTGTCCAGCAGGGTCAGGATCACTTTTTCTCGAACAGCGTCCATTTTTGGTAATAAAAATGAGATTGCGGTGCTGAGTCCCGGGTCCTGGTACCGCTGCATTCGTTCAGTCACTTTGTGAGTGAATATTAGAAAAGTGCTAACATTTGGTTACGTAATATACCTGTTTTGGGAGAATCCTAAGTCATGTGGTGCGAACCCCGCGCACGTCGCGTACGGGCGTCCGCGACGCCTGTTCTGCATGACCTTGGACACGAGCATGAAGGCAGATAACCAGATACGAAAAGCTGTTGACCTGACGATCCCCAGTGCTACATTGGATGGTTAAGACCACAGTACATATTCACCTACTTGACGAACTTGTTCATAGATCAGAGCACAGGAACCTCTGACCACTTGAATTGGGCCACACTCTGTGAGTCCGCAACACAGAGCTACCCAGGGGTGGTGGTGTGGCAGAGGGAGTTCGAACTACCCTACCCTCAGGCTGTTCCTGAAAACTCATGTTGTGTCAATAGCTGCATTCATAACATGGTCTTCTACTTTTCGGGACGCATCTGCAATGAGCCAGCCAAGTGCTGCATTGCTGTTTGCGATTTGAGAGTCTTAAGTCACGTGACACAACCCATGAATCTCTGGGCGCGGCACAGCCGCTTTCCGCGCATTGCGTGCACAGCATGTTTGTTTTCCGGCATTTTTCCGACACAGGTATATTATATGATATTATTTTATTTGAATGTGTGATGTTGGTCACGGCTCACTCACTGCCGAACCCCGCTACCGGGCCCAGCTGTCCAAATTTAGGACTGTTCGAAAAAAAGTGATCCTGACCCTGCTGGACAACGGTACTATTGACAAGAATCAGAACCATGTCGCCGACACGACTACCAAATATTAAGGATGCTTAGACAGGCTGCTATCTCCCCCAGACAGAAACTCAGGTGATTCGTCGTGTTTTTGGTCCATTTTATAACCACTCTGATCGTGATGGACATCAGCTAACATTCAATTTGGCCCCGGTCATTTTCGTTCGTTCTTCTCTTTGTTCACTGTCGCCCCAGAGGCTGAGTCGGAGTCGGAGTGTCCTTTCGCGTATGAATGGCTTAGACTCATACCCGGGTCTGATGATTGCACTATCAAACATTGACCTATCCTCCAAGTCCTGGGTATCGAGCCCTCGTTGCAAGAGCCAAGGCAATATCAGCAAAACGGCTGGCCCAATTTTCACAACTCCCCCATGGCTCCAGGATATCGGATGAGCTGAAATTATTACTATGTTATCCATAGGGTCATGACAAGTCGCTGGGTCCTCGATGCCACGCCAGTAGCCGTTCCCACATGTTATTACACCTCATACTCTGCGATTCACTGGCTGATCCACATCCTGATACTTCCACCGTTCCGAACTAGCACGCGCTGGTGCACGTCCAGAACCAGTCCAATGGCTTCACCTCCGAACGTTTATCCGAGTCGTCACCTTGCACTGGCGTTGCCACCTCGTTCTGAAACATACAAATATGCATGAAACGGTAAGTTGTACTTGCTTTCCGCTTTCAAATTGGCTGTTCAACGTACCAGCATCGACAGTACCAGCCTGTCGGAGTAGTCACGGGTTTTCCCAAGGTCACGCTTGGCTGGCCCAGGCAAGAGATCACCACTGATGGCTGCGATTCGAGGCGCACACAAAGGATGAAAACCACGAACGGGGATGCTGGCAGCCATGCATGCGACTCACCTGCACCTTGCGCCAGTGTCGTCCACGCCAATAGGACGACCCCCACGATAAAACAAGGCTTTGAAACAGTTTGAAGTTGCATGGTCTACAGATTTATACAGAGGAGATTCTCGAAAGTCTACTCCATACAGCTCCATTCCTGCCTTTTTAAAACGAAATGCACGGAGTGGCACAGGTGTTGATGGTAGTGCTATCCAAAATTTATGGCCTGCTCTTCTGGTTGCTGAGTAGTGATTGTATCAGACCACATGGCGTCCTCGAAAGCTGTGACCTGAGATCCGTGACGCAAAGTGTACTTGGGTACGTAATTCTTGACATCCAAGCTTTCTCAGCAAGCCAGGGTCAACGCTCTGCTGAAAAAATTTGTTCCCAAAGGTAGTCTGAAAAAGAAGTCACGAGAACCTTGGAGTGAGTATACGCTATATGTTATGTAATGACAGTCACTCATAATTTTCAGGCCGAAATGTACCGTCCCCGGACACTTGTTTCTGCTATGAGAAAGAACTCAATTCTCGACCCTGTCGTGCAGCGTTGAGCTTCCTACTCTGAGAACGCTTGTGATACAACATTCACCCCATCAGCGATAAGACAGGCAAGGATGGGCAAGAGGAGAGTTACTGCCTTGGCGCACGTACTGCAATAACACGTTCCCCAACCGCCTATGCCACAGCGGGCCCACCTGAAAATTCTTAATGTAAGCCTCAAACCCACTAAGCATCAACATAGCATAAAGAATCCCAACGTACATATCGACTGTCCGTCACCTTTATCCGCCTCAACTCTCTCTCCACGTCTTCCCCTCGCCAAGCTCACCTCTCGTATGACACGATTGTCGAACACGGGTACATGCAGCGATTGAACTAGAAATGGTCTCACGTCGTAAGATTTCATGAGCTGCGGGAGAAGTTGGAGAGTATTGAGGCGGGCACCATGTCGCGCGATGAGGGACAGAACAGGGGAGAGCAAGTTGGGTGGGATGGGAATGGCCGATCGAGGATACAGTATGAGGAGGGTGAGGAAGAGCGGAAGGAGCGGGGCTTGACATCTGTTTGCAATGTCTGCAAGTGACTCAAGGCGACATGGCCACATATGGATTGGCCTATCCAACAGTTGACTTTGTTGGTACGGTGGCGTTCAACGAATTACTGCGGAGAGCTGTCTCGTCACACTCGGCGCTTCAAGGCAAAATTCGAGAACGGCTGACCACGGGCATTCAAATATTCATCGGCTGCTATTGGTAACAATTCGTAGATCCATGTCGCGGACACGACGACCAAATCCAAGTCAATACGGTCACATATACACTGTAGGCCAGCGTGCACTAGCATCAGCCGTGAAGTTGGGACACCGGGATCCCACACACCTCGTACAACTCATAAATTTACTATAGGATTCACCAAGTGACTTCCTATAATTTCCCAGACCGTCAGGCCCTGCTGGACCCGATACTAGTGCACGAACCACTCACAGTCCGACCAGAGACGGGCAAGATTCAAATTCTCCTCCCTGCTTACTGCAACGCAAAATATCCATGGGCCGCGAGTTCTAAGTTTCAACCGAGACCGACGTACCAATTAGTGTCGACTATGTCACGGGCTACATTCTAGCTGTAATCGGTGGAGTAACACTGACTCGAACCTTGACTGAGGTTCCTTCTCATAAGCCTAACAAACAATGGACTTGAGTGAGGTTTCGTTAAACTGCAAATTCATACCTGAGTGATGATGTGTGGAAGACGAGGCAAATGCGGTTTGGCGACACCGAACTGTGACCTGTGACTTGAATAACAGGGAAGATTGAGGTTAGCTAGTGTTTAAACGACGACATAAGACCTCACGAAATCTAAGCAAAGAACTGCGAAGCCGACAAGGTAGACTTCTGAAGTGATTCAACATCAAGGGAAATAGGCAGTTCGGACAATTCACTTCCGATCATGTGTCGGGATGAGTTGCAGTGACTGCGCGTTTTGCCATGAAACATGGCACTTGGGAATACTGTCAAGCGTCAAAAGCCAGAATAATGGTCCCTCTGTTACAAGGTTCCCCTCGGGAGTGAGTCGCGTGGCCATGGTACATCGGCGCCACTTGCAATCCCAAATATTGTGAAGAATCCGTTAAATTTAAACAGCCCTAAACTCGTGATCGGGAGGTTCTCTATCACCAAGATAGCGTCTACTTCCGCAACGCTGTGTTGATAGCAGGGAGAAAGAGAACTTCTTCGCCATTATTACCCTTGTCGGAGACGATCACGTTGGTCGAAACACCGTCAATGTATCCATAGTTATCCAGCATGACCCACGAGTAGATACAACCCTCGTTCGACGTAGGAACGACGAGCCTGCAAAAATAAGATGATCAACGGGTAGGCCGCCGAAATGACCACGAAAATTGGAACATTTACCGGTATTGACTGTCGTCCGTCGGCCATAGTGGGAGACGCGTCAAAGCATCGGGATCGTCGTCTTGCATGACCCGCAGGAGATCGGTACCGTTGATGGTGTACTCATTTACATACGCCGACCCGCGATCGATCTCTATCGTGAGCGATGCCAGTCCATCTGTCGAACGCCATGTGCCTGCCAGGTTATTGCGCGTGGCGTCTTCTAATACATGGTCGAACGCCGCTTGTACGTGGCTCGTGATGAGCTTCGTAAGTCGAATCGTCTCCGATGTCGGTCCCGACTGAAGCACGATGATGCCGTACGAATTAACAGGGTTGAGGGTGAACACCGTATGATAACCTGGGAGTTCTCCTACTGAAACAAGGTCAACCAGAGCGGCTGTTCATTAGCGCAAGCTTTTGCTGACATTTCTGATACAATTTTTGTTTTCTGCCGTAAGAGTCTGTCGAGGTGTAGATCTCCCATAACGCTCCGACGTCGGAATAATCATCGAACCATGAATGCATAGGACGCATCCATTCACGGACTGTAAACGGAGACAGGATACTTTCTGGCCGTTGAGGATTTATCAAGACTTGCATGACCTTGGTGAGATCGGAAAGCGAGCTCATCTGTCCTCCAGCTGGGTTTGTAACATCTTTGAAATCTCGGTCCTAACGATGACTCAGCATCGCAGACGAGACAATTGTCAAAACACGTACGATGTCCCAAGGACATAACGAAGGCACGACGACATTGTGTATATTCTCCTCTGTCACCAAGAACGAGGTTCCATTGAGTCCCAGTGGTCCAAAGATATCTTTCTGCACCAAGTCAGCATGCGTCAATGGCGCAGACGGACCGTTCGCGACAATATTTGCGGCCACGTTCGCAATTCCCAATAGCGAGTAGCCAGTATTCGAGTATACGGGATAGGTGTACGGAGCCACTACAGGACGGCTCTGTGCGATGCCGTCAAAGACCTCTTGGCGAGAAGGAAAATCGCGACCGTTGTACACTGGAGGTCCCCGTCCGAACAGCGACGTTGGCCAGTGTCCTTGTGCGTTCCCTGGAGGCAAGTCTCTTCCGATGCCCGACATGTGACTCATCAGAGTACGAAACGTGATCGGAGCGTAGTATTTGTTGTACTGGAATTCGGGACACACAGATGAAATGGGATCATCCCTGTGAAGAACGGTCAGGAGGCTTATTTGAAAGTGCGAGACTCAGCTCCTTACAATTGGAGCACTCCACGGTCACGCAGAATGAGGGTCTCGAGCGCAGTGAAGAGTTTCGAGATGGACGCGATCCTATAGATGGAGTGCCTGTCGACGGTGGTGTCTTCTCCGGTATCCGATTCGTTGGCTCGACGCTGTCCCCAAAAACCCTCGTAGAGGGAGCCATCGGACCCAACGACGGCCACACTGAGACTGTCGATTCCTCCCCGATCGAAGTCGCGCTGAAGAGCAGAGTCTAGCTGGCCGAATGCTTTCTGCAATGGTGCCTCTGCTCTAGAAGGAGCCTTGGTCGCTAGAAATGGCGGAAGCGGTGCACGGCACTCGGAGAATGCAGGTTGAGGGGGCGATGATGGGCGCTCCGGGAAGCCAGACGGTATCACTGAGCGAAACGCAATCTGTAGGAGGGCTGCGAGGGCAACTGCGTTCAAAATGAGAGTCCATCGTACCCAACGCGGAGTGGATGGCTGGACGTGTTTGTTGGGATCCTTCATTATGCCAAGTGGGAAATTCTACACAAGAGGTTGTTGGCTATTTGAGATCTCGGCACACTTCGGTCATTTATTTTCCTGTCGTTTCATCTTTTCGATCACTCTGCCACAAGAGAAAACATCAGTCCAATACCGTAGCCTGAGCCCGAGAGCGAGCGCTTGAGCACCTCCACCGTAACGAAGGCTCCACAAAGATTCAGATGGTCTAGCATCAAGTCCTTGCAACTTTTACACCGAAACACATACACAGGCACTACGTTCTATGCTTCCTGCATTGCTTCGCATTCCGTGACGCCTCTTCGTATACCTGAACCCAATCCCTGCACAAGTGTGGCTGCGTTAGATCGACAGACAGACTGGCATCTATTACAGGTTCCAGGGTGACGTCCGCCCGACAGAGGGTCATCATCCGCAAGTAATTCAGGCAATGTTGCACGTGTTCGGCCTGCGCCTCATATGTCCGATTGGCGCCATCCTCGAGAGCGAGCCGAAGACGTCCAAGGCAATGTAGTTCATGGTACATTGTCAGGGCAAAGGGACGGCGTTCTGGACCAAGACACACCCAGCCCGCCCCAAGCGTCGGGAACTGTGTTTCCCACTGCTCTAGTGCATCATCACCGTTTATGGGGTAGTGCAAGGTATCTTCTGGAAACATGATGGCATTCCGAACCTCCATTGGGTAGTATGCAGGGTAGTCATCTCCTATCCAACCTGTAACCGACACATGGTGAGTTTTAGAGTCTGACTCGACACAGTTTGCAGACTGACTGTAATGCGTGTCAGGCGTGCGGTTCCCCTCGATGTCCCCTGTGCTCCCAGGAGGTTTTCTCACGATACATGCGCTCCAAATAGCAAGCAGAATCGCGATGGTCGACCAGAGAGCAAGCTCCCAGGATACAGACGTGGGCTTTCTTCGTTTCTCCATGTAGACGTCGAGAAGAGTCAACGATATATACTTCCTTCGTGTGAGTTCTCTTGATTTGGACAGGGTAACACCTGACTCATGCGTTAGATAGCCGACGGCCCGACAGTGATCTAGTCATCTCCCTGAGATCTGTGCGCCCGCCCGCCACCACACACAAGCACAGCACAAGCACCGGAACGTTTTGTCATAAATTTAGCCAACATCATTTTCCGACGAGCAATGGATATATGATGGCACTTGCCCCTCTTGGCACTTCTCGCGAACCCCTCCGATTCTAACAATCGTTCAGTCGCAAGAGAACATGGTCTTCTCGTTTGCAATTCCGTTCGTAGCTTCCTGGAAGTCTAGGGTGCAATCTTACGACCCTATCCCTGCGCCAGACGAGGAGATATTGTTGGCCGCGCCAGGCAAAGAAACCCGCACCCTAGCATCATCCAGACGCACCTTCTTACTTGACCCTTCGTTTTGGCTGACCGCATTCGCCGCCCTATCGATCGCATTTACCATTCGGAATCTCCTTGTCATCCAACTGCACTCACAAGAACCACGTGTAGGCTATCTGGAAGCCTCTTTTGGTAGCCCTTACAATGGGCTGGAAAAGCTCATACGGAACGAGTCTTCACCATCATGGCCGCTTTCGTCTACTCATTCTCCAGATTTCATTGGAGCGACGGAAGGCCCGTATATTCATCACGCACTGAGCAACGGTTCAGTCGTGCGGTTGGACTCAGAAGTACGCGTGTTCATCGTGTCAAGGAATCGGACAACTAACCCATGCCCGCTCACGCCACACAGCGCACCATTATCATACAGCACCGCGTTCGCGACTACGCCCTCGATCACTGTGCCGTTAAACTGGAGTTTTCACGTAAGGCTGGGCACGGGCATGCTGAGCGCGCATATGGGCATATCGGGGAGAGCCCCTACCTCACTTTGTGGCGTTTGGAGGACTCGGGCAGCAAGGCCGTACTCGCCCCTTCCGCACTTCCGACTTCATTGCCCTCACGGAAAGTATTTCTTGGCAACATCGCCCTTGATGGAATGCGCCCAGTACAGTCAGCTTTCTTCGAGTGCCATGCGGGCTCTATTCAGACCCTGGAGATCGCCGTCGCTTGCACATCTGATCCCTGCATCATGGAGTTCCGACTCACGCAGTCGCCGCACCGACAAGGTACTCCATCCTCGTGTTGATGAATTTAGGTTCTAAATATGAATATGCTCGCAGGGTTCCGGATGGTCCAAAGCGAGCAGAAACCTACGTCCGTATAAGGAAACCGACTTTCACAGTTATATACGGGAGAGCTCTATGCTCGAAAGATGGAAGCTCGGATCCTGTGCACGATGTTACCATGGCACAGCATCCGTCAGGCTCTGGCCATTAATTGTTCTGAGTTCCACTGCCTGGGATTGCCGCATCTTTATGAGGCAGGCAAACGTGCTGAGTTAAAAGGGGTTATTGTTACCTGGTGTACCGACGTATTATTAACTCAACGCAGTTCCGGAAACCACGTCTGTCAGATTGGCTTCATTCCTCGCTCCGCGGCCTCACCATCACGTCATCTTCGACCGTGTTAATTGTTCTCCAAGTGTTTGTGGGCTGAGTAAATACCCTAATGATTCCCAGGCGGTCATCTGCGTCGACATGCCTGATTCCTATCCTCAGATATCAAAGTTGCCGTTAAGACGACTCAGTTCGAGACAGCGCCGACTATCCTACATTGTTTGTGAAATTGGGCGCAAGTGATGCACTGCTTGGTATATTACATCAATAGATGGGAGGAAATTGTATTCTCGTCGCGCGAAAGTCTTTCTCTCAACCCCGGGTTGTGGGGTCCCCTTGTAATAATATTAACTCTACAGCTTTTACGTTGATCACCCAATGGTTCGTCCTGAGTGAAGCGTGATCTCGCTATTAATGTGCACTTTGGTGGCGCCAGCGCGAACAGAAATACTCCTTTTTCTATCGATCAAGTCATAGAGCTGTCGAGATGGCTGTGAGTTGCTGGGCGGTAAGAAAGGTCCGTCTCGTGTCAGTGTTGTTGCCTTGTCAATAACGTAAAGAACACCATGACCCCCGAGTCTGGTCACCATGTGCTGTGAGACCACTCTCTAATGGGGATGTGTGCGTGGCCGAGTTTCCGCGCCCATGGGTATGGAATGGAATGACCGTCTGCGTTGGAGCGGAATAAATAGCACAATCATCAAACCTGTGCGTGGATCTGCGCATTTAATGACGAGGCAGCGAGCAGAGCTGGATCCGCTATCAGGTTTGCGAAGGCCCATCTATTGTTCTTCCCGCATCGTATCCTACAGTCATGCAGTTCACATTGAGCCTCACCTTTTCAAAGTTCTTATTCGTCGCCCTCTTGGCATGGACGGCTGTGGTTCAAGGCGCCCGTGAGTCGAACACCTGGCTGAGCAGTCATGCTCGTACTAGTGTCAATACTGAAGGCGAAATACAGCCGTCAAGCCATATTTGGGAATCCGTAGTTCCATAGTTGACGTCGGTACGTCGGCGTCAGCCACGATTAAAAGCAACGAGTACCTCCTGATGACGGTGAATTACAGCGAAAGACAGTCTCTCGAGGCGGGCCACCGACGCTTATTACTTTAATAGCGCTGCGGAATTCGAGGAAAGTAAGTAGTATTTTCCCAAGAGGTAAACTTACAATTCATGGATGTCTGTGTTTCAGGGAAGGCGGAGGGAGGCGATCTTGCTAGGCGTTTGGCTTCACCAACGCGTGATGCGTGGTATTTCGCCGCGGAGAGCGAGGAGTAGAGTGGCAGGCGCGTAAAGTCAGGTGCTAATTATGTATCTATCACCTTTCCTCCTTCTCGCTCTTGCAATTAACTTTTATTCTGCGATGCTGCCCTTTCTCCCTATACAAGTTGACATGACTGTTGATCCAGTGGTCGTTCCAATCCTTGCTCTTTCCGAAATTTTATGGTGCTTTGAACGCTAGTTTTGAGTTGCGCTTCGAATATTCAAGTTCTGCCTTGATTTGATGTCCTGTCGAGAATTTCCTGCAAGTGCCCTCAGATAGAATCTCGGACGGTGGGTTTTCGCGCCATTGGATTGGCCAAGAGGACATTCTATGTCTGCCACCCATCTGGAAATACATATTTACAATGTAACCTTCGTCGCCAAGGTCCCGGAGAACTTCGCCCAGCTCGAACCAATCACACTTCATCTCATCCACTTCGCCCCCGGGTCTTTGTTCAGCAAGACTGGTTGGGACGACCATATTTCTCTTCCCAACAAGACTTGCATTAATATTGTTCGTTTACAAGTCCCCTGAAGACCGTCTAGGGCAGACCGTCTGCAATAAACGTGTGATATCCTCGTAAGCGAGCCACAAGTTCGCCTCCCTTTCTACCGGGTGTACTTGGCACGGTCGGGGTTCCGACTCTTAAAACACTGCATTGTACGCGTGCATTAAAGAGTTCTGATTCCTTGATCCCTAACGTATGTGTCAAAGGATGGAAGGGAATTTACAGGTTACCAACACATGGCACTGATACATCAGCTTTCCTTCCATCTTCAAGCTTCCTGTGGGAAGGATGGTTCGTACCATGACCTACATCAACCACTCCCTCAATCATTTCTAGTATTTGACTTGCACGTACGCCTTTTCACACTGACGTCCAGAAGAATAACATATTCATATCGAAGACCAGCAGAAAATCGAGGGCCAATAAATTTCTGAGGTGGCCATCATATCCATTGTCCGTCCAGTTATCAGACCTAGAATGGAACAACATAATTATTTGTTCTTCGCCCAGATGTATCAATTGACTAAGAGAAATCGGCGACTACATCCCGGTTCCAGATGGCGTGGCCCAGCCACGATGGCGGCTTCAATATTTCAACCATCGAACGTGCCTAGCGGCGAGAACAGGTTGGTGGCTTATCGATACCCGCCACAGGTTATTGTAAATTTCCTCCGCCCCCCAAACCGATGCGCACAGTGACGTCAGATTGCGCTGTGCGGCGCTACCTCAGCCTCGTTTCAAATGTGGTCAGTCTATGAAACGTTTCAGGTGGCTCGTACGCTATTCGGGCATTTAACGCCAATGGCTCAGCGCTTACCTATATGAGCGAGACGATCGTACAAGTTGTAAGGGTTATCAGCGGTAACTCGTGTATATGGGGAGGACAAAGACAGTCAGGGACCCTAAATTAAAATATACGCATCCAGTGCATGAACGACGCAGTACTTTGGTCCAATTTCATTGTGAGCGAGCAGGCCGATTCAGAAGCATGGATGTAATTGGTTAGTTCCAGCACATGCGCGGCGGAACCTTGACAGGGTAGTACATTGTTCCCTCCAAGGGTTCGTATGCCCGAGGCGGGTATACAGCATCTGTGCGCAGGGTATACCGTGACTGTGGCTGTATCCTGCGAGCAAACAGTTCTCGTTCGACGAGGGAACGATGACTCTGTAGGATAGAAATAGATCCGAGGTGGTCAAATGTCACGTTGCTGAGGTCGATCAGAATAGAAAACATGGGTGTTTTCCTGAGATACCGTGTTCGAGGATTTCTCCATCTTGCAACGTGGTTAGTTACTATTTATATGATCAATCGTCATATCAACAATGTTAACTTGAATGAGATCCATTTAAACTCACAGAAGGCACGGGTAGGTTGATTTACCCAGACCTTTCGCGTGTCGTCTACTGTAAGTCTGCACTGACAGCGTGAAGGTCATGTGGATCATCGATCAAAGTTGTACACTGGAAAACGACCATCCATCTAGCATTGTGGATTCCAGCCCCGTTGTTTTGATTTCTTCGACACCTCACCGGGCCCGAGAAGACCAAACAGAGCGCTCAATTGTCTTCCTGGTGACTTTGTAACTTGTCTAGAACGTATGCTGCTCCCAAATATGGCTCATAATGGGGCCAGAGGCAAGTCATCTGGGGACTATCTGAAGCTGTGACGACGTTTGATTCATAAATGGCCTGGTGGTCATGCACTAATATAAGACTTCTGTGTGAAGGATCATTCGTGGATAATGTCTTCAATCTCAAGCTCCCTTCTCTTGGCTCTCGTTCATGCTGACACATTCTGCATTGCTTTATGACTGTTCCTAGTGCCCCCGCCCGCATCTGGACATGCCGACGTGGCTCTGCCGTAGCCAGCATCATATCAGCGCGACTTGCTGTGAGTCGCGGCAGGTGTTGTTCCGCTGTTCGCTGTGCCGTCCGCGCCACCCCACCTCCGGCCCGGGATCCTACGCCTCTACACGGCGTTGTACACGCCTCGTATCAATGCCCAATGTTTGTGCAGCCCCGCAAATGTTCGAGGTTATTGTCCGTATATCCCCACAGGTCCTCCAGCGCACCGTGAGTATCATATTGCCGACTGACCCGACCATTGCATATGCGCAATCGCTGGGCGCGCTCGGAGCACTTGCCTACCCTTTGACTTGCCATGGATGTTGTGGTCGCCTCGTCATCTACAGTGCTTCGAGCTATGTTTCCACCTTCACTGTATGTTCTCTGACTGTCTGTACGGGTGCCCGACTCTACTGTGCGTGTTTGCACGTGAACCGGTGGGGTAGGTGGAGAGCATGCGGGCCCAAAACACTGCAGCTGTCCCGACAGCCCAAAAGTGATACAAGTACAATGAAACTGACGTCGTACCAATGATCATAGATCGTCCGCGTGAACTCCTCTCTAATAGACTATAGCAGCTGCGCGCCGCGCGACAGGACGCGCAAAACAACGGAGCCCTGGAGAGCAACCCACACTCTCGAGTTCAGGCAACATCGAGCCTTTTTTCGTAGGTCTAGAGAATTCGTGATCTATGTTCATGGATGAATGTTTACTCTTGCCTTAACGACTTTCCGATGTATTCCGAGGCTCGGAACCAACATAGGTGTATGAAAATATTGACGTACCACATTAATTACAGACCATTTTAATTTCATCGTGTCCTGCCTTGAATCCATTGTTTCTCGATTCAGGGCCATCTGTCTTGTTCATGCACTGGTATACTATGCGTGTGAAGGCTAAGAGGCGTTACAGCATTAATGTGGCTCGCCGACTCCGCTCGAGTCAACCACACACATCTTCTAGTCAACTAGTCACAGCCTGCATCTTGTTTTACCTCGTCCTATCGTTACTCACTTAGCAACTGTCGCTGCGAACAAAGCCATGAGGGACCCAGCCTACCCTCACAGTTTGACCTCCGAGTCTTCGTCCGTAGGAAGACAACCTTCTTTGCGCACCATCTCGTGCATTATGGTTTATGGCGCACACTTGATACAGGTACGTACAAAAGATCCCTGCCTTACGTTCGGGGACACCTTATGGCAACCGGAACTTAAAATTTGGGCACAGACATAGAATCTAGATTGCTGATATGTCGAGGTTCAGGATATCAACGGTCATGGTTGCGGTACCGACGCACTGAATGCCGAGTCTCCGAGGGTCAAAAGCAGGCTAGAAAGGGTCCAAATGTCTCAGCACCACCGCAAACCTATGCGCGAACCTGGGGATTTAAACTCGAGGGGAACCCTTTGAACCTCCACTAACTTGGCAGTTTCTCGATAGCACCATCCATCTACATCATCATCTCGAACCTTACCATCATGCAATTTCGGTTTAACTTCACCTTCTTCTTGACTGCGTTGTTCGTCCTCTTGACATGGACGTCATTGGCGCAGGGCGCTGGTGAGTGGTGCGAATTGCCTCAATCGATCGTAACGCTGATGCTCAGGTTGGACTGCAGCGATTAGGCGCGATACCCCACTCGCAACGCGTGACCTTGGTGAAGAAGCTCGTGCCTTTGGAGCTGATGTTGGTATGTCGGTCGGAGTTGATTGCAAAAGTTCTTTCAATAACTGGCGAGTTTCAGCGAATGCCGACATCCTGAGGAGGGATGGCATTCGTTCAACAATAGAGCCTGAAGGAGAGTCTCTGGTTGGAAGAGATCGCGGTGGGGCTGGAGGCTTTGTTGAGGGCTCGTATAATCTGGGTGAGTAGGTTGCCTGGTGGCGGCAAACACAACTCATCCACACGTGTATTGCAGAAGAGAGAAACGAAGAGATTCCAGCGGATGACAATGGCCTTCTCTCGAGACGTTATTACACTCTAGTTGAGATTGCGGAGACCGAAGAGAGTGAGTAGGTGTTTGATGTCACGCAATTTCCGTATATTGTACCCTCACTCTACTAACCACCACTTATTATTTAACTTATATTGTTTTTATCGGATTTGTATCCTTAACTACCCAACGATGTTACACATGTATCTACACACTTTCTGCTACATACCTTTCAAGTGATCGTGCTTCACATGGACAATCAATCGAGCTTGAAAGGAACTCTGTCTGGGCCATCCTGTTCACATGAATGCCAGGTTATCCGCATTCCCATTGGCGGAATTTGCACTCTACTTGATTTTTTGTGGTGGCGCTTACTACTTACAGCCCATTTCAGAACGTTGTTATCGCCTCCAAACTTGGGGACGTTCGAGGTTTGAATCTGGGTGACTTTCAGGTCCACTCGTGTGCCAAAAAATTCCGGTCCGCCACAACACTGCAACGTTCGCAAATGTGCCGAGGACCATTGTGTCGTTTCCAGAGCGGGGAATCCACCTCTTGCTTAGCGAATTTCGGCGAGTCATATGACGAATCTGCCGAGTTGCTAACTTGGAATTTATCAGCACTTACCGTAGACAGTAACACATACGTGTACATGAAGCCGTTCGTAATTCGGAATGTATGTAGATGTGTAAGCAGTATTCCCAATCATCAGTCTGGTGACCAGTTTCAGAATATTTAAAGTGTGCTTGGAGGCGGATCGTCTTTCCTGCAACTAGCAGGCACCTGAGCAAGAGTTCCTGTACACGATGTCAATGGCCTACCCTACTCGTACGATCGGTAACACTCCGGTTTCTGCTATCGGCTTTGGAGCCATGGGTATCTCCGCCTACTATGGGGATGTTGAATCAGACGAAGAAAGGTTGAAGGTTAGTATTGATCACAGCCCCTATACACAGTTTAACACTACTGTGTTGCTCATCCCGATCGATATGATGGGCCAGGTTTTCGATGCTGCTTTCAAGAATGGTTGCACATTCTGGGACACCGCCAATATCTATGGTGATAGCGAGGAACTAATTGGAAAATGGTGGGTACATACACAACTTAGCGACGTCCTACGTACCCTACCCCTATCAGACTAACCAGACCCCATGTGATCAAATCTACTTCTTAGGTTCAAGAAGACTGGTAAACGCGACCAGATTTTCCTTGCCACCAAGTGTGGCATCGTCCGTGACAGGCCGACAACGCATGGCGTAGACGGATCTGCCAAAAATGTGGAGGAATCGTTCAACCAGTCGCTCCAGCGCTTGGGGGTGACCTATGTAGACCTTTTTTATCTTCATCGGTGAGCCACTTTCCTCCTTGGTCATACGTCCTGGCAGTAACCAGCGATGTTAATCCTGGACAAACAGTCCTGACCCTGACGTCCCTATTGAAGTAAGTGATGGCATACATGAATAGGTAACATCCAACATTGATATGGCTGTTCCACTGCGTTCTTGCATGTAGGTGACCGTTGGTGCCATGGCCAAGCTCGTCAAGTACATGACATTTAACTGTGGTATTTTAGTCTTATCCCCATTTAGGCAAGGGAAGGTCAAATACCTCGGCCTCTCCGAATGCAGTGCCAACACCCTGCGCCGTGCAAGCGCCATTCACCCAATCGCCGCGGTTCAGCTCGAGTATTCGCCTTTCGAGCTCGACCTCGAGAGGAATGACGTAATGAAGACCTCGAGAGAGTTAGGCATCAAGATAATTGCTTACTCACCACTTGGGAGAGGTTTGTTGACTGGTAGATATGTGAGTGCACTGTGCACACAAAGTTTGCGAGTTGCAACGACCAATCTCCCCGATATTGGTGGTTTTTATGGAGTACTGATTAGAATCATTTGACAGAAATCTCCTGATGACTTTGAAGAAGGGGATTTTAGGCGGTTTGTCCCAAGGCAAGTTTCACGACAGGGTTGGGCCGAGAATCTGCTGAGGAAAGATTATCCTTCATGTCGTATGATTTATATGCAGGTACTCGAAAGAAAACTTCCCCAAGGTCTTGAAGCTGGTAGAAGAGTTTCAAAATATTGGCAAAGAATACAACGCGACCGCGGGACAAGTGGTGCTCGCATGGCTCCTTGCGCAGGGGGAAGATGTAATCCCCATTCCGGGAACCAAGAAAATCAAGGTACGTGCAAGGCAGTATCTTCGTTTTGCATGTCAGCTGGAACATACATGAGTAGTATCTCGAGGAAAACTTGGAGGCTGCTCGCGTCACACTTTCACCGGAGGCAGTCCAAAAAATTCGGGCTCTTGCTGAGGAGGCTGTATGGGACGGTGGTCGGTACCCCGCCCAGGCAGCGCATCTGTTGTACGGTGAGACGGCGGCATACAATGCTTGAAAAGGTGCCAAATATGAACAAGTCTTTGTGAGGGTAATGTCTGCATTGTATGTATATTACGGTAAATCGGGCAGACTTCTAGTGAAACTCGATCATTTCGCATGAAGCACACGAGTAACGCGAGCGAGGCTAGTTCAGACCGATGTTAGCTGCAAATACTTGCAAACAAAGCGCGAGGACAGTTGAAACTTCGACTTCAACTAGTCTGGCGACTCTAATGCCCACGCGTGTGTTCACTTCCTTGAATTTTCTTTTCGTCTGATGTCATGGGAAGCCTTCAAGTTAGGACCTTCTGGCATCCTGTTATCTACCCACACAGCATTCAAGCGCTAGGTCAATGTTCATTACGCTCTGCATCATGGCAAAGACGGCAGTGATGGCAACCGGGTCCGAGGACTTGCCAGTGCAGCTCGCTGTGCATGACTAGCTTATCCTGTGTAACGTGCCAGGCGTGCAGGCTAATCAGGATACATACGATACGAGAACGCATGCAGTGCGGACGTCGGACGACGATATCGATAAAACTGATTTCGGTAACGTTTCGCTTACCCTTTTAATCTTTGTCCAGTATAGTGTGACCGTTGTAATGGACGAGCGTGGTTCCTGTTGGGCAGCTGTACCACTGCTGGTGGTCACGGTATCCACTTGCCTTCCCTCCTCGCTCAATCAGTCGTCGGTACGTTCCCTTCTTTACACATTGCTCACACAACTCCGCGAGTCAAACTGCCCACCGCCTTTGCATTCGCACGCCTGTCTCACGGTGTCTGTGGGTGGTAAATACTGTTCGAGCGACTGTGGGGTGCTGAATTGTATTTCCAAAGTCACGAGCAATCTGATGGGAAATACTTACGACGCTTTGCTTTTCATGTTTGGCTGTGCGAATATCTCATCCCCTGTTGCATTACGTTGCTGATGGATAGCGGCAGATGCGGTGTCGCTTGAGGCATACCAGATATGATCAATAATCTTCAAGTCTGGTTCAGGTGCTATCGAACATTGTTACCCGCCGCATAAATATTCCTGTAATGGCAGTCTGTGCGGCCAGAATGACTTATATATGGGGGCTATCGGCAGGTTACCGTAGTCCATCCTCCGCCCCCCCACATGACCCTATACCAGTGGAAAGGTAATTCTCCCTGCCCACACTACTACGTTTATCTGATCTGCCTCTTGCAGCCTACTTCTTACTTGTCGCACTTCCTTTGTTCCCAATTTACTCGGACGCACTCAATCTCACGCAATGTTTAGCAAATGTGATTGGCTGCGCCACGAACTCAAGTAGTCAGGATTGCATTTCAAGCTTGAATATTTCGAACATAACTGCTTTTTCGGTACTCCGTACGAGCAATGGTGCATCAATCACAACCGATCCCAACTCTACGGACGCGGCCACTGCGATTTCGTACGCTGGCTGTGTTCAATATTGTGGACTTGGCCAGGAACCATTCAGGTGGACTGTATTCGCGCAGGAGTATTCCGCGTGGCTCCTGCCATACCTTGCTCTGCTCTCGCAGCTCCCTTTCGGTGCTCGTCGCAGGATGGATAATCTCATGTCCGCGATATTGACACTCGGATCACCATTCCTCGCTGGCTATTCAATATACGTGACCCTCCTTAATGCACGATGGGCCAATGACCAGCTTTTTGCAGAGATTGACTATCCTAGTACCGCAGTCAGGCAGTCTGTGGTGCGGGTTTTGAGCAGTCTTCAACAAGTTCCTTTACGCGTTCACCCTGGGGAGTCTGCTCGATTGGAGTCGCTCGTCGTTCACCCGGACAATGATAACTGGTGGACCACGCTTGCAAAGGAACTCGAATATTCACACACGTGGTCAATCGCGTCTGCAACATCCATTACCTGGGTGGTCATCGCCTATCTGCTCACTGTTGCCGATTCCCTCTCCAATGTTGCGGACAACATAAACTCCAACGGACAGGGAACTGGTTCAGTGTGGCTTTGGGTGTTACCGATTGTTGTGGGATGGTTGGTTCTTTCTCCTAAATGTGACTACGCGCGCGTGCACGAGGCGTACGACAAGGCGAATAGACAGGTGTTCGTAGCAGACCCCCGCGACCCCAATGTAGCTCCTACCCACGTCACCACCAACTTTGGTTTGACCATCGGCGCCAGTCCGGATTGGAAGTTGTACGACAGAAACATCGCTTCCCCAGACGAGTCACGAATCCCTCCGGTATTCAACTATGCAAGAACGTTATCGTGGTGTCGAACTGTCTACGTGACCTCGCTATATTATCGCGCAGCTTGGCGAAAATCGAACCATCGTAAGGGCGTCGACGGCAGGCACATTCCTGGGAATGTGCGTAATGATGTCCCCCGAGAGAGCAGGCTAGGGAACCGCGGTCAGATCATTCGTTACTGTCATCCGGATGATCATGAATACCCCGGGCCAAATATTCTTTGGCCCCGAGGCGTCTTCCATAACATGATCGTGGCATCCCTTATGTCGCTGATGCTGCAATGGGGGACAACAGGTGCAGCCATCCTCGTGGTCTGGTTCACTCCTACTATCGTAAGTGGTTTCCTGCGAAGAGATGATCCAGCGACTCAATGTCGTCATCCTAGGGATTCGGATGCCGTTCTCTCGCGTACTTGACATATGGGGCGCTATCTACCGCAGTGTGGATTCTGCTTGTATCGTCCAGCGTACTTGGATACTATGCACATCACCTGACCGACGACCCGCCTACCCCTGACTTGGAAAGTGACGGGCAACGCACACCCTCCATACCTTGGGGAGTAGATGGTGTCGCCATACCGATGCCGGAGATTACAGCCCCTAAATTTAGTGAAGAGCGAGCAGACACACCGCTCAACACCGGTTCGGACGACTCGGAACCCCCGAGTATCGCCACAATCAGATACCGTAACATGGGGCAGATGCATGTTCGGACGATTTTGCGGGTTGCGGATTGTCTACGGTGGATAGGAAAATTTGTTGCCATCATCAATGCTATTGGCATCGTCGCCAATTCGGTTTTCCAATACGCGGGCGTGTACGATAATTGTTATTGTGATTCGAGCGTCTATACCTGGGGTTCTGCTGCATTTAATGTTGTATCTCCTATCGCGAGCGATATCAATTTGGCCAGCAGTGCTTGGATAGGTGCGCTGGTGCTCGCGCTGACTTGTTGCGCTTTTTTTGTCGGCACGATTTATCTTATACGGGATTCCTTACCTTCTTAGTTTATTTTTGTATCATTCAAGTTTCAATGTTGCCTTCTTGCAGACTGGACTCTATTACTATGAATGTATTTATAGTATATAGTAGTTGGACGCGAGGCCGTCGTGGAAGTACTGTATATTTTATCCTCGTTGAACCTTTTTTTACCCCCTTTTGATATCCATTCTCTCTTGATCGGCTCCGGATTGTATCACACGATACAGTGTCGATGTACAAGCAAATAACAGGTTTTATTTCGACTCATCACCAAACCGCGACGGGCCTCGTCTTCCCCACAGCTACAAGCACCAACTGAGCCTTTGAATGCTCTTCGCTCGAGTCAACTTGTTTGCTAGATCCACCAGAAGGGAGCTAAAGATTCAACTTGAAGTCAATATCACACTCAGGCTACCAAGTTCAGCTTGATCAAATGCAGTGTGCGCACTGCGCATTGATTTACAGATGAACACTGTGGGAGATATCATGCATCGAAAATCCCACAGAAGCTACGCAACCGCGTAGGGAGACTGCAATGTTGGTTCGTGCGCTTCAAGTTCTACTCCACGCGAACTGCCAGTAGCAGTAGAGTTTGGCTTAGTTTGGAGTTACACCGCGACTCGAGATCTAATCGTTATTACAGTGTCCGCCTTTTTCATGCTTGCCTCATTAGAGCGCATTTTTGCAGAGGACTCGAGTGCAGCTCCCCGATGCTATGCTAATATTATATGCGTTGCTATCTTAGTATGCACTATGAGAAAGTCTAGCAACTGTACCACCGAGCGACCTGTGTACACGACCACGACTCTACAGCCAACTTTGTACCTATTATCGCAAAAAGTGCGGAAGCGAGACAGACAGCATCCATGATGATTAACAAAAAAAAAAAAAAGAAAAAACTGGGATCAGGAACACAAGTTTCTTTTTCTACATATGGCACTCTCAGATGTCAACATATCATGAATCAAAATACGTCCATGTATCCCTTACATCTCTCCCACAACCTCCACCATCGTCCCCCGTCCCACTCTCTTACCCTCGGCCACCCCTCGTGCGGCGCGATTTTTTCGATCCAGATCAAGACCGAACATATTGCAAAGTCGGCGTACGTTAGCTCGTGGCCCATGGCGACGTCCCCGTCCCCGTCGCACGCGTTCTTCTCGAGAATGCCAGCCAGGAATGCGAATTGCGCCTGTACCGCCACCCACTGCTCCTCCCGCCTCCGCGCATGCAGTGCCCCGGCAGTATCATATGTGTCGCCTCTATGACCGGCGACACCGGCACGGAAATGGTTCTGCACGCGCGGGGGCAAACGTTGGTGACTCAGCGGTACCAAGATCTGCAAGAGCGGCTGTACGAAGATCTCGGAGACGTAGTGGACAAAGAGCGTCTGCAATGCGCATGTGCCTTCTGGGACGACCGGACGCGCAGGGTATGTATGTTCGAGGTACTCTGCGATCGTGTTTGGGTGGGTGAGTACGACTGGGTGGGGTTGAGAGAGCGAGCCTGACGGATCAAAATGAGTGCTGCTAGAAACATGAGTAGGGTCGAGGATCGCGGGGAGGGTGTATACAGGTCGGCCATCGGGACGGGTGGAGGTAGGTGGCGCGTTGATGGCGCGCAGAGTTGGCTCGATATCTGGGAACTCAACCCAGCAGGTGCGGTAAGGAAGGCGTTTGTAGTTCAGGATCAGCCTGAAAACAATAATGAATAAATTCCGGAACGGGGAGAGATAGGAATGTGTTGACCTGATCCGCCAGGCATTGGGTGCCCAAGGCTGTGGAATGTTGGAGGGCACGTCGTATAAGATGATCATTGGTTGAGACATGGCATGCATATAGACTCGGAATATGTTACCCCACGAACATCTAGCGCTTAAGAAGTACCGCGAAACGGCGCGCTATCTGGAATGGGCCGACATCAAAGATTCGAATTAGAGACTTCATAACATGCTGTATATGCCAATGCTCTCTGTTCTCACCTAGGCGAGATGTCACATTCAACTTTGTTCGGGGTGAGCTGAGTGTGTTAACCGGTGGCGGGGGCCATCAAGCAAGGGGGGGCCATAAATAATGCCCTCGACTGGACAGCGATATTGTGTAAAACTGAGCAGTCCATGACAACAACAGATGGTAACACGCATGATAACGAGAACTTGAGCATACTACGGACAGCTTGAACACACCGGACCCGAAACGTTTCGACCACGATGAATGCCTAAAACGGAAAGTTCCGCCAGAAGTGGCGTTGCACACAGCACCGATGCTGTATTCGAATGGTTGCACAGCAGGGCTGCGCCTCTGAGTGTCCAAACGTGGAACAAAGTGCTGAACTATCGCCAGAATATAGATTCCAGTGCGGACTTGCCCATTGAATGATTATGGCGACTGTTGACTTCCGAGTTCTCACCGTGCAATATACTTTGCCGGTAAACTTCTTTGACGGGATTTTCTCATCGGCGCCGATCTAGGTGGCTGATTCGAGAACCTGACTAATCAGCTGATCCATATCTACTCGGACATGAAAGCTCTACGCATTCACGACTACAAGGACGCGATAAGACAAAACACTTGCCATTAAATAGACAGACAAGGCACAACGGCTGGTCTTGACGACGGAGCCTCCAACCGTCCAGACCGGGACAATGGGGCGATTGTGATGGTGCAAATTGTCGTTGATGAGCCCATCAGAGCTTCAAACAGGAAATGAACGAGGAATGCATGGTAGTGTCAAGTATCTGTGTCACGGATACATACCAGACACACCGGGGGTGGGGGGGTAATGAATGATAGGAAACCGCCGAGTCACTATGCGTGAGCGCTGGCGCCAAAAATTGGAGAGATAGAGTGATCCTGTAGGTGTACACGAGGCTGATTTTTACCCTTGGCATCTGAAACAGGGCAATAATCTCCCATCTGAGCGGTACATCAAATGTCGAGCCAGCGAAAGACAGGTGACTTGACCGAGACCTCTCCTCGTAAACACCCTCACAACCATTGAGAACCATGCAAGTTGTGGAAATTCAATTGCCTACTGAGGATGAGGATGATTCCAACAGGCCTGAGGTTGCACATGGCTGAAAGCATTCAAGGGTGCTCGAGCTCGAAAAGTCGAATACCGCACAGGTTATGCAAGAACGTTCCACCTGAAGGGTGACATTCTTGGTTTCGGTCCACTGGAATCGCACGGGATTTCGACGGCTTACGGGGTGATATTTTACTCGCAATAATCGCGCAAAATGACTTACCAGGGTTCTGGATCAGGCTATGGTCCGTTTGGCGGTAACAATAATGACACCGCTGGCTCTGGCGGGCTCAGGGATAGAGGTGGTGCTTACGTCAGCTTCATAGCTTGGTGGCCTTTCTCAGGTGCACTAATACTTGAACAGCAGCGTGTGCGGATGTTCAATTTACCTCCTTTTCTTCCCTCTCTGCCCAAGTAGATTGTCGTGCTCTAATGTCGTATCTACTCTAGTCAACTACGACGTCCTCATCCTACGCCACCCCCCCTCGTCATTGCCATGTCCCATGACATCCAGAAGGCCGACCAAATCGCTCACAGGTTCTACACAAAGCTCTGTCTCGTCGTGAGCAATGCCAGAACCACTGCTGAGCCGAAGCATCAGGGAAAGGTTGACAAATGGGTGCGTTTGCTCCTCCATATCTCCCTGACCTTCACCAATCATATTCTGCCCAGTTCAATCTCGAGACACCCGATTCAGACATCTTCAAGGAACACCTCAGAATTTACCGTGCTGTCTCCTTCTCTCCCTCTCTACCGCCTTTCGAGCTTCAGGTCGTGCTATCCGTTCCCGAATTGACCAACAATCAAGTCCTCGTCTACCTTGCCCCTGATTCGTCTCGTGTCCGTATGGATCCCATCCCGCAACATATCCTGCTCGAGAACTGGCTCCTCGCTTTCTCTCCTACCTACACCCCACCCGAACACAGCGTCGAGCCAGGCGATGTCGCTCCTTCTACTATCTATAAACATGGCATACCCCTCTTTCGCAGTCTATTCAGTCTTCTCCGTGTTCTTCCTTCCTGGAAGCTCTTCAGGAAATTACGACGTCGGATGAGCACTTCTTATCGCAATGGAAATCTCACCATTCAGCTCCGGCTCAAATCTCTGGAAGACTATCCCACTGACATACTCGATTTTGGTAAGTACCACGTGTTGTCATTCTAACCCTAGAAACCACGAGGTGCTCATGTCCGTCTTTGCGTACTGAAATTCATATGGTCTTTGCATAATACTACATCCTACCCGGTAGACGCACCTCCTGCACCAAATACAACCCCTCTCCCTTACGAAACACACACGTTCCCGTCCATCCCTCATCCGATGGGCACCCTCAGTCTCACAGCCAAGTACCTCACCTCCCCCAACTTCCAGCTCGATGAACTCGAATCATTGCTCTCGTCCCGGTTTCTGTCGTTGGACGAAGGTCCAGATTTTACTCCAACGTTGGTAAAGAACCAGCAGCGTGACTCCATGTCAATTCTTCCAGGTAGCCTTCGTACTTCCCTTCCAAAGTCGCCTCCCTCGTCTGTTGCGGGCCAGTTCGTGCTGCCTCTTGCCCACTCTCGCACAAATTCCATACCGGGCAGCCAAAGTCCTCGGAGTGCGGCGTTGCCGCTGAGTCGGACATCGACTAACATGGCCGCCGCTGGGTCAACTTCTGCCTTGTCCGTCACCTCCTCACGCCCAGAAGGGAGTACAACGTGGTCAAAGGAAGATGGGGCACCCTTAACTGGTATCGCTGCAAGAATTCGCAAGGAGAGCACCAGCACCACAGGAAGGAGCAGCCTTGTAGGCGCTGTCCTTTTTGACATGCCCCTTTTTACTAATGTCTACCTTAGGATCTCCCTTCTCCACTGCCTATTCGCAGACCAAACATCAATCCAGTCCATCCATTCAAGTCTTCAACACTTTCCTCGGGCTCGCCTTCTATCCATTCGCCTTCGCCTTCCCTTCGCCAACCTTCTCCGCTCACCAGTGGTGTTGCCCTTCCCAGTCTTCCAGCACGCCCCACACAGACCTCACCTAGTTCTTCTCGTGTGCCACCTTCCCCGGTCTGTGTGAACAAGCCTTCTCCACCATTCGCAACATCCAGTCTTGGTGATCGCCGCTCGCTCGCGTCTGCGGAAGGCGAGGACACCTCACCACGTCTGCCCACTCGTAAGCGCTACTCGAGTAGCTTTGGACATCGATACGCCACATCTGGCGGTGCTACGAGCGACGGAAGTCCAGGGAGCATCGCTGGCGTGGATCGCAAAGATGGTGAACGCTCAGGAGGCAGTGGCACAGGAGGTGGTAGTAGTGCACCTGCCTTTTTGGGTGCAACGACGGACGACGACGATATTTCGATTTTCGTGCAAGAGATCGACGCGCGAAAGCCACTCGCGTCGGTAGCTGCGAGGCAACCTTTATCTGGGCCGCCTGATGTTTGGTCCAGGTCCAGCAGATTAACGTCGAGTCCAGGCACGTTGGGCCGGCATGGCATGCCGGATTCTGTCTCAGCAGCCGCTTCTGGGCCGGGGTCTGGGTCTGCTTCCGGAGCAGCGGGGGCTGGATTGGGACTAGTTGCCGGTGAGCGCCTACGACATTCTTCCGAGGGAATGAGTGCGAGCGACGGGCAGTCGCAACGGTCTTCGACGTCGATGGGACCTATGTTGACACGTGAGGCAGAGGTGGACGAGAAGCTGAGACATATGCACGAGGTGTTTATGGCGTCGCTCGAAGGTCTCGGAAGTGGGAGTAGTCCGGAGGGACAGCGCCAGTGGTGGATCTGCAGGGTCTGGATTCGCGAGCGGGGTAGTCAGGGAAGAGGAGTCCGCGCCTATTTCGCGGCCCAGCAGTCGGGGAGCTGGTGGGTTGGGGTTGGGGCTTCCGAGCGGGCTTGGGAGAGAGAGACATTCCGGTTCATTGAGGTCTGTGAGTGTGACGGAGGCCTTATCGAGTGGCGGGCAGGTTGGAATATCGGGCAGGTTGGACATCGAGGGTGACTAGTGACGGTCGTATGGTGAACGAGGACGGACGTACCATCTAGTTCATAGGCGTGCATAAGTGGTCGTGTTGGAGGTGGTCGCCGTCTAGATCCCGGGTTTTCACGACACCCACATTATTTGACCTTGGTCTCTTTCCCTTCCCTTTACCCCCTCTGTCCTTCATATGCACTGACCTCGTCACACAAGAACCTTCTTCCGCACATACTCTACATATATTTGTTACCTCATCCACATATATGCATGTCTTTTGACTATTACTCTATCTAACTCCTATCGATAGCATCCAGTAGTGTTGTTCTCTGACTCGCATGTCGTTTGTAGTATCATTACTGTTACCTGGTAGGAACTAGTCGGGGCGGGCATGTCTGTTGCACGCCAGCGACGTACCCTGCTCCTGTTTATTATCATCTTCTTCCGCGATTATTCATGCGAGGAGATTTTCCATGTGCGCGTACGGTGCACAACAGCGAAGGTGTCCTGAAACAAAGCACATCTTGGAGAACATGATTAAATCTATTGCTGCTATGATGTTGACTTTAGGCAAGAGAAAGAGGAATTAGTGTACAGTGCATGTATCGAGAAACGCGCAATGATTCATCGAAGTGAACACAAGAGTACACCCAGAAGACTACTAATAATGAACCTCATTTGTCGATTGACGTCGATCCCCTTCACTCCCCTTCAACATTTCAACCTCCATCATCTCCTCATCGGACTCCTCCGGCACTGGATCAGCCCCGTCGCGAGATCCCTAACAAGCAAGTCAGATGAATCAACAAGTTGCATACCTCGTAAGTGACCCAGCCTAAGTACACTGGGCTCACCGCTGACCAAGCAGCAGGTTCACGCGCCTCTGTTGTCGGGAAGTGTAAATTAGGAGTCGTCGGTGACCGATGGAAGACAAACTACTTCTGAACGACACCATCTTTCTTCTTCTTCTTCTTCTTCCGTGCCGGCGCGTCGTCAGGGACATTATGATCTGGGGCTGCAGCAGTCACTGCTGCACGTTGGGATGTCGCTGCCAGTCCGACTGTGCCAGAATCAGGTTCACGGCGGCGCTTCTTGGTGGCGAGGTGGTCATCCCGAGTTTTCCCCGGAGGGTGAGTAATGGGTACGCTTGGTTCGGTAGCTGGGGAACCGTTCGCTGTGTACGACCGAGCATGGGTCTCTGCGACCGCACTAGAAAGCTCCGTACGTTCAGCGGACTCGCTGGACAATATCGGCACCACTATCCTGGGTTCAGAGAGAACGGTGCGATACGTTTTGCGCGCCTCTGAATAGGGTATGCATTAAGAATGTGAGGAAATCCAAGGACGCGAAGAATCTCGTGCTCACGGGCTCGCAGAACCAGGGATTTGGCCGCGACAGTGGACGCATCGTGCGCCAGATTCTGGGCCAAACCAAGTAGAGAGACCCTTTAGGACGTAGAACGGGAAATGAGATGCGTTTTGGGTTGACGTGAGGCGATAAACTCACAGGTTTTGAACGTCCCTTGGACCTCTATAATCGCCTTCTCCAATAACCCCGCCACTAACGATGATTCCCTTACCCTTTGTGACTCGAAGAACCTCTCGCGCAGTGGCCCACCAGTTTCGTTTCGCGGTGAGCCCGGTGTCGCTCACTTTGAGGCTTGCATGGCTGGATTCAGGGTCACCGAGAGCGCCCGCATAGTTAACTTCGAAAACAGCGCCATTTTTGATGGCCGTGCGGACGAGTGTATGCTTGAGATGGAATGGGAGTCGTGGTAGGGTGAGGGGTAATGCAATGATATGAGCCGTTAATGGTGAGGGCAGACTATGTGTCAAACATGCTGCAGAAAATGTAGTTGCGGTCGTAGGGGCGAGCGCGATGAGGTCATATGCATCTGCAATAGATCCATTGGGACTGGTCTGATGAACAGGGAAGAACGATCAGTCCAAGTGTGTAGGAGGCAACACGGGGAGAAAAAGGCACCAAACCGAACCCTTTTTCACTGTCTTCGTCGAGATTGATCGTCAAACGCTTCAGAAACACGACGCCAGTCCTATTTTTCAGTCGGGGCAACAGCGTGTCCAAGATGTTAACATGCGTCTTAGGGTCTATTTTCTTCTCGACTGTCTGGTTGAGAGCGATGACGGTGTATCCCACTGTGTTTTGAGAAGTCGAAGAGAGGTGAAAAAATTGGAATGAAAGACTGACAATGGTCGAGAAGATCGATACGAGCTTCGATGGTTGCAACTTGAGCTGGGGTAAAGACAACGGTGCTGGTCACTTGCGGTTGCTTCCCTTTGTTCTTTTTTGACTGTAGCACGGCTCCATGACCTTGGTGAGCAACGACAGGGACGTTCAGGTCGAAGAACATCTCGATGTCGGTTGAGTCGACGACTGGAGAGTTCGGATCAACCCGATCTTACCGTCAAGGTAGTCCAACAATCGAAACAAACTCAAGCTACTAGTGCTTACAGTAGTACTCTTCCGCACCATCCCAAGAATCTTTGAGAACAATACAACTCCTATAATACATAGTATGACAGTGGATAGGGATTTACCAACATACAACTTGAAGAAAAAGCAACTGGGGAAGAGAGATTTGAAACAGCCTTTAGTCAAACCGCCTGCAATTTTTCCTTCAAAACGTTCTTCAATGCATCGCCATCTTCTGCAAACTTTTTGATGCCTTCGTGCAGCTTGGCAAAGGCCATCTCATCTTGAAGCAGGGCCCAGCGGAACTTGGGCTCATTGTTGATATAGGAAACTCTGGGAATGGACTCGGCTTGAGCAGCCCCACAGCACTCAGCAAGCACTTCGGATAGCGTTTGACAGCCTGCCTACCTCTCTCTGAGTCAAGTTTCTTTGGAACAAGCTCAGTAGAGCTCTTCAATTCCTCCAACAGTTTCGGAGAAATAGTGAGGAAGTCAATTCCAGCAAGAGCCTTGATTTCTCCCACCTATGCAGGGAAATGTTATAAATGTGAATCGGAAAGACATATACATGGACTACCAACGTTTCGGAAACTGGCACCCATAACGATAGTTCTGTAACCATGTTGCTTAAAGTAGTTGAATATCTTCTTCACAGATTGAACCCCAGGATCATCGTCACCCTCATAGTTTTTTCCGGTCGCTGTTTTATACCAATCAAGAATCTATCATTACCGATCGGTGTAAGTGGCTTCTCATAGATGGAATTAAATGTCGACGCACGCGTCCAACAAATGGGGAGACAAGCGTGACACCAGCTTCAGCGCACGCGACGGCCTGGGTAAACCCAAACATAAGTGTCAAGTTGCAGTGGATGCCGTCCGACTGTTCAAGCTCTCTGGCAGCTTGAATGCCTTCCCACGTCGACGCGATCTTGATGAGAACACGTTCTTTATCGACTCCAACGGACTCGTAGAGCGTGATTAGTTCCCTTGCCTAGAAGCAATAATTGCATGACAAAGTTGTATGGGCCAATGGTCTGGACGCAATACTAATATACACCCACCTTCTTCTTCGTCGCTTCTGCATCAAATGAGAGACGGGCATCAACCTCCGTGGAAACCCTGCCAGGGATGATGCCCAAAATCTCCTTCCCAAATTCAATCAGCTGTCAGCGTCGTAGACACAGTTTCAGACAGGGCATCCAAAAACGCATATGTTCCAAAGACCCACGAGGCGATCCATGGCCACGCACGCTTGGTCATGAAGTGTTCCGCCCTTGCTCTTGCCATATTCGATGGCGGAACTTACCAGGTGCGCATATTGTGGCTTGTTCGCCGCAGCGAGAAGCAAAGTCGGATTTGTCGTGGCATCCTTGAAATTCAGATGAAAATCAGCACCATACATCTAGATATTCAGATCATGTCGTTACCTGTGGTTTGTACACGCCAATAGCTGTTCACCAGGCCCATGAGCAGTTTGACGAGAATAGGGGCTGTCGGAGCTCACACTCGAAATCACCAGAATCTGAGACAACGGTCGTCCCCGTCTGTTTGAGATAGTCGAGCGAGGTGGTCATAATGGAGTTGATGGTGAACGAGAATGTGTGTTGTTTTATGTGGTCGTGGTGTCGACTATGCCGGACATTGAGGCCGAGCAACTGTGGCACCAACTCGTCCTCTCTGCAAATTACAACCTCGCTGGATTTCCTTCCAACGACTTCTGCTAATAGGCGTTCCCAGACATCCGCGAAGTTCTCGAGTTGCTAGCGAAACGAAAATTTGGACCTTGAAAATTCTGCATCTGTAGCCGCTAGGCCCTGGTACAACCTGGAGTGTGAGCGCTCCGCACCGGTGGTTATCCATCTCTCATCCCGTTATTATCAATGTGGGCCCTGGCGGTTGCGGATCACTTCCTTCGAGTTCGGCAGGAGGGGGTTTAAATTTTTCAGACTTGGGTGTAGTACCTGGACAGGCGCGGGCACCCCATCCTCGCACGATTACAGTGACATCGAAAAGACGTAACCAAAGAGCCAGTGTCGCCGACACGGGTTATTCGTGACTTGAGTTCTCACAGCTCTCGTCGTCGCCGTTCTGGGGTTCCCATCAGATCATGGCATATTTCCTCCTACCTGCATACATACGTACGAACGTGGCACAACGAAACGGACGGTTGATCCTAAGAGCGCCATCGCCGCACCCACTGCACAATGTGAGCACAAGGACCATAGTACGCACCAATGTCATACGGACATCCATATGAGCCCGTCATGTCACCCCCGTTCTGCGCGACGCCACTCTGCAGAGGGCCCGCATTTCATTGATTTGCCGTACGTGGTTTGAGTTAACTTTGAACGTTGAACCAAGGACCGATGCGTAAGGCCATACTAGTCACGTGTATATAAGAATACTGTAGCTCAGTTTGCCCCGGTACAAGAGCGTGATCCAGTTCTGTTCGTCCACACGTCCGAGTGTTTCCCCATTGAACTTTTCGATATTAGTCTCACTTGGCAAGTTCACCTCCTCGACTCATCAATGCATGCGCCAGATTCAGACCCGCCCTCTACCCGACACACACCCCGAATTCACAGTCACTCGCTGGCAAGGGTTCACCGAGTACCGGGTCGAGCATTGGCGTTTGGCGCGCGATGGAAGCGGGCGGATCGCGCGTGGGACCTGTGTCTGGTCTTGGGTCGACGTGGGCGTGTTGGTGCTCGTGCTCGTGGTCCTTTTGGGGCGGTTTGAGGTGCGTATCTTTTTTTTTCAATGGTGTGGAGTGCGGGAGCTGATTCGATTCGATTCTTTCTTTGTGTGGTATAGGCCCAACTTCCCATCCCTGTCCCTCGTTCTTTTTCCCTCCCGTGTTTGTCGTTGGCATCGGGATTGTGCCAACATGCCTCGTCTGGGCCCGCTGCACCCAAGTTCTCCATTGTACGCCTCAGCCTCAGCCTCACCATTCGCCATCCCTCATTCTCTTACCCTCTCCCCAAGAATCCCTCCTCGTCTTCCCCACACTCGGCATCCAACTTGAATCCCACCTCGGCCACCCTTTCTTTCCCCCCATCACCACCACGCACCACTTTATCCCACTCTCGGCGTTCGAAGACGTCGTCGTACATGAAGGGTTTCGGAGATGAGACGCGAGATTCTATTTGGCTGCGTTGTGCCGGACAGGCACGGGGGTGGGGATGGGACGCGGACCACTGTTGCTGGTAGGGTGGTACAGGTTCGCGTCGTGTTCGAGGTACGTCCACCCCACTGTGTTCATGACGGTCTTCACACCCACTCACGCGCAAAGAACATCCTTCCTTATTATCCGGTCCTCCACGCAGTCTATCTTGACGTCCAACAGACCCTCTGTCCACCGCCCAACCGGGTTGTGGAGACGGACGGTCGATGGATTACCAAGGCATATACGCTATATATGCTATATGTTATGTGTATACCTCTCCCCATGTCCTCCATCCTGGACTGAGATACATTCTATTCCATCCCACTTCTCCCACATCCCGCAGTGATGGTGCGATGCAATTGAATGCGATGAATGAGGATGACACGGGGAGGAGGTTTCCAACAGACCGAACGTGTGGTTCATTCAGGGGGTCCAATCAGCCTTTCGAGAAGCGGATTGATTTCATATTCGACAGTCCAATGCGGTATTTGGGTGTAGTAGAATCTTTTGTTTTTTTGGACCTGGCCCACGCGCACAATATCCAGCGTTTTCCAAACCACGATGTCGAATGCAGTTCGGTCATCCCAGATGGTTTCAAAAGGTATTTATCTCTTTCTGCCAGCGCGGAGAGCAGTGAAATGATGTGCCTGCCAGTTGATCGGTTGCATTCATGGGCCAAATCCCTTGTCGCCAAGTTTAAGCAAGGAGGCGGGACTAATTACATCGACGAGGCGATCGCAAAGCACTATAACTTTGCCCACCAGACCATCCGAAGCAATGAATTCATATAAGGGGTCATTATAACCAGCTCAGGATGATGACGGACATCGAGGAGGCTATTCTGCTCCGGCGAGATACACTGGCGCTCTGTACAGCAGGGGACCAAGATCACTCAATGTCTTTTAGCAACCTCGTAGCTGATCTCTCTGATCGGTACGACCAGCTCGGGGCGATAGATATCTCAACGAAGCCCATTGTCCTTACCCAAGATGCACTGGACCTTCGCTCACCGGAGCACCAAGATCGATCGCGCTCATTGAACAACCTTGCTTCACAAGGTCGAGTCAAGTAAAGGATAAGGAAGAGTTGTTCAATCTCTTTTCTCAGCTGGCACATCCACCCTCAATGGTGTCGTCCACCAATCTGTCTGCCGCTAGATCATGGATCCGTGTAGCTGAAGATTTCCACCACCCCACAACGCTTCTAGCCTATCGCCAGGGATCATGCGAGATAAGATTGTTAGTTTTCGTGCTACGTCGGCGCCATTGAGATCGTCGCCTGGATTGGGTTCCTGTGCATCGTGTCACTGGTCCTCACTACAGGTGCCCCCGTCTTACTAGGGGCACTCACCGTGTACCCATTTGCCTTGGCGACTTGCACGATGAACGAGAACGAAGGACCGCCTTCGTCGTCCTTGGAGTACTCGTTGATGATATAACTCAACGTGCCCGAAGAAACACTCTCAATCTTAATCTTCTTCACCTGTCCAACGCAAGTCCACATCCACGTTCACCCCCACTCAGCAGCCATCCACCTTGTCCCCCGTATTTACCAAATTCTTAAGCGTCGAGATGATCGGCAACCCAGCACCGACGGTTGCTTCGTTGTCAAACACCCCGCGTCCCTTCATCCAATATCCAGCCGCCCCAACGATTCGCTTATACAGCTCCAGGCTGCCCGAAACTCTTCGCTTACTCACACACCACGTGGCCGCTCTACTACCTTTACATCAACATCGCACTGTCCTCAAGGACCTCACGTCGTCGCTTGCAGTGGACACGTTCTCAGCTTGTCTTCGCAATCGCTCTCCCAGAGATGCGATCGTGCTTCTAGAACAAGGTCGGGGCTGTCTTTTGGAGCCAGTTCACTCGACGTCGTTGCATTTGGCCCGACAGGAGAGATGTTGGCAGACGAGTTCACACAACAGACCTCACCCATTCGTACTGCCCTTGATTCACCTGGTCCAATCGGGTGCACCGCCTCGATATTGAATTGCAAAGAGTCGTCACCAGCATCCGCGAGTTGCCTTGTCTCTCCCCCGTTTCCTTCTCCCCCGCTCTTCTCCGATTTCTAACAGGCAGCCTGTGACGACTCTGTCATCATGCGGGTGAGTATGGCTATGATGCACTCGTCCCAGTCGACCGACGGGATCCCGTCCACATTCCATTATCATTCACAAAGGAAGGTGCCCGAGAACTGTCGTCGAAGCTCAGTACCTTGACTATGCGTGCGACGTCGATGGAAGTGACAAGAGATCTCGGTGTCATTCTGCGGGAACTCTGGGGCGAGGTTGTTTCCCCCATTGTCAACTTCCTCCAGACTGTATATCCATTTCAATCACGCATCTAGTGGCGCCCCACCGCTGAGTTATCTTCCCCTCCATGCCGCCGGTCCGTATAGGAAGAGCCAACGGAATCTCGCCAATCTCTACATCTCGTCTTACACTCCCACGCTCACTGCCTTCATTCGTGCTAGACGGCACGATGTCCCGCATTCTGCATCCGATGGGAAACACTTCATTGGTATAAGTGAGGCGAAAGCCAAGGGCGACAATGAACTTGTTTTGATCGGCGCTGAACTGGCGAACATTGAGCAGCGGATCGATGGGCTTGCCAAATTCACGCACATCGAGGGTCGAGAGTCTTGCATCACCCGGGTCGCCGAGGAACTTGGGAAGAACGAATGGGTTGCGCATTGCGTGTCATGGTCTCCCCAACCGGAGACACCCGTTCGGGTCCACATTCGCTCTCCACGACGGTCACTTCACGATCGAACGGATCATTCGGTGTGAACTATGGAACCCCCAGTTTGCATATCTCTCCGCGTATCATATGACTGTCGGGGACGAGGAGAGTCTAGATCTGATGATGCATCTCGCGTCGGCGATGTAATTCGCCGGCTTCCGTTCTGTGATCGGGGCGATGTGGGTAGTGGACGAAGCTCATACGAACAATATCACGTTGGTGTTCTAGGACAACATGGAAGACGAGCGTGGTCGTCTGGATTATACGCGTGCTGCGTTGGCGCTGACTCAACAGGACGATGAAAAATAATAGTGGATGTACCATTTGATCAACGTATCTACAATCTGTGCAACGATGCCAGTGTGGTCCGTCCGTCTGAGACCAACATCACCTTACCGGGACGTCGCGCCGCAGTGCTATACGAGACAACCTACGATGTCAAGGTTCAAGTTGGCACACGACACGCCCGAGAAAATCAGGCAAAGACATCAAACGAAAGCGGGATCTTCACAATCAAATGCATCCTCTCCCTCTACCTTGGCAGGCCCTCGCCCAAATTCACAAACTTGCATCAAATTGTTTGTAGGCTAAGCCTAGGGTTGTGTTGTGAATGCCAGTCTTTTTAGTGTGAAGATAGATGAACAATATTTCAATGGCGAGTGATACTTATGTATTGCCATAGAAACACAGCGAACCTTGCTTACTTCTGCTTACAGCGCCTTGAATAGTAGCTTACATGGGTGACATCAGACTGATCTAGGCAGGCCTGCTTTCAATCTTTGCAAAGGGTCCATCGTCAAACCCGCTTAAGAGATTGCAAGTACCGCAATCGATGTCCCTCCAGAAGCCGAATCCATCTCTGCAAGATCGCCTTCTTGTTGCCTGGAGGCTCGATCAAGAGCAAGACCCCGATTATTCTCATTATCCCTCATTGCCACCAAGGGTCCTCTGCTATTCCGATAGTCTTGCCAGCTCCACAGCACAACAGGACAACCAATTCAAAGTTCGACGACAGCTTCTCGAAAGCTGTGAACAATATGTTTCGAATTATCTTCCTACACACCTTCTGCGGATTAGCGACATGACGCTGGTTACTAGGATCGAGTTCTGGGAAGCAGAGAGATCCAGAGTAGAAACCAAACTGCAAGAAGATCTTTAAATCCTCGCCAAATCCAACCTGAAGCAGCCCGATGACACAGGCAACCCTTCGCGTGACAACTGGCATTTGCGATCGCGGGGTGATGACATCGCGGACATACGACGAGACGCAGTAAGAGATCCTACGATGCTTTCGACAAATTTCTTACTTCGTTTTTCAAGTACATCCGCAGGCTGTTCAAGTTCGCCATATTCTCACACCGTTGGGGAGATGACGAACCTTTGTTTCGCGACATAGTGGGAAAGCGCCTCATCGAAAACCCCACGATCGGATATGAGAAACTGCTCAAATTTTGCGAAACGGCCAGAATCGACCACGACTGTTGCTATGTCTGGTCGGATACATGCTGTATCGACAAGGAAAGCAGTGTCGAACTGGATGAGGCGATTCGCTCAATGTACCGGTGGTACAGCATTGCTACCGTGTGCATCGTTCATCTGGCCCAGTCGTTGATTGTGGACGATTTCAATTCGGAACCTTGGTTCACGAGAAGATGGACTCTACAGGAGCTCCTTGCTCCACATGTGATAAGGTTCTATGGAAAGGATTGGAAGCCCATCTGCCCGGAGATGCATTACCAGGGCGATAAAGCCGTCAAGGAAATCTGGAGTACTGTCGAGGTTGTCACAGGGATCCCACGTGACGACCTGTGGCATTTCTTGCCCTCCTGCGACAGGGTCGCAGAGAAAATGATATGGGCATCCCAACGGAAGACGACGAAGATCGAAGATACTGCTTATTCTCTTCTTGGTTTATTCAACGTCAGTCTGCCGATTGCATACGGTGAAGCTGACAGGGCATGGTACAGTGAGGCTGTCATCGCCAATGAATGTACAGACGCCCTCTTTCCTCGCATGGGCCGGACATCCTTCCTCTTACTCCCGAGCCTTGCCATCTTCCCCAGGATCTTATTCAAAACTGGATCCTCGGATTCCTACCAATATCTTCAATTATCGCCATCCATCGTATGAAGTCACCAAGCTCGGCGTGGTGATCAAACTGCTTGTGATTCCAGCACGATGTAACGTCCTCGAGGACAATGAAGGTCGAGACATTGGCTACACAGTCACACCACATAGCCTGGAATCCTTTTTGGTCGGCGCTGACGCTCTACCTGGTCGCATAGAAGAGTACAAGCTCGGCATCGTCAATTTCCGTTCCGGGGGCGATGATGTCTTTGTTCAGACTGGGGATGAATGCCACTGCCTGGTGCTCGCGCGGGAGCGTGCCGATGACCAGGGCTGGACCATGGTGAATACGGAGTGCGTTGTCGTCGTTCGTTGCCTGGAAGAGATATGCAAGTTACCCGAGACTGTGCTTTTGTGCCATACGAGTTGTTACGATGGTACCCTACTTAGACGTGCTCACCGATACAACCCCATCGTAGAGGCAACTGATTGACGCAACGATGTCCAATGTATACGTTTGCGTTTGTTGTACTAGCGTTTTTCTGTCGTACGTTTTGGCCCTTGGTACAGGTCACATAAGTTGTGCTCACCTAGGGCATTCATCTAATTCTGCCGCCTCATTCAACGAGAGCGAGCGCCAGTACTTCGACCACGACGTTATCGGAATTAAGGTTATGATCAACACGACTCTGCGAAGAATATACTCCAATGAATTGTACTGGCCACGCAGCAAGTGCGATACACCACAGCTCGGTATTCGACCGCCAGAGGCGTCGGACAGGTTGGACAACCTCTGAGTCTCTCATGCTCGATGTATCAGCGTATCTCCGTTGGCGTCCCGCGTGGACGTTCGCCCCCTTGCGCATGAGCGAACCGAGTATTATTTTGGAGGGTATATCGGACGTCTCGTGAGAGCAGATAGTCCATAATGGAGTTGAGCACGAGACCACGGCAATGCGAAGAGGTGCCATTCTCTCTACATCCAGTATGGAAGAGCTAAAGCCAGCCTCGATTGAGACCCGCGCTGTTCCGAGACTGGATGACCCGACGGCGATATGCGACGCACTATCTCCAGCATCCTCGGTCTTGCCGAAATGCGCAGATTCGTCCCCTTCAATGGTGCAAAGGCAGCACAACTGAGGAATGCTGAAAATAGAGAGCTGGACGCAAAAGCAATCAGGGTATCATAAACATCCCGAGCGAATTGACGGCACCAACTTTTAATGTGCGCACTCGGTCTTCCCAAATGTACAAATAAATCGATTCCCTCTATCGAGTTAGGATTTTACACAGTAGCCTCATTGAAGCCTCTCGACAAGCTAGTACGACAATGCCCTTACTCGCGCACGACGCATGGTTGACTCTGTGTGTCATTGGGCTTTTCTCCGGCTTAATATGAACCTGCTGGTAGCAGAGGAACAGCGTCCCAACAAGTAGGCTCGCGCATGGTTCCCTCGACCGAACAAATTCTGTACAAGATCACGGTTCTCGAGCGTTGAAACATCGACTTCTTACTATGCGTTCCAGCGCTTGAGGCAGTGACTTGCACCCTACAAGGAACAGCACGAAGCAGAGATATGGCCGCAGCCCACGCCGCAAAACATGCCCAAGGTAGCTGTTTGGGACATTGAACGGCCAACTTGACTCGAGCAACGGTATATCTATCAGACGGAGATGATTGTGGTCAGAGCCTCACTTGGCGGACATTTGGGCCCGCGTGAGTGCAGCTTCGAGCTAGCCAACCTTTGTTGCGAGGAAGCAAGTATCGTATGATCCTCCTGACACGTTCCTTCATTGATCTGGATCAATCATTTGCGCTCTGTTGTGATACTCAATTGCCGCCCATCATTGCAGCTGGTCGCAAGAATACCCAACTCGATATTAACAAGTGTAGCGTCCAGTTTAGAGTCTCGTTTTCACCATCGTTGGCAGGTGTGACCCTTCTTTTCGTAGCCTCACTACCTGATTTCCGTGACTTCTTTCATCCGGGAATCCCTCTTGGCACGAATGCCGTATGTCCTTCTCGTACCGACGTACGTCTTTCAGAACGAGGTACTTACTCGATGTGCTTGGCGTGCGTATAAAACGGTTTCATTTTTTGTACTTGACTACAATACACGCCCTTTCCTCTATCATTCCCCTACTCGACAATGTACCACCTTACCGCTCTTCTCGTTGTCGTCCTTACCTTCGTCTCCGGTCGTGTCCTCGCGCAGACAACGACGACGCTCTCCTACGACAACAACTATGACAACGCTAGCCTCTCCCTCGGTCAGGTAGCGTGTTCCAATGGGCCCAACGGTCTTGAGACCAAAAACTATACCACTTTGGGCTCGCTCCCCACCTTTCCAAATGTCGGTGGGGTCTATACCGTGTCTGGTTGGGACTCCCCGCAGTGTGGCGCGTGCTATGCTGTCACGTACGACACCAACACAGTCAATATCTTGGCTGTGGACAAGTCCCAGACTGGATTCACAGTCTCGGAGGCGGCAATGAACACCCTGACGGGTAATCAGGCGGTTGCACTGGGCAGGGTGGACGTGTCCTTCGTCCAAGTGAATCAATCTGAATGTGGACTGTAGAATTTGAGCCGAACTAGGTTGCCAAAGATGGTCAGCGATTACTTTTTGACATCTTAGGGGGCTTCAGGGCTGATGCCGATGACGTATCTCGCAGTGTGTATGACCGTGTTCTGAACTTTTTTTATGTCATCGAGGACAATGGGTTGTATCGCGGGACGTCAGTCGGACTGTATCAACTTTTTTTTGTTGAATCACGAGGTCGTTTTCATGTTGGACAATGTTACGTACGATTTTGATGGACTGTCATATCTGTTGTGGTGTTATGTTGGTCCCTCACCGCACGGAACTGATTGAGCGATGAGTTCTGTGTGCATTGCCGGTGCATTGGTGGGAAGGTTACCGGGCTGATGTCACGACCAATTGGTTGCTATCGCGAAAGCCCACTCACCCAGAGCCCCGGGTGATGTCATCATTTGGAGAAGGTGCTGCGGCTGTGCTACGCTGAGCACGATATCCCTGAGGTAAAAATTTTTTCCAGATACCGGTGAGAGCGTACCGCAAAAATGCATACCAATGCGAATTCGATCTTCGTACAACCTGAACCTTCTGGTATAGCCGAAACTAAACCTGGTTTTGGTGGGCTTGCAATATGAAGTTTTTCCATTTCAGAGGGATTCTCACCGTGGAGAACGAGGCGTCCGGTTGAAGCAGTTATGGAGGTCACTGCCCCCGGCGAGGAAATTCTCATGCAACGAGCCGACTGACCAAGCTCAAGGGGGGAATAACTGGAGGCTCTGCACCGCCTTCGGAAGATGGACGAGAAGGAATCAATAGATACGCCAACCAAAGCGGGAGAAATGGAAGGGGAGCAGGGTCGAGGGCTGTTAACAGCACACATCGTTGACAGACGCAACGAGGTGGTGAAGCACAACTTTGTGGTGTTACCTCATTTTTCCGGATCATCATCATATCTGTAGGACCCATGAAACTCGGTGCACAGCACAGCCACGTTGTTGCGCCTGTCAGAAAAACACAGCCACTGGGGATGGCCTGATAACCCCCATCAGGGGGGTCAGATACACCAAATTTGGAAGGTACTGGCGCCGATATCCGGTGAGAGATTCAAACTACCGCCACTGCGGAGGACATTCATTTCCTTGCTGTACTTGAGCCGACTCACCCACTTGGTTCCGTCCTTGTACTCTTGCCCTTTCGCTGCTCAAATGACCCTTTCTCCAGTCCAAGAAATGCAACAAAGTGAGTGTTACTTCTTGACGTCGCTTTCGCTTTCGTTTTAACAATCTCTTTCTGCAGCCAACATGGCCTTGCCTCCTCACCACTCACCCCCTGTTGATCTTCGTAGGATGACCTCACACTCGACCCTCCTCACCCCGTCCCACAGAGAGCACAGGCTCTCGTCCCATACCTCGCAACTTTTACAGACAAGCTCTGCAAGACTTGGATCTCGTTCACCCTCCTCCATACCTTCATCACCCACATCAGCGTAGGCCTATGCCACTCTCTTTATCGTCCTTTTCCACTGACATTGGCACTTTTTCTTCTTCTTTCTCTAGCCACTCGTCCTCATCAGCCATCTTCGAACGGGACATTGAACCCATAGGTCCTCCATCGCCTCCATCTTCCCACCCACCAAATCCACATCGTATCCCCAGATCAAAGGGTACCGAACAGCTTGAACAGAGCGTCCCCTCTGTCCTCGACTCCGCAGCATCCATTCTTACATCCTCCTCTCCCATGGAAGAGGATCACATTGCTGTCGTGACCCCCGCCAGGGACAGGGACAGGCAAATTAGAAGCGGTTTTGCGAGTCCGATTGGGAGCCTTAGGAGTAGGAGTCCCAGTCCAACCAGCGGCAGGTCACCTGCCAGACATCGTTCGAGCTTATTGCTGAGTGTTCCTGGGTCCTCGTCACCTTCTGCTTCAATCGCGCTCCCGATGCTCTCATCGAGCCCTACCAAGGAACCGCAGGCTTGTTTGACCATTCAAACATCTGCCGCCGCCCCTCCTCCTCCCGTTGGGACGGCAATGACGGTAAAGAAAGCTGGAAAATCAAGTCCTTCAATCAACACCCCCACATCAGCGTACTACTCTACACTATCATCCGCCGACTCGTCCCCTTCGACGACGGTCGAACCACTTCCTCTGACCACCGCTTTGCCTATGCAACCAGTCACCCAACTTCAAACGCCACAAACCCAGCTCGCGACTTCTCCAACTTATACAGGGTCTCCGTTCACTCACGCATTGAATATATCCCACCCACCTTCTCCGACGCATGTCGCTTCGAAACGGCTCTCGTTCATGTCTTACTCGGATCTGCTCGCATCCACCCCTGCATCGATGGTCCCTCTCTCGTCCTTCACTACATGCGCCTCATCCGATCCGCCTCCCCATATCCCCGGTGTAACAGGCTTTGGTAACAGTCATTCGAGTGCTGGGTCAATACATGGCAAGGACAGGGACAGCATCGCGTTGTTGGACGATGTTGGTGGTGAGTGGGAGCGTGAGGGACTGGGAAAGGGATTGGAAGAAAGGTTGGAAGCCTTGATGATCGTCCCCGGAAGGGCTTGAGGAACAGGATACCAAGCCGATTAAGTAGGATCTCCAACAACTGCTCAACTCGGCGAACGCGGTATCAACCAAAGTGAAAACCACTGACATAACTCCCTTTGGTCAGCAATTCATCGACATCCGTGACCAGGAAAGAAGTTTGAACCAAGGCAATATGCACCCCAAACGTGAACGTAAAACCAGATAATCAGCATCAAAGTATTCTATCTTACTCGCTGTGTATTAATGGTTTAACTATGCAAACCCTCCCTTTGCCCTCCCTTTTTTCTTGTTCTTGTGTTCGCAAGGTCTTCCTCATCGACCCCGTTAAATTAGATCATATTTTCGTGCTCGAAATCGAGACGTTATGCGCTTACGCCTTTATTGTACTTGAACTATGGTTGGCGGATCGTTTGGCTGGCGTTTCACCCACTTGTAAGTTGTCTTCAAGCGCATCTTTGGTGATTTTGCCACCCTTCGTTGTGTTCTTTATGCGGTTATGACATGCTACCATTTGTTCCGCTGGATGGACCTTTACTGAATAAATTGTACAATACTTCTTGACATCAATGACAGGTGGTGCCGTTCGCTTCGGATGACGCTCTCCGCCGTTGTTTAGAGCCACGTTCCAAAAGAGCCAAGAATCACAGCGTCCTTCTCTCAACACATTTCCTTCACGCTGCCCTGGCCAGACTCAACGACGAGGGACCTTCAAGCAGCCAGAAAGGCTCTGGAAAGCGCATACGGTGACTCGTATAAATTGCTACCGGGCCGCGTTCCTGAATGCAATTTACCGTTCCTGTAAAAAGTTTGCATCGACATCTGTGACGTCCTGGAGCCGCAGCATTTGGAGTCGATTGGACCGCATGGTGCATACGGGTCTCGGCGCACATAGCCGTAGTACCGCATGAAATCTTTGCAGAGGCGACGAAATAAGCAAGTACGGTAGGCTGAGTTTTGCGGCGCCAGATCACGACTGCACTGACTTGGATCCGTTCAAGCACTGTCAGGCTCAATCAACCCAGCTTATCACTAACGGCGTGCTGTCCTACTATGATTGTAGCCATCTGATTCAGAATTCAATCATTGGGTAGACTCACGGCTCCGCAGTGCATTCTTTGAGATTACGTTGTATTGTTCTGCAAGACAGCCGTTCATTATACGCGTCGTCCATGTCTATCTTGGATCTTCTCGGCTTGTCTGTTTCACACGGTGCGGGTGCTCCAGTGAAGGTTTGTCAGAATGCTCTCCTCCTGATTATTCTGACATCCTCGTGGTCAGTGTTCCCATTATGCATCGCACCCGCCTCTTCCACCTGGATGCCATCGTATCTAAGGTCAGTCATCAGTCATCAAAAGTATCGCGGTACACGGTATCAACGAGGCGCTTCTCTGCCAGGTGGCAGTATACGAACAGGCTTGTTTGTCTGGTTCCTCGTTGGTTTCTTCCGCTGTTGTCCCCAAGCCAACCATATGGACATGTCTTGTGCGTGCCAGCATTCCTCGCTCCGCGCAGCCAAGTGTCCAATATTGTATGACCCAGATGTCCCGTCACATCAGGGCTAACCATATGCTCCACGCCCAATGTAATTGACATCTGAGCGCACCCGAATCTCTTTACCGGTTGGGCGAATCGGAACAGGTGTTTGCTCCTAGAAGCGACCATCATTCTCGTTTCGGAAGGAAGGGGTAGCTATGTCTGACCACGTGCATGCCCGGACATGCATAAAGACAGGCATTCGTTGTCATTCTTGAGGTCTCAAACCCGCCTCTCAACTCTCCCTCGGAGGTCTTTCTGCGACCTTTTTTTTATTACCAACATCACATTCTTTCCTAGAGCCAAGGATGGTATCACAGATTAGTGTTGGAACATCACCTGTGATCCGTCTTGGTCTGGGCCTTTGCTTTTTTGCTTCAGTGATGGCGTTCGACATGACGCTCAATACAAATGTGCGTCTCTCATCGTCCATGCCACCGGTGCCTAGCTCATGCTGAGTGTATATGTTTGCTTTTCTCTCTAGCTGGCCGTGTATGTGCTTCCCTGTGGTGATATATCTTGAAGAATGTCGTTTTGAGTTGCAATCGTCCAGGTACTGGGGACAGAACTCTTACGGAGCATACAATCCTGGCAACACTGCCGCATGGCAACAGCCTATCGAATATTATTGTGGCGTATGTCTCTCCTTGGTGACGGGTGCTGGCAACACACTTTTCATTCATTTTATAATGTACAGGACAGCACCATTGACACGTTGCCCATCGCATTCCTCACAGACTTTTACTCGACCGGTAATTTGCCTAGTATCGACATCGCCAACGTAAGTCGTTTTTCATTTCCTTGGAACACAGTATCCTTGCGTTACCGTACCCACGTACTGATCCGTTTCTTTGTCTTGTTTCCGTTCCCATACGCGCATAATGCGATTGTAGATATGCAGTTCGTCTGGTAATGGCGTCCTCGGGGGCACGAACCTTGCCAACTGCACCTTCCTCGCGGCAGGGATCGAAACGTGTCAACAGGCGGGAAAAATTGTCACCATGTCGATCGGAGGTGCGACTGGCAACGTTGGGTTCGCGAGCGATTCGGATGGACAAGCGTACGCGCAGGTGATTTGGGACACCTTCTTGGGCGGAAGCAGTACCACGAGGCCATTTGGCACGGCTGTTTTAGACGGGTACGTTTGCCCGAACCTACTCGGTCGTCTGGGAGACCGGTGGTTGCATGCTCACGAGTGGCGATGATCTTTGTTTACGTGTAGGATTGACATGGATATCGAAGGCGGTTCGCAGACGGGATTTACTGCTTTCCTGACAGCCCTTCGAAGTTTAATGGATGGCGGAGACAAACAGTGCGTGGACAGCTGACCGTTTGACATTCTGATAGAATGACATTTCATCAGATACTACATTACCGCAGGTCGTGTCCTTTTGTTATCCGGGGTGACCACATGGTTTGACGGACACGATGATCATTAGCTCCACAATGTCCTTACCCAGATGCCAACATTGGAACAACGTTGAACTCCTTCAGCTTTGATGCCGTCTACGTGCAATTCTGTACGTGTCTTCACGACATGACACACGTTTTAATAAGATCGATATGTTGACATGGGGACCTTTAGACAACAACTATTGTGAGGTCAGCAACTTTGGCAACTCCAACGTGCGTCGCTGCTTTTATGACTGAGTCTGGTGCGCTCTACTTACGCGATCTCTCCATAGGACTGGAACTTTGCTACCTGGTGAGTATACACGTTCCCTGTCCTGTATTTCCATTGATAAGAGAGACGTAGGGACAACTGGGCCAAAAATACCTCCCCGAACAAAAATGTCAAGGTGTACATCGGTGCGCCGGCCTCTGCCAGCGCCGCGGGCAGTGGCTACATCAGCGCGTCGACGCTCGCGACCATCATCTCGCAGACAAAGAGCCAGTATTCGTCCTTTGGAGGTGTCATGCTCTGGGATGTATCTCAGGCTTATGGTGAGTTGGCCCTGATTCTTTTCTTTTTTTTGGACGTATGGGCGTGCTGACGAGCGTGTGTGTGATAGCGAACGGCAGGTACGACCAGGCTGTCAAGGCTGCGCTCACTGGGTCGTCTGCGGCATCCCCGGTGTCGTCGCGCCCAGCGACTACCACCGCGTCCTCTATAAAAGGGACCACCACGTCCACTGTAAAGGCGACCACCACATCCTCCGGAAAAGTGACTACCACGTCCTCTGGAAAAGCGACCACCGCGCGCTCGTCGGTGACCACCTCCGCACCGAGCCCCTCGGCCACGACGACGGGTCGCTGCGCAGGCGTACCTGCGTGGGAATCCAACATCATCGTGCGTCCCCTCACGTCTCGTGTCTCGTTCCGCCTTGCAACTAAATCACGCGCTTTCTAGTACAATGTCGGCGATCAAGTGGTGTACATGTGCGTATCGCGAACCATCTTACTACCTCGGACGTCCGATGCTGACTTTTTCATCTCACCTTCCCCTTGCCTTTCTTTCTTTCTTTCTCAAATCCCATATAGTAACAAACTGTGGACGGCAGTGTCGTGGAACGCAGACACAAGACCTGATTGTAAGCTTTTTCATACATGCTATCTCGGGCCGGGTCTCACCACATCCCCGGCCAGATTACCTTAACGCCTGGACCCTCAACGGATCATGTTAAACGCCACCGTCGAGTCCCCCCCCAGTACGAAGACCGTTGCATGCATGTCATCAACCGATGACACTGGAGTCCCGCCAGTCCGGGAGAGTCCGCGGGCTAGACCCTTGTATTCCGTCGTTCTACTGTATGTCGTGGTTTGTTTTACTTTTTCTCCTTTTACAACGTCGTGTACTTCCCTTCCCTTCCCCGCCTCTCCTTTGTCACCACCTGACGTGCCTGTCTTTTTCTTTTTGTGATACCCCATTTTCGTTCTTACGCTGCAGGACAGCGGCCATGTGACGAAACATCTTACACACGTACAAAGAAAGGAAATGTGTTATTATTATTATGAGGAGTAGATCTCCTTCAACGACGGGAATCCCAACCACAGTTCGAGTCTTCGAGATGCTATCCTTTTTGCAAGTACAGATAAATAATATTCTGAAGAATCTTCGTCGTGTCGTAGGTCATGTCGTCATATCCAAAGTGATCGGACTTTGCCCCTCCGAGTCCTTCCTAGGAAGGACAACCAAAGGCAGAAAAAAAAAGGCATGGACGCGGAGAAGAAACGAAACGAAAAAGGTATTAAAACACCAAACGGAACAACCATGGTAAAGGTGAGGGAATCATGATGCACCCTGGATCTTGCGACACAAAACATCGTGAATGACGATGAGCAGAAAAGAACAAATGGTGGAACCACATACATGTTCACATGCAATGATGGAGAGGTGTAGTTTAACAGAGGGTCGATTGATCGTGATAAATAAACAAGAAAAATGAAGACGAGGAAACAAACAAGTAAGTTGAGGAGTTTATGGATTCACCATTTGCATACCCTATGGTACGAGGAGAGACCATAAACAAGGAGCGAGAGAAAAAAGAAAAATCCAAAGGCAAGTGGGTGTGTCATCCCCCAGATTTCGAGGCCCGTGCCCTTGCGTCGCCTGAAAGAAAGAAAAATGGGTTACATGACCAAGAGGGCCATTGCAGAGGTCACCGCTTCCGCTTGCCGCTGATGATAGGTTCAGTTTCTGGGCTGACACCCTCATGTCCCATCATCCCGCCTTCGGCACTCGCACTCTGACTTCCGTCCCCTTCGGAGCCGTCGTCCTGCGCCCCGGACGAGTTGCCATGAAGCGGGAGGCCAAATCCAGGTCCGCGAATGACGAACCCAGTCGGGGGATGTCGATCGTGATTCTCGCCCTCGCCATCGCCCACATACAGCCCACGCTCACGCTCGACTTCTTCTGCCTCGCCATCCAACATCTCTGTGTCGAGATCCACGACAGGGTTCATGGGTGGAATTGCGATATGACCATCCGTGCGGACGGTTGGACGTTGTCGTGACCGATGCTCAATCCCAAGCAGGTCGTTCTCGACTTCCGTTTCGGCTCCATCGCGGGCAAGGGGAGGTGGACTGACGAGTTGGCGCACAGACGCAGTGGCGATGATATCCAGTGCGGATGGCGGTGCAGGGCCAACATCTTCCCACTCGATGTCATCATCATCTCGTTCTGGTTCATGTTCAATCTCGACGTCTTCGTCAAGGTCTGCAAAACTGCGGCAGAGAGGGCAAGAAAAGGCGGAGGAGTGCTTCTCGAGAAGTGGGCGGATACATTTGTAGTGGAAAGCGTGTGAGCAGGGTGCGATGAAGAGGGCCTGACGGATTGTGACAGAAAAGAGACCTAAAGAGATTGTAATAAGACCGACGAGTCCTACAGAAAAAAGAATGGAGGAACACACATATGCAACAATCTGGGATGTTGGCCTTGGGCAGTCGTTGTTTGCCCTTGGATGGGTCTGGTCCGATTGGATCGGTGGTCACAGCGAGCGCTTTGAGTTGGCTGATGGCATGCGTGCTGATCAAGAGGTTTTTAAAAAAGGGGGGAAAACGATGATGGAGATGATGGGATACGCACTTGAAGGCATTGGCCGCTGCCTGCCACTCTCTACCGACCTCGATTTTTATCTTGACAGACTTGTAAATGTCCTCTGACCCGCCTTGATAATCGACGCCGAGCTGGAGGACGTCGCCATCTCTAAGTTGGTATTGTCTGGACTCGTGGCCGGCCGGGGAGAGACGGAGATGGTTGAGAAAGGTGCCGGAAGAAGACTTGGTATCTCTGATGAAAAACTTGCCGGATTCGAGCCAAATTTCGGCGTGAGAGCGGGAGACGACTTTCGACTTGAAGGCAAGTTTGTTAGAAGAGAGGAGGTTGGCTGCGTTGAAGCCGATTCCGGATCTGTCGGTGAATCTGCCTATGCGAAGAGGTGGGTCGTCGTCCCTGAGATCGCGAGTGATGGGCTCGAAGCGAAGTGTGCGACGAGAGTCGAGATGGGGAACGAGACGGATGCGATGGGTCTGGTTTGGGGAGGAGGATGTGGAAGATGGGCCGCGATTAAGCTGAGGTGGGGCTGCGAGGGGCATCGCTGGAGAGGTTGGGGTGGAAGGGGGCGAGGAAGGAACAGTGACGAGTTGGACGGCGGGTGGAGAGGAAGGTTGACTGATGCTGGGGTGGCCTGTGGAACGTCTGCGCCTGAGGATACTGGATATGCCGAGCGAGACGGCGGGTGTTGGCTGAGGGATTGGGTTTGTGGTGAGCTGGGGGATGATGAGGGCAGCAGGAGCGAACGATCTGCGACGATGAGAATGGATGCTGTTGGATGTGCTGGGAGGGGCGGGACTTGCAGGGGGAGACGGGGACGGGTCTCGGTGGGATGGCGCTGGCGGATGAGAAGAGGAGACACCGCGAGGTCGCCCACGAAGAAAGGATCCCAAAATGGTCGACCGCAATGCTGGCGGAGACTCGACGTGCATCACCACGGGCGAGCTGGATGCCATTCGGTTTCAAAGCAGAATTGAAGGGGTGGAGGACAAGGTGGTTCACCGTTTACGAACTGGTGTAAATATTTTTTTTTCTCTCTCTCTTTCAATCTCGACGAGGCTGAGCCATCTCTACTACGTACTCAAAATCAAGGCACAGCTGGCAACGCCACTTTTTTACCCTGAAATTTCATCGTCTTTGACAGTACTACTAGTCACTGACACCGCTCATTTCGATTCTTTGCGCATGAGATTGGGCAAGCTCCATATGAGCTGGCTGCGGAGGGTATCCGGTTTATCGCTGGTGAAAGAGCTCCGGCCCACTACTGGAAGCCTCGTCGGACACTGCCTCGGCTTCTGCCCTGTTACCTCGACCCACCACCTTCCGAGCCGGTTGCGTATTACAGAAAGACAGGAACCCAATAACCGAAGCCGACTTGGTGGTCAGTGGTGCTAACGAGGCTCGCTTGGTCGAGAGGACGTACAGCCTTTGATATCCGTGTAGGAGATGGGCTCCACATAGCCTTGGAAGCGAGCTCAGTAGTGCTCTTTGCAGATAGCCAAGACGTAAATGCGTTGGCTGCAATAATTTACTGTACTAGTCCTCGGGCATTATCGCTTCCAAAGACTAGGTTTAATTTGGATTACACGGAGATGCGACAAGACTAATAATTAAGCAATTGCGCAATCCCGTCGGCGCCGCTCAAAGCTGAAACACCTCACAGCGACACCGCTTCTGCAAAGGCTCTTCCACTACAAGTCAAAAGTCAAACCCGCAACATTGTCAAGGAGTTCCTCTCGCTCTATTCGGAGCGTGTTGGGTCTGCGTGACATTTCCCATCGTCACTTCTGGGTGGACAATAATGGCAGTGGCTAGCAGGCTGTACAAGCACAATTAATCTGTATACAGCATCCAGTATCGACGAGAATCACCTGAAGCTGTGTTCACTCGTCCGTTCCCTATGCTCCGAGTTGTCAGCGACGGCAAAATCCATTAATATTGATTGTCGAAAGCTCTTAGTGAAGTGACCTGTCTTGATTAATAACTCGACTGTGATTGGTTACGGCACATTCCGAAGGCGGCAGCCGTACGCCTTTCGAATTCATTGCGACAAATCCCACTGTAGCTTGTCCTCGTCCTCGTCGTCTCGCTTGCCATCTTTCACTCGCCATGCACGGCATCCTCGCTAACTCGGCCTTTTCTCCCGTATGCTCAGGTGCACTTCGCGCCTCACTACGCACCTTTGCCTCCTCTGCCGCCAGGTCCCAGGCAGTGCCTACCGAGAAACCGACCTTGATGAAGGAGTTCAAGATCTATCGCTGGGTCAGTATCACTCATCTCGTCCAACATGCATACTCACATCTACGCGTACGCGCACCAGAATCCAGATGAGCCAGAGAAGAAACCCACCCTCCAATCCTACACCATTGACCTCAACCAAACTGGACCCATGGCACGTATCTACTCACGTTTCCCCTATCGGCTCCCCTGACGTTTTGCTTTGTACGCGCAAATGTACAGGTCCTTGATGCGCTGATAAAGATCAAGAACGAGGTCGACCCCACCCTGACTTTCCGACGCTCTTGCCGAGAGGGCATTTGTGGTTCTTGTGCCATGAACATCGATGGCCAAAACACACTCGCCTGTCTCTGCCGCATCGACAGGAACGCGAGCAAAGACTCCAAGATCTACCCCCTTCCGCACAGTCCGTAACCCCTCTTTCTACACGTGATGCGAACTCATGCGTTGCTCCCCTTTTTACTCTCGTTAGTGTACATCGTAAAGGACCTCGTCCCTGACCTCACTCTCTTTTACAAACAATACAAATCCATCAAACCTTACCTCCAAAACGACAACCCACCCAAACAAGGCGAATTCTTGCAATCACAAGAGGACCGCAAGAAACTCGATGGTCTCTACGAGTGTATTCTCTGTGCCTGCTGTTCAACCAGTTGTCCCTCTTATTGGTGGAACCAGGACGAGTATCTCGGGCCCGCGACGTTGATGCAGGCGTATCGCTGGATTGCGGATTCTCGCGTAGGTGTTGTGTCATGACGAGTCGTGTTGAACGACTGACGTGATCGGATATATAGGATGCATATGGGGCCCAGAGAAAGGAACAGCTTCAGAACGAGATGAGCATGTACAGGTGTCATACCATCTTCAACTGTCCGTCGTTCAACGTTCTCTCCTCATGCATTTCTCATTGATTTCCTTAGGCTCGCGTACGTGCCCAAAGGGCTTGAACCCCGCCGCCGCTATCGCCAAGATCAAGCTTGAGCTTGCTGCAGATTAGGACCCTCTCTCGTGTGGATCGGGGTTAAAGTGTGTGTTGGACAATCACAACCGGTTGGATTCCTATTTCTTGTTGTCATTTACCAGAATGCATGTCATTCATATCGACCCAATGCAAGCTAAACCCGGTGTAAAGGGGTTGACCGTTTAGTATAGTGACTGTGCTCTATATCCGGTATTGTCCATACATGAATACAACGAACTACGAATCGGTAGCGGCGCAAGAGCGCCAAGTCCCCGACTCCTTGGAACAAAACAACGACGAAGCGGAAACGACACAGAATGATGATTGCACGGATGACGAGGCAGTAGATACAATTTCTAGGACAAAATATTAAGAAAACCAAGAGTTCAAGCACTCAAGAAATTAGGTCCACCATTACTCAGTTGGTCATAACCCAGTCTTCGTCTTCCTCAACCACCAAGCTCTTTTTGGTGGGAGACTGACCAGCAGGTTGTTCCTTGTCATCTGCCTTGTGTTTTCCCTTGGCAGGTGCCTTTCTCTTCCCTTTCACAGCAACCCTGCCCTTTCCTTTGGCTGACACTTTACCTTTATCTTTTGGGACCATCAGACACATTTGTCCCATCAACAGCATCAGAGGGGGTGGAGGGCCCAGGACCTGCAAGCAATATATTGACTTGAGAGTACTTATGATATGGAAGCAGTTTCATGCTCTGGAGCATGATCTGGTAGATTCATGAACCATTGGAATTGGAGTTGTTCCTATTATTGCCCTGGATATCCCAACTTTAGTCAAATGAAGACTCATGTCAGTGAGTGGTGATTCATACAACTGTATCTCACTTACAGCTTGAGGAATACCTTGACTTCAACATAATCATCAGTAAAAACAGAACTAACTGTCCAGTGCTGGACAGTACTAGACAGTAACACAGTGCTTATAGTGAGGGTCCAACTGGATAGTAGTCATAGTATTCTCATAGTACTTCCATAGTGATCATAGTGATGCCAAGTATACAGTGACTTTCAAAATTGAGTCAATGTTTTGAGATTTTGGAGTATTAGCTATATAACTCAGGAACATGAACAAATAGAGCCAAAGTATAAGTGGGTGTCTAAATGTGCCTGCCCCTGGCTATCTGTCAAAAAACTATTTATGTAAGTTGAATAAGTATCCATGGAGATATAGTCAATTCAAATTGGCAAGTCATTGACTCAATTGTGTAACTACCTGAAAGGAACTTGCAATGGACGAAGGAAAGAACCTAAACCCAATATCTGAAGCGTTGCTAACTTAAAGCAATATGCGACAGAGAGAAAGGCAATTTCAAGGCTAGGCGAAACATGGTATTCTACCGGCTACTTATATACTACCGATAGCAGTGCATGGACCGTGCTGTGCTGTGACATTGTAGGGTACTGGGTATGACTTCACAGGAACGGGGAAATGTTAGTGTCCAATGGTGAAAGGGAGAAATGATGGAGTGAGATGTGTGTGGTATGCACATGTAAGTGAAAGGTAGTCCGGAGCGTTCTAGATGTGGCTACATGTGATATGTCTAAAGGGGGACTAATAGATAGGAATGGAGATGAGAAACGGAAGGGGAAATGGGAAGGTGATGCGTAAGGCATCGCATAGGGTGATCGTTGGATCTGGTATCGAGACGAGATCGTATCGGATGATAGATCGGGTCTTGTCTATGTCTAGGGGTTGTGATCTGATGTTTGCCTGATCAGTACTTGGGTTAATCTGGTGTGGACCTGATTGGTACTTGGCGGTGTGAGGAGTGATCTACGGTATGAGCCAAGGATCAGGGATTGAGCGGGGGATTCGAGGATCTGGAGGTGGGCTCCTGATTAGTACTTGTGTAGCGTACCGAGCACTGCGTCAGGTACGGTCTACAGGTTGGTGTGCATGTAATGAGCGTATACGTGACAAGGGGGTTATTGTCATCGTACAGGGCGTCATGATGCACGGTGTGGCTACCGAGTGCTGCTTTGGGTATGTCCACGAGGTGTGGTAGTTTAGAGGTGTGCGGGCCTGTGCTTGTGGCGATGAACGCCAGTTTAGCCATGAGGCTACTTGGTGTCGTAGGTGTAATGGGTATGACGAGGGTACGACTAGTGAAAGTGTACATAGGTGTACGCGGTTGAAACGATCACTGATTATACCACCTACTTATTAGCACTCCTACCTACACTTTCGCACTACCTATAGACGATACACTCACCTACCCTCACCCAACCTCCATCCTAGCCTCGCCCCGCATACACCTAGAGTAGTCATCCATCGCATCCTCCCTTATACGATACACCATACATCGACCACACCCACGTACGCTTTCATTAGTTGTACCCCAGTCGTACCTGTTACACCTATAACACCAAGTAGCCTCACGGCTAAACCTGGCGTTCACCGCCACAAGCAAGGCCTGCACACCTATAAACTACATCCCCCTTGTGGACCTACCTGATGCAGCACTTGATAGCCACATCACGTGACATAACGCCATATGATAACAATAACCCCTTTGTCACGTATATGCTCATTACATGCATGAGACCTGTAGACAGTACCTGACGCAGGGCTCGGTATGCTACACAAGTACTAATCAGGAGCCCACCTCCAGATCCTCGAATCTCCCACTCAATCCCCGATCTCCAACTCACACTGTAGATCACCTCTCGTACCGCCAAGTACTAATCAAGCCCATGCTAGATTAACCCAAGTACTGATCAGGCGAACGTCAGATCACAACCCCTAGACATAGACAAGACCCGATCTGTCACCCGACACGATCCTGTCTCGATACCAGATCCAATGATCACCCCATGCGATGCCTTACACATCACTCTTTCATTTCTTCTTTCGTCTCTCATCTCCATTTCTATCTATTAGTCCCTCTTTAGATATATCACACGTAGCCACGCCTAGAGTGCTCTGGACTACCTTTCACTTACATGCGTATACCATGCGCATCTCATTCCATCGTTTTCCCTTTCCGCCATTGGACACTAACACTTCCTTGTTCCTGTGATGTCATACCCAGTACCCTACGACGTCATAGCATAGCACGGTCCGTGCACCACTATCGGTAGTATATAAGTAGCCGGTAGAGTACCATGTTTCATCTAGCCTTGAAATTGCCTTTCTCTCTGTCGCATATTGCTTTAGTTAGCAATGCTTCAGATATTGGGTTTAGGTTTCTTTCTTTCGTTCATTGCAAGTTCCTTTCAGCGGTCGTGTGGTGTATCATATGAGGGAGGATACAATGAGTGACTACTCTAGGTGTATGCGGGGTTAGGCTAGGATGGAGGTTGGGGGAGGATAGGTGGGCATATCGTCTGTAGGTGGTGCGAAGGTGTAGGTGGGGTTGCTAATAAGTAGGTGGTATAATCGGTGATCATTTCACTACCTGTCAGATCTATCAAAGATGGATAGCTGTTATATGTAACCCTTGATGGAAGTATGATAGATGGTTACCATAGTTACTATATCTTAGTAATCATTTCAACTGACACTATTTAAAGGCTGGTTTAATCTCTTATGCCTTTCAAATTCACTATGCATTCTACACCCTCTTCTCAAAAAGAAAACATCCTTTCTCTGGCTTCTAATGGTCATTCTACTTGTCATATTGCCTCCAAACTAGATGTCAGCCAGTCTACTATCTCCAGGATCTTCTTTCCAATAGATCTATACCTCTTTCTGGCTGTCTCTCCAAGCTTTTAGCCACTTCTCAGCATGCTATCATCACTCAAATCACCATAGGCAGAGCTGCCAATGCTATTCAGGCTATCTATCATATCAATTCCATCATTTCTAGTCCAGTCTCCTCACAAACAGTGAGAAGAGTCCTAAAAAAACATTTGTTTAAGGCTGTAACAAAGCAGAAAAAGCCACTTCTTGCTGCAAGAAATAAGAAGAAGCATTTAGCCTTTGCTCTAAAGTATCAGGAATGGACTATTGAGGACTGGAAGAGGGTTATTTGGTCAGATGAGATCAAAATAAACAGGATAGGGTCAGATGGAAAGGAATGGATATGGAAACAGGCAGGTAAGGGCCTTATTAACAGAGAGGTTCAGGGAACAGTAAAGTTTAGAGGAGGAAATATCATGGTATGGGTTGGAAAGGTGTTGGGCACCTTGCAGAGGTTGAGGGGAGGATGGATGCCAATCATTTTGAAGGACAACTTGCTTCCCAGCTTGGAGGAATCTGGAATTTCTCTAGAGAATGTGATTTTTCAACAGGACAATGACCCCAAATATACCTCCAAAACAGCCAAAACATGGATGGAGGACAATGATATCAATCTTCTGGATTGGCCTCTATAATCTCCAGATCTTAATCTTATTGAACACCTTTGGCATCACATTAAAAAGGAGCTTGCCAAGTATTCAAGACATGTCAAAGGAGTATGGGAGATTTGGGATAGAGTGGCAGAAGTATGGAACAACATAGATCCAGAAGTGTGTCAGAATTTGATTGACAGCATGCCTAGAAGGATCCAAGCAGTGATCAAGGCCAAAGGAGGTCATACAAAGTACTAGAATTGGCTAATTCTATAGATTTGATATATGGTTACAAAATTGAGTCAATAACTTGCCAATTTAAATTGACTATATCTCTATGAATGCTTATTCAAATTATATAAGTCTTTTCTTGACAGATAGCCAGGAGCAGGCACAGTTAGACACCCACTGATACTTTGGCTTTATTTGTTCATGTTCCTGAGTTATATAGCTAATACTTCAAAATCTCAAAACATTGACTCAATTTTGGAAGTCACTATACATAGTGGCTTAGCAATCCTAAACCTAATCCAATTTCAAGCCAATTCTAATTCCAAATTCAATCAAATATTAATTCTATTAATTCTAATTCTAATTCTAATGATTTACAAAGTGAAGTGTTAACTTTATGTAATGAGTAGAGAAGAATAAAATTGAGAAATAAGAGGGTGGGAAAGTTTTTGAAGTCTGGCATGTTTATATAAGAATGGTGGCACAAACATTATCTGCTTTTCTAACACTGAGTGTGGGAAAATGGACTTGGATATTTTTTTTGAGTGTAGGTCTACACTTTTGGTACACTTTGTGACTTCACTTTTACTACACTTTGGTGCGCATTTTTGATACATTTTTGATACACTTTGTTTGTTACACAGTACTACACTCTGCTACACTTGTTTGCTACACTTTTTGTATATGTACTTTTGATTTAGGATTAGGAAATAGAATTAGAATTAGAATTAGCTTAAAATTACTATTATGACTATGACTACTATAAATGTACTATGAATGCTATGAAATGCTATGGTACTATGATACTATGACACTATAAACACTATGAATATACTATGGATACTATAAATACACTTTCAATACTATGATACTATGAACACTATGAACACTATGAGTTATCTATGAAATTATTATGGCACTATGAGCACTATGATAAAATCCTGTATTTACTGATGCAGATCTTTTATTGTATATGATTTTATGCCCTCCCATCCAAAACACAAGAAGAAGGTGATATATGTTATATGACATCAATTTTCATACCCACAATTTCATCATCATCCTCATTGATGATTATTGTTTTTTTTTGGTGGGCAACTGACTGACAGGAGATAAGCCTGTCTATGTTTAGGACAATAAATACAAATGAATGATACAGTGGCTCAAAAAAGTGTCCCAATGTTTGGCTATTTTGCAAAGACTTGACATTTGCAAAAGAACCAAAAGGTATTAGCCCTAACCCTTGCTGGGCCATTGATAGCCCTAATCCTTGCCCTGAAGACGAGCCCTTAGTCATATAATTTGGTTGTCATGGCACTGAGATATAGCCATATTAAAGTGACATGTCATTGGGACACTTTTTTGAGCAACATTTCTATTCTTCAATTTAGTACTTTGTATGCCCTCCCTTTGCTTTTATCACTGCCTCTAGTCTTCTAGGCATACTCTCTATCAATCCTTGACACTCCTCAACCTCTATCTTCCCCCACTCCACTTCAATTCTCTCCCAAAGCTCCCATACTCCTTTTGGTGGTGTTGTATAGCTATTGAGTTTTTTTTTGAGAATTTGCCAGAGATGTTCAATGGGATTAAGGTCTGGAGATTGTGCTGGCCAGTCAAGAAGCTTGATCCCTTGAGATTCCAGCCACTCCTTGGCTCTTTTAGAGGTGTGCTTGGGGTCATTATCTTGTTGAAAGATAATGCTCTCTTCAGGAATTCCAGAATTTTCCATGGAAGGAAGCAGATTATCCTCCAAAATGGAGACATACTGCTCAGCATTCATCCTCCCTTCAACCTCTGCATGAATCCCCACTCCACTCCAACTCATGCATTCCCAAACCATCAAGGAACCTCCTCCAAACTTGACTGTTCCCTGAACTTCCTTGTCTTGCAAAGACTTTCCTGCCAATTTCCATACATACTTCCTTCCATCTGACCCAATCCTGTTGATCTTGGTTTCATCTGACCATATAACCCTAGTCCAGTCCTCCACAGTCCAATGTTGGTGCTTGAGAGCAAAGGCTAGCCTATGTTGCCTATGCTTCATAGATAAGAGTGGCTTCTTTTTCTTGACTACAGCCTTGAGAGATGCAGACTTGAGAACATTTCTAACAGTTTGAGCAGAGACAGGAGAAGAGAGAGCAGAATTGATGAGATGGGTAGCCTGGACAGCATTTTCAACTTTGCCAGAGGTAATACTAGAGACAATTTTCCATTTATCAGTAGGAGAAAGTTTAGAAGGACATCCTAATTTGATGTTTTCCTTGCCTGGGTGGATCTCCTTGATAACCCTGGCCACAGTAGACTTCCCCAGACCAGTTTGGAATGATATTTGCCTAGTAGAAAGGCCAGATTCAGAGAGAAAAAGAATATTGGCTCTAGCAGAGGAGGGAGTGGATTTCATAATGAAGTAGGGTTGGCTGAATGGTATCTCTGCTCTTTATACCATTTGGAGTTATGTAAGTGACATAATCAGACAGGGTTGAAGCACAGCATCCATCAGAACCTTATGTTATTTACTAAATGATAGTTGATAATATCAGGGTCAAATAAGTGTCCCAATGACATATCCTTTTAATATGGCTATAACTCAGTACCATGACAACCAACTCACATGACTAAGGGCTCATCTTCAGGGCATGGATTAGGGCTATCAATGGCCCAGCAAGGGTTAGGGCTAATACCTTTTGGTTCTTTTGCAAATGTCAAGTCTTTGCAAAATAGTCAAACATTGGGACACTTTTTTGTACATGTCATTGGCAATGTGTTGACCATTTTGGCCATTTCCTGAGTGCTGTGTGTTCTCACGCCTCTTTAGTGGCTGTGTATGCTGACTTGTATTGTACTGGGGACTTATTGAATTGAAGTGTGAGGTATTCCCACTATTTATAAACCATTGTGAGGTCAAATAGGCTAAGTAGAATGGAATTTGGTAGGCTGCAAGTCACCAACCATTCTGCTGTGGCTGCATGCTGTCAGTCTAGGTGTGTCATGGTTTCTGCAAGATATTCTTGCAGTCCATATGTGCAAATAGCTTGCTCAACTTGTGTGCACCATTTTGACTAGTTGCTACCATCTGAGGAAAGCTCAGAAATGTTGAATAGATCCATTCTGACTTTTGAGTATCTGAGTGAGTGAGCTACTCTGCACTAGCAGGGCTCATAACCTATAGAAAACTATAGTGTAGTCACTAAAGAAAAAACTACAGTACTTATAGTCCGAAATAGGACCTGCTTATGTAAGCTACTACTGTTCTAACCCATATGAGATGAGTTTACAACATAAAGTAGCTGATAGTATACCATGTTTTACTTAGTTTTGATATTGCTCTTCTCTCTCTTGCATATTGTTTTAGTTGGCAACACTTGAGATATTGAGTCTAGGTTTCTTGTCTCTGTTCATTTCAAGTTCCTTTTGGCCTTCCACACCCTGAATATAGGTCCTAGATTTCTCAGATCAATCTTTTTCAGTCCTACAAAAACAACACTCAGAAATCCATTGACATCACTCAGTGTTTGCAGCAAAACCTTAGTAATAGAGACCATATTCATGTCGTTGAAAGGAACTTGCAATGAACGAAAGAAAGAAACCTAAACCCGATATCTGAAGCATTGCTAACTAAAGCAATATGCGACAGAGAGAAAGGCAATTTCAAGGCTAGATGAAACATGGTACTCTACCGGCTACTTATATACTACCGATAGTGGTGCACGGACCATGCTATGCTATGACATCGTAGGGTACTGGGTATGACATCACAGGAACAAGGAAGTGTTAGTGTCCAATGGCGGAAAGGGAAAACGATGGAATGAGATGCGCATGGTATACGCATGTAAGTGAAAGGTAGTCCGGAGCGCTCTAGGTGTGGCTACGTGTGATATATCTAAAGGGGGACTAATAGATAGAAATGGAAATGAGAGACGAAAGAAGAAATGAAAGAGTAATGTGTAAGGCATCGCATGGGGTGATCGTTGGATCTGGTATCGAGACAGGATCGTGTTGGGTGACAGATCGGGTCTTGTCTATGTCTAGGGGTTGTGATCTGACGTTCGCCTGATCAGTACTTGGGTTAATCTAGCGTGGGCTTGATTAGTACTTGGCGGTACGAGAGGTGATCTACAGTGTGAGTTGGAGATTGGGGATTGAGCGGGGGATTCGAGGATCTGGAGGCGGGCTCCTGATTAGTACTTGTGTAGCGTACCGAGCCCTGCGTCAGGTACTGTCTACAGGTCTCGTGCGTGTAATGAGCATATACGTGACAAAGGGGTTATTGTTATCATATGGCGTTATGTCACGTGATGTGGCTACCAAGTGCTGCATCAGGTAGGTCCACAAGGGGGACGTAGTTTATAGGTGTGCGGGCCTTGCTTGTGGCGGTGAACACCGGGTTTAGCTGTGAGGCTACTTGGTGTCGTAGGTGTAACGGGTATGACTGGGGTACGACTAATGAAAGCGTACGTGGGTGTGGTCGATGTATGGTGTATCGTATGAGGGAGGATGCAATGGGTGACTACTCTAGGTGTATGCAGGGCGAGGCTAGGATGGAGGTTGGGTGAGGGTAGGTGAGTGTATCATCTATAGGTAGTGCGAAAGTGTAGGTAGGAGTGCTAATAAGTAGGTGGTATAATCGGTGATCGTTTCAGTCGTGAGCACAAGTATTTCTGTGAAATATCCTAGGCTGAGCTGGATCTGACAACTGGAACAAATGAGTTACATGTGCAGTCATACAATATATTGAACAGATCTTCTCCTCTACCCATGTCAAGTTCAAGTACTCACTTGGCAACTCTCTGTGATAAAGGTTGTTTGTGAGTGCAAATCAAGGCATCTTTTCCTTCACAAAAGAAGGTCAACAATAGCAACAAAGGCTTATAACAGCTGGTATTTTGGTATCCTTAATTATTCCTCTCTTGTTGAGAATAAGACCATAAAGTTAAGGACAAGCAAACAATGAGACAGACAGTAATTCCTTTATAACAACAGTACAGTTCAAGGATATTCCATCCACATGAAGTAGTTTAAGGTCCAATCCTTGGGCATCTATAGATTCTACATCTGCCTGATATTGTGCACACACAGCACATACACCAGGTTTTGTCCATTGAGAAAAATTAGAGTAATTATCAAGATACCACATAATGACATCTCTCACAACCACTCACAACCACTTATGATTGAACAATGCATCCTCATTAAGTCTTTCTATGACTGCTCTCATTTTATTATCACAATGTTGCTGCTTCTTTCATTCAGACATAGGTTTGAAGCACACATCAAGGCTTGCATCAAATCTGACCCATACTCAATCTCAAGAACACTAACAACAGCCTTATCTGAATATATACCATCTGTGGCCTAACAAGCATAGGGGAGATGTGTCAAAAAGATATCACATAGATATTCATACATAACTGATCAACATTAGAAAATGTGCACACCAAATGATATGCTCCAAAAGCACTACATAGGCCCTCAAATGAGACTGACTCAGATGGAAATCTACTGATAGATGATCAGATGAAACCAATTGAATATGAGCAGCAACAACATTAAGTGAGACTTTTTTGAGACAATGGACAAGCTCATTGGCAGGCATATCCACCCAGATCATATAACCATATACACCATATTCATGCACATCCAAGGATATCTCCGTCATTTTCACACCTTATCTATTCCCACCTTAATCTCTGTTTTCATATTCACACAGACACTTCTTTACTATGGTAATCTATCTCACACATAGCTTGGTCTGTGCACACACCTGTAACATATAAAGTAGACACTTTGGTGACTAGAAACCCCAGTCTAATTCACTTTATTCACCATGCTAAGTCATTGCCTTGGTTCTTGACTGTTGTAGGCTTGTGTTGTTTGAAAAAGACCCTCATACTCTCATCCTTGAGCCAGAACACATGTAGCCTGCAACAAGAACAATGAGTACTACCAAGGACAATGTAGTTAAGATGTGTAATGAAAGTGTAATAAAAATGCACTCAAAAATGTAGCAAAATGGTAGTAATAAAGTGTAGCAAAAGTGTAATCAAAGTGTAGTAAACAAAGTATAGTAAAAATGTGAACCAAAGTGTAGCAAAAGTGTGATAAAAAGTATAGTAAAAGTGTAGCAAAAGTGTAGCAAAAAGTGTAGTAGAAAGTGTAGTAGAAAGTGTAATGAAAGTGTAGTAAACAAAGTGTAGTAAAAGTGTAGTAAAAAGCGAACAAAAGTGTAGTAAAGTGTAGTAAAAAAAGTGTAGCCACAACCCACACAGAAGTGTTGTAAACACAGTGTAGTAAAAAAGCATACAAAAGTGTAATCAAAGTGTAGTCAAAGTGTAGCAAAAGTGTTGTAAAAGTGTAGCTACAAAATGTGCACAAAAGTGTATTTCCCTCTACCCCTATATATGGCTGGGCCATTTGTTTGATCGAGTTTCCCATGGTGTGCAAGAGGCATGAGTTTATGTGTCCACTAAATCACATTTTTGGCATTCTTGGACTTTGCCAAAATTTCTGGGAGTGGCAGTGTAACAAAAAGTTGGCAACACTACCACAAATCGTAATAAATCGCAATTTTGGCTGATTGGACTACACTTATGCTACACTTTGCTTACCACACTTGCTACTACACATTCAGTAATCAAAAAGCGCCACAAATGCTACACTTTGGGTATACTTTTGTTTCCCACACTTGTTTGCTACTCAAATAAGCGCCACAAATGCTACACTTTTGTTACACTCTGCTTTCCCACACTTGTTACTACACTTTTGGTACACTTTGTTTTCCACACTTGTTATTACACATTTGGTAATCAAAAAAGCGCCACAAATGCTACACTTTTGCTACACATGTGGCATATATTGGGTATATATTGGCTATACATATTGCTTACTTGTAAGGAAAGTGTACAAAACAGAGTGTAGCATAAGTGTAGCATTTGTGGCGCTTTTTTGATTACCAAATGTGTAATAACAAGTGTGGGAAATAAAAGTGTACCAAAATTTTCCTGGTGACTGATAGACTTGGTAGACTTGGTAGCATCAGCAGGTCATGCCACTACCTACATAGTATCTAAAGCTGTTCAGTTTACTATGCAGTGCTATATAGAAACTCTGAATGCAATAATTACTATGTAGTGCTATGTAGTAACTAGGGTTACTACTGGTCCTTTTTTTTTTCCAGATAGCCCCAACAAAGTTATTGTCTCAACATGACTCTTTTTGTTGCATGCTTTTGATTTGATCATTCCAAAATGTGTGATTGATTAAATGAGAATATTGTTGGGCATAAGGGACAGTCTTTTTTTGTAGACATTGTTAGAATAGAACAACCAACTGGGATATTTATTTATTTTGTAATTCAGGATCATTTCAAACAGCACAATACAAGAAGCTTTTGCATTCAATTGTGACACAAGAGCACAGTGGTTGTTACATTGGCACATAATCATTAACACTTACTGTTACAACCTCATAATAATGGGACACATGACCTGAGTGAACTGAAGGTGATTTGGGTTTTACTAGAACCTGCTACTCTCCCTTCCTCTGGATAGGCAAGGGTCAGGTCAGCTAGCGGGTACTGTAGTGAGGCTTTGAATGTGTTAGGATCATGAAAGGGGAAAGACCTTAATATCTCAAAGGGCACAAGTGCGCTATCTAAGAGAGAGAAAAGGAATTCCAAGATTAAGGAATACAGGTGTTTGTATGCTACTTTATATACGTGGGGTGAGTGAGCACGGACCAGCTTAGGGCCGGTCATGGAAACTACTAGAATGTTCTCTATGACGTAGAGTGACGTAGTGGGGTCTAGACCATTCTATGGGTATGGGGTTATGGCGTAGTCTAACTAATGTGTGACGTATGGTCTAGGCGTAAGGCCTAGACGTGAGATAACTAGGTAATTGTTCGTGGGGTTGTTAAGTGTTAGCTAACTATAAGAATGAAAAGGAAAATATCCGAAAGTCGTTTCATTACCCCCTTTTTAAGCGTCAAACTCCCGGTCGACGGTGATACCGGTGAGTTGGGGGTCACCAAGAGGGTCGGGAATTTCGAAGAGGTGATCGGGAAGACGGTTGAGGGATGCGGCGTACGAGCGGAAGAATGGGTCATTGAATAAGGGCATGTTCGGGTGGACGCATGTGGAGCAGTCACAGGTGTCGTTGGTGAGGGTGTGGACTGCGGAGGGGTTTTGCTGGTGGAATGCCTCGACCGCCTGTGGGGCGTTTGAGACGTTCTTCTTTGTTTCCCATGTGCGTTCTTCCCGAGGGTAGCCCTTCCACTGCACTAGGTACTTGGTTTTGCTGCGTCATTTACGTGAGTCGACGACGTGCTCCACTTCATACTCTTCTTGTTGTTGGACAACGACCAGGGGTGGTGGTTTCGGTCTCATCTGGGAGGGGGATGTGCCGGGGTGATAGGGGGTGAGGAGTGATTCGTGGAATACGGGGTGAATCCCTCTCCATGTCTTCGGGAGGTCGAGCTCATAAGAGGCTTCGCCTACCTTTTGCTTCACTCGGAACGGCCCGTGTCGTCTGTCGTCGAACTTTTTCGTTGGTTGGTCAGTCCGGATGTGTGTCCCTTCCAATAGGACCTGTTGACCGGTCGTGTATTCGATGGTGGGCGATGCACGCTTGTTGTGGGAGGTCTTCATCGCTTGTGCCGCTTTCTCCAGTGCCTCTTTTGCCGACTTGTGGTGAGATTTCATCATTTCAGCGAACGAGGCAGTGAATTCGTTTCGCACTTCTACTCACTTGTGGGGTAAGAGTGGCTGCTGTCCGTAATTGAGCAGGAAGGGGAAGACACTGGTGGCACTGGTTGTTTGAGAGTTGTGGGCGAATTTGGCTAGTGGTAGCCATTCTGCCCAGTCAGTCTGGCGATGGTTGACGTATATGCATAGATACTTTTCCACTTCCCGGTTGACGTGTTCCGTCTGGCCGTCAGTTTGTGGGTGGTAGGCCGTGGACGGGTTTGCCTTGATGTCGAGGAGGGAGTATAGATCGCGCATAAAGGATGAAACGAATTGGGTGCCCCGGTCAGAGATCACCTTTCGTGGAACACCATGGAGCTTAAATACTTGGTCATGGAAGATTGTTGTGACTCCCTGCAACATGATGGTGTCCATTACCAGCGTGAGGTGAATCATCTTTGAGAACCGGTCGACGATGACTAGGATGGCGTTCTTGCCGTCAGACTGGGGGAGGGGGCCGATCAGATCCACAGAGATGATCTCCCATGGGGCTGATGGGATCTCGTTTGGGTGGAGTGGGGTGCTGATTGCCGAGGTTTTGGCTTTAACCTTTTGGCAGGTGTCGCAACCCTTTACGTATGATTCCACGTCTCTGCGTAGGGATGGCCAGTAGTATTCACTCATGACTAAGTCATGCGTTTATTGGATACCGGGATGGCCAGCGATCGGGTGGTCATGGTTTGCGATCAGGATGTCCTCTCTGAGTTTCACATCATTTGGCACATACACGAGCGACTTCCAGTGGACGAGTCCTTCTTTGCGGGTCTAGTGTGAGCCCTCTTTCACTAGGCCATCTTTTGCAAACTGCTCGAGTTTATATTGCATTTTGGTGATTCTTGTGAGCGTGTCTGCGGGGGTGATTGCTTTGAGGGAGACTGTGGTGGAGGTTGGTGAAGGGGGTGGTGAAAAAAGGGTGTCCAGGAGGAGCATTTGTGCGGTGTTATCAGATGTTACCCCCTTTTCAAAGTCTGGCCTCCTGGATAGAGGGTCGGCTGGATTTGTTTTGCCCGGTCGGTGACTGATGATCACATGGTACTCTTGTAGCACCTGTTGCCAATGAGCCTGACGACGTGTGAGGTCTTGGGGTTTGCGGAAGAACTCGAGGTTCTTATGATCCATCCAGATCTCGATTGGGTGGGCTGCTTCGAGGAGGTACTGCCGCCATTCGTTAAGGGCGAACATGATGGCAAGCATCTCCAGGTCGGCCGCATGATAGTTCTGCTCCGTGTCGTTGAGAGAATGGGAAATGAAGGCGACGGGGTGCCACACACTGTTGTGACGTTGGGAGAGGATGGCACCAATGCCAATGCCGGAACTGTCGGTTTCGATGCGGTAGGGGTCATTGTTGGTCGGCATGGCCAGTGCTGGGGCGGAGGAGATGGTGTCTTTGAGGGTTTGGAAGGCTTCTTGGCAAGCCGACATCCACTCGAAGTCTTTCTTCACCGACGTGAGCGCGTTTAGAGGGCGTGCAATCATAGCGAAGTTTTTCACAAATCATCGGTAGAAGTTGAGGAATCTGAGGAAACCTCTCAGCGTCTTCTTCAAAGTGGGGATCGGCCAGCTCTTGATGGCTTCCACCTTTTTGTCGTCCATCTTTATCTTTTCTTGTGTGACGATGAGTCCGAGGAATTTGGTTTCTTGGACCTCAAAGTCGCATTTGTCGTGGCATAGGTAGAGGTGGGCGTCCCTTATGATTTGTAGTACTTCTTGTACCACTTTTCGGTGTTCTTTGAGTGTTTTCGTGAATATCATGATATCGTCTATATAGATGACCACTACGCCTCGGTCCACCAGATTTTTGAATAGTGTGTTTATTATAGTTTGGAATGTCGCCGGGGAATTGGTGAGTCCGAAGAACATCACGAGTGGCTCGAATAGACTGCGGTTGGTTCGAAAGGCTGCCTTCCATTCGTCTCCTTCGGCCATTCGCACGTTATTATACCCCCATCTCACATCGAACTTGGTATAATATTTGGCTGTTTTGAGCTTATCAACCAGTTCGTTGATGAGGGGGAGCGGATAGCGATTCCTCCTTGTTACCACATTTAGCTTACGGTAATCTTGTACGGGGTGGAGGTGTCCATCTTTCTTTTTGATAAAGAAGAACGCTGAGGCGAAGGGGGACTTGGAGGGTCATATCCTCCCAGACTTTAAATTCTCCTCGAGGAAGGCATCGAGTTCTTTTTGTTCTCCGGGGTTCAGGGGGTAAACCTTACAGTCCACCTCATGGTTTCCCGGGAGGAGTTCAATGGCATGGTCCCAAGGGCGTCTTGGGGGTAGGGCATCGAAACTCTCTTTGTTGAAGATGTCTTTGAACTCGTGGACGTATGTTGGGGCGGCCTCCTCAAAGGTTTTCTTTTTCTTTTGGACATAGTCCTTAATCACCACTTCTGTCGCGACGTTTTGATTCCTCATATATTCTACTACATCGAGCTTGAATAGGCGATCGCCTTGTGAGGGCATGTAGTCTATGTCCATTTCGTCCTCCTCTTCGTCTACATTGTTCGTAATGTGGTCTCCTTTACAATGAAAGGAGATTCTACCCATTTTCCAGTTGATGGCTGGGTTGTGAGTCTTCAGCCAGTCGTGACCCAGGAATATCGTGTTCGGCCTGAGGTTTGTCACTGTGAGGGCTAATTGTTCCTTGTGGTCGTATACCTGGAGTTCGAGTATTACAAATTTTTCTACTTTACCTCCGGCATTCGGTGTGCCATCGGCGTTGTACACGGTGAGGGGACGGGGGAGGGAGTGAGTGGGCACCCCCTTTTTAGCTACGAAGTCCTCGTGTATAGAGGATCCTGTGCAGCCCGAGTCGATTAATGCTTTGACTTCAGCCATTTGTCGATTTGCAAGGGTTACCTTGACGGGGATCTCTAACGAGTTTCTCTTCGTTGTTCGTGGGGATGCTTTTCTGAACTTGGATGCGTGCTGCAGGTCGTGAAGGACCCAGTACACATCCTCGTTCGAGAGTTTTCATAGGTCTTGTACGAGGTCCCGAGACACTTCAATCGTTCTGGTGTCATGGACGAAGGACTTGAGGTGGTGGATGCTTTGCTCTACATCCGTGTGTTCCACCTGAGCCTTCATCCAACGTATGGACCAGGGGTCCAATGTGTTCAACCAGGAATGAGAGGACGTCTCTTTCTTTCATACTTCCTTGGGGTGTTTACGCAGGATGGTGTCAGCGTCGTTCGGTCCGTCATCTCGTTTTACTGATGATGCGAACTTAACTTTTTGCAGTAGAATGGTCACACTTTTTACGGGTGGTGTCCCGGGGAGATTTACTCGGTTTTGGGTCTCAGTCTCATCAGTGTCAAGAACAGCAAATCTATTATTTGACAATGACTTATTGGATACAGTAGGTCGACTGGTGTCTACTGTATGGCTTGAAAACCCGAGTCTTCGCGCACATCCGAAGCGTAAACTACTGGCTCTTCTTTCTGAGCCTCTGCCGAGTCCATCATTGCTCATATAGTTGTGAACATGTCAGCGGACACCTCCTGGCCGTTGACTGTGATACTTCTCACCTGGGGGCGAGGGTGGGGTGGGTGATCGGCGCAAGGCCAGGGCTTCCTGCACTTCCTGCAGAGCCCGGCTGCGCACGCTTTGTCTAGTTCCATGGGGGCACCTTGTCTGGGGAACGTGCCAGTCTGTTGAGGGTGTGGACGCGAAGCGGGCGTCGAGGGGGGTGGAGCAGCGGTTGGCGGGGCGTAACGGGAACGCAGTATGAATCTAGGGTTGTATGTGGGGCCTGTCACATAGACGGAAGTGGCCTTCTTGCGCTCTGCGATGGTGCCTAGTACTTCTTCCGCCCTCACAAGGGCTTGCTCCCACTTGCGAACGTCCGTTGAGTCAATGAGGTCTGGTTTGTACCTCTTGACGTACTCTACCAAGTTGTTGCGGGCTTGGTGTCGGATTTGGTTCACGATGGTTCGCCCATTGATCCTTACGTCGAACTTGGCCTCAATGGCTAGCTGGTAAAGCTGGGTGAAGTAATCTTCCACCGTATCTCTTCCCTGCCAGAGGGAGAAGAGTTTTCGCTCAGCTTTCCGGACTAGGCCGGCGGGCTGGAACGTCTTCTTCAGCTTGTTGGTGAAGAATTCAAAGTTGATGAGGGCATAGGTGTTGCCCTCAGCCAACAAAGTCCAAGAATTGTCCAGCTGCATTGTCCCCACACATGTAGGAGAGGGTGATCAAGATTTTTTGCCTGTCAGTCGGCTCACTCTCAAAGCTGCTGAGGTAGAGCATCACTGTTCGCCACCACTGGACGAACTTCTCTTTGTTCCCATCGTAATGTTTAGGTTTCGTGGCTAGGCTCTTCCCAATTCGGGGGGAAGTGGGAGGGAAGCCACGTGCGGGTGCCCTCGGGGGCCCAGGTGAACTCCGGGGGGACAATGGTGACTGCGGGGTTGTGGTAGGGGCTGGGTTGGAGGAGGTCCCTGTGGCGGGAAGGGTCGTGGAGTGGTGGGCATTGGTGACGACGGGAGGTTGACCCTGATGGGGGTCGTGGTTGGCATTTCAAGGGGTGGTGGTGGTCCAGCCACTGTGGGGTCGTGGGCGAACTGCTCTCGCCATAGGTTGTAGCGGAGGATAGACTGGTGCAGGTTGTACTGTGACACCTCCTGCTGCAGGTGTGTGGTGACGGGGGTGAGTGGGGTTGGCTGCACCAACTGAAGGGTAGGGAGGCCTTGAGCCGCTGCCCTCTGCACGAGATCTTGAAAGCTCCCTGGAGTGATTGGTGCGGCAGAGGCGGGGCGGCTGTATGGGCTCTGGGGGATGGTGGTCATCTTGGCGTAGACCGGCGAGTTCTGCGAGATGAGTTATCGTACGTACGCGCCGGGTGAGCGTCGGCGAGTAGGTGGTGAGGGTGGTGTGGACGACGAGGGAGTAATTGGGGTGTGCCCACACGTATCGGCAACGGAAAACTTGATAGGAACGTGTCTGTTCCGGAGGCAGCTTTAAAAGAATAACAGCAGGAAAGACCGCACACCGTCGGGATGGGGGAGAGTTGGAGATGAGGGAACTGGAGTATAACTCCCTTACTACGGGGAGGTGGCACACGCCCGAAAGTCAAGGTAAATCAGGTTGTCGTGCCTACGTGACGTTACGGGTGATCACGCAAACCCGAGTCCACTATCGTAGGACCAGTGTACGCTCCAATCGACAACCACTGGAGAAGCGGGGCTTGTGCACTATGCCTGGTAGCAACATTATCCTTGTTTATAAATGCCAGATGAGCGTATGTGACAGCGCTTGACGAGTGCTTTACTCGGGTGTGTCATGAACACCAATGGGTCCCTCTAAACCTGAGGTCCGGTATAGGGTGAACAGCGGCGAAGAGCCCACACGTTCGGGAAGTGGATGGAGGGAGGCGAAAGGTGAACTCTAACCCCTTATCTTAACTCGCAGCTGCAACTTGAACCTTGTGCTTGCAACCTCTGTAATAAGCAGGGATTACACGTATCACTAACAAGGTGTCGCGGTTCTTCTGGAGCTAAATGCGGGGGGCGTCGAGATCAAAGAGGGAGTGGTACTAGCAGGCAAAAAGTTTGCACCGACCAGGCAAAGAGTGATGTAGATGAGGAGAAATGTCCGGAGGCGAAGAGCCCGGGGACGAGATAGTAATCTTGGAATTTGAAAGGGGAAAGACCTTAATATCTCAAAGGGCGCAAGTGCGCTATCTAAGAGAGAGAAAAGGAATTCCAAGATTAAGGAATATAGGTGTTTGTATGCTACTTTATATACATGGGGTGAGTGAGCATGGACCAGCTTAGGGCCGGTCATGGAAACTACTAGAATGTTCTCTATGATGTAGAGTGATGTAGTGGGGTCTAGACCGTTCTATGGGTATGGGGTTATGGCGTAGTCTGACTAATGTGTGACGTATGGTCTAGGCGTAAGGCCTAGACATGAGATAACTAGGTAATCGTTCATGGGGTCGTTAAGTGTTAGCTAACTATGAGAATGAAAAGGAAAATATTCGAAAGTCGTTTCAGATCACCACCTAACACTGATACACAAGCAACAAAGATGTCCCCAGCTTCCAATATATCTCAGAGCAGCAACCACCTACAACATATGCTCTGCAAGGTTTCTACTACCTGCTCTACCTCTGTAGAGCAGATGCCTCTTATAACCTTGGTTCAATAACAAGGAGCACAGCTTCATCCTGACCCCAACAGGTTACAAAGCACACAAAGAAGCTAGAGATTGTGAGGATCACTAGCGCAAGGAGAAGTAGAGCTTCCAGCTTTAGCTTCTATGAACAGAAGTTGATGGGGAGGCAGAGATGATATACACTCAGGTTGATTAGTGTAGATCAAGGTTAGGGAAATACATGAAGGGCAAACACCCATATAAATAGACCTGTCCTATCTAGGGTAGGCTTCCTATCATATAAGGTAATATGAGATTGAAGATTTAATATTATCATAAAGAGACTTTGGAACATTAGACAAATGAGGGTTGGAAATACTGGGCTATATGCAAGAGAACATAGCAAAGGAGGCAATGTCTAAGGTTGAATCTGAAGATGAAATAGAGAAGGTGAAATAGAGGGCTGTACCACAGCCATGGAAGTGGTATTGCATCACCTAGAAGTTGGCAGGGTAAGGCAATGCTTGTGTAGGTGTGTGTGGGAAATCCCAGGGGAATCCTGAGTCAAAGGAATCAAAGTAGAGGTCGTCTCAGAGCTCTGGGGAGGGTGTTGGCAGTGAAAAAGGTGTACCCCCTTCTACAACTGTAACACTTACCATGTAGACTAGACCAGAGAATGGACTAGAGCTGCCTAATAGACCTTCCTTATACAGTATTCTCTGGTTATGTGGAGCCTAGTGGCAATTGTACTTCTGACTGTAAACTTAAGTATGTTTGGGTGCTTGGCTAGTTTCTGATTGATAGAGATGCAAGCCACCCAAGCTATGAGGCTCTCTAAAGCTCAAGGCTTCCTAGTGGCAGACCAAGTGATGTAGTCCTTGATGTCTTGTTATGATCTGGTGGTGCAGTTCCAACAATTGATAACAGGTGAGTGGATACAGTTGCCACAAACATCTATGAGAACCTAGGTAGTGGTGATGTCTCTAGTCACAGATATGACACTGTAACCTAAGTGGTGGCTGAGGCTGCCTCTAACAGTGAGTAGAAATGCTTGGAGTGGAGAGAGTTCTGCTACCACAAGCAAGCAAGATGATCACTGCTATCATGAAGATGAGGAAGGTGATAGTGACTAAGATGGCTTTCAGATCTGAGAAGATCAAACCAAGATGGAACCAAGATGAAAGAAAGTACATAGTAGATTGTGTAGATCTAGGTTAGAGTTACATGGGTGCTTTGCACATGCTTTATATAACTCTATGGTACTTTAGAAGGGGCTTCAGATACTCTAACTAGAAAATACTGCATAAGGGAATACTGTCATATCCCGTGCAACTCGACAAGTCCAACTCCAGACCTCCGTCCATAACTCCAGCGCGTTCCCCCTTGGAGTACGCTCTCATACCCTCAGACTTGTAACTCACCCCCCATAGTATTCCTACTTCCTCATTCATACATAAAGTTATGTCCTACTCATCTGTCTTAGTCCCACTTCATAGCTGTCTCCGATCCAGTGTCTGTCTCACTTAGGAGCACCGCTCCAGCGAGGTCCCATCTCTGTTCCTAATTACTCAGCTACTACTTACTCATTACACCTTACAAACTCCATTAGTAATCTCATTTCCGATCATATATAAACCTTCGCTACTACTCTTGTAAAGTTAGTTCAAATATCAACTCTAAACACCACTCCTATCCTCCATCCAAGTCTCAACGACTCACTCTGATCCTCTGCTCAACTTGATGTTCGACCACATTGAGTCCAAACCTCTGATCTTACTATGTCCTTGAAATCCGGGACATTGGACTTGAGCAAGGGCACACCACATAAGATGAAGCCAAGTCCTAACACCCTCAAGTAACTCCAGTTCTTCAGAGTTGCATCAGAGTTGTCCGTTCTTAACAAATACAGACATTGAGATGATGAAGAATCTGGAGATACAAAGCTGTGTATGAGAGAACATAGTCAAGAAGGCAATGTCTGTGAATCAAAGAAAGAATATCTGTGCACACTGCCTTACATAGTCCTGATGGCAGTGTGTGAAATGTCCCAGAAAAGTCCCTTCCTAAAAGAAGAGCTTCTCCTGTGCTATAGTGGCATCAGTGTCAGTGCCAATGAGTTGAACATAAGGTCATTCCAGAGGGTAGGGGAGAGACATGGGAGTTCTAGAGAAAAAGTATATTCTCTATTCTCACTCATAATAGTGGTTACATAAAGATGCTTCAAAATCACAAAAGATGTTGACACCAGACAGAGACATGTGAACAATGACACCATCATATGAAATGACTCTGTTGAATTTAATGTGGTGATGTAAACAGGTGCAACTCTGCATAAATAATACTTCAGATAACTACTTGCAAAATTCCAATGCAATTTCAAAACAAGAGTTATGACAATATGAGTAATATAGTGGATCATAATATTTTGAATGGTACTCTATGTCACAAGGAATGCTGACCAGAGGGCAAGCCTCTTTGTCAAGCACTCAGGCACAGTGACATGGAGACTTCACAATGAACCTGAAGCAAGACAATCAACTTGACATAAAAATAAAACATAAAAATAAAAATATAAATAAAGAACCCTGAACTCACATCATTTGAGCAGTTGAATAAACACCATATCTCTTTGAAACAGGCAGAGAGCACTGTACCAGTGAAAAAAACAATACAGGATCGAACCATACTGTACTTTTGCAAGCAAGTGTAACAGAAATACTTTCACATCATCACACGACCATGACCATGGGATGTGCCTGCAAACCCTTTGGCAGGGTGCCTGACCATTTGCTGCGGACAGAACCCCTCCTTTCCCACTTCGTTCGTGGGAGTCGGGGATAATATTTTGCCATGGGTCCTGTGAAAACCCTCCCCCACTTCGTGGGAGTCGGGGGACGCCCAAGCACCACATATACCTCTGTACCGTCATCGTCATCGAGTATACCCAACCAGTAATCAGTGACGAACTCATGGCGACGTTTGGCAAGGCAACATTCAACGCCGTCTCGTACGCCGCATCCCGACCGACCTATCCCCGTGCTCTCTTTGACCACATCTTTCGCTTTCACGATGCGGGTGGGGACGGGGCATGCTGGGATGCGGCTGTCGATCTCGGGTGTGGGACAGGCAAGTAACGTTTTCGTGGATCCCTGCGCTCGGAGCCGAACGTGTGGATGTTGCACAGGCCAAGCGACCGTCGAGCTGACGCCATTCAAGACGATCATGGGCACCGATCCCAGTGCGGGGATGGTCGACGCTGCACGTCGTGCCCTCGCGGACTCGTCGTCCGACGCGGCTGTCAGTGTGCAAGGTCTGAATATGTCTGACCGGATCACGTACGTCCAGTCTCCAGCGGAGAGATTAGCGTTCTTGTCAGAGGGGAGCGTTGATCTGATGATTGCTGGTACGTCCAGTTCGCGTGCTTTTAATTCTTCCTCTCTCTCTGTGCCAGTTTGGGGTCTTGCGCGATACGTCGACGTCGCGATGGCTTACCTGGAGGCGTATGTACAGCACAGGCTGGCCATTGGTTCGATTGGTCCCGGATGTGGCCAGAGGCTGCGAGGGTACTGCGAAAAGACGGGACGGTCGCAATTTGGGTACGTGACCCGCTTCGTTTGCATGCACTTGCGCCCGTCCTTGTCGTATTGATTCCGGTCCACCATTTGGCGAACCCCTCGCTAGAACTACTCGGAACTCCGACTTGCCAAATACCCCACCTTGACGACCCAGCTGTCCCAGTTTTTCCAAGGCACCGATTTGCTGACGTCCATTGGCCCGTACTGGCAACAACCTGGACGATCTATCCTCGACGGTCATCTCGTCGCCATTCCAGACGCCAACGATGTCGTCCCAGGTGCATTCAAGGATTTCACGCGCTGTTATTTCACGGGTGCATCTCGCGTTTTAGTCGATTGACCATCCATTGATTTTTTTTACCAGGCGCGTACTACCCCCACTTGCCTTCGCCCCAACCCATCCTCATGCGGAAACGGATGACATGGGACGACCTGTACGGGTATTTACGCACCGCCAGCGCGTTGCATACCTTTCTCGAACAGCATCCCGAGGACAAGGTGCGACCCGACGGCGACATTGCCGTGCGGTTTTGGAAGTCACTGCTGAGCGGCGCGTCGGCGCAGGACGGGGTGACGATACAAGCGGAGGAGGAGGTCGAGGTGGAGTGGCCGTTGGCGCTGATACTCGTGAAGAAGGCATAAGCATCAATATTGTAGGTGACCTTTTGCATTTGACTTGTACTATGTCATACCCCGAGGAAATTGAACAGTGTGTTCTTCTACGAGGCCACGGACGATTCGGAGCGCCATTCTATCCCACTGAAGTGAATCGTCTCTCCTAAGCAGATCGTGTCCAGTTGTCGGATATATCGGTCATATCCCCTCACCTGACCACACTTCCTTATTTTTATCCCGGGTCCCTGTTCAAGCTCTCCCTGCACCTCGTCTTTTGGCGGGACCCGTTCAAAAAAAGGGTCATCCTTTTCACACTCATCCCTTGCTCTGTTTGTTTGTCCTTCGATGGCAACCTTTGGCAAGACCAACTTTGATACGACGGTGTATGCTGCGTCTCGGCCCACCTACCCGCAGGCGTTGTATGACTTCATATTCGACTTTCATAAGCGGTCTCCGGATGCCAAGTTTGAACGGGCTGTCGACCTTGGTTGCGGGACAGGTACGAATCGCAACAATGAGAAAAGGACAGATGATGCTCACTGGTGGTGACAATGGTGTGTAGGCCAGGCCACGGTCGAACTGAAACCGTTTACATACGTCACCGGGGTCGACCCGAGCGAGAACATGATTCGCTCTGCACGCGAGATACTCGAGAACGAACGGGACAGCGACCGACGAGGACCTGTCATTGACTTTGTACAAGGTTCGGCAGAGAAACTAGATTTCTTGCCCAACGACAGCACGGACCTAATTATTGCGGGCACGTTAGGATTTCCTGGCATTCTCCTCTTCATATCCCCCGTCCGGCTGACGCATTTTCTTTTCTCTTTTTTTTTTTTGGCGTCATCTGACTTGATCATACAGCTCAAGCTGGTCACTGGTTTGATTGGTCGACGATGTGGCCCGAGCTCGCGCGCGTCATGCGCAAAGGTGCAACGGCCGCTTTCTGGGTCAGTGTCCATGCCGTCGTCGTTCCCTATCCATTTCGACGTGCTCACCTCGATTCTCCGATCCTATCACAGATCTACAGCGAATTTCGCTTACCCCAATACCCAACACTGACGCCGCTCATCGTCGCGTACGACCAGGGTACGGATCCCAGCACCTCCCTCGGTCCGTACTGGCAACAACCCGGACGGACGGTCCTCGTCAACCATCTCGTCGGTATTCCTGAAGGGAACGACGTCGTCCCCGGCGCATTCGAATCTCTCGACAGAGTGTATTTCACCGGTAAATCCCATCCTTCTTCTCTTTCCGCTCCCATATCACAGTAACAAAACTGATGGTTTTTTGCGTCTTTCCGACACTTTTGGTTTAGGCGCGTACTATCCTGAGCTCCCGTCGGCCCGCCCGATCGTGCTGCGAAAGGTCATGTCTTGGGAGGACCTTCTCGGGTATTTCCGTACGTGGAGCGCGTTGCTTACGTTCAAGGAACGGCATCCGAGCGATGCGGCGCATCCCGACGGACCGCTCGAAGTCCGGTTTTGGAAAGCGTTGCGAGAGGGTGCTCCCCGAGCAGGTGGACTACCGGACACAGTCGAGGTGGAGTGGCCGGTGGCCATGGTGTTGGCTCGCAAGGCGATTTAGAATGTAATTTTCCATGAAAACAGGAATGAAGCTTCTTAGCCCAAGAGCTCGTTGTTGCAATATCTTCCAAGTTAGCTTCGGTGCAAATCACCCTCACACTTGAAGCAGTGGCCGCTGATATTGTGAGGATCAGAATGAGGCAAAAGAGGGTCAGAGTCCCCGTGAGTAATCTAATTACACCCTGAAATGCATGCATTTCTCTCATTGCCTCAGCCCAGCTCAACGCACCATGTTATTAATGATACTTGGACTACAAAGGATATGATCGAGTTCAACAGGCAGCTTACTGACGAAAGAGAGGTCAGGTGTCAGTGGGTAGACCATGGGACCTGCAACGACATAGCAAAGGGGGAACTTCACGGCCCACTTATATCACAGTCACGGGGTCACGTCCGATATTCGTGTCGCTGGGACGAATGCCCCAGCGCGCCAATGAAGAAGTCGAGCCTCGGAAGACACACGACGGAGCAGCACGTCCCTGTGAAGTGGTTCTGTCCCCACTGTCCCCCAAGGTTTACGAGGGAGAGCATTTTGATAGAGCATCTTGGACGGATACATGGAGAGGCATAACTTCCTGTAAGTGTATTATGTTGAAAATCTCAGTGTGTCACAGAGTCGCTTCAAAGGTCATATTCCATCGTTAATTTACTTACCTTTGACTGTACATGTTTCCAGATACTTGGTGATTTCCTATAAATATTCAACTGCGTTGTTTGTATGGGTTTACAGATACACAAGAGCACTATGAGATGGGTGATCGTCGGTAACCACCTGGTCCAAAACTAGTACTATTAGCAGCAGGCTTCCTCGTCGTAACTTGGGACCTGATTGCGGTGCTTCTCTTCATCTACCGGATTTACTTCTCGTCGTAACTTTGAGAGAAAGTCCCATCATGAAATCATGGACACTGAAAAAAAAAAGCACAGCCAAAAAACTGAGACTTGGCATCGGAGAGAAAAACGCAATGTTCAATTCAATTTCCAGACAGCGCTATACGTATCTGAGCGTGCGAAGCGTGTGATTGCATTGCCCCTGGGTTGATACGATACTTGAGCGGCATGCCAGCTAAAGCAAGAGAACTTTAATCAAGAATCATATTAGACTGAATGATCATGTGTGTCGTGCGGTGTCTATAGTAAGCAATAAACTCAACTCGACCCACCCGTCAAATCGACCACCGCCGTCTCAGTCTACGAGACGGTGGACCCCCGAACCGCTTCTACCGCGAGCAAGTCCACCGTCGTCCTAAGTGCGTGCCGAACTGCATATCATCGTCTGTGCGGAGGGAGGTGAAAGTGAGGTGCGAGCGCGTCAGGAGAATGATGGAGATCGCGCGAGCTAGTATAAAGGGTGTAGATTGAAACGTGGTCTAGGAGGATGAGATGATATTTGTCGCTCCTCTGCCTTCGTTCATTGGCAAGCCGTGGCCGTGACTGCCAAACACTAACTTAACAGCGAGCGCACAAAAGTGTCATGGATTGAGGCGCAGCAGGGGTATAGGCACGCGCGGTAAAAGCACATGTGAGACATTAGAAGATTGCGGTGCAAGGTATAGGTCACGTTGGAGCGCCTTGAGTTCGAGTATATCCCTGACAGTCTCGTTCAGATTCTGAAGGACGACGGAGACTGGGAGCGAGACTCACCCATAAGTCAGTCGAGGCGCCACCGGTACAGGACTCCGATCCCAATCGTCAGCTTCGTGTACTTCCTCGGTACCGTCGGCACAGAATTCGACATGTTTCTTCATGGGTAGACCATCTTGCTGTCAGTATGTGGATGGGGATGCGAACACAGAACTACACACCGACTGTAAAGAGATGAAAAGGTTGAAGTGTTAACACGGTTCAACCAGAAGGTCGTATACGTACTTTCTGTTAACAGACATGTCAGCATGTACTTGACATGATAACTCTCAAACGAACGCACAGTTACATCGACACGGAAATTGCGTATGCATGCCCGACTGTCATCGTCTATGTCGGGCGTGTTAATCTTTTCCTTCCCGTTCTTCTTTTCAAGCAAGATCTGAAACCGCCCACCGCATTTCTGGCTATCCCCACCAAGGAATTAATCCTCGCCACCTGACGACAACAAATGCGCTTACCAGTCGATGGAACCCTCAGTGAGCCAACCAGACCAATTTGCGGGATTTCGACAGTCGACCTTGTTCAGAGCGCCACACAAGTGACAATTGTATTGTTTACACGATCGTTGTTTCCGTTGAAGTATAACTCGCATGATCAGCTTCGTTCCTGCGTCGATACTGGGCCAACGTGAGGCCTCGCCAGTCACTTGAACGACCTGCGTGCCCTTGTCGATAGATAGATCATACAGCCCCGCATCAAAGTACCGTCTCTGTACGAGTGCATCGTGGCACTTGTTCTTCAACACCACCTTCAACATCGCTTGGAGTTGCTACATGAACCAACATCCTCAGCAAACTCACGCGCACGCGACAGAAACGCGGCTGCATTCCTCACCTGGAAAGAAGTACAACATTCCATAAATATCGGGTGCTGCCGGCCTGTCGCATCTACGAGCGTTACAAATTGAAGTACTTGCATGGCTGTCGGGCTCGCCACGAGCGTCCGTCCTCCTATCTTTGCAACGTGCAGGTGGACGAGCCTGTCGAGTTTATTCATGATCTGGACCACATTCTTGCTCGAAGACCGTCGACTAATAGCAGTCACAAGGCACTTTTCTCGTTTTCGCTGCATGACAGACGGAAAAAAAAATTGGGGGGGGGGGAGGAAAAATAAACATAGTCAACGGGGAGCCAACTTCAAATTCCAAGTAAAAACGAACGGGGCAATTTCTTAAACATCGGCGTGGGGTTGTCGCTTCACCGTGTCCTTGATCATTGGTCGCAGAGGTAGAAGTACCGAGTGCGAGCACCTGACGCTCCGAATTTGCACTTGAGCTTAAACCTTGTCTCGAGTTTGATTCTCGAGCAAGCGGGCTTTTTTTGCGAACGGCGATGACCTTGCCAGTGGACAGGCGACTCGCGGGGGATTGGAGATATTCCATGAGTCAGAAGGACTTGAAATGACTCGGAGATGGGTGGTATTAGGAGAGGTGGAGGTACAAGTGTAATCACGCTCGGTTGGAAAAAATGAAAGAGAGGGTGGGACTCGTCAGTAATGCGAGGAGCACTGGCATGAGGTGTACGACAGCTGCGTTAGTTTCGCTGTGGATGCATTGGTCCTAGGCTGTGAAAGCCGCCATCAAAGTCGGCCGATACAAAGTGTTCCGAACGAGCCGACAACAAGTTCTAAATGCAAGTAGACTATCGTCCACGGGGAAGTTAATGAAAGAAACCATTCCACCAGTATAAATACCCCGTACGGTATATACGATCCAGGTCCGAAGAAAAAAAACAAGAGAACAAGCGATTCGAAGAGCAGACAACGACGGGGACACGAACACATGACAGATAATATGCACTAGGTTAACGAATGACCATGTCCGTCCAGGGCTCGGGATAAAATGTGGTTTCGGATTATTTGTTGCTGACATGTGGAATAACGGATAGGTGTCGCGTGCTATTACGCGCATTGGGGAGGGGGTGAAACGAGGGTGGATAGTATGAGAGTGATGGACGAGAGCCTCTACGGCCAAGGGTAACGATGTGGGTGATCATGCCGAGATGGTTGCAAGCTGGGTCGTATATACAATGCGAGACGAATTGGAAAGTACTACTCAAGGATAACAGGATCAGCACGGCGTGAAATGATAGAGTTAACAAGGCACGTACGCCGTGAAAGGACTCGACCATGTCCGGGTCTACATTCAGTGTCACGGGACTGTACTGTGATTTTGAACAACAAAGTACCATATAGGATAGAATATAAAGAGGAGCAACAGGGCCAGGATGACGAAGATTAATACACCAACATTTGCGAGACCCCGGAGAGCAATTCCAGATGATGTGTTGAACGGGGTGTTATCGGATGGGTCATGCAAGGCGTCGTCGTCTTCGGGGGTATTTGTGTGAAGACTCGGATCAAAGGGGTAGGGGACGAGCTTGTGTGGGGTATGAGCACCAGAAGGGTATTTTGAGTCATAGGACACAGTAAATATGGAGTCTCCTGAGTTGGAGAGGACAGATTGACGGTTTGGGGCTGGAGGGGATAGGGCACGTTGTTCATCCTCACCAGCTAGCCGGTATAGAATCATGGAGGTGCGGTTTGGGGTGAGGGAAGACCGCTGGGAAGTGAGGGCTTGTGATTCCTCGGAAGCGACGCGGTTGAAGACGAAGCTTTGTCTGGATTGGGTACGGGAGCGAGTGAACAGCGCGGGGGGACCAGGTGCGGGGGCGTTGGGGTTAAGCGGAGAGGAGACGAAACTTGGGGTGACAGCGTGAGACCGCGAAGGTCTCCCTTGCGCACTGACATCGGGGAGCAGAGGAAAATCGACGCTGGTATTGCTGGGTGTCCTCGATGAATGTGTGTGCGGACTATCAGAGTCGCTATCGGTACGTTCCATAGGGACTTGTGAAGGAGAGACATATAGGTGTTGGGGTGTATCAGGGCTGGACGAGGTAGCCATTCTCCGAACTGTGGAGGTGGAGCACGTTCTGGAGAGGAAGAAAGGGTGCGAGTGTGAGCCAGCTGATATGACCACGGGTAGGACTCGGCCTTGTGACTTTTTGGTGCACAGGTCCTTTTCGTTGCACGGCTACCATTCACCGTTATGTCGATTAGGTAATCAACCGCTTCATGTGCAGTCTCGCTGGTGGACTCCTTGCCATCGTCGTTGGTGGTGGTGGTGGTGGTGGTGAGTGTTAGGAGAGGTTCGATGAAACAAGTTTCGTCTCATTGAATCGCGTTGTAGAGCCTGCTCACATATAAAGTGATGCAACAAACAATTGTCCAACCGTAACGGCGCCTCCATCAAAACTTTGACAGTATCTAATGAATGCTCACCTTGTGACACATTGGAAACGGGAAAGACAGCTCCCACCAATTCACACACATTCGCATCATCACTGTTCGTAGACATTTCGAGCCGTACAACTGGAAGTATTCAAGTGCACAGTTCGGAGATCAACATTGGTGTGATCCGCACCGTTGTCGAACAGTGCCTCATGAGTGATTTCCACACTCGCCTGTGAGTCACAATCCCCTCTCTGCACGATTCCCAAGATGTCTATGACATTCCTCTCAGCGACCCCATTCAGCATTCGTTGATCCAGCTGATGCTGAAAGTCGTGGACAGCCTTTGTCTGCTGAACGTCATTGCCTGAGTGGTGCCCTCTTTGTCCAGGTATTGGACGGTGATCAGCAGCTTCTCCCTGGATTTCACAGTGTTTACAACTCAACTTCAAACAAGAAACAACTGCCAGTTGTGACGTCCGTCTCCTACGGTGCCGAAATCAGGATCATAACTATAATCAATACTTATGAGCTGTCGCACGAGTAAATCGAAAGTTGGCGGAAGGTCGGAAAGGTAGGATCGCATGACACGAGCTGTTCCAGCTCTACCCTCCGGTCGCGTCCGATAAGATGGATAGAAACACATTTCTTGTCGACGGAAACGTGGATGATCATCGCAGCGTCAATTTGGTAGAAACGCACTACCGTCTCTCTACGAGGCTCAAAGATGCACACAAGTTACGCTCGAAAACCAAACTCGAACGTACGTTTGAACGCGCGGCCCCAGAGGCTGCGCAGCCTGAGGGTTGACGTGACGGAACACCACCAAAATAGTATGAAAATTTTAGCCGCACTCACACCATCTTTTGAGGGGGAATAGCACTCGTTGAGATGGTGATTGGAGTGCATGTAAGGTTACTGAATCTGATTTCCTCAAAGTAGGCTTGTGGCCCAGCAGGATTACTGTAATTATTGGGCTTGGACGCTTCAGCAAGAGTCGAGGGTGGGAACGTGAGAGCTACCATCAGGAAACATTCTTGTCATCCCGGACGATAGTTACGAACGGGATGATAAATACTCAAGATGACCAATGACCTGACCAACACCTTACGAATCTCGCTTCGACGCTTGTCAATCAACGCAGAGGTTCCTACTGTAGATCTCACGGATTCCCCGAGTATAAATCGAGCCAGCAGGCATGCCGACTCGGAGCAGTTCGCTATCACACAAAGCTTTTCTACCCACCAGCACCGTAACCATGACCTCTGCACAGCGGACACCCGCGCTCTTCAAGCCCATCAAGGTTGGCCGGATGACGCTTCAGCACCGTGTCGTTCTTGCCCCTTTGACCCGTTTTCGAGCGCATGCCTCCCATGTCCCTGGGCCCCACCAAGCATCCTACTATTCTCAGCGCGGTTCCACACCGGGGAGCTTACTCATCACAGAAGCTACCTTCATCTCTCATGATGCAGGAGGATATGGCCATGTTCCAGGCATCTACACCGACGCACAAATCCAAGGTTGGAAGAAGGTACGCACGTCACTCTTCCATCGCTGCCGATGATCCTTACCGTGTGCTTGTGATGGCATCAGGTAACGGACGCCGTCCATGCCAAGGGATCGTACATCTTCCTCCAACTCTGGGCACTTGGTCGTGCCGCCTATGTAGATTACCTCGAGGAACAGGATCCGCCTTCACCGTATGTCTCTGCATCGTCCGTCACGTTGACCGGCAAGACGAAGCCACCTCGTCCGTTGACCGAAGCGGAGATCAAAGGTTACGTCGCCGCATACGCACAGGCAGCCAGCAACGCCGTCCACCGTGCCGGATTCGATGGGGTGGAGATACATAGCGCGAACGGTTACCTCTTGGATCAATTCCTTCAGACAATGTCCAACAAACGCACGGATAGATGGGGTGGAGACGAAGAAGGCCGCACGAGATTCGCCAGGGAGGTGGTTGACGCCGTCGTGGACGCCGTCGGCCCAGACCGGACTGGTATCCGTATCAGTCCCTGGAACTCTTTCCAAGGTGAGGTCCCTGCGCTGATTTGCACGTTGTCGTGCTGAATTCCATGTTACCCAGACATGAAGATGCCAGACCCCCGACCAACGTTTGCATACCTCGCTACCGCTCTACGTGATAAGCACCCGAAGTTGGCATATCTCCATGTGACCGAACCTCGCGTGGCTGGGATCGTGGACGTAGTCCCAAACCCAGACGAGAACAATGACTTTTTGCGGCAGATATGGAATGGGGGTGAAGGTGGTGAAGAGAGGATGTTCATATCGGCTGGTGGATATACTCGCGAGACAGCATTGCGCACTGCGGAAGACGTGGGAGGGCTCATCGCCTTCGGGCGGTTGTATATGCCAAATGTGAGGATCCGCAGCTTTTCATTCTAGATCACCCGTTGACTTGATTATCAGCCTGATCTCCCTGTGCGGCTAAGGAAGAACCTACCCCTTACGCGTGGAGACCGGTCAACGTACTACCTGGTGGGAAACCTGACACCGACCGGATACAGCGATTGGCCGTTCGCGGATGGAAGTGTCGAAGAGATAGATACCAAGCTCTGAGACAATACCCATTTAGACGAGACGACGAATAGATTACATCCTCCAATGCATTTGAAGGTGATGGTAGAAAATGTACCTTTGGATATTGTTGCCAGCACGACAACGGACCCACATGAAGGATCATTCACTTTGACTGAAGGGATCGCATCTCCCTTACGCAGGAAGAGGGGGTGACGTACAGCATCAGCTATTTAGAGTTCGTCGGCGATGTACGTGAATTCGTGGTCAAGAATGCTCGCCCCCGTTGGCACGGTCGCGATCGTGATGCTGAGGTAGTCAAGTGAGTTTCCAACCTCGAGCTGCACAGTGTTCCATATTTCCTTGTTCCTAGGGATCAGGCGCTTCGAGAATCGCATGTATCGTGATACATACCCAGGTTGATGGAAGCGACCTTGAGCCACACAACCCCACAAGCTGCAAGACTTGGTACGCGAATAGCGTCCACTTACCTTTCGCTGCCATGGTCGAATGGCTGAGGTGGAACTCATCCGTCCTACTCAAGTACGAACGATCCAAGCACGAAGCCCAATCGAAGAAGTATTGGCAGTCCGGCGCAGTGGGGATGCTCTTGAAGCGCCACCAGCTCAAAGGCCTGTTGGAATGCGAGCGGAACCCGGGATGAGATGGGCGGCGGGCAACTCGATCTCTCATATCGCCCGACAAAGTGTGCACGCCAAGCAGTTCGAGTCCAATCAAACAAGGAAAGATGGGCGGTACCGAGCTTAGATTGAGCGCTACGCGCCGGAAACAATGTATCCTGATTGTGTCTGTGTGTGCAGCACATCATAAGGACCTTTGCAGAGGTTGATATGTCCAAGGAATGGTCGAACCGGTTCGTGTGGCCGAGGAGGTGTCGCTGACACGTCTCGGATCGAGTCCAAATCGATTGACACCAGCGACGAGCGCCGCCATTGCGTAATCTGGAGAGATAATGATTCAGAAAACACGTGAAACGACTCGCATCTTCCTTTAGGAATTCTCAATCAGATGAGTCACTGTGTTCTGTCGTATTGTGGTTGGGCTATGGGTCAGGCGGCGCCCTTCAAGCTCCTGTTCGTCGTCTATTATAGCTTACTATATGGCCGAGCACAAAGACACGTAGTTTTGTGCATTCGGCCGGCGGCCAAGCAGCTGGAGGAGACCTGTTATCGCCAGGTCTGGTGCGATATTAATTGACTAATAATACGTAGGTCTAGTAAGTACTCTGACGCATGGTGAGACGGACAATTAAGAACTTACCTAACGGTCTCGCGTCGAGGCAGCGGTTGTTTCTTGACAACAATCGAAACGGAGACGGAGGTCGTGGTAGGGGGGAACGGAGTGCAATGTTATAAACAGGGGTCCCTCAGCTGGGCTGACAACAACCCATCCTCGTCCGGATGCCGAGTCCGAGCAAGTCCAACACCGCTTGGATGAGCGACCACTCGTCTGCAAGTCCAGCAAGCAGCTGAGGCTAGGCACAGCCCAGCATTCAATATTCAACGACCAAAGTCGGCTACTACTTCGCAATGGTGCAAGTATTCTTGGCAATAGCTGTAAAGACAACACGAGTACACCACAGCTGCAGTGCTCAGGCTGCTGTGTGCGTTTCCCGCCTGTGCTGAACGAAACTATTTTTCTGGCGTCCTGGAGAGATGTTGGAAGCGCGCCCACACACGTTCGTGGGGTCGACCCTTTGAACGTGCGAGGATCCCTTTTCCAGGCAACAGAGGCGCACCCCGGTGACCCTGCCACTGGACAGCTGTCACGTTGGTCCGGTTTTTTATCGCTCTCGGACACGCTAGACACTGAAAATGAATGCTTCGAATGGAGAAATCGCTGGATGGGTAGTGTCAGGAAGATCAATCAATCGTTCGTTATCTCTGACTTGGCAGCAGCCGAAATCGTTTCACAGGCTAGAAACGTGCTATATTACTATTTCGTCAATGGCTGCCCGTATACGTTGGCTCGGTTCCTGTGTGCTCTTAAAACGCGACAGCGACTTCTTGTCAACCTGCCACGTCGCCGCCACTTTCCCCCCGCGCGATGGTCGCCTTCCTCTTCAACCTGTCGCGACTGGCGACCTCGACAGCCTTCTGGTTTTCGTTCTCCCTTTTGGCCTTCTCTTACCTCTTCCTCGCTCCCCGCTGTACGACCATCAAGCAACGATCATGGATTCTCACATTGTTCAGCAGCGCCGTCATGAGCATCCTCAGTCTCCCGTTGGTTGTCCAATACGCATCTGCTGGAGGGCAGCTGAAGCACGTCGCCATTCCGTCCATTCTTACCGAAAGTAGCGGCAGGTTCTTCCAGGCCTACCTCATCGTGTTGGTTCAATCAATGCTTCGTTTGCTCCAGTGTGACCAATCTGTCCTAGTGACTTGACGATGGGAATGCTGTTCTATCGCAGCAAAGTCAATCTCCTTACTGGCTGGATACACCACTCGGTCTACGTTTTCATTGTCGAATATGCCATTCAGCAACATTGGAGCCATATTTTTTGTTTGTGCGCTGTCATGGAGGTGCGAACGTGCATGCGAGGCGTGTTTTTTTCCCCAGTTTTCTGACAGTTACCCAACCCAGATTCCGACATTCGTTCTTGCCATAGGGAGCATCATACCACGACTCCGGTCCGACGTCTTCTTTGCTCTTTGCTTCTTCACGACGCGCATCGCCCTCCACATCGCTCTCTGCGTCTCCCTCGCCATCCAGCGACAACACGTCACCAACGGATCCTTTGGCCCAGCAGTCATCATGGCCTGCATATTCCCCCTCCATGCTTTTTGGTTCTCGGGATGTATCAAGGGTTTCCTGAAGCGAGCAGAGACCGTGGAGAAATCCGCTCCTCCTCCCACGAAGCCTCCTCTCTACACCAGCTCATCTCAGGGTACGTCGTTTTCGCATCCGTTCCCAGATTGCATTGTGATCGCGTTGCTCATAGAACGTCCGATCACATCGAGTATATCCGGACCCACCTCGTTGTATCCCTCTCGTGGATCCCTGGCCCGGCGTCGGACCGCCCTTCGCATGGCGATGAGAGCACGGTGGGACCAACTCGGGCTCTGGAAAGCCGGTGGTCGATTGAATGAGATGCAGCGTCGGGTCCGGGCGGCCCTTCCAGGCAGGGAGCGCGTCTACCAGTACGTCGGATTGGAGAAACGTCCATATAGTTCGTCATCCGCACCCTCGGAACATGGTCTAGAGTATGTTAGAGAGGACGCAACGTCGTCTCCAGTTTCATGACTCCTTCATTCACAACTGTCGTTTCTCGTTCACGGCTGCTCCCGCTGACGATTCGTGCAGTTTTCCATAACCGCTTTTTTTTTTCACGACCACGAGTCCTAGCGTATACCCCTGCAGTCCCCGGTTTTTCCCCAGTTATGGCCAACCACATTTATTTTATCTGTATGTGCATATTTCTGGGATGTGAGTAGTGGGAGAGACATTGTCTGGGTTGTACATGTAGCAATTAATGGAACGTGCTCGAGAAGGGGTCGGGGACTGTGACTACCCCCCAACATGATTTCACGAACCCCAACGACTTGTTGCACATGGGCTGTACTGTATATATACTATGGGTGCTGTCGATAGTACTAGAACTCTTAATACCCTGGACCGTTACTTAATGTCTTTCGTTCGATCGCAGATTTTCATCACACATTTATATGCTTTTTGCCAGCTAGATGCATGTCGATGGCGCTTGTCAGGTCGACCTTGGAATGTGGAACTGTCGATAACGGTCTATTGCGGCCGTGGTGTGTGCTTTGTTCTACTCCTCGTATCGCCGAGGACACGGTCGCCATCCTGCGTTATCAAAAACGAGGTCGCTCGGAATGGAAAAGTTCCCACTCGGGGTCGCGAACGTTCGTGATAGGAAGAACCCAATTCACAACATTGTGCCCCAAGACTGTCTGCTGACCTCGAGGTATTACGTTTGGTTTGAATAGACTCCGCAAAAACGTTGGTCGCTACCCAGTCTATAATGATCGAATCAAAGCCGTGAGCCGGGTACAGTACGATGGATCCCCTCGAATATCAAAATTGAAGTCTGCGATACCTGGTTGTTTCTTATATAGAGCATGACATTACCCATTGCCCAGTATCATGCATAGTCTACAAACGACTGCAGCTTCTTGGCGATTCTGGGTGGGAACTTGAACGCAACAAGCTTCTCTCCAAATGTCCGCGCAATATCAACAACACCCAGTTTCAACGCTGTGCGCACGGAACGATCATCAGCTATATGTGGCACGATGCAAAGGCACAAAGAGCGTACCATCGGCAACGATACTAATTGCCTCCGTCGCTTTCGCCACCTCGACCCTGGTACGTTCCTTCTCCCTGAGAACGTTCAAGTCCCCTTGGTGGATTTCATCTGGGGTGGGAGGTACATAGGGCTTGGTCACCTCGACATGATATTCTTCCAGAGCGGTTAAAAACGACAAGAAGGCTTCTAGGATGCGTGGAATATCTCGTTGGACCACGCCATAGCGATCCTCGGTGAGCGAAGCACAGACAAGACCAGCGAGCACTGTAGTCAGCATAAGCAATCCGATCGTGTGGTACGTTTCTTTATAGGTTCACCTTGGACGATGAGCGCATCGAGATCTCGGTTCGGAAGCCACATTTCAGTGACTTTATTGATGCGATCCCTGCTCCACCACGCATCCCATTGCCCAACCACTTCCCGACACCACGACGGTGAATATTTGACGACCAAACTCTGACATTGTGCTTTTGCACGCGAGGCATATGCACCAATCAAATTTGGTTGGGGAATTGCAGCAGCAGCCGTCATTGTCGACGGAGGTGTAGTAGCAACGGGTAGCGAGGATGTCGAGCGAAAGAGTTCAGGAATCGGCGTTTCCATGACTCGCGTGCCTACGTCGGAGGCGACTGCGTCGGCAACCTTGGAAAGGTCGGAATCGGACGCAAATGTATCCAGCACTTTTGACATAGGAGACTGCAGCGACGCTTTATAGATCGCCTTTCGTACTAGTGGCGTCGAAGGCGGTTGTGAAGTTTTCGGAGGGACGGCGAGTGCAGGCACGTCCGCCAGCGCGGGTGCACCCCTGCGAAGGAACGTCTGATAGTCGTGGCCTAGACGCAAAAGTGATTCACGCGCCAAAACACTCCATAGACTCGGACTGAATTTTTGATCAGAGAAGAGTGCTGTTCGACGGGATGCGCTGGCAGCACGGCTATCCGTCGCAATGTCGCGCAACTCGGCATAGGCAAAGTAGAGGTAAAGTGGGTTGGTGGACGTGATACCCGAGACGAGCATCACGTTGGGGTCTGCGGTAGTGGAGGCTACCTTGATGGGCTAGCGCAACCGTGAACGCATGAAAGAACATGAGAAATGGTGGCATACCTGGGGAATGTAAACGTCAAATAGTGATTCTGCGAATTCCCAGTTGGCAAGCATCGACACCCCAATGGTGAATGCCTGCAACTCGAGGGCAGGGTGTCGCAGCGGCAAGGTCAACGTCCATGGGCCTCTGATAAAGTGACCAACAAACGGCTTGAGAAGGGATCGGACGAGGGGTACCCTAAGGAGCAACGGTAAGAGGGCTAACCGCACCAACCCGAACGCGATGTTGTAAACTGCAAATGATGAAAGTGTGAAGAGCGTGCTAGTGAGCAGAAGCATGGGGAGATTCCTCGGCACAAAAGGCTGCGCAATTCGTATCATGAGGTGTGAACAATGATTCGAACAGAAGGAGACCCACTGCATTCGTGGAAGGTAGCGCTTTCGCCCAGCGAAAGACGAAGCGTTCGAGCATTACGTTCCGGAGTGCAAAACTGATCGACAACCATACTTGTGCCAGTACGAAGAAGATGAGTCGACCGTTGAGATGATATGGGTGTTTCCTGTGCAACGAATTACAGACTATAATGTTTGAGCGTTGTGTGCCACGCACCTGGATTTGATGAAAATGCTCAGGCGCACATCCTCGTTTCTAGACCATGTACGAATGAATTCGAGTGATAAGAGTAAAAGTGAGGACGTGATGTAAACTGCGATCCATCGACGCGTCGCTGGCTTTGCAAACGCAGCCGCCACCGTTTTCCACGGAGAGGAGGCAGGCTCGGGGGTAGCTAAACAAGGGGGTTAGTAGACGCAATCAACCATGTTGATGACCCACGCACGCGTCAAAAAGATCTTTCGAACCACTATGATGGGTAGGACGCCAACGAGCCACGTTAGAGAAGCATCGACCCATGTACTGGGTCGGAACAGTCGTAAAAGAAAGCTCGCATCATCTCCGCCGGCCAAAAATACAGTGGAGGCAAGGGAGAAGGCGGCGGAGTAGGCGAATATGTTGTAGAGGAGTCTATGGCTCAATATGGACTTTGCCAACGGCTCGAATGCTTGTGTTGCGGGTGGTACATTGGTCGAGGGACGCGGTGCGAACATGGAACTGGAAGTCGTCTTTGCTGAGCCATTCAAGGTGGTGGACATGACTCGGTGAGACACCAATTTTAAGTGTGTCAAGCTGCAGTCAAAGGTCGCCTGCAACTACGTGCTCTGCTCTTCCTCGAAGACCACACGCTTGGCTCGGGAAATACCGATGGTCAACAAGCGACAACGTTACAAACACCTCTAGGATGATAATAAGTTAACCAGGCTGACAACTTATTGCCGATTGTACGCCCCAAAGCTCACCCACAGTTCTACCGTGGATCAACTACACGAACTGATACAGGTGAGATCTCGGACGGAGGGAGTTCCCAAGGCGAACAGTTTTAATAATCGGCTCGACCCCGGAGGCAAGAGGACAAGTCAGCGCGCCGAGCTCCTCGCTGCACTCGAAGGTCTGAAGAAGACTTGTGAACACGACGAAGAGTGTTTTGCAGCCAATTCTGAAAGCCCGGAACAGGGCGATGAAGATTATCCAGGCCAGGGTTCATTATCGCCACAGACTCCGAATATGTCGTCAAGGGAATGACGGAGTGGCTACCCAACTGGAAGGTTAGTACTCGTTACACTTCGTTTATCATGCGTAGTGTTCAACCTGACACATTACCGTTATTTATTTTATCAAGAGGAACGGTCTACGGAAGTCAAATGGCCAAAGGCCCTCGAATCTTGATATATTCTGCAAGCTAGATGCAGAGGTTGAGGAACGAGAGCGCAGACATGATTGCCGGGTCATGTTCTGGCACATCGACAGAACACACAACACCGTCGCAAACCAGTCTGCCTTATCATGGGAGAAACATGCAGAATCATTGCAGATACATGTTTGACGCAAAGGTAATCAGGATACTAAGGATCGGTGCCATCAACACTTGGGTCGTGGTCAGAGCGAACGCAAAGAATGTATTTATTGTTCTTAGTCCTTGCTGTTGCGGCCGAGAAAAAATCTCATTCATTTATCAACTTCCTTGATAGTTCTTTGTGCATCGACGAACATCTCATTTAAGAGACAAGGACTCGCAATGTCGTCCCTCTTCCTTCTTTCCCCATTCCTACCGTCTTTCGCCGTCGTGGCACTCGGCCTTGAACATTTCCTCTAGTCTGGTATTCAGATCAGATGGCCTGCCACTGCAGGGGGGTCGACCGCCTCTTCGAACCTCCATGCTGCCTCGCTTCGCAATTCAACACCGCACAACTTATCGTAACATGCAATGCCATCTGTCGCGGCCGCTTCTTTGCCACATGCTCTCTGCACCAAGATGAGAAAAAATTATGTCATCAGTACCGAGTCGTATACACGGATGGCGCCTGCAAAAACAATGGTGCATTCGGCGCTGTGTCAGGCATCGGGATTGCATTCGGGTCAGAACGCGAAGAATATTACCAGTTTTCCATTCAAGTGGACGACAACCTTGATCCCGGGGGCAAACGAACAAGTCAACGGGCCGAACTCCTTGCTGCGCTGAAAGGTCTGAAGAAGATTGGTAAATACGACGCAGGTTTTTTTGTGCATAGCTTAAGAACACGGCGCGAGGCTTCGGACAAACCGATGATCGTCATCACCACAGACTCTGAATATGTCGCCAAGGGAATGACGGAGTGGTTCCCCACCTGGAAGGTTATTACAATATTCGTCGTCTGTTGTGTTCACCTTATTTCTCTTCACCTATAGGCTAACGGTATGCGCAAGCCAAACGGTCAACGACCCTCAAACCTTGACCTCTTCCTCAAGTTAGATGCAGAGGTAGTGAAACGCGAACGTGAACATACTTGCAGCGTCATGTTCTGGTACATCGAAAGAGGATACAACACCATCGCAGATGGACTTGCGAAACGTGGTGCGCGCGCTGCCAAAGGTGCTGGTGACGGGGACCTTGAATGTGCACCATGATATTGATATTATAAACAAACCGCTACGCAAGTGTCCATGGTGTGTTGTTCCCTAAACTGCGTGAATGCGCAGTTACCCTTTCACTGACTTCGTTCTTCAGTGATCTCGGTTTGCTCGCTCAAAGTGTGCGTAGAAGCGATCACACCACTCTGCACTCGTGCATTTCGCCACTAACCAAGCCGGTTCATTGCCGCGATCCTTTTGTTCTTGGTCTCTACCGAAGGTTCCGAAAGTGCTTATGACGTAGCCAATTCTTGCACCAACCTGACAATCGTCTCACCAGTAAGGTATCCTTTGTGTCAAAAATGTCGATATCCGTGAATTTCCAGAGAGTGAGATACTATAACTCTCTTTCAAAAGAAAAGGCTGAACAGACACATACTCGTACGAACGGCCCTGGACGCTGTCAAATCAAGAAATATCAGGTGCGAAAGCTGGAAGAGCTGTCGTCGACAAAATGCGGCAGGTTTGCGCGCATATTATTCCTTACTCAAACCCATCTCACAGAGAATCCACAACCATTCTTCCCAGGGCTTCCCAGACACGTTCCGCAGTGCCATCGCCCACCACAGAGTTCGTGATTGCGGTTGGTGCAGTAACCTCTTCCAATATCGTTCGCGCCGGCGAGTCACCGCCATTGCCCCGAGTGGATGCGACGGTACTCGTAGAAAGCGCCTTGGAACGTGGTGCGAGGAAGCTGCAAAGCGCAGACGGAAGCGCGTGAAGGCCGCCCATTGCAGGATTCCTGGTAACAATCTTTGGCAATTCGTTCTCTTTCTCATATTCGTGCATCCCACTCGAGTCTTCCATACCAATCTGGGTGCCTTGCTCTGGCTGACATGCAGCATACGGCGGCGAAGTCGACATCGACGGATGGAATTCTTTCGAAACTTTGCTTCCCTTCGACTTGCGCCGGGTGAAGCGGTATCGCGGTCGGTCTATTGTCACGAAGGTCATGTCTGTGGCACGTGGATACCTCTCTGACCGCGATCGTCCCAATGAGGCTTTCATCGTTGCTGACTGGCTTGATTTCAGGAGTCGCTGAGAATGTGAACGAAGGACGCGGGGGGCAGACCAAGCCGACGAATCAAACTTCTGGTGGGGCGGTGTAGATGTAAATGGCAGGCGAATGGTGAATTCTCTTATGCCCGAGTCCCTCTCAGCATCAGATCCTCCCGTCATTGTTGAGTTACCCTTTGACGAGCGTCGAGAAGAGAGAGACTTGGAGCGTAAAATGGACGATTTCAAGTCTCTTGTATCCAGGGTGGTCGTCTTGCCTGTATCAACTGAAGATGCTTGTTTCAGAGAAATCCCCTGGATGCGAGCGCTCCTCCTGCACAGTATGGGTGCCTGCGCACAATCGTCTGGGATTATCGTGGTGACTGCCCTTTCGTCGGATTCGGTGAAGTTGACCGACGACGCATCGTCTTCTCCGGCCAACAAAGGAGACCCGGAGAGGTCCATATTCTCTATGAGCCGAGATTCCCTGGCCCCTTCCTCAGACTGCTGAGTGATTCTCCCTAACGAAACCCGCTGTCTCTTGGATGGACGTAATTCGTTGTCCTCGGAGTCGTCCTCTTTCGATTCACCCCCTTCATTCACCTCTTGTAGGATGGCGAGGCGAGACACCGCGCCGTTTCGCCCGCGCGAGTGCGAGCCAGACTTGGTTCGACTCGCGAGAGGACTGGATCCCGTGAGAGCGTCTTCGATCATGATGCTCAAGTCGTCGGTCTGGTCCTCAGCGGCGTCGACTTCCATCTCCCAAGGGGTCTTCTCATATGGCCTCCATTTCGAATCCCGTGTCCGCATTGCCTTTGGTGCAGGCGGAACTCCAGTGCGTGTGCCCAAGCCCAAACCTAACCTGGAGACACGGTTCTTGCCCACGACGGCCCGGATCCCGACCAGTTCCTCGATGCGCTTCTTCATCTCCACCTCGCTCATTCTCGACAGTCCGTCGTCGTCGCCATCGCATTCTCGAGTAAGGTCCTGGTCATTGTTCTGCCAAAATTCGTCCTCCGGGCCGATCCGCATCCTACGAGGCAGCCGCATGTTGAGCGCACGCACAACGCTCTCGAGCTGCGCGCGAGACATCGTCAAGAGATCCTCGTGGCAGCAAAACGGCACAGAGGGCAGCGCTGTGAGGACAATGCTGTCGGTGGAGAGCGAGTATGTCTGAAGCACGACGGCGGGTAACGACGGGGTGCTAGGCGTCGATGGGGTGGAGGACGACGACGACGTTCGACCGCGGGTGCGTTTGTTGCGGCGGCTGACCGTCGTGGGTGTACGAAGGCGCGTTGGTGTTCTAAAGAGACTCGAAAGCGCTTGCATGGGGGTGGTGCGCCGGGGCGTAGCCAGCTTGCTGGTGGTATTCTCGGCTGACATGCCCGAACGACTTGGAAAACGATCCCAAAGCCACTTTGTAACGATCGGGAGAGGAACTCTGAAGAGTGCGCATGGATTGTATACGCTTTAAATACACACCGTGCCAGAGCGGCTGACGCTCAACCAAGTTTCCTTCACCTGCCAGCCGCCTCCCCCAGATCTTCCGAGTCATCGATCGAACCATGTACATTATAATGGGCGTCTGCAGAAAGTCACATTATTAGACTCCGAGGAAATCTGTGCAAGAACCGCCTCCAAATCGACCTAGTCTGCGAAACCATTTTCAGTGATTTCCGCATGAAAAATTTTGCACTCAAATCGACGGCCTGAGGATTTTATCAAGAGCATCATCCTCTTTGTGCCTGTTTCAGTTCGGTGTTGCTGTGACTTGGAAAACTGCAGGTCGAACCAAGTCGGCTCCCTCCGATCCTCTTCTGCAAAGACCTGGTTCATCACCGTGGCGGTTTCTCGTTGCTGAACCCTCACATATTATCCGTCCCCAGATCCAGCAGATGGCTAAAGGTCCACACTTTTTCAACGTTTCTGACACCATGCTAGCAAGAGTTGGTTGTTCCGATTCACCGAATTCACCCATAGGAACAGGGGCGACTAGGCGTTGCAAATAACGTCCTATACACTCGATATACTGTCCCAATATGATTCGGGCCATGGCAAATTGACGTCTACATCGACGTGGGTGGGTGCGGTCAACCATAGGGGAAATGTTTGCCTTCGGTCAATTCTTCGGTTAAGCCATACGGTGAGACAAACATAGCACTGTGCAGATGAATTTTTTCCCTTGGCGACAAGATGCGTACAGTTCGTTGGTTTCGTCGTCATCTGTACCCCTACTCGTCCAAAAGGGTCACGCCAATTGTTATAAATTGGATGGCGGCCAACTCTTCCCCCCACCCTGAGCGCCATCAAGACTTTTCGTGACGCCCACTCGGCTTTGAATATTTGAATCTTCGTTGTCTATCTGCTCGTCGGAGCCTACAGCCGTTGTCCCTTTTGCTTTGCTCTTCCCATTAATCGGTTTCAGTTTAATCTCGACAAGTACATCAACACGAGTACGTAGATATCGACTTCTTATACTGCGCAAGCATTTCTACACTGATCATTTTGAGACCCCACTGGTCAGCAAAAGCTCTACAGTCGTCCCGCCGAGCCATGGTGCCCATCTCGTCATCATTCACGAGTTCGCACAAGACCCCACCTTCGGGCTGATTTGTGAGCAAGCACATATCGATGCCACATTCGGTGTGGCCTCTGCGTTCTAACACGCCGCCTTTGCATCCGCGAAGTGGAACCATATGACCTGGCCGGGTGAAATCCAAAGCGACGGCGGAAGGATCGACGAGCTTCCTGACTGTTAGGGAACGGTCATGTGCAGATATGCCCGTAGTTGTGCCTAACCAATATTAGATCATCGAAACGTCCTTTCTACAAGCGCAAAGGACTGCGTACCGTGCTTATAATCGACAGTGATGGTGTAAGCGGTGCGGTGTCGTTCTTGGTTATGTGGAACCATCATTGGAATGCGGAGTTCCTCAAGGCGTTTCTCAGGGAGAGATATGCAGACATATCCGCTGGGAGCGTGTCAGCAAACACATTAAAAGACCTGAACAGCAGACCTTGTGTGCTTGATGATCCAAGCCATCGCCTCGGTCGTGCATTTGCTTGCGGACATGATGATATCACCTTCATTCTCTCTGGATTCGTCATCCATAACTACGATTGGTTCCCCGTGTGCAAAGGCAGTCAGCGCATCCTCCAACGAATCGAAAGAGAAGTCTGTCCGGTGTGGGAGCTCCTTTACACGAATGGGATGCCATGGTGGTGTTGAGCCGTTGGGCTTCCAAGCGGAGGGTGATGTGGCGACTGGCATCGTAGTGTGTATTAGACAGACGTATGACTCAGATTTGGCGCCAAGGTCGGCAATTGTTTTTAAATTTCGGTTTGTCAAGGGAAAACTTTGACCTCTAAAATATCTACCATGTCGCATTTGGCACCATCCGGCAAGTGGGATGCACGGTATGCGTCGATTTTTTCGTTGCCTTTCCGTTGTTGATATTTTTGTGCTGTTCTGCCAGATACCTCGGCCCCGTTCCCCATGATACTTCCTACTACGCCAAGTGTATGCTTGGTGGCCTTCTTGCTTGTGGTGTCACGCATGCCGGTATTACACCGCTCGATGTTGCCAAATGTAACATGCAGGTTCGTCGGTGGTTTCGAGTTCACGCCATTTTGATTCTCAGACTGCTTTCGGTAGGTAAACCCAGCAAAATACAAGGGCCTTGCTTCCGGTCTCGCCACCCTCGTTCGAGAAGAGGGTCAGACTGGTATCTGGAAAGGCTTCGGACCTACCCTCGTCGGCTACTCCTTGCAAGGACTATTCAAGTATGGTCTCTACGAGGTGTTCAAGGATACATACATGAACTTGGCTGGTGAAGAGACCTCCAACAAGTACAAACCTGCCATTTGGCTGGCTGGCTCTGCATCGGCAGAGGTCTTTGCTGACATCGCTCTCTGTCCCTTTGAAATGACAAAGGTCAAGATTCAGACTAGCCCGAGCGGTACGTTCCCGACCGCCTTTGGCGCCGCTCTCCAGGAGATGAGCAAAAACAAGATCGAGACTCGTTACCCATTCGGCTCTCTTATCCCTCTGTGGTCACGTCAAGTCAGTATACCTCGGCTTCCATGGTGTTTACCTGACTAACCTTGTTTACTAGATCCCCTACACGATGGCCAAGTTCTTCTTCTTCGAGAAGATCGTACAATTGTTCTACACGCACGTCTTTACGGAGCCCAAGGAGACTTACTCCAAGACCACCCAGCTTGGCGTCACTTTTGCCTCTGGTTACTTTGCTGGTGTTGTTTGTGCTATCGTGTCACACCCAGCTGATACAGTCGTGTCGCTCATGGGCAAGCCTGCTAACAAGGGCAAGAGCATTGGGCAGATCGCCTCAGAAACCGGCGCGGTCGCCCTTGCCACCAAGGGCCTCGGTACCCGTGTGCTCATGATCGGTACTTTGACCGGTGAGTGCAACACATGGACTCTTGCAACGATTGTTATCCTAACATCTCGAGTAGGCTTCCAGTGGTGGATTTATGATACCTTCAAAGCCACGATGGGTCTCGGCACCACAGGTGGCAAGTAGACTCCAAAATCCTCCCCGTTTCCTCGTAGTACCGTTTTCCTTACTCATTATCATAATACCTTGGTTGCAGGACGCTGCCCATAATTTATAGATGTTCACGATCATGAGCTAGACAGCATACTCCATTCCTACAGTTTCCCCTCTTACGTGGCCGTTTGATACCACCCTGTGAGGAAGACGAGTAACCTTATAGTATTTTTTGGTGCAGACTGAGAAACTTGCGGAAGACATGCACGTAGCGCACGGATGGCTGTTTTGGAGTTCGATGTAATCTACATATACGCAGCATTGCACGGCCAGTGGTCTAGTACACATACCCGAGTATCTTACCACCAACGTTTTTGCGACGAGCTTCCTCATGGTCCAAGATACCAGACGACGTCGTCTGTAAATCCACGTTCCTTTAGGGTTGCCAATCACAATGGCTGCAATACGTACGAGGATGATGTGCCCGAACCCACGGGCAGGAAGGAGCAGGTTAACCCAGGACTCGATTTGGGTCACCTGGATGTTGAAACGAGGCGAGACCACGCCCGTCTTGTTGAGTCGGCCATTCAGCTGAATGACGATCTTTCCGGAACGATGGTCGTCGATGATCTCAAATTCACCGATGTAACCTATGAGGGAGTGGCCGGGTTAGTGATCGGGTTCGTCTGCTTGTAGACTCTAAAGCGGGCTTTGGGAGAGAGGGACACTCGCCATGGCGTTGCATCACACTGAGGAATTTAACAACGACCTTGGACGAAGGCCGGATCAGCACCTGGCGTTTGCCACGGCGCTCGGCGTTGACGATGCTTCTCTGCAATGCCATCTAAATCCACAGCAATCTCGTGCGTTCAATAGACTCACGAGACAGTCGTTCTACATGGTGTGTCGGTGACTCGTCATGGATATACAAAGTGTGGATACATACCAAGACAGAAACGCGGACCATTTTGATTGAGGAAAGCCGGGAGCAGGGCGAGACGTTCTGGTGGGTAAGAACGAGCAGGTAAGCCACATGCTCTGTCCGAGTGTCGTGATGCGTAGAGCAGCCACGAGTCAAGACAGAGGCTTTTTAGGCCAGGCGTCGAAAGCTCCGCGCACCGCCAACGTAGCACGAAACATTTGCTCACCTTGCGAGGGAGAGATGTGTGAGTCTTGAGATCGGTGACACGAGCGGGTGATGGACTGGGTAAGTGGTGGCTGTGATCGGCTGTATAGTACCACTCAGCCACATTTCGGGATTTTGCGAAAAGGCCTGCCAACTCATTGAGATAGACAGACACTACCAAAAGCCCCAACGACAACATCAACGTCCTCGACGCCGACCATCAGTCACCATGGTAGGATCATGCGCGGGGTATGCTTGTTGTATGCTAATCGTGCTTTAGGGTCGTGTTCGCACCAAAACTACCAAGAGAGCCTCCCGTGTGCTCATTGAAAAGTAGTGAGTGAAGCCTCGTTGCACGCCCTTTCTCGCCTGAAAGTTAATCCGCCATGTCCAGCTACCCGCGCCTCACGCTTGACTTCCACACCAACAAGCGTATCATCGATGAAGTCGTCAGTATCCCTACCCTTGTTCTTCCTCTCCGACTCCGATCTGGTCCTTGACACGTTTATTCTTTTGCTAGGCCGTCGTCCCCTCCAAGCGTCTCAGGAACAAGATCTCCGGTTTCACGACCCATCTCATGAAACGCATCCAACGTGGCCCCGTTCGCGGTATTTCTTTCAAGCTCCAAGAGGAGGAACGCGAGCGAAAGGACAATTATGTCCCCGAGGTCTCTGCGCTTGACACGAGCGCTACTGGACTCGAGTTGGATAATGACACTTCTGTGCGTCCCTCCGCCCGCATCCGAGATCAGGATGATGACTCATTGAATCGCTGAATCGGTAGGACATGCTCAAAGCCCTAAACTTTGACATACCGCACAGCGTCGTCCAGGTGACTCTTGCGCAACCCGAGCGGGCACCCCGTAGGGAGCGACGCAACGTGCCTGGTGCTGCGCGGTCATAAAGGAGGCGAGGCATCAATTGCGTCTTTGTGACCAAGATGAATTTAATATGTTTACGCTGTATCCACGTCTGATTCTGCGACCGATGAAGATCAAAGTGGGACTATGCCATAAAGTTGGATTAACTGATGGTATACCATCGTTGAGAGTCCTCAGTGCGAACTGAATGTAAATTCCAAACATCGTTTCAGAAAACAATGCATGGAGTCGCCGAGAGCTTGGCCAAATACATACAAACACCACTCTCGACCTCCACCTCATGGTCTCTCTCGCTCGGTACATCCGAAATATCCGCAGAACGGGCATAAAGCAATGGTGGCATCAGATGCAGTACATCGGTGACGCCAAAGCTGGCACTATCGTCGGAACCGACCAGTACGCCGCCTCCTGCAGTGTCCATCGCACAACTGACCAACCCGTTCGGCCAGGTTCGGCAACCGGTACTTTGAGAACCTGAACCCCGACGACGAAGTCCCTGGTACGTTCCCTGCGCGCTCACAAGATACCTGCTGACTGCCTCTCGATCAGGTCGTCACAGATGGGTCGATTTTGCACAACATTATAACAATGCGACGCAGGTCCCTCCCGAATGGCATTCGTGGCTTCAGCACATCCGACAGCTTCCACCGACGGAGGACGAGATTGTGAAGAATGCTTCTCCGCCGTGGAAAGCAGTAAGTCCTTTTTTTTTTTTTTCCATCATCACGCTCGTTGACATGTCTTCAACGAACAGCCGTGGGTTGAAAACTTGACGGGGACACGGGGTGCGTACCGGCCATACAACACGGTCGTGCCGAAAATCAACGCCTGGCAACCAAAGGTCGCGGCTCGGGGATAAGCACGAAACTGCATAGTCTAGTCATAATCTCCATGTTTGCATCGGGCTATTGTACAGAGAAAGTCGTTCTTGCCCTTGCTGTTGCCGTGTGGCAAATGGCATTCTGATCATCGGTCCTGTAGTGTAGTGGTCTATCACTTGGGATTTTGACTTCTTCACGATGATAGGTTTCCAAAAGCTTTCTTCGCGACTGAGCTGCAGGCCGGTAGATTCTCAAAATCCAGGTTCAAACCCTGGCAGGACCTTGTCTTTTTTTACTCTCTACGTTTTGGGCAGCCAATAATTGTACATCCAACTGGTCAAAGTTGTCCTTGGCAAACATCCCCTAAGGTACTTTGCTTTGTGTCCAAAAAAAAACTTGAAAGCGGCGGTGGCAACATTCGACTTTGGCGTCACGGCGAACTACACGCGTCACTGGCATTCGTATACTTTTGCTCACTTTCCATGTAGACATAATCATGGCATGGGATCAGGGGTATGTCGACCATGAAATTATAAAAAAAAAAAGTCCCAGAGACAATAACGGAAAACTAGGATAAGCATACAAAAAAATACCATCTATCCGTGACGTCCATGCACCAAAACACCGCGCACACAACATAGCTCGCGCGCATCAATACCCCGAGGGCTTCGCACCCCCCGACGTATCATACGCCCGAATCACCCTCGCTTGGTCCATCTTCCCCACTTCATTGCCACCCTCCGTCTGACTAAACGCAAACCCGCGATTCCGCCGCATCCGCTGCACAGCCCGCACCTTTTTGATCGCCTTTTGAAACTGCTCCTGCCGTGGTCGGTAGTCCGGAATGTTGTACTTTTGCAGCTCTTGCGCAATGTGGTACGGTCGCGGGTGGTACGTCCGTCGATAGTATTTCCACGCCAGATCCCGCGCGAGGCAGACGACCGGTAAGAGCAGGAGCGTAAAGTAAAAGACGGCGTCCGTCCAGAGACGTGGTACGAGCCCAGCGTATTCAGTCGAGAAGCCGATGGCGGGCGCGACCAGGGCGTAGAGCGGAAGAAAGATCATCGTGAACACGAACGAGCCTGGGATGGCAGCAACCGTGTACTTGGTCCACAAACTAAAAAGGGCATTTCTTCAGTATGGGTGCAAGGGACGAAATCAGGACGCACTCCGAGATCAACGCGGCCTTGCCGAGCACGGTCAACAGCACAGCGAGATACAATGCCGTGCCCCAGAACCAATGCCCCGAATCCAACCCCGTAACCTGCTTCAAATCACCCCAAAAGAGAATGACCGAAAAGCCAAATAGAATCTGTCGTCATTTGTCAGTCTCCCTCTCACACCCATACATACCCACAAATACGCACCAGGCTATGATACAGCGCGTTACCAACCCACTGCCAAAACGCCATCTTGGTGAAAAACACATTCTTTTGTCCGAGCGAATACAGCTGCGGATACCGATCCAACACCCGCGCCGACACGAACTGATCAAAAATCCCGATCACGAGCGGTGGGAGGACAGTGAAGATGACGTTGTAAAATGAGATCGTCCAGGATTCGTAGGCGATCTGCCCCGAAAAGTTGTTGAAAAAGGAATACTGTAGCACGTCGACGTCAGCGAGAACCCAAACGTCGGCAGTGATGAGAGGTGTACCCAAAATTGCGTCATGTAGAGCGTAATGTTTTTGTAAAACGAATCTAGAAACCCTTATCAATCCCCGTGGATCAAAGAACGACAATGTCGCGCCGACGTACAGAGAATGAGCTTAGATAGTCGTTGATAACTCCATGCGCCATGCACGAGCAACAACTTTCTCAGATATCGAAATTGCGAGATCGCAATGTCGGCCGAACGTGCTGCTTGGAGACCCTAGCGCACAAAGCGTGCGTTCAGACTACACGACGACGGCCATCCAAGCGACACTTACCTCGACGCCGGAAATGCCCACTCCAACATGTGCCGCCTGGATCATACTCACATCATTCGCACCATCCCCGATCGCGAGCAAGATCGCGTTCTGATTCTTCTTGACGAGCTTGACCACGAGCGCTTTTTGCAACGGTGACACGCGGCCTGCCAAGAAGAAGAAAAAAACAATCGAAAACGCAGACACGCAGAAAAAAGCACACGGCGTTGTCAGTCCTCGACAACCCATCGAGATAGGGAACGACGCACAGCAAATGACCGCTTTACACAGCAACGCCAACTCCAAAAACGACTTGGATATCTCCTTTTCGAGCGCAAACGTCAGACTCTTGCCGTCTATGTCGCACGTCGTGAGCTCACCGTGAACCAAAAGGGAACATCACGACCCACCAATGATCAACGCCAAGTCCTCCTGCTCCCCACTACTTCTTTGATTCTTGATTGCACTGAGTCGTTTCGAAATAAACTCGGCTGTCTCGTGCGCTGACTCTTCGTTGACGATCACCTACCACACTTTCATCAACGATCCCCCTCCAAAAAAAAAAAACGAAATGACGACACACCAAATTCATGCTCTCTCCAATCAACCGACAACTCATCCCTATATTAATCGCCGTCTCCTGTCGATCCCCCGTCAACACCCAAATCTTGATCCCCGCCATCTGCAACGTGTGTATCGTATCTGGCACGCCTTCCTGCAGCTTGTCCTCGATCGCCGTCGCTCCGAGCAAAAACATATCTTTTTCGATCAGCTCGGCGGCCCGGTCGAGCGCTTCGCCGCGCCCGTTGATGGTGGCGGCAGCTTGGGTGTAAATGGTGGCCCACTGAGCGTATTCGGCGGGGGGGATGTCGCGGTAGGCGATGCAGAGCGTGCGGAGACCGTCGGTGGCATAGTCCTGTCGTCGTCGTCGTCGGTCAGGATAGGAAAACAATAGGCAAGGACGCGGAACGGACCTCGAGATGCGAGAGGGTCTTTTCCGTAAACAACTGGTGCTTGCCCAACCGCTCGCAAATGACCGTGTCCGCGCCTTTGCAGTACAACTTGATTTTGCCGTCCGGTGCGCGCACGACCGTCGACATGCGCTTCCGCGTCGAATTAAACTCGCACACGTTCAAGATCTCGTACTCGACTGTCTGCCCTTGGATGTATACAAACACCGACTTGGGCTTTCGAGTCTACGACCCATGCCACGCATCGATCAGGAGATGGAGAAAAATGTGAAAACGAACGCCCCACGCACATGAAATTGATACCCCAACAACTCGGCACCCGCCACGAGCGCCGCCTCGTCCGGACTACTCGCCTGATAATGCGTCTTTCCATCCCTCACCTCCGGAATAACCGTATGGCAAACCGCCAAGAGAGACATAAATTCGTGGGCAACTTCTCTCTCCCTCAACACTGCGGCCCCGTCCGACATCGACGTCGACTCCATCCCAAACGGGTCCTTGGATACCTTGCCCGAGGTCGAGCTCGACGTGGAGGTCCCCGTCCCCTCGAGGACCCGCTTCAAATCATCAAATGTCCGCCAACTCTCCTTGACGCCCTCTTCGTCCCGCTCAGCGCCTGCTTTCCGGCTCTCGTCCACCTCCTCGGCATACACCACGCCACCGATACTCGCACATTTGAACTCCATCTCGTTCCGCGTCAAGGTGCCGGTCTTGTCTGAAAAAATGAACTCGATCTGGCCGAGTTCTTCGACAAGAGACGAGGTGCGGCAGAGGGCGGGGGTGTCGGTGTGGGCGTAGTACATATCGAGGTCCGAGTTGATGAGTGCTGCTTGTTGGAATTTGACGACTTCCATGGTGACAATGAGGGAGATGGGGATGAGATTGTTGTAGAGGATGATGAACGTGAGAATGTCTGTCGTGATCAAATTAGTTTGAGTCGATCAGAGGAAAAATTACACGAGACCTTCTGCAAACATCCTGGCTGGTAGTTTTGTCTTCTGGTCAGAACAAGATGACACACAAAGAAAGAAGCCGACGAACCTTTACCCGAAAATGTACTCGGTTCAGAGAGGTACCACTGTGAACTGGAGAGAAACCACTGAACGGATCGGTGAATGGCAGCGCTGACAAGTTGCGGAGCAACTTACCGTGTTGATGCTTGCACCAATCGTGGATCCCACAGACAAGGCGAGGAGAAAGAGGAAGAGGAAGATGATGTGCACATTGACCTGCTTCTCTACTGCGGTTCCTCTTGATCGGCGCAGCCCTACAGTATGCCAAGGATGACAAAAACGAGTCAGGGGGAGGGAAGGGAACTCACGTGGCGTTCCGCATGAGTTTTGTTTCGTGGCCGGTAAACACGACGATGCCATATATCCATGGGGTATTTCGTAGTTGTGCACCGCGCAAGAGCATTTGGTCGGGACCGAGAGGGATTTGGCGAGGGACGCCTGCGTCAGATAGGAGCTCGAGAGTGCCCTCATAAGTATACAGGGAATTGTTGGGTTGTTCGGATCTGAGACAACCGTGGAGGGGTGCAATAAGGAGAGGGGAGGTAAGTGCAGTGGTAGAAGGGGATCCTTGTTTGATTTTGAGATTGGTTTCGCTAGGAGGGTATGGGATGATGCGCATCAAGGACAAAACAAGACGCACCCGTCGAGGTTGGAAGTTTCGATGAAACAGATACCCTCTGGTTCAGATGAGGAGATGAGTACGAGATCAGCGGGGATGAACTCGTCAGACTCGACGCGGACGATGTCTCCGACGCAAACGTCTTTCCATTTGCGTAGCTCAAAGGTAGAGGATTGGGAGAGTACCTTGGTAAAGCGGGCGTTGAGCTCCGAGTCGGATTGGTGACGTTTCTGGAACAAGGTGAGGGCAAATCAGGGGAAGCGAGGAAGGGACTGACGAGGTCTTCTTGGACCTCCTTGAAGGCGGAAGCGAGGAGAACGACTGCGAGTGGCGCGATGGTGGTGTACTGATTTGTGGGGGAGACGTTTGGTATCTGCTGGATGCAGGCGGTGAAGAGGAAGAATATATTGGCGTATTTGGAGAATTGCTCTGTGGGTGGGTGAGTTGGCAGCGGTGTGTGTGCAACGTTGAAGGGTGTTACCTTTGAGGAATTTGGGCAGAAAAGTGGCTGCGTTGTACTTGCTGGTGGAAACCACGTTGTCACCAAAGTCGTCGTTCATGAGCGGGTTGTTGAGCGCTATCACACGTTCGCCGGTGAGGACGACCTCCCTGTCCCATGGCCATTTCCACTTCTTGCGTCTGCGCGGCTTTGGCGTGGTGTGGTTGGACGGGACGCCTGGGAAGGACACGCTGCTCTGGAAAGGGTCCGCTGACCAGCCCTGGGGTCGGCTGGTGCGGGGTAGCGAGACGGTGGAGGGTCCGAGACCGGCGGGGAGAGCTGCGGCATGGGCGAGGGGGAGGCCACTCTCCTGAGAGCGCGTCGGGAAGAGGTGATCAGCTGGCGGAGGAGCGGAATCGAACAGATCCTCCTCGTCGTCGAAAAATGGGTCCATCGTGCTCGTCGGCGGGTAATTCAGCGATCGGGTGTTTGCAGCGGGATTGGCGCTGTGCACCAGCTGCGCGAACGACTCCTCCGAGTTCATGGGTTTCTCGTCGTCGTCGTCGTCGTTGTCGTCGTCGTCGTCGTTGTCGTGAGTATCTGAATTGTCCTCCAGCGTAAGCACTCGAGTGCTATTTTTGCTCCGCTGACCTCACACACATTATTACATTGTTGTCACCTGTTTGGCATACCTCAGATCCTGAATATTCGACAGCCACATCGACGACGACGACAACGACGACGACCGACCCCTCCATCCTCAAGACATGTCCGTGAGTCTCTCTTGTTGCCCTCCACTCTCCCGCCCGTGTCCTCTGTGTCTTGACGGGCCAGTGCGGGCTGGATGGACCATACCGCGTCCGGATGTGTTGACACGACTTGCAGGACTCCAACTTTGCACGCTTCGTCGAGGTCGGACGAGGTCTGTCGCACCCTCCTTTATTGCTTTTGCATGCTCACCCATCCCAGTCGTCCTCCTCAACGCTGGCCCCTCCACCGGTAAAATCGCCGTCATCGCCGAAATCATCGACCACAACCGGGTAACTAGCCCTCTTCTCCGTCCTTTCCCTCGCTCATCCTCTCCAAGGCAGTCATCGACGGCCCCACCACCTCCGTCCCCCGCCAATCCTTCCCCTACCGCCATCTCTCCCTCACCCCCCTCCGTCTCACCAAGCTCCCCCGCGGCGCTCGCTCCGGCGTCATCCGCAAACAACTCGAAAAAGAGGGCACCATCGCCAAGTGGGAAAGCTCGGCATGGGCAAAGAAACGCGCTGCCATCCAGAAGCGGCGCTCGCTGAACGACTTTGCACGCTTCGAGGTCATGTTGGCGAAAAAGGCGAGAAGGGACGTCGTTCGCAAGGCCCTGGCAAAGGCTGCATGAGTGTCGTACTAGGTTACTGTTGCATTACACATGAATATATAGCACCATGCTCGCCACTTCCCTTTCGAGTGACTTGACCACATCCACCTCCTCGACGTCCACGACATGCCCGTCGTCCAGTTTGCGCCCTTTGCGTCCCTCGTCCAGCCCGCCTTCTGGCATGAACTCACAGGACTCAAAATCGACGTCCTTCGTCTCTCCCAAGACTCCCTCTCCCTCTCCGCCTCGTATTCCGTCGGTCGCTCCATCAGAGATCGCGAAACCGGCCAGGACATCGCTCTAGGATGTAATCTCTCCCTCGGGGCAGATGCGTTCGTGGACACACCCACGTACGTCCCCATCGCCCCCCATCGATCCTGCTCACCATCGATACAGCATCTCTCCCTTGTCTGTCTCGGCGCGTGGCGTGTTCAAGAACTTCAACACAATCGAAGACTTCAAGGCCGCAGATAAAGCCGCCCTCTTCAACACCGTCGCCGAAGAGGTGCGCTATCTCATTTTCTATCACCCCGTTGCGTAGCTCACGCACACACGCCCAGATATGGTCGGGCATCATCGACCACAAGGACGCCTCGAAACTCAATCAGTTCCTTCTCATCACCTTTGCTGACCTCAAGAAATACCAATATTACTACTGGTTCGCGTTCCCCGCGTTCGTCGCCAAGCCTGCCTGGGAGATCGCAGAGGACGGCTGGAAGGCTGCCGAGGCTCAGCTCAGTCCAACTCAGGTAACGACGTCCTCCTCTCGCCTGCGTGCACACAGTCATTTAAACGCCGGCATAGCTCTCATCGATCTTCAACACACTCCATACAGAGACGAAACCGTATTTCGTCGTCAAGCTCACCGGTGACGCGGCAGAGTTACACGCGATCGACCAAGCTGACGCGCTCCTTGCAAGCAACGATTCTCAATCCGTGCGTCTCCGCTCTCACATCTGTTGATCCACACACCCAACCATGCCTTGAGCAGATCATCATCGGCTTCCTGGACCCTTCTGCCTCGCCCGAGAACCCAGGCTGGCCACTTCGCAACCTCCTCGCCTACCTCCACGCCCTCTACCCATCCCACACCGCCACCCTGCGCGTGCTCTGCTGGCGCGATGGCGAGCTCCCTGCGCCCGGAAAGTCGTGGAAGTCCCGCTTTTGGCGTCGTGTCGCACGCAGGCAGTGATGACCCCTCCACCAAACCCACTGCGCTCGGCTGGGAACGCCATCCAACGACCAACAAACTCAGTGCACGTATGGCCGACTTAGCGCCTATGATGGATCCGACGAGGTAGCCATTGCTCTTTTTTGGTCGTACGCCTCCTAACGCGTCGTTCATGCGTTGTGTGACAGGCTCGCTGACCAAGCCGTCGATTTGAACTTGAAGCTCATGCGGTGGCGCATTCTGCCCGCGCTTGACCTTGAAAAAGTCGCTTCGACGAGGTGTCTTCTCCTTGGCGCGGGCACGCTCGGGTGCTACGTCGCTCGTACGCTCATGGTGCGTGCTCTCACCCTCTCCCCATCACATACCCCGCCCACTCTTGATTTCAGGGTTGGGGCGTCCGCACAATCACGTTCGTCGATTCCTCCCGCGTCTCCTTCTCCAACCCCGTCCGCCAGCCCCTCTTTGAATTCGAAGATTGTCTCAACGGCGGTAAACCCAAAGCTGCCTGTGCAGCGGACCGACTCAAGAAGATATTTCCCGGTGTCGTGCGTTTCCATTCGTTACGCATACACACATATGCACTGACTCCGTACCACCAGAACGCGACCGGCTACCAACTCTCGATACCCATGCCAGGACATCCAATACCCCCTGCGTCGGTCGCACAGGCGCAGAAAGATGTCGAACAGCTCGAGGCACTGTTTGATACACATGATGCGGTGTTTTTGCTCATGGACTCGCGCGAGAGTCGGTGGTTACCGACGGTGTTGGGCGCGGCCAAGGGCAAGGTATGTCCGACTTCTTCGTTGCTACGTATTTAGGTTGGCTGACACACCGATGGCACGACAGATCGTCCTGAACGCTGCGTTGGGGTTCGACACGTACCTCGTGATGCGGCATGGTGCCCGCGCCACTACGTCAAATCCGAAACCAAACGCTCCGCGATTGGGATGCTATTATTGTAACGATATCGTCGCGCCTGCGGACGTACGTGTCTTGCTCCCTTTGATCCCTGTGCGCGTCACGCTGAGCATTCTACATTTCCCCAGTCCCTCACCGATCGTACGCTCGACCAGATGTGCACCGTCACTCGACCGGGTCTCGCCTCAATTGCGTCGTCGACCGCCGTCGAGCTCCTCGTATCGCTCCTGCAACATCCGGATGGGTGAGCCACATCCCATCATCTCTCTCATCCACCGCTCCTTCATCTCACGTCGTTCACACCACGTAGCCTGCACGCTCCCCCCCCGCCACCTCAAACCCAAACCCAAACGCCCACCGCCGATGCCGACGCCTCCACATCCACTGGCGTCCTCGGCCTCGTCCCGCACCAACTCCGGGGCTTTCTCGCCCAATTCCGCACGCTCCTCATCACGGGAGCCGCGTACGACCGCTGTACCGGCTGCTGCGAGACTGTGTTACGGGCGTACGAGACCGAGGGGTTTGCGATGCTTCTGCGGGCGTTCAACGAGATGGGGTATTTGGAGGCGCTGACGGGGTTGGATCGGTTGTACGATGAGGCGGATAAGGCGCTGGAGAGCGTGGATTGGGAGGAGGAGGAAGGGGAGGAAGGGGAAGGGCCCGGGGAGGCTGTGTAGGTGCAGTGAATGGGATAGGTACCATTGTGTTGTATGCAGACCATCAAATTGGATCGGGAACAGGTCATGTATTAGTAGCGAGGTTGCGTTCTGCTGTATCGCATTACAAACTACTCGGACACGCTTGGCTTGTTGCAGTACCACGACCGTAGTGGGCCCTGATACATCGACACCTCTGAGAATGCGACGACAGACCACCCTCCCTCGCCACTCGTGTCCCTCTCTTCCTCTTCGACCGTCTACGCCCACGCGAGCTATTGGACAGCACGGACAACCCGAGCGTGCCACCCGATAGACCTGGTGCCTTTGCCGGACGACTCATCACGACACCAACAGAAGAACGACCGGCTAAAAAAAAAAAGAGGCGGATGCGGCACAGGGAAGTGATGCTGTACCCAACCGTCAAAGAATGAACGGCTATCGCCCTCGACGGACGTTGCAAAGGGGCGTGAATGCAAAAGCTACGTTTTTCAGTGTCTATAGTCGTTCCCGATCCCGGTCTGCGCGATGACACCAACGTGGGCTTTGCCAGGAGTTTTGAATCGAAACACGCTCAGCAAGAGACAATTCCGGACCTGGTACTCCCTACGTCGCGGGCGCACACTGTGTGACTTTTGTACTGACTCTACTGAGAGTTTACAGTAAGGTTGAACCCGGGGAAATTACATAAACCCTCCAATGTTGCAACCACCTCATGAGCAGGCCAGTGGAAGTATGACGATTCAACCGTTGATATCGAGCCTATCCCGAAAGGCAACAGATAACTACGTGTTTCGCATATCTAATGAGTATATTCAGATGGATAGCCTTGCGTGAAACAAACGTATAGAAGAAAAACGTCACAACTTGCTCTTTATCGTCGCATCACGAGCCCCCTGCGGCCTTGCCAAATACCATCGTGTCGCTTCCTTCAACTCGGCCAACCACTCCCGAATCACATGCGCGCCGTACACGTTCTCATCGTAAGCCGCGAAAAACTGCAGCTGCTCCCGTGCGGTCACCGCGCCAAGGTAAAGATCCCCCGGAAGCATCCGCAAGTGCGTTCGCCAGTGTTCCACGCGCAGTCGTGGCGTCCCGCACTGGCGCATGACATCCCCAGGAACAACGCACACGGGATAGCCCGCGCGATGCGGATGGGGGTAGGGGCACAGTGGCGAGAGCTGGTGTCGAGCCGGGATTGGGTAATCGAGCGGAATCATGTCATCCATCTACGGGACCACCGTTAGTGCAAACGTCAGACAGGCGCGTGGAGTGCAATGATTAACTAAAAAAAACCTACATCTCCCAGCGTCGAGCCCCCATGGGCGAATGTGGGCCCTGGGTCTTGCATGGGAAGTGGCTGCTCCCCTCCAGCAATCATCATAACGCGCTTCCCCGCACGACGCCAGGCCAACGCAGCTTCTTTATTCAGTATCAATTGATCACTGTGACCCGCGATGCTTATATCGAGGAACCTCGGATGCCGAAACAGCTCTTCTATCCGCCTCTTCAGTATCCCGCACCGCAAAAAGAATCGATCAAACGACATGAGGTCTTCAAACAGAGGCGCACCATCGACCAGTTCCAGCTTATGAGCATGCTTGCCGGTTATGGCACCCAGCGGCATGAACGGGAGAACGTGTTGGTAGAAGCCAAAGTTCAACCCTACCTCACCAGAGCCGCCGCTCTTGAACCAGTCCTTATCCCAATGGGGGCGGAGGTTGACCAGTCCCGTGAACAGCATCGGCTGGCGTTTTCGGTACTCCCATTCTTCTTCCAAGATCTCACCCGTCAGATATCGGCGGCAGAGCAATCGAGAGATGGCGACCTGACTGAGCGCGTGATAGGCAGAGTTGAGAGTGATGTTGTGATGTCGGCAGTTGGATAGGATAAGTGCGGAAACGTCTCGCGGGAAGGAGATCACTTGCAGACGTGACTTGGCAGGCGTAGACGCTGTCGCTTGAGTAAAGTTTCCTGGGAGGGTATGTCCACCCTATCATCCATGCGTCAGTGTTCTGCTTGTGAATACCAATAAGCACCCCTGACCGTGAGTCGCGAAGACCGTGCGACATAGATTGCATATCCTATAGCTCTCCTCCATCTTCTTTTGGAAGGTGACAATTCGTCGGGGTATATTCGACTCTCAATAGGGCAGTACATCCGGAGTCTTTCTTCGATAGGCCTGGGACAGGGATCGAACGAAGTTGCCAATGTCTGGAAGAATGATCGAATAACCGTACTCGTCGAGCACCCATCCGTGATGCAATGAGCGACCGTGAGCACCACATGGAAGTGGTCTGGCCAATCCGTGCGGCGGAGCACGTACACCCGAGTCAACATTTTCGAAGAGAGTGGCCGCGGGCCGTCCTTGTTATCATCGACGAACCGTTCTGCATCGCGGAGCGACGACACGGTGCCAAATGTCACTTCTCCATCCTGGAGAGAGATGACGTTTTGTTCGCGCACGACAAAGTGGGGACCACCATCGACTTCTTCGTGGACCTCTGCAGCTAGTAGGGGAAAGCGACGCTTGACGGACGCCCACGCGCGCCGCACGTTGTCTGGGGCGTACACCTCGTCCGCATTGGGCTGCATGGCGCGAAGATGGACATGCATGATAGTGTCCCCTGCGCCGTTCCAACAGCCGCTCCAGTAGTATACGGACTCAGTGATGCCGAGAGGGCGCTGCCAGACGCGTTGCCCACTAGTCCTGCTTGTCAACGTCCAGATAACCATCGCGAGGGGATGATGGGCCTTGGAGAGCACCCGGCCAGGCCATTTTATACGCAGCCTTTGTGCACAAACATTTCACCAACAGGATTCAAACACCTACTAGGCGGACCCGGCGGGAATTCAGAAACATAGCAACCGGAGCAGTACTACGAGCCAGTTCGGGATCCTCTGTGTGTTGTTAGCCGGTGTCGCTAGAGGTGAACAGCACAGCTGGCATTATATCGGCTAGAGTACCGGCTTGACGCAGAGCGCGGAACGATCTCCGCCATACTGGGTCCGAAATTTGCATTGAATCGATTGAGGGTTCTCCGTTCGGAACCCCAATGTTGAACCTGTGTAACATGTACTGGCAGTAGCTATGTCTCCCTTGCAACAACACCCTATACCCAAGCTTCCTACTCACCACACCCACTGTGTAATCATTGGCATCAACACTTTCATTCTACTCTGTGGTATCAAGGCATTACAGCTCTTGAACATGCAGACCCCAAAGAAGCCTCATACTTACTGGTCACTCGAGGAGACACACCTGATGCTTGATCTGTTGATCACATAGAGTTCAAAGATTGGACAGTCAGCCTCATTCCCCCAGCCTGTATATGCTGAAGTTGCAAAGTCTCTGGGTGCAAATGAAACTGGTTCTATGGTATCTTTCAAATTTCAGATAGTACAATTTCTTTTTTGCTTTTTTTTTGTACTGCTTACAAACAATATTGACAGCTCAAGTGAACCTTCAGAGTGATAGAGACATACCATAGTAGTTCTGGTACCAATATGTTTGATCAGGAGCTTGGCACAAATATTAACACCATTGCTGAAATTAATCAATGGAATTCATACATGACTAGAAACGATATGGGCAGTATATATTCCAGTACTAATAATGCCATCTGGTAGTCCAAAGACCTTGCACCCTTTTATAATAGAGGATGGCCATTTCTTGAGAAAATGATGAAGCTTTGCCCTAGTGGTATAATTACTACTGGCACCTACTGTACTCCCTTGCACCAATGGAAGCCATGTTCATTGACCAGGTCATGGATGATGAAAGGAACTTGCAATGAACAGAAGAAAGAAACCTAAACCCAATATCTGAAGCGTTGCTAACTAAAGCAATATGTGACAGAGAGAAGGGCAATTTCAAGGTTAGGGGAAACATGGTACTCTACCGGCTACTTATATACTACCGGTAGTGGCGCACGGACCGTGCTATGCTATGACGTCGTAGGGTACTGGGTATGACATCATAGGAACAGGGAAATGTTAGTGTCCAATGGCGAAAGTATCTAGGGGTGGAATGAGATGCGCGTGGTATATGCATGTAAGTGAAATGTAGTCCGGAGTGCTCTAGGCGTGGCTACGTGTGATATATCTAAGGGAACTAATAGAGTGATGCGTGAGGCATTGCATAGGGTGATCGTTGGATCTGGTATCAAGACGGGATCGTATCGGGTGATAGATTGGGTCTTGTCTAGGGGTCGTGATCTGACGTTCGCCTGATCAGTACTTGGGTTAATCTAGCGTGGGCTTGATTAGTACTTGGTGACGGTATCGTGGGATGGCGTTGGGTGTGATCTATGGCGTGAGCCAGGGATCGGGGTGAGTGGGGATTCGGGGATCTGGAGGCGAGCTCCTGATTTAGTACTTGTGTAGCGTACTGAGCTCTGCGTCAGGTACTGTCTACGGGGGGCGTGCGTGTAACGAGCGTGTTACGGTTACCGAAGGGGGTACATCTTTTCCCCTTCCTTCTCCCCCCGTAGGACTATGGGACGACCTATTCCTCGACTCTGACCAGGGATTCCCCTGGGATTTCCCCGCGACACCAACCCAGGCATTGCCCCATCCGGAACTACCTTTCTAGGAAGCTATTCGTAACTTCCTCTTTAGGAACCTACCCGTTTGGTATGGACACCGCCTCCCTATTTCACCTGATACATGCCTCTCTCCCTTCTTGACCCGATCATAGACATTGCCTCCTTGGCTATGCTCTCTCGCGCATAGCCCAGTACTCCTACTTTCCCCATTGGACTCATGCCTTGATCCGTTTATAGTAATCTTTCGTCTGCGACTAAACATTACTATATTCGTCACGAAGCCTGCCCTAGATGGGCAAGGCCTATAAATAGGGACGCGGGCCCTTCATGTAACTCTAACCTAGATCTACACTCCTTCCCGTGTAATCTACTGCTTCTCCCGCTAAAGGTTCCACTTCACCTCAGAAGCCTTCTCCCGCGATCTGGAGGTGCTCGCCCTCGTGCTCGTGATCATCCTTCTCACCACTTCGCACTTGTGCGCCGTCGTTGCCGTTACCAGCTTCTAAAGCTTCGGCAACTCCAACGACCAACAGAGGTTGGTCGTCGTCGGTCAGGACTCCGCCACTGACCCAGCAAGCCCGGGACTCCGCCACCGGCACTCGTACATCAAGCCCGAGACTCCGCCATTCGATACTAGGCCCAGTAAGCCCTAGGAATCAGCAGACGGAAGGCTACTGCTCCTTGGCCTGCGCACCGGTCTGCCCCCTCCTTCAGTGTATAGGATTGGGATTCCGTGGTAAATCCGAGACTCCGCCATCGGTCGTAGAGGTAACGAGAGGACTCTACGTAAAGCTAGCAGTTGGTCCCCAGTCAGAGGGTACCTTTGGGCCTCTGGAGGTTAAGTAATCTTCCTCAAGTCCTGCTAGTCCGGTAATCCAACAGGTGTTGGGATTATACGGGAACGTGTCACATTGTTACCCGGCGTAACAAAAGATCTAGGTTATAAATTGCCGAAGACTATCTCAGTCTAGCAACTCCCATCGCACCAAGGAGTCGAAACCGCCTATCAGAGGATAGGCCCTCGCTCTACGCACTGCGCAGAATCAACCTTTCCCATCTCCTAGGAGAAGATCGAGAAGAAGAAGCCACACCATCACGGGCTTCTACTCCTACCTCCGATACGTCTTCATCAAGAAGGATCCCAGGGTCATCATCCCATTACAACGACCCTCCCGCCCGCGCATTTCCAGATCAATCCAGACGACCAGATTTTCCAGGTGGTCTCCGCTCTCGCACCGCGACCCCATCGGACGCTCCCATCCCACTGCCAGCGTTCCAACCGGTCCCTATCCGAGTAGACTCACCCGACCCACTGTTCCCAAGCGGAAGATCTAGTCCCGATCCAGGAAATCCCCGGCCCGAAGAAGACACAGACGACGAAGACGATATGGTTGAAATTAAAGCTGCCCTGCCTGAGGAGTTCTCAGGGGAGACACACGATGCCAAGAGATGGCTCATGGCGATGGAAGGATACTTCCATCTAGGAGGCGCAGAGAAGTTCACCGAGGAAGCCAAGAGGCTCATCCTGCTGAACCGGATGTCCAAGGGAAGAGGAAAAGCGTTTGCAGAAGCCTGGCTGACCAGGCTACTCGACGACACCGTGCCACTCGCAGACAAATCCTATAACGAAATCAAGAAAGCCTTCGCCCTCACCTTCACCCCCCATAACACCAGCAACCTGGCAATGGCAGAACTAGGGTCCCTCCGACAAAACACCAAGGACCCGAAGGGATTTGATAAATTCATCTCCCAGTTCTCATTGCTAGTGGTTCGCTCGGAACTACAAGAATTCCGCTCCATCCTCGAATTCTTCCTTAGGGGAATCGACCCACGCATTGCCCGACAAATGGTTAACAGCGAGACCTTCCAAAAAGCCAAGAAAATGGAAGAGGTCTACGAAGTAGCTGCTAACATCCACGGGGCATGGCAACGAATTGAAGGAATACAGAAAGGACCCTTTGCGTCCTTTGGAAGAGGCCGAGGAAACCACCACGATCCAAACGCCATGGACGTGGACAGGATCACATTATCTCCTATCGAACGAGCCAAGCGGATGAGAGAGCAAAGATGCTTCATCTGCAACAAGACTGGGTGCAGTACCAAGAACCACCCAGGGTATCGACCGGCTAGGAGAGAGGAATATAGGAAACCACAGGAAACGCACACTAGGGTGGTCGTCACGCAAGAAACGCCACAGGATCGCCTTGGACAAGTATCTCACAGAAGTCGCCAGAAAGAACGGACGAGACACAGTTCTCAGAACGCTGCAGACAGTCTACGACACGGGACTGGATGAGCAAGGACTCGTTTTGGAACGAGTACACGAAGCTGCCGCAAAGGAATGGGAAGAGAACGTCAACTCTCTTGCCCTAGGACCCGCTACGCAAATTCCCCCTTCTCCCATAGACCAAACGTCTTTTTAGGTGGAAGAGATGTACCAACGTCACCCTCTTCCTACACGATTGCACCTGTATTTATTTCCGGATCGAAGAGTAATTCTATTCGTATTCCTCTCTCGATCTGGAAGCAGGATGGCAAAATCGTTGGAACACAAGCCTTAATCGACAGTGGAGCAACAGGATGCTTCATCTCAAGACATGCGGTGGAGAAGATGGGGTTACCCACATGGAAGCTGGACAATCCGGTCCGAGCTTGGAACGTCGATGGAACCCTAAACCAGTCTGGGACCATCAAGGAAAGGACCAACATCGTGTTGGATTACGGAGGCATACGAGAACAGCGGGATCTCTATGTCCTCAATTGCGGCAAGGATGAAGTCATTCTAGGACTTCCATGGCTCAGGGCAGTGAACCCTGACATCAATTGGACGGAAGGACGGGTAACAATAGTGCCGTCTTCCTATCGGTGGACTCAAGGTGACCCACCGGGAACACTCGAACAGCGATACCTACTGAGGTATCTGGAACATGACGAAAGGGAGTACGTGCAAGACGGACTCTACGAGACCTTTCGCCACTGGACGCCCTTGCAACGGGCCAGGTTCTTCAACGCGCATGGGGATGTACCAGAGTTTGTCATCAAAAGGACCACTCTGTCTACCGAGATCGCCCAACAGGCGCAGAAGAAGAAGAGCGCATTACCGAACGCGTTCAAGGAATACGAAGACGTCTTCACGGAGAAGACGATCACCAAACTACCTCCCTCCAGGCAGTACGACCACGCCATCGAGTTAAAAGACTCGTTTGTGCCGAAACGAGCCAAGGCGTACCCTCTCAACCCACTGGAACAACAGGCATGCCGGGAATTCATTGCCGAACACCTCAAAACGGGGAAGATATCTCCATCAAAATCTCCCCAAGCCGCTCCTTTCTTCTTTGTACAGAAGAAAGACGGGAAACTCCGCCCCTGCCAAGACTACCGATACCTTAACAGCCATACGATCAAGAACGCCTACCCCCTCCCCTTAATTTCCGACCTTCTAGACAAATTAAAGGGATCGTCAATCTTTACCAAGTTTGACGTACGGTGGGGGTATAACAATGTCTTGATCAAACCAGAAGATCGGTGGAAGGCGGCTTTTCTCACCCCGTTCGGGCTATTTGAACCAAATGTCATGTTCTTCGGAATGTGCAATTCCCCAGCAACGTTCCAAGCATTTATGGATGATCTCTTTGGAGATTACATTGCAGAGGGATGGTTGGTGATATACATGGACGATCTGTTGATTCATTCCTCAGATCAGGAAACCCACGACGAAAGGACACGGAAGGTCCTAGAACGCTTCCGAAAGCATGAAATGTACCTCAAACTGGAGAAGTGTACCTTCTCAGCCGATGAAGTCGAATATCTCGGGATGATCGTAGGGAAGGACGGAGTCCAGATGGACCCAGTCAAACTCAACGCCATCAAACAGTGGAAACCTCCGGTAAACGTAAAGGACGTACGGTCCTTCATTGGGTTCTGTAACTTCTACAGGAAGTTTATCCCCTCCTTTTCCGACATCGCACGTCCTTTGCTGGACCTCACAAAGCAAACGACAACGTGGTCTTGGGGACCCCTTCAGGAAAAGTCGTTCCGAACCCTACAAGCAGCCTTTACCAAGAAACCCGTCCTCGCCTTCCCAGATACTTCAAAACCCTTCACTCTCATGACGGACGCCTCGCTTACGGCGTCAGGAGCGGTACTCATGCAAAACAACGACAACGGAGATATGCAACCGTGTGGCTATCTCTCAGAAACATTCTCTCCGGCGGAGAGAAATTACGACATCTATGACAGGGAACTATTGGCTGTCATACGAGGATTGAAAGAATGGCGACAGTACCTCCTTGGATCCCCCCACCCAGTAACAGTATTAACCGACCACAAGAACCTAACGTTCTTCAAGGAACCCCGTCAACTATCCCGACGACAAGCACGCTGGCTCTTGTTCCTCCAAGACTATGATATGGTCTACCAAGCCCTACCAGGAACAAAAATGGCCCCAGCAGACGCTCTATCCCGTCGGGATGAAATCGATACTTCCAAGGACAATGAAGACGTACAACTCCTCCCATCCAATGCATTCGACTCACCAAGTACGAATGATCGACTAGCCTTGGCCGAGAAAATCAAGGGATCCGCCCAGAAAGATCCCTTAGTACTCTCTGCCTTGGAATGCGTCGGACAAGGAGAACCCCTCTTCACTCGGTCCAATGTGGAAGACTGGACCTTTGACAATGGCAACCTCTACTACAAAAATCGAATGTACATCCCCGGCCCAGCACGACAGGAGTTAGTTTCCTCCGTCCACTCCTCGTTCGAGGGAGGACATGGCGGACATCTCCGCACCACTCAACTCCTCGCCAAAGACTACTGGTGGCCAGGACTCACTACATTCGTTCGCAAATACGTCGCCGGTTGCGCCATCTGCCAAAGTAACAAGGTCCAAACACACCCTACGGTTCCCCCGGTCACCCCCCTAGCCTTCCAAGGACGCCGCCCTTTCCAAAATCTATCGGTGGATTTAATCACCGACCTTCCCCCAGTGGGGGGCTTCGATTCAGTCATGGTCGTGGTCGACCATGGGCTTAGTAAGGGGGTAATTCTCGCCCCTTGCACAAAAACGGTGGACGCGGCTGGTATAGCCCGTCTTTTCTTTGAAAAAGTCTTCCTACGGTATGGTTTACATGACAAATTGGTCTCAGATCGTGGTCCACAATTCGCATCGGCATTCGCTCGGGAACTGGCCAGACTCCTAAACTATGACGTCGCCCTTTCCACAGCCTACCATCCACAAACCGATGGCGAAACGGAACGATACAACCAAGAACTAGAAACCTACCTACGGATATTCTGCGACGGCCAACCACAGAAGTGGTTGGAACTACTACCTATGGCGGAGTTTGCCCATAACTCCGCAACCCATTCGGTCACCGGAAAATCGCCCTTCTCGTTGATCCTTGGATATGAACCCAGAGCATATCCTCCTATCGGAAAAACCTTCCTACCAGCCTTGGAAGAAAGACTCACTTCCCTAGAAGAATCAAGAAAGGAAGCAGAAGCGGCACATCAACTGGCACAACTACGAATGAAGGAGAGAGTTCACTCTCGCTTCAAACCTTGGAAACTCGGAGATAAGGTTTGGTTAGACGCCAAAAACCTAAAACTCCAAGTCCCTTCCCGAAAACTCTCACCCAAACGAACCGGACCATTTGAAATTACTCAAGTGGTATCCTCCGTGGCGTTCCGACTCAAGTTGCCAAAACAGTGGAAAATCCATGACGTGTTCCACGCATCCCTACTTTCCCCGTATCGGGAAACTACGGAACACGGTCCCAATTTCACTCAACCACCACCGGAACTTATCGGAACCAACGAGGAATACGAAGTGGACAGCATCGTCAACCATCGGGGAAAACCGGGAAAAAGGCAGTACTTGACACACTGGAAAGGATACTCCGCAGCAGAACGAACTTGGGAGCCCGAGGCCAATCTTGGAAACGCCAAGAAGATTCTCCTGGAATATAAAAGGCGGCTCAAACTTTGAGACGAACCCATGCCCCAAGACAACACCTCCCTCTTCATTCTACTCGCCCGAGTATCCGCTGCTCTCACCCAAGCCCGCCTTCAGAAGCAATACCCAGACCTAGATATCCCCAAACATATCGAACAACACTGGTGCTTCTGCAAGATCGATTACTGCCCCTATCATCACACCTGGTAGATGACTCTCGCCCCCTTTCCGTACGCCTCAACCGACTCTCCCCCAACTCACCGCCGAAATCTCTATGCCGCCATCCTCGACGACCCCATCGCAGTTCGGATCCTTCAGACCATCCCCTTCTTCTCCTGCGACGACTCTCTCGTCCAACTCGTCGCCCTCTACAGATCCTACTCCTCACTTCGATCCCTTCTCTCCAGGACCTATGGGAACTCGGCAGGTCCCCATGACTCCAATGCCCAACAGACTGCCGAAGAAGAAAGGGCAACGGAAGGGATCCTCGAGATTCGCGAACTTGTTCTCGACCTCCTTTTCATCGAGGGTTCAACTACTCCCTCGCCCTTCTTACCCATCAACACCCGTGATCGCCTCCTCCACCCCACCATCCTCTCCCTCTCGGAAGAAGAAAGTCGCGTTTTCTTTGCCCCCTCTACAACCACCACGCCCTCCTACCCCGTTCCCCCGAGACGAAACCCTTCCGTGGCGGAGCGACCCATGGAGAACCTCAACGGAGTCAGAAGCACTAACGGAGTTGATAGAAACTCTCCAGAGACACGGAGAGCCCAGTCCTCCGACGACACCATTGTCGCCTCCCCCTCCTCCACAAGTCCCAACCCCTCCTCTCGAGGAACCCCCCCAGTACCAATCCTCGCAGTTCCTCCCCCAGCCGTTTCCCGACCCACCAGAACCCTCCGCCGACGAGGAGCCATGGTATTCTCGGTCGGCCTTCCCTCTCGCCCCAACAACCGAGGTCTTCTCCACGCACTGGGGAACTCTACAACGAGGAGCCCTACTCCTTCCGCCATTCCCATTCCTGGGGCCGCCGCAGGCGCCTCTTCTACCAGCCATTCCGACCCAATGGCTAGTAATCCCAATCCCCTGCCCAGCGCCGGATCGCCTCATAACCATCGAACTCCCCTCGCCGGCATCCGCTGCTACGAATGCGGACGTCAAGGTCACCTTCGGCCAGCCTGCCCCCAGTACCGCTGCCCCTACTGTAGGGTGGTTGCCCCCAACCATCCACAGTATGCTTGCCCACGAAGAACTTGCACGTACTGTGGAGGACGGGACACGGATACCAGACGTGCCCCAGCCAGGGAGTCTTCGACGACTCCTGGGACCTTACCAACTACGAGGAGAACGAGGGAGATAGGAGTTCTTGAGATGGAACTTCAAGACTACGAGGAGGGTAATGTTACGGTTACCGAAGGGGGTACATCTTTTCCCCTTCCTTCTCCCCCCGTAGGACTATGGGACGACCTCTTCTTCGACTCTGACCAGGGATTCCCCTGGGATTCCCCGCGACACCCAACCCAGGCATCGCCCCATTCGGAACTACCTTTCTAGGAAGTTACTTCATAACTTCCTTTTTAGGAACCTACCCGTTTGGTATGGACACTCGCCTTCTCTATTTCATCTGATACATGCCTTCTTCCTTCTTGATCCGATCATAGACATTGCCTCCTCGGCTATGCTCTCTCGCACATAGCCCAGTATTCCTACCTTCCCATTCGGATTCATGCCTGATCCACTTATAGTAATCTCTTGTCTGCGACTAGATATTACTATATTCGTCACGAAGCCTGCCCTAGAGGGGCAAGGCCTATAAATAGGGACGCGGGCCCTTCATGTAACTCTAACCTAGATCTACACATCCTTCCCGTGTAATCTACCGCTTCTCCCGCTAAAGGTTCCACTTCACCTCAGAAGCCTTCTCCCGCGATCTGGAGGTGCTCGCCCTCGTGCTCGTGATCATCTTCCTCATCACTTCGCACTTGTGCGCCGTCGTTGCCGTAACCGGCTTCTAAAGCTTCGGCAACTCCAACGACCAACAGGGGTTGGTCGTCGTCGGTCAGGACTCCGCCACTGACCCAGTAAGACCGGGACTCCGCCACCGGCATCACGACCGGACTCCGCCACCGATATTAGGCCCAGTAAGCCCTAGGAATCAGCAGACGGAAGCTACTGCTCTAGGCCTGCGCACCGGTCTGCCCACCCTCTAAGGATGGGATTCCGTGGTAAATCCGAGACTCCGCCATCGGTCGTAGAGGTAACGAGAGGACTCTACGTAAAGCTAGCAGTGGTCCCCAGTCTAGAGGGTATTTGGGCCTCTGGAGGTTAAGTAATCTCTTCCTCAAGCCTGCTAGTCCGGTAATCCAACAGGGGGATTATACGGGAACGTGTCACCATTGTTACCCGGCGTAACAGAGCGTATACGTGACGAAGGGGTTTTTGTCATCGTACAGCGTTGTATCACGTGATGTGGCTACCAAGCGCTGCATCAGGTAGGTCCACAGGGGGAGGCATAGTTTATAGGGGTGCGGGCCTTGCTTGTGGTCGCGAGACCGGGGTTTAGCCGTGGGGCTACTTGGTGTCGTAGTGTAGCGGGTACGACAAGGGTACAACTAATGAAAGTGTACATGGGTGTAGTCGGTGGTATGGTGTATCGTATGGGGGAGGATACGGTGAGTGACTACTCTAGGTGTATGCGTAGATGAGGCTAGGATGGAGTTTGGGTGGTAGTAGGCGAGTGTATCGTCTGTAGGTAGTGTGAAAGTGTAGGTAGGGGTGCTGATAAATAGGTGGTATAATAAGTGATCGTTTCATTACCCCCTTTCTAGGCCGAAACTCCGGAGAGGCGAAAAGTAAGGTGTTAGCCGAGCGATTAACCGACTCGGTCGCGGCTTAGAAAGGCCAGGTGGGGAAGGCATCAAAAACCTTAAATATTTGCACAAGGCAATAAAGCCCGATGCGGGGTATCAAGCGATTATGTGGGGTTTTGTATTTTATGTGGGGATGCGAATAGATACAGGGTTGGTAGTTGTTCTAGCAGGTGCCGCTGCTGTCGTGTCGCTAGTTGGTTGAGCAGGTTCCGCTGCTATACCTTGGCGGGGCACGCTAAGTGCATGAACAAGGGAGTGACGGTTTTATTCAACAGTCTTGTCATCGACTGGGGGAGGAGGTGACCATTTTATTCAACTGCCTTGTCATCGGCAGGGGACCTTGGGCAGTTTAACCTCGTGCCAGGGGAGGTTTGCGCGCTGTGAAACCTATACGATGGCGGCTACATTTTTTCCTGGAGGGCTTTGAGAGCGACATTGAAGTCCAGCTCGTCAAAGCTTCTCTGTACGGTAGGGTGGGACAACAGGGATGAGCCTGCTGTGATGCGGCGCAGGATAGACCACTGCGAGGGTGTGTGAAGCCTTTGGTGTGCACCGATTACCATTGGCTCCCCTTGGGGCAGTGAGACTGCCGGCTCATTGGTGCTATCCGACATGTTGTAGTCGGGAGCGGCGTCTTGTGACGAGGGGGAGGAGGCGGGTGGGGTCATTTCTATGTCCACGAGCTCCTCGAGAGTTGCTGTTGCTGGTGTGGGCGACCAGCTTGTAGCGGGGGGCGCGGTTTGTTCTGGTTCCGCGAACTGGGGGAGGGGTGTGACCTTGTGGGATTCCCTTGGGGTCACGGGAGAGGGAGGTGACTGTTTTATTTCTACTGCCTTGTCATTGGCAGGGAGAGGGGGCGTGATTAAAATTGCGGGCTTGGTCGCAGGGGCGGTCCTTGGCTTCTTGATGCAGCTGGCGCATTTGGTGATGTACTCTACCACCGTTCTGCGCATATTGGGCCAGTAGAAGCCTGCCCTTGCGATGGCACTCGAGGTCCTTTTGATTCCTGAGTGACGAGGACCTTCAACGTGGAATTTTGAGAAGACTTGTTTTTGGAGGGGGCCGTCGGGGATAAAGTATGCTTCGTTGAAGTAAAGGAGATTATCCTTCATACTCCAGGGGGTGATGACTTCTGAAGCTTTGGTCGGGACGCTCTTCTCGAACGTGTGGGTTTTCTTTAGGCTCGCTAGAAGGTCAGCAACCTTGATTGCTTCTGTGAGTTTCTTGTCCTTGTCGGTGGGGGCCGACGCAGGGGTGACAGTGGGGGGAGACTGGCGCTCTGCGGCCGTCCCGTTCCCTTTCTGAGGCTTGCCGTTTGTTCGAGCAGCCGGTGCTGCTGCTTTGTTTGATCGAGCAGTTTTCTCTGCCTTCTTGCCGTTTGTTAACGCAGCCGGTGCTGCGGGGGTGGTCGTTCCTTTGGTGACTCTAATCTCTACTGCGGCGAGTTTGTTTATGTTGCCGAGTGCCCTTTCTAGATCTTCTAGGGACGAGTAGAAGACGACATAGTCTAGGACGTCTATTCTTTTGATTCTGCTATCTGGGGCTGCCAGGCGTACTACCGTCGAGGGGTAGGCGGTTTCTTGATCGTAGTTGTCTAGACTCTCCATTGTCGAGATGTCGGGTGCCGTGGGTGTAACCGGGGTTGGGGGAGTATTGGGTGTGGGCGAGGGTTCTACTAGTCTGTATTGACCAGTCTCGCTGTTTACCCAAAAGACATCGTCATCCACTAGATGGAATTCATTGCCGTCTTCATCCTCAAGTGAGTAGCCATATTCCAGGCACTCTCGGATGTGGTCGTAGTCGAAGTCGTTGTTGGGGACGACCAGTGGACTTGATGAGGCGGGGGATGGCAGGCGTGGAGACCCGGGGGTGGAAAAGGTTTCTTCGTCCTCTTTCGGGATTGGAGATAACCTCTCCGAGGTAGAGGGGGCAGCGTTTTCGATGGGGATGTTTATTTCGAATTCGCTGGCGTCGTTGTCATCGACATCGAATGTGTACAGTTCGACATCGGGGTAATTGTTGTCGTGATCCGGTTCGCATTCCGTAGAACCTACTGAGGATGGTGATAGTGGCATGACAGTTTCTTTGCCGTCATGAGCGACTTCAAATTCAGGACACGTGGTCCCTTCATTGGAAATTGGTGAGGCTGGTGCCTCGGCAGATTGGCCCTCTAAGTGAGGAGCAGCAGGGGTCTCGGTGGGCCCTACAGGAGGCGCGGGGGAAGGGCCAGCTCTTTCGGGTTCGATGTCCTGAAGGAGTTGCCAGAGTTCTAACTGGCGGAAGAATGTCTGGAGGTCGGCGGCGGGAACTCTCGAAGCAGAAATGAGTTCGATTGGGGCGTCTACAGCCCTTTCTCTAGTGGAATACATGACGTATATAGACCATATCGAAACTACTAGGAGTACAAGTATTAAGGCCAGCATGACCATGAAGACAATGGCGGGTGGCGAGGAGAAGGTGGTGACAGCGTCTTGCGACATCTGGGCGGTTTGTATGAGGAGGAGGGTATTGGTGCATTTGTACGTAATTCACAGAGCGGATGTCTTTCAACCTACTCCTGATCTTCAACTGTACAGCGGCAGCGTGTCACTGGCGATCGCTAAGTGCGGCAAGTAACAACGATTTGGCGGCGTGCGACGAGTTGTGGTCTGAACGCACGGGTACGGCGCTAAGTGTGCTACGTGGGGGGATTTGCTTGTAGAGGATACTCAAGCGCAGCAGCGTCTTTCAGCTACTTGCTATAGATCTCCCACTCTACAGAGACGGCGCGTGTCTGGGTTCTGACAGAGGTGAGGGTTGGGGCGTCGGACGAGTGGTTTCTTGAGAGATGGGCGCGACTGGTGGCGCAAGGCAGCACACGCAGCTCGCGGGGGTGTCTTGGTAGACGGGCGCAACAACCGAGCAGCAAAGTCCTCGCGTGAGCGACTTCTAAGCCTCAAGTCCGAATGCGGGGAGGGGGCATACACTAAAGTACGGGCAGAGACTACTCTGATTTTCCTTGTTCGTCGGCAATAAGGATGGTGGTGCACACCGAGAAAGGCGAGATAAATCTCGGCTATCGCACCTACGTGACGTCACGGATAATCACGTGAACCCGGGTACACTATCGTAGTACCAACGTACGCTTGGGTCGACAACCACCCAAGAAGCGGGGCTAGTGCACTATGCCCGGTAGCAACCTTATCCTTATTTGTATGCCGGACGAGCGTATATGACAGCGTGGGCGGAGTGCTGGTCTCCCGTGTTTATACTCAACGACGAGCTCTAGCGCTTTTTATAGTCTGCGGGGACTCGGATGCGTATGCGTTTAGGAAGGGGGGACACAACAAATACTCTTGGTCTCTTTACTCCTTGTCTTCTCCTCTTGTTGCAATGAACTCCTGCGCTAACAACCGCCGTAAAGGTCCAGAATTACATTTAACGCTAACAGGAGAACTGTGGTTTCACAGAGGATGGACGCGGGGAGGTACGGAGGGACGGAGCAACGAAGCAGGCAGGCTCATGAGGCCTGATCGGGTGTAAAGGGAGGAGGGGTGTCGAAGACTTACCTTAGTCCAACGACGGCGCGTATGTTTCAACGCGGGCAGGCGACAATGGCCTGAGTCGGGAAGTGGGTGCTCAGCGACCGGGGGTGAACCTTGAAATTTGAAAGGAACTTGCAATGAACAGAAGAAAGAAACCTAAACCCAATATCTGAAGTGTTGCTAACTAAAGCAATATGCGACAGAGAGAAGGGCAATTTCAAGGTTAGGGGAAATATGGTACTCTACCGGCTACTTATATACTACCGGTAGTGGCGCACGGACCGTGCTATGCTATGATGTCGTAGGGTACTGGGTATGACATCATAGGAACAGGGAAATGTTAGTGTCCAATGGCGAAAGTATCTAGGAGTGGAATGAGATGCGCGTGGTATACGCATGTAAGTGAAATGTAGTCCGGAGTGCTCTAGGCGTGGCTACGTGTGATATATCTAAGGGAACTAATAGATAGGAATGGAAGCGAGAGGGGAAATGAAAGAGTGATGCGTGAGGCATCGCATAGGGTGATCGTTGGATCTGGTATCAAGATGGGATCATATCGGGTGATAGATCGGGTCTTGTCTAGGGGTCATGATCTGACGTTCGCCTGATCAGTACTTGGGTTAATCTAGCATGGGCTTGATTAGTACTTGGTGACGGTATCGTGGGATGGCGTTGGGTGTGATCTATGGCGTGAGCCAGGGATCGGGGCGAGCGGGGATTCGGAGATCTGGAGGCGAGCTCCTGATTTAGTACTTGTGTAGCATACCAAGCTCTGCATCAGGTACTGTCTACGGGGGGTGTGCGTGTAACGAGCATATACGCGATGAAGGGGTTCTTGTCATCGTACAGCGTTGTATCACGTGATGTGGCTACCAAGCGCTGCATCAGGTAGGTCCACAGGGGGAGGCGTAGTTTATAGGGGTGCGGGCCTTGCTTGTGGTCGCGAGACCGGGGTTTAGCCGTGGGGCTACTTGGTGTCATAGTGTAGCAGGTACGACGAGGGTACGACTAATGAAAGTGTACATGGGTGTAGTCAGTGGTATGGTGTATCGTATGGGGGAGGATACGGTGAGTAACTACTCTAGGTGTATTCATAGGTGAGGCTAGGATGGAGTTTGGGTGGTAGTAGGCGAGTGTATCGTCTGTAGGTAGTGCGAAAGTGTAGGTAGGGGTGCTGATAAATAGGTGGTATAATAAGTGATCGTTTCAGATGACTTGGATGACAATGCTCTGGAGTATAAGCCCTCTGAAATTACAGTGGCTCAAAAAAGTGTCCCAATGTTTGACTATTTTGCAAAGACTTGACATTTGCAAAAGAACCAAAAGGTATCAGCCCTAACCCTTGCTGGGCCATTGATAGCCCTGATCCTTGCCCTGAAGATGAGCCCTTAGTCATGTGAGTTGGTTGTCATGGTACTGAGTTATAGCCATATTAAAAGGATATGTCATTGGGACACTTATTTGACCCTGATATTATCAACTATCATTTAGTAAATAGCATAAGGTTCTGATGGATGCTGTGCTTCAACCCTGTCTGATTATGTCACTTACATAACTCCAAATGGTATAAAGAGCAGAGATACCATCCAGCCAACCCTACTTCATTATGAAATCCACTCCCTCCTCTGCTAGAGCCAATATTCTTTTTCTCTCTGAATCTGGCCTTTCTACTAGGCAAATATCATTCCAAACTGGTCTGGGGAAGTCTACTGTGGCCAGGGTTATCAAGGAGATCCACCCAGGCAAGGAAAACATCAAATTAGGATGTCCTTCTAAACTTTCTCCTACTGATAAAAGGAGAATTGTCTCTAGTATTACCTCTGGCAAAGTTGAAAATGCTGTCCAGGCTACCCATCTCATCAATTCTGCTCTCTCTTCTCCTGTCTCTGCTCAAACTGTTAGGAATGTTCTCAAGTCTGCATCTCTCAAGGCTGTAGCCAAGAAAAAGAAGCCACTCTTGTCTGTGAAGCATAGGCAACATAGGCTAGCCTTTGCTCTCAAGCACCAACATTGGACTGTGGAGGACTGGACTAGGGTTATATGGTCAGATGAAACCAAGATCAACAGGATTGGGTCAGATGGAAGGAAGTATGTATGGAAATTGGCAGGAAAGTCTTTGCAAGACAAGGAAGTTTAGGGAACAGTAAAGTTTGGAGGAGGTTCCTTGATGGTTTGGGGATGCATGAGTTGGAGTGGAGTGGGGATTCTCGCAGAGGTTGAAGGGAGGATGAATGCTGAGCAGTATGTCTCCATTTTGGAGGATAATCTGCTTCCTTCCATGGAAAATTCTGGAATTCCTGAAGAGAGCATTATCTTTCAACAAGATAATGACCCCAAGCACACCTCTAAAAGAGCCAAGGGGTGGCTGGAATCTCAAGGGATCAAGCTTCTTGACTGGCCAGCACAATCTCCAGACCTTAATCCCATTATACATCTCTGGCAAATCCTCAAAAAAAAACTCAATAGCTATACAACACCACCAAAAGGAGTATGGGAGCTTTGGGAGAGAATTGAAGTGGAGTGGGGGAAGATAGAGGTTGAGGAGTGTCAAGGATTGATAGAGAGTATACATAGAAGACTAGAGGCAGTGATAAAAGCAAAGGGAGGGCATACAAAGTACTAAATTGAAGAATAGAAATGTTGCTCAAAAAAGTGTCCCAATGACATGTCACTTTAATATGGCTATATCTCAGTGCCATGACAACCAAATTATATGACTAAGGGCTCATCTTCAGGGCAAGGATTAGGGCTATCAATGGCCCAGCAAGGGTTAGGGCTAATACCTTTTGGTTCTTTTGCAAATGTCAAGTCTTTGCAAAATAGCCAAACATTGGGACACTTTTTTGAGCCACTGTAACTATAGATTTTTTCCAGTAATAGACGATCCATTGACTTGGGAAGAACTCAACACACCAACCCCCCCCTATGGCCCCTATAGTCCCCTCTCCCCCATCTCACACACATTATGAGCTAACCCCCAACTTTGAACGAACAGATGCTCCCAACACCATAATATACAGAAGAAATGATTCAAACCACAACAGCCCAACCTGCACAGCAACAACAAGAGGCGGATGCCCACCCAATGCCCCACTCCACCCCAATGCAAGAAATCGACCACCCACACAGCAAACCCAACCAAACCATGCACAAAAACGACTTGACAGCTATGGATATGTAACAAGCAAAACCATCAAAAATCCCCCACAAACTCAACAAATCCTGAGCCCCCTCCCTTCTCGACTCATGACCCAAACCACTAACCAATCTCACTCATCCCTTTCCTCTCCTTTCCTCTTCCATTCCTACTTGCCTAGCAGACCAACCAAGGAGTCCTTAACCAGAACTACATGAATAGCGAACTAAACAAAGACCAACCCACCACCACAAGGAGCACAATATGAATCTGGCAACAAAACCTCAACAAATCAAACACTGCCCAACAACACTTCTCCAAAACCTCAACCCCAATCTCTTTGACATCACCGCCATCTAAGAACCAACCATTAACAAAGTCAACCTAATGGTAACCAACCAAGATGGACCATAGTATACCCAACCACCCACCACACTAACAACCTAGACCACTCACACACAGTAATACTAATCAATAAAGTGATATCCAAGGACAGCTAGAGAATCATACCAATCAACAGTCCTGACATCACGGCTATCGAGATACATGGAGAATGGGGAAAAGTATGTATCTACAATGTATACAACAACTACTTACACTCCAGATCCATTGAAATACTTAAACAACACTTCGAGTGAGAAGAATGCCAATGTGAGCAAAACTAAGAAGAAAACCAAGTCAATGGAGTCTTTGTAATGGGAGATTTCAACCACCACCACCCACTGTGGGACGATGCAAACAACCATCATCTCTTCATGACAGCTAACTTAAATGCTACTCAACCCTTACTAGACTTCATCGCCAGCTACGAAATGGAAATGACCCTCCTGGAAGGCATCTCCACTCTAGAAGCAAACAATACGAAAAATCTAATGTGACCCAACAACGTCTTCTACTCATTGCACCTGAAGGATGCCATCATCAAATGCAACATGGATGAACACCTACAACCTGTCAACACCGACCACTTTCCCATCATCACTGAGCTAATGCTAACTCCACATATGATTATCCCACCACAAAGGAGGAATTTTAGAAGCGCCAACTAGGAGAAATTCAAAACTAACCTCAAGAATGAATTCTGCTCACTCTCTTCCCCAACAGACCTGATACACACAAAGGATGAAGCAGCTGAACGCCTCACACAACTCAACGACACCATCCAAACTGTGACCCAAGAAGCAATCCCAATCATCAAAACATCACCATTCACAAAACAATGGTGGTCCATCAAACTGGAAAGCGAATGGAAAGCCCTCCACAATCTAGTAAACAAAGTGCGTAAGAAATGCCATAAACAAATGAACCCCATCCATAACAAACTTCAAGCAGCACAAAACCATTTCGCAAAGCTTATTGACAAGACCAAAAAAGACCACTGGAATGACTACCTTGAGAACACTGATGCAGGAAACATATGGCAAACCCATAAGTACCTAACAGATGAACCGTCTGACCATTTCCTCTCACATATTCCTAACCTTCAAAAGAAACCCACTGATGCACTACCCCACAGCCAAACAAACCACAACAAAAGTGAACACCTATAAGAAACATTCTTCAAACCAGCACCTGAACAAATCCCCACCTTTGACACAACGACATACCTGGAACCCGCCACCCAATTCAAAAATATAACAGACAATCAAATTGCAAGAGCCATCAAACAGTTATCTCTCTACAAAGCACCAGGCCCCAATGGAGTTTGAAATGCTATATTTACAAACTGCGCTGATGAACTTGTCCCACACCTAGGACCCATCTTTAGAGTGACATTCAACCTTCAATTCTATCCAGACAAATGGAAAGTGTCAACCACAGTCGTCCTCTGCAAACCAGGCTGCCCAGACTACTCGATACCGAAGGCATACCACCCTATAGCGCTCCTCAACACAATGGCAAAAATACTATCAGCATACATAGCTAAAGACATAACAACATAATGGAAAAACACCATCTCCTACCCAACACCCACTTTGGAGGCAGATCAGGCAGATCTACCACCAACTCAATCCTACTACTAACAAAGTTCACACATGATGAATGGGTGCACACCACTAATAAATATGTATCCATGATATTCCTAGACATCAAAGCGGCCTTCCCCAGCGTTGTTGTAGAAACACTAGTACACAATATGCGAACAAGTAGAATCCCGAAAGAATACACAGAGTGGTACATACACTACCTGACTGGATGGTGTATGGTCCTATCCTTTGATGATTACATATCTGACTCTTTTCAAATTCCCATAGGACTCGATCAAGGATGCCTGCTATCCCCAATAGCCTTCCTCTTCTACAACACTGACCTCATAGACACCAGCAAAACCAGCAAAGACACGCTAGCCCTAGGCTTCATTGATGACACTGCCTTCACGGCAAAAGGTAATAGCTTCAAGGACACAAATGAAAAACTCAAGAAAATAATGGAAGACCCTGGAGGCGCTCTAGAATGGAGCACCATACACCATGCTGAATTCAAAATCAACAAAATTGCACTTCTATGTGCAACAAGAAACAAAATAGCAGACCCCCAACAACCTGGGAAAACGACCACCATCCGCAACCACCCATCATCATCAACAGCCACACCATCAAAGCATCAACATCCTACAAATTCCTAGGAGTACATATAGACCAAGAACTCTGTTTCACAACCCATGCTGCCTATGCCATTGCCAAAGGAACAAAGTATGTACTCACATGCAAAAGACTGACTAAAGTATCTAGGGGAGTAAAAGCGAGAATGATCAAAAAACTATATGAAGCAGTTGCCATCCCAAAGACGATGTACGCCATTAAGGTATGGGAAACAACGATGCTACAAAAAGGATGCAGCAAGAAAGATCAAGGGTGGAATGCCAGAGAATTCACCAAGAAAATGGAGACTGTATAAAGACTCGCTGCGACCCTAATCACCGGTGGAATGAGATCCACACCCACTGACCTCCTCTTTGTGCACGCTGACCTAAACCCCATACCAGTCCTTATACACAAACACATTGGACATGCAGCGCTATGCCTAGCCACACTACCACCCACCCACCCTCTACACAGAGAACTAAAATCCACCCAGAGAGGAAGAAAACAGCATAAATCCCTGTTACACCACATGACTGAGACGTTCCATTTCAGCCCAGACATAATCAAAACCATCACCCCTGCATTCGCCAGCTCAAAATGGACATTCAAAACCACAATCCACATGGAAGACGACATAGCACTAGTGACAATGCAAGACATGGAGGCTGAAGAAAAAGAAGACATACACATCTACTCAGACAGATCTGGATAAAATACTCAAATAGGAGGAGCCGCGATCCTAAGGAGACACAGAACGAACATATGAAGCCTCTAATTCCACCTGGGAAAGGACATGGACCACATAGTCTATGAAGGCGAAGTAGTAGGAATGATCCTAGTAATAGAACTACTGAAAAACTCCCACAGAATCCGATCAGCCTACATCGCCATCAATAACAAAGCAGCCACCCTCACATTCAACATACACAAAACAGCCCCCACCCAATACCTATGGAACATCTTCCATGCTAACCTTGACAGCACGCTAGTGAAACACAGCCTAACCTCACTAACAGTTGGATGGATCCCAGGCCATTCAGGCATACCCAGAAACGAACAGGCCGATGAAATAGCCAAGACAGTGGCAGCTAGGGAAACCTCTAACCTGCACTGCCTCCCCAAACAACTCCAACCAAAAAGGAGACAGACAAAATGCATCCTACCAAGGAGCAAAGCCGCCGCCAAACAACTACTATACAAAAACCTCAAAGACCGACGACAAGAAATCTTCAACAGTTTGAAAAGGGCAGAGCATGCCCATCAAATTGACAAATCTCTCCCATCTAACGCTTTTCTGAAACTTACTGACAACTTTCATAAAAGACACTTGGCCATACTTTTTCAACTCCACACTGGCCACGCACCGCTCAACCAACACCTCAACTGCATATCAAAAGCACCATCACCGACATGCGACCAATGCAAGGACCAGGAAGAGAGCACCTTCCATTTCATGATAGAATGCCCCTTCTTCAACACCCAATGAGCATGGCTATGCCAAACAACCCGCAACAAAGGCAAAAACTATGACCTTGCAATACTACTCAGTGACCCAAAGTATGTCCCCGAAACACTCAAATTCTTACACACAACACAACGCTTCAAACAAACCTTTGGAGACCTAACCCCCCCCAAAGAGCGCAAACCGTAATCTCACATGTGTATCATTCCCAACCAGTTACCCTGCCCTTACTCACTAACCCCATCTAAAACAGACAACGAAAGGAGCATAGACCGAAATCTCAAAGCAAAAACAGAGACTGCACTGCAGTACCACACACTTCACATCTCACACCACATCAATATAAGACCATCATGGACCAAAATTAGTCAGAGCAGACGAGAGGAGTACATACATACACAGAGAGCGCATGTCTAGCAAAGGGTGCAGTGCCCTATAGAACAATAAACACAGAAAGAAAAAAAAAAAGGTATAACAGATAATAGTCATGCTGGCCTGTCACCACAGACACAGTTGTTTTATTAGATCCAAGAATAATTGGAATTAATGACACACCATGCATTGTGGGATCACAAGCAATGAAGTCCTGCCAGTGATGTGAATCTCCTACTGAGTTGTACTCTCTATATGGTATAAGATCCATCAGATTGTAGAAGTCCCCATTCCCAAGAATCTGGGTGATAATAGTCTTGGGATTGCACATTTGATATCATAGATGTTATCCATCTAAGGTGCTGGGTTTTCTGTCTGATTCCCATAGTATTTCATTGCAAAGGATTCCTAGCCTGCTTTGCCAACTTGCAAGCTATCAATTACACTATGCAACTTGGCACAGTTGCCAAAGAGTGGATGAACATTAGCCAAGATCACAACAAGTTGTGGCTAGTAGTCAATGCAATCCACTTTGCTTGCTTGCCCTGAAAACCACATATATTTGATATCAGAATGTAATATGTCATATGGACAAATCAGCCAAACACAAACAAACTTGTAGCCCTCATACCACAAAGGAGCATCCATATGTAGTTTGCACAGTGATGTGTTATCTGTGCAAAATGTCAATCATTGTGTTTGTGAATCACTAAGCTGTTGAAGGTAAAATATGTTATTGATCTTTTAGGAAATTCAGTGACTAGAATGCTAGGCTATCTCTCACTTCTTCCTCTGGCCTCCAATCTGACTATTAGCTAGTGACAGACACCTTATCTACCAGAGCAAACAAAAGATGTTTGCTTGAAAAGCTTGTCTTAGTGAATGAGTTAATAGTGCTAGTCAATTGGCTCACTGGTTGCTCTTCCTCTTTCAAATATTATAATTCAAAAAAAAAAAAGATATGGCTTATTTCTAGCTAGACTTATTTGGTTGGATTATCTCTACCATAGTGGAAATGAGCATTTATCTACTCTTGAGTAGTTGTTGAGTTCTGATGTCTAAGCTCTTTGGCTAGACTTTTGAGGCTAGCTTATCTGCTTCAGAGATAGGCTATGGATATTTTTAATTGCTAGGCTTGATGTTGAAGCAAGGGTTTTGAGGCTAGATCTTTATTTCTAGACTTTTCTTCTCTCTTAAGGTCTATGATTCTATAGCTTTTTGCTACTTATTTAGCCATGGGAATTTTATCCTCTTTAGATCACTCAGTGCATACTCAATAGGGGTTATTATAAACCTAATTTATTGGGTCACTGGAGTGCTTGTGCTTGTGCAAGATCCTAACTTTAGCTACTAGGTATTCCTAGATTAGACTTACTGTATCTAGGTTACAGTGCCTTTCTGCTCAGTGGCCACCTAGTAACTAATGTGGTTAGATCAGAAGGGGGTGTGCCTTTCTGCTTTGTGGCTGTGTTCCCTTTCTATTTATGGTAATAGTTTTCTGCTTAGTGCTACTACCACTTATGGTACCTATCAGCAAAGGGATCTCTTTTCCACTCAGAATATGTTTCAGATGATCTTTTCTCAGATGTCCTCTTTAGAGGAAGAAGATAAAATGGGTCTTGCAGTCAAATTTTGCCTTCTTTTATGCTATCCTACTGGAGGCTGTGTTGGTTCCAGATTTATTCTCTTGCCTTGAGCCATTGGTGCCTCTAGGGGAGAGTATACCCAATTTAGATTAGTTATGACTCACATTGATTTAGTTTAACCCATTTGGTGCTAGCTCAATCTGGAATGTGAAATGAGTACATGTGATCATTTGTGCATTTATGACCAAGGCTATGATTGAATGGTAATTTTGGCAGCATCTTAAGCAAGGCAAGGCTTATGTAATTATACTGTATGGGTGTGAGAATAAAGATACCAGTCACAGAATTAAAAAATAAGTAATAGTTGTAGCTAGTAATAATAGTGGTGTTGGAAGATTTATTTATATCTTCTCAGCAGACGGTTGGATTGATATAAAACTTGGTAGGGGAGTAGGCCTTAGTGTAGCCTTTTATATAATACTGAGAAATATAAAATCATGATTCTGTATAATTCCTATTTTGTGCAGGTCAATGTGTGGAATGATATATCTCAGGTATATTGACAGTTGATCTCCACAGTATAGTCTCTCCAAAGGAGACTGTAGACATCTGTATTGTCCCATCAAGCAGGAGAAGATATTTTTCACAAGTGGTTGTACTATTATTCATAGTGAGCAATAATGGATACAGTTACATTGGCTAACTAGAACTGCCTTCAAGGTAATAAAGGCTACTCTAACAGCTTCCAGGACATGATGGAATTAAACAGACATTTGTGAGAGATTGACAAGAAGTATGGATGATGAGCATGAGCAGAAAATGTAGAGTAAACATTGCTTCACTGCTGGCTTTATTGTATTGGTGTTCATCACCACACTGAGAGTCTGTCCAGAGAACCTAGCATTCTAATGCACAATAAGCTGTTAGAGGATGGTCAGCACATTGCAATAATTGGACTGAATTGTAAACTAGATAGAGATCAAAAATTTATGTAGGCAAGCATCTCATATGTTTCATATCCTTGTAAGTGGCTTAAATAGCATCTTTGGAGACCCAGATTGAGTTGTGGAGGATAACATGTATATGAGAGAAAGTGTCTTTATTCTGCTAAACCATATCTATACTACCTTGTCTCTTGTTGCTTCCACAGCACATATAACTATTGGGGAGAAGTTACATAGCAGCAACCATCTTCCAGTGGGACTTTGACCAGGGAACGTAGCATTCTAATGGTAGATATCATTATCCAGGAACAAATATCATTATGATGCTTATTTTGGGTATTGCACATTCTACAATCACTATATAAAGGTTGGTCATAAAATCTTTAACTATGTGATGAGATTGCATGTGCTGAACTCTGCTTCTGTAGGAAAAAAATCCCTTGCACTCTTGTCTATCTTTCATCATGCATGCATTTGATATCATGAGGAAAGCCAATAGTCAAAAGAAAGAGGATGCTATAGCTTGCATTTTGCTTTCATAGCGGCCGTCTGTTGCGGTCGTCCCAAATACCACAATGTTGCCTCCTTCATCTCTCCCATCAGCTCCCGTACAATGTCTGTGCTATGTACGTTCTCATCATAGAACAAGAAGTATTGAAGCTGTTTCCGGGAGGTCACCGCGCCCACGTAAACGTCCCCGGACCGTGTTCGGAAATGTGTCTGCCAATATTCAACGTGCAGCCGTGGGGTTTCGCATTCCAGCACAACGTCGTCGGGAACTGTACAGACTGGATATCCCGCACGGTGTGGGTGAGGGGATGGGGAGAGCGGGGAGAGCGGGTGGCTAGCGGGCATCGGATAGTCGAGTGGGATCATGTAATCCATCTGTGACCCAACTCGTCAAATGCAGTCGCAAGATTCATTCCAACACTCACGTTTCCCAGGCTCGCGCCCCGTTGAGTGAGTACGGGTCCAGGAACTTGCAAAGGAACGGGCTGCTGGGCCCCGGCACTAGGCAAGACCCGCTCCCCGGCCCGACGCCAGGTCACCGCCCTCGTCGCATTCGGTTCCAGCACATCGTTGTGTGTCGCAATGCATATTTCAAGGAACAGGGGATTTCGAAACAGCTTCTTGTGCTCCGACCTCACCCACTTGCACCGCAACAAGAATCGGTCAAACGACATGAGATCTTGGAAAAGAGGTGCGCCATCGACGAGTTCCAAGTGATCCACATTCTTGCTCGCCATCGCGCCAAGCGGCATGAAGGGGAGAGCATAGTTGTAGAAGCCAAAGTTCAGCCCCACTTCCCCAGAGCCCCCATTCTGGAACCAGTCATCCCAGTATGAACGGAGGTTGACCATTCCGACAAACAACATTGGCTGGCGTTTTCGGTACTCCCAATCTTCTTCTGAGATCTCCCCTCTCAGATACCGGCGACATAACAACCGAGAAAGAGCGACCTGACTTAGCGCGTGGTACGCAGCATTGAGAGTAACATTGTGACATCGACAGTTGGAGAGGATAAGCGCGGAGACATCTCGTGGGAATGATATCACCTGAAGGCGCGACTTTGCAGGTGTAGATGCCGTTGCTTGTGTGAAATTTCCAGGCAACGTGTGTCCGCCCTATCACCTGTGCGTCAATGCTACATTGATTCAGGAAGGACAGCTCCTTACCGTGAGTCGTGCACGTCGCGCAACATGAAAAGCATATCCTATTGCTCTCCTCCACCTCCGTTTCACGAGCGGCATGTCATCGGGAAACACCCGACTCTCAATCGGATGGCACATCTGGAGTCTCTCCTCGATCTGCGTAGAATAAGGATCGAACGAAGTCGCTAGTGTTTGGAAAAACGATCGAAGAACTGTGCTCGTCGAGCATGCATCCGTGATGCAGTGAGCGACCACGAGAACAACGTGGAAATGTTCTGGTCGATCCGTTTGCCCGAGTAGATATACCCGAGTGGGCAGTTTCGAAGATATTGCCCGCGGGCCATCCATGTTGTCGGTGATGAATCGTTCAGCGTCACGAAACGACGACACAGTACCAAGGGTCACATCTTCCTCGCGGAGAGAGTTGACACTCTTTTCGTGAACAACAAAATGGAGACCGCTGTCTTCTTCATGTATCTCGGCCGCAATGAGAGGAAAGCGTCGTTTCACGGACGACCATGCGCGGCGCACGTTGTCCGGGGCATAAATATCCATGTCCCTCGGTCGAGTGATGCGGAGGTGAGCATGCATCACAGTATCAGATGTGCCATTCCAGATGCCATTCCAGTAGTAAGCCGATTCTGTAATGCCGAGCGGTCGCCGCCAGGAGCGTCGCCCCGGGGTTGCACCAGTCTGCGTCCAGGTGGGCATCGCGAAGGAGAAGTGACCTGGATGGTCGGACGCTTCTGCACTACATATGCACCCCATGGAATCGGATTTTAGCGCAATGTTGCATGGTCCATGGAACTATCCAGGGTTCTACCTTCGTCGCCTGGAAAGCTTAACCAGCCGAGCTCTATGAGATTTCCGACATCGTTTATCGCAATGCCTGCCAATCGGAAGCCAAGACGAAGCAAGGTGCGATTCGTGCGAACACATCGCGTGGTTTTTTGCAGATCATTCTGGTGAGTGGGATGTTCGCTGATTACTCTTCCCACCGACTCGTAGGTTAAGGTAGCCGCGTCCATGACATGTCCGATGAGTCTGGAAAGATGCACAGAGTATAGCAACCAGGGCAGAGTCGGTCTGGAACTTGGAACTCCGAGCAGTAATACTAACTTCTGAGCGGTCCGCGGGGTGGATTCTGCAGTAGATCAGACGTTCGAGGGTTTACCTTGCTAACTTACTCACAAGATGCTACTGTATGACCGTCGAGGGTAAACACTAGCAGCTCCATGCGTGGGAAGACTTTTTACGACGCGATATCAATGTGAATGTCGCGAGGTCTCCACCCTAATTTCCGAACAACAATCTCTCAGATAAAGTTGATGAGAAGAACCTACAATCACATATACGGCACTAAGCAAGGTGTTGTCTCCTCACTGTCTGCGCAGATTACACCTTTCCTGTCCGTCCATCTTCCCAGGATCAACTTGTCTTCCAATGTTCAGTGGCGGTTCGAGACTTCAAGTTGGGCTTAGGAGGCCCAGATTCCCTGGATGAATCGGATGACGTTCGGCGACTTCCCATTGCAATATCCTCGTTGGATCAGTCAGCCCAACTCTCGCACTCGCAAAGAATAATAGCAGAATCACAGCCCGAAGGGGATGAACAACAGTTATTTAGTAATGTTTTTCAACACCTCGCAATATTCTCCAGCCTCTGTCCAGTTTGTCGTTTAGCTGCGACCCTGAGCGCTTTGAAACTGCCACTCGCTCGCACGGACAACATGACAGAGGCCTTTTGCTAATATCCTCAGCCGGCCCAAAAGTGTCGGGCGACGCAGGCGTTGGTCGGTGCCGTGCTTCACCAACTCTACACTATTGGTTTCTTGAGGACAAAGGGATTTCCAGACCAATGCGTGGCATGTACACGTGGGCAAGGCTCTGGGCTCGAGGGCCGCAGGCTGCGAAATGCCACGGGCAAGGCATCACTCGTGTTTTCTACACGTTATGTAACTCCCGTTCCTATCTGCCTCCAAACGACAAGGTCACGTCAACCAGATTCACGAACAAGTGGTCGCTCTTCACAAGAAAGAGCGAGCGTACGCAGACAAGACCTCTCTTCAAATTTCAATGGACGCTCGTCATCGGCTGGTCAAAGTCACAAGGAATACTCCCATCTTTGTCGAGAGTACGTGGTGCTCGCTTGGGGAGGTCGAAAGAGATGTTAACATATCTACGGTAACAGTAGAGCAACTCTTTGCAAAGAACTGGCATCGCTGGGAAAAACACCGGCCTGACGTCCAAACCATATTCGAGATTCAATGGCCAGAACATGCTCTGCGACCATATCTCACCTATAGGTATTGCTTCCTCTCACAACAAAGTGCAAGCTTCCACACATGCTGAAAACGGACTAGGAAACGAAAAGTTTCTTTTTCATGGCACAAACCGTGCGTGTATGCTGGGAGAATCACCATCTACCGTGCTCCTGTGTTGTCGCAAACAATGTTCTCTTTGCTCAATCTTACGCACCTCGCTCACTGTGAGCAAGTGTGGTAAGCTTTTTAAAATATTTTCTTCCCACCCATTCGTGCTAAAGCGGCTCCAAGGAACGAAGAATGCATTCAAGCGGTACGCAAAAGTTTTGGACGTGAACTTGCTCCGATACCATTCATATCCTGGTGGTGCAGATACGGGAACGGTATATATCTTACGTCATGTTCGTCGAGTACGTGCGGCATTAATATCTGATCTGCCCTTCCATTTCATTTCTCATCAACCTCAGAGGCGGACGAATACGTCTCTAACCTTTCTCAAAGTACATCCCTCCGTGTCATGTTGATCAACCGGGTTGTGATAGGGAATGCATACAAGACACATCGAAACGCACCCCGAATCGTACCATTGTCGCCCGAATACAATTCGGTAAGAGACTGACGTTACCACATCTGGCTTTTGTGAACGAGTTTTGAGAGAACCGTGTCATCTTAGGTCGAAGCAGAACCTGGGCCAGAGTCGGATTTGGTTAACCCAGGTCAGTCGACTTTTTCCCCTCTCTCTGTCTCTTTTCCTCGTGTTGAGACTGGTAATCGATGATTAGAGACGGTCATATATGACAACGACGCAGTGCGTCCGGCCTATGTGATCGTGTATGGGAAGCAATCGCAGGCCGTACACAGTTGGACGGTCATGAAAGGGTTGTTGCAGACTCCTCTTTTCTGATCGCGTTGTCGCAGAATTGTGGCAAAAATCTTCATGACGACCGCACGATGTCGTTGATGGAATCGATGGACGTGGATACGTTCTGTGTCACTATGGATTCCATGAATCAAGTACTCAGGGGGTCCCTAGATGCTTCTAAACCTTGGCACGTGTACAGTTGCGGACAGGCAAACACGACAAATTTGCTTGTGGCTTGAGTGGACTTTTATGCTGAATTTGACACTCGGAGACGACCGTAATAGTTATGCGAGCGCGCTTCGAGCAACGCGATAGCTATTCTTCCGAGTTTAACACGATGAGGTACTGGAGTCATGAACATGGTTTGAACCACTTGGAGGCCTGTTCACTTGGATTCATATTCGGTAGAGGTGCACTCCCGAGTTGAGATAGCGTGCCACACTAACTTGTCCACACCTCACCTGGGGAAAATGTAGTATCAAAGAAAATATGAAACAACTTTTTTCAAGATCCCCGAACCGTAACGTTGAGCTCCTCGCTACAAGTGGTGTCACTTGCTGAAACCGACGGTGCTTTATTCGAAGCGCCATGCTCTACCGATTGGTCAAGGTGAAACCTTGATTTCACAGTTAGACGAGCGCGGACTTGGTACGTCATTCCTCGATACATGCAGCAAAAAATACGAAGAACAAGGCCCGATCCAGTACTGGTGCTGGATTGTTGGCATTCTAGTAGTACGGCAGACAACAGATTGTCCATTTACATTGGCTCCGACAAGAGATCACAACGTACACTTCTTCCGTAACAACAACAACAAAAAAGCAATTCATGACCGACGGTGAACTTCCAGACATTGCCCGCCCCGCTCACGCATCGTACACCACTCGCGCACCCAACCACGGATACGGATAATTGTGCTGATAGAAGTTCCTCGCCGTCCGTCTCCCGGCGAGGCGTGGCATCGTCGCATACGACCCACCGAGCGAGACGTGGTGTTTCCCGTCGAAAAAGTCGGTTGAATACCCTGGGAAGTGAGTAGTCGGGAAGAGGCCTTCATGGTCGCAAAAGAGGGTCGAGGTCCATTCCCAGACACCGCCGTTAGTGCCTTTTCCGCTATATTCGTCGAGACCTGCCGTAGCACTTTTTTTGTGGGGAAAAGTTACAAGTGTGGGTGCAGAGCGGGGGGGAATCACGTTATGAGCAAGATGGACGTAGGTGACCGACGAATGAATACTTACGGGACGGGGTGCCAATTCCTGAACCCGACGTTCGCACCACCTTTATGGCCAACGTCATACGTGTCGAGGAAAAGCCGTAGCTCAGGTTCAGTCGGCAGTCGTCCACCCTTGGATTTGGCATATGCCAAAAGGCCATCGTACGACGTCAGCACCGGCCAATGCCTGGCAACTTTTATCGGCACCGGCCCGTGCAGCGTGCGGACCTAACCCGTTCCCGCGTTCGAATCAGCACACCGTTCGCAATCAATCCACTCGGCAAAGAAACAGACCTCGATCCCCTCCTCGCCCAACACCCAACTAGGTGGGAGTTCCACCCGCGTCTCCCCGCCCGCCTCCCAGAATGCGAGATACTCCTCGTTGGTGACGGGCCGCCACTCCATGCACACCCGGCCCACCTCTACCGCCCTCACGGGATTCTCATTGTCCCACCCAAATTCATGGCCGTCCACGTGATGAGTTACCTCGGGTTTAAGATCGTCCCCCTCGCAGTCTTCGTGCCCCAGCATGATCGTCGTGGGCCCGAGTGTGACGGTGGGTGTGTCCGGCGCACGGGCAGATGCGTCCCATGCGGCTGCGAGCTCAGACCACGGTGGAGTGGTGAAGCCAGGGGGCGGAAGCGTCCCCGTGCCTGCGCGCTGGATAAGCATGTACAGCAATGTCTACCGAGCATGACACGCATCAGAACCGACGCCACGAAATCGACAGAAGAGAGAGAATAGGCATGCACCCACCTCGACGTGCCAACCCTCGTGCTCGAGCGTCATCGCCAACATCCGGGCGACGTGCCTGTTGAGCGTACGTCGTCCAGCGGCAACGTCATCATAAACCCGCATCAACCGCGCGCGTACGCGGTCGCGGAATGCGAGGATACTTCCGAGCGTTGGCCAATCTTCGTCCTTGTCCGGAACGTCTGAGTGGCGCTGTCCAAGTTGCCGTGTCAGCATACCGAAGCGAACTTGGTTACGGATACTAGAATGACAACGGGAAGATAAGACTTACGTGGCAATGTTCAGGGTCGTCCACATGGGGATCGATACCGCGCTACGACAGAATGTCACGGCAGCGTCAGCCAGGCTTCACACATATTCGTGCTCCTAGACCCACCTCGAAGATCTGTGTGAAATATTTGGGCTCCGTGTTGGGCTCGTCCAACGCCTTGCTCATCAGCATGTCCAAGAACCTACATGAGAGTTGGTGTCAATATCCAGTTCGCACATGAGGGCTTGCCCGAACTGACGTAGGAATATGTCCGATATAAAACAGACATTTGTGCCTCAAATCGATCGGCTTCTGGTGCAACATCGCCGGGGGAATCATACCAAGCGTCACCAGATCCCACGCCGCCCACAGTGCACGCCAGTCGTCTGGCGTGGGGACGCCGAATGGGGCGATTGAAGGCAGTGGGGAGAAAGACACTTGGGGACGTTCGAGGAGATAAAGCGTGGCGTAGCCTCCACCTAGCGTGGGGGGGAGGACGCTATCTGTGCCAGAGGAGACAGAAAAGACGACGCGAAGGCCGCTCGAAGAAAAAATGTTCAACGCTTCTGCGGGCGTCGTCTGGGTGGAGAAGGACCAAAGTTAGCCTTGTTGTTGTCCCTTTTCCCCTCCATATGGCACTTACCAAAACGACTTCCTTTTTTTCATGTGACTTGACAAACTCGCCCACCGACGACACCTCCCCGAGTGGGATAGGTGCACCATCGACGAGGTAAAACGCGCCACCTGGGAGCAAACGAGGGTTCAGGCCAGAGTGATATGGGAGCAATACCGCACGTTTTACCTTCCGGGACCTTTACCCACTGCTTGTCGACCGGGCAAGCATCAGGGATGACCTCACCGAGGCGGACAACTGCCGCCTCGACATCTTCCACGTCAAACGGCCCTTTGTGTGCGACCGACAACAAGATCTTGTCGCCATAACCCTTCTCGAGCTTCGACGTGAATGCCTCGAGAAGGTCACCGTTAATGAAGTGTGGGGAGAGAAGATAGAGCTTAGTGGGTACGAATTCAGAGGACGGCGTACTGATTCCAGAACGCCAAGAGTCAGAGTAACTAGAGGTTTGAGAGATGGAGGGTGCAGACATGATCAAAAACTTCGCGAGAGAATTGACAATGCAGTTGGGGTGCAAAAAAGCAAATTTTATACTGAGGGAAGACATACAAACACGTACACATCCATGTCCAAACCCCAAACAATGCCATTTTAACCGCGATCACAAGACCACTGGGCCATCTGAGACCAGGATCCCAAAACAAATCGATGGGAAGCAGTTACGGGAATAGTGACGTGGTAAACTCACATGAGAAACGCACACAACGTCCGAGAATGGAGATTGTAGTACGGATCAGTTCGAGCTGGGCATTGTGGAGAGCCGGCATGATCCATAGGAACTGACCGGCTAGGCGGAGTCTGAACCATTAGGATATAAACAACGAGAACGAGGCACATAGGATGGGCGTGAATGGGGTTGTGGAGATTGGGGTATGAGAAGACGCCGCGCATGCGAGAAAAACGACGGGCGCCGAGACAAAGCCTGCGAGTCATAACCATCGTGCGTGTCCAGGGGAAGGTATGGTTATATGGAGATGGAGATTGGACGGTCCAAGACTTGGGAGTCTTGCAGCACTCGACGGATTTAAGAAAGACAGTTACGAAGTAGGGATGTTCGGGCCCTGGGAGAACTCGGTTGATCGGGCGGCGCGATGCATTGGATTCTACGGGCGAAGTGAGGATGTTCGATAACTGAAACGTTTGGACGGATTGGAGGGTTGGGTGGATGGCAAGTGGTAAAAGTCACTACAATTTTCCGGTTCAGTCTTATATTCCCCTGGCAAGATGGCGTATGCTATGAGGTGCGATTGCGTGCTTGCTTCACATCACGTGCAACGAGGAGTAATATACCAAAACAGGAAAGTCTGGGAATTACGGCCCCCGGGCACCCCTGGATCCGCAATGGGGTGTTACTTGGTAAAATTTTAATTTGGTAATAAAGATTGACGAGAAAAAGATAAACACGCCACCGACTTTCCCAGGAATAATGACCTTGTCTATCGCATCGACAACCCACAGAACAAATGACCTCGCCCGTGTATCATCATTCCATACTCCCGACCTGAATTCCCTCTTCGCCCTTCTTCTGGAGCTCCAGTTGGGCCTCTTCGACCTGCTCTTGGACGTATTCGATTGATTTAAAATATTTCACCGTCTTGACATGGAGTTCTGTGTGTGAGGCAAGAAACGTCGTCATCATGTCGGTTTCTGCGCAATGAGACGATGGTCGTACCCGCGGTGGCATCCTCGTCTACGACAATCAATGCCCAGGGGTGGAGTTGAAGTGCCGAGAGCGTCCACTGCCGTATCGTTGAGCATCCGAACATCAAACGAAAGAAAGCACTCACCAAATGGTTCACACCCTCCTCTACTCAAACGAACGCACCCCGCCCCCGACAGACAGAAAAGAAAGTCAGTGGCTCATGCTCCCAGCGCATGACGAGCAGACATACCGATCGCTTTGCTCAGCGCAAGACTCTTGCGAAGGCCAGTGACGACGACGACGACTTCGCGCGAATCAAGCACAGTGGCGACACCGACGGTGAGCGCCATGCGGGGGACCTTGGAGACGTCGTTATCAAAGAAGCGTGCATTGGCAAGGATGGTGTCGTAGGCGAGGGTTTTGATACGGGTGCGGGACGCGAGGGAGGAGCCTATATGATAAGATGAGAATGTTATCGTTACGTCATATCGGAGAACACGGATGCACCGGGTTCGTTGAAGGCGATGTGACCGTCCTCGCCGATGCCGCCAAGAAAGAGCTCGATGCCGCCGTACGACTTGATGGCGGCCTCGTATGCGTCGCATTCAGCGACGAGGTCGGGTGCGTTGCCGTTGAGGATGTGTACTTGGGAGGGAGGTATATCGACTTGAGAGCAATGTAAGGGCGGAGGTGTGGACGACGAGAAGCGGAACGTACTATGCGAAAAGAACTCGCGGAACATGAAGGTGTGATAGGACTCGGAGTGGTCTCTCGGGAGGCCGACATACTCATCCATGTTGAAGGTGACGACATGTTTGAAGCTGGCAGTTCACGTCATCGACCGCGCAAGGAGATAAGACGAACGACGGACGAGAGCTTTCCCTCCTTGACGGACTTGATGAGTGCCTTGTAGGTGGGGATTGGGGACGAACCGGTGGGGAGACCGAGGACGAAGGGCTTGTCTGCGGTCGGAGCAAAGTCGTTTATGCTGTGGAGGCGGTGAGGGAGTTGGGGAGTGCATCAAAGTGGAGCAGACCGCTTCGCAATGTAGATGGCGATGTATTCACCGACGGCGGTGGGGTCGTCGCGGATGATGAGACCTGGAGTACGCCGTCAGACGCGTCTTGGTTAGATGCAAGATCGCTCACGCATAGTGGAGTGGGGAAAGTCGTACAGCGATCGAACTGAGGTGGCCCCGCGCGTAATAACCCGAATGACCTTCACGCACGCTCGCACGCCGATTGGCTAGCATGCACATGGTCTCTCCTGTCCATTCAGAGAAGGACACGTCTTTGCTGTCTCTGTCGAAGCACTGGGCCAGATACGACGGATTCAACGCTGGACTCATTCACGGAGTTGGTGCCGTTTCCCACTTGCGTATACACATCATCCTATCTCGGCGGTGTCACGAAGGATGGAATAGAGCTTCGGTGATTAGGAGTTCTATCACAATATGGACTAGTGGTATCATGTCGCTGGTACCACATGCACTGACAACATGTGGTGTCACATGTGCCACTGCCTGTCGCACCGCGTGATCCCAACTTGCCGCGTGTTTCAGCCCGCAGGACACCGTCATCATTCCATTCAATAGAGTTCGCAGCCACAGTTTCTGTGGCAAGTTGGACGATTTCTATTGTTCTCGCTAACACTTATAAGTATTGCACCTCCCTTGCAAGGGTTGATCCGTCCAAACCCGAGCCCGACTCGGATCCGTGACAGCTCGAACACTGGGTCCCATGGAACGGACATTTGCAACTCGCAAAGCTTATTCACTCGACACCCCCATCCCTTGCCGCCGGTATCACGCTGAAACCGCGCATTCGCCGTTGGTGAACGTGGTTGCACGTGGACCACGGAACTGGTAAGAAGCCTCTTCGCAAGGCTGTACTGTATTGCTTCAGCCGACCCTGCTTCGCAGTGGGCTTCCATTCTATGCACACACATACACCTAAGCTGACTGCGCATCGACAGTACTCGCATAAACCTGAATGGCGGCCTTCTTCTGCTTTCTCCGTGCTACGTATCCTTCCAGCTGGCGCTTGCTCCCCCTGGAATGCGTCGGCTAGCTAGGGTCAGAGTAACGTGACTTCCTCACAACTTGAATGTAGGATCTCAATACGGTTTTGAGATAAGTCTCTAATGGAGAAAAACTTACATGAAGAAGTTCAATATAATTCCCACAAAGATAGAAATCCAAGCTCGTTAGGAAATGGCACCGCTCAAAAGAACTAGGCTGACTGTACAAAACCATGGCTGGACGATGATCCATACCAACTTGTGACACATCCAACCTCAACGTCAACTTCAAGCGTCTCGGCAGGGTATTCCCTCGGGTCGCTTTATTCCGATTCAGTTCCTCAGCCCCGCGAAAAGGGGGTCTTGTAGTGTACAATCCACGTGTCCGACCTAAACAAAACATTATATTACACTACAGTACTACCATATACGTTGTGAAAAAAGTCAGTCGTACACTGATCGCCGGTCGAGCACCGAGTCTCAGAGTTGAGGTGACGCCAATGCCGTGTACAAAACGCCGCTTCTCGACTCATCCTAGGACCCCTTTGGTCACTTCAGCATACCGCTGGCATGACTTGTGGTCCTCTTTCCTTCAAGTCGATGATCAAAAGGCTAAAACCCATTGGCGACATACACGAGCGTGAGTGACCTCCAAACGACCCTGCTTAGCCAACTTCTCGATATCCAGTGATGTGGGTGCTGTCAGGACGAACATTAAGATCTTCCTTGATAGGCAAACTTCGGTTGTGGATTAGTATCCACCCCTTTTTTTTACTCGATGAGTCGTCGACGTTTCTGTCCCACCCTTGCTCCGATGTTCGGGAGATGGACAGCAATAAATAACTCACCCTTTCCGTGCGTTGCGGTTTCATCTTCCCTCACCTGTGTCTCTCTGCTTTCCACCACCGTCGTCTGTGTTTAACACCGTCGTATCTGTGCTTTGTCACCATGTCTTCACATTCTGATGTCTCGTCCTCACCTTCTCTCACCTCAACCTCGAACGCGAACGTGAACGGAGATATGCCGGCGCCGTGGGTCTCACCACTTGCCCTCAACGTAGATGTGACTGACACGGACGCGGGCGCGATGGTGATGATGACGTTACTGATGCTGGTGCTGATACGTTATCAGATACTTCAACGAAACCGGGCCGATCTACAGGACGGAACACGCCCAAGCCAAGGAGTTTGTCAAGTTTGTCCGTGCACACGTGGTGGTGGTGGCAAACGAGAACATTAACGGCAACACCAGCGGGAACGAGACCGCGTGGTTCAATTGGGAGGCGTTCCGCGCCGCTGTGGCGTCCTTACGAGGTAAGTTATCGTCTCGATCCCTTCCCCCCGAAACAAAAAGGGAAAAAGACAGGAAATAAAATGACGAATTGACACACCTGGTTGTTGGTCTTCTAGCGTCGGATATCTCAACTGAGCATAACCTCACCGCAATCATCCCTCCAGCTTCGACGACGAGCAGTGACGTCCCAGATACCACCATCCAAGCAATCCTCGACGCCCTCGTTGCTCGTTTCGCATCTATGTTCACAAACGTCCTATTCGTACCCACCACCTCCGACGCCGTAGGCATGAACAGCGACGAGAACCCCCGAACCCACTTCTTCGACACCCTCCGAAGAAACCTCTACTGTGCCTTCACGCATCACCTCGAAGCGAGTGATGCACCCGAACGCTGCCTCAGTTTCCATAGACGCACCAACTCGGGCGGCGATGCGCGCGCGCGATCGGCGTGGGAATACAGACTCTTGTTTGTACATTCGGACGTGCAGTTGATGGCCGTGAGGGGGTTGGTGATGACGGTGACGCTTGAGGGAAGTTTCGAGGACGAGCGTGGGGGAGGGCAAGCGGATGGGGAAGGGGATGAGCCGTGGTATGGCGTATCACTCGATTCGACGGGGCCGTTTTCAGGGGCGTTGAGAGCGATGCAAGTCGTCGTCGGAGAAGGGTTCCGGTGTCCTTGACAGCCTCGAGGACAGTCGTTCATCCTTGGATTGGTCAGTGTGTCCTATGACCTATGACGATGGATTTGGCACGGCTGAGAGGTGCATTGGTGGGGGGTGCTGGACTCCGTCTCGAGCGCTTGCACATGAAACGCTGGCAGGAGTGAATGTCTGTATTTATACCGCGCGATCCCAGGTCACGATAATCTGTTTTTGCAATAGCTATAGCTATATTCTATATCACTAGGCGGGGGAGAAGAGTCCTTGATGCTTCCAGACCCTGGATATGCATGGAACCGGTTTTCGCTTTGGTTTCGGTCTGATAAAGAGGACGCTATCAGGGTCACGCGAGTTCGGATGAGTCGGATGCGGCGCAGATCCAGATCTTGCAACGGTTGAATTCTTCATACACATGGGTGGGAAGATTTTGAGAGAGGGTTGTGTCTGCCTGGTGCCCGTCAGTGAGTACTTGAGTCCCAGTAGACATGCCAAGCCCGGGCAGTACTGCGTGAGAATTCAGTACTGTCACTCAACATCCAAAGCGAGCTCTCGCGTACCCATCAACCCATTTACCCCAGTGCATGTGCACGTAAAGCTCCATGCTACAGTAGTACCCACATCACTAGCCTATCGCCATACCCAACAGCATGCCTCCGACTGCCCACCACCGCAACTCGAAATGACTCACCGACCTCACATGACGGAAAAAGGAAACAGCAAGCCACCTTGCCCTCGACCACTCCGAGGACTCTTATTGAACATGTAGATTGGGGCTAGGGTCTTGCAAGATTCACGACGGGTGGCGTCGTCAAATTGCGTGAAGATGGTCACCAGCGATAAGCATTTGTTCGCGGCCGGTTGCGCAAACCCCACCCTAGGCACACCGACGCACGCACGCTCCTGGGTGGATCCGAACGGAGTACTGGTGAATCTGCGGCGTCCATACGACTCTTTCTGCGGCTGCAACGTGAGCCACTGTTACGTAAGACTTATCTGCGTTAATTTTGAAACAGACGACTGGTTTCGAGTCGATAAAAGGTACGCTTCTAATGCCTTCTGGCGTTGCAACAGGTTGCGGTGTTACGAATTACTCCAAATCACGTCATGACGCATACCTAAAGCAGACACGCGTGCATGAACCTCGTGTATTTTTGTCCTGAAACCACGGGTGCGGCGGAGGGTATCAGCATTGGGGTTTCGTGCGGCCGCAGGAAACCAATTACAAAACGCTCTTCGGGTCAGGCAAAAGGGGATCGATGCGTGGGTGCCAGATCCTCGTGAGGGCGTTTTATAAGTAATCTCAGTTGACACCATGCAATTGTACGTGTGTTCCCCGAGTTGCCCTCAAACATGGCTAGCCTGAGCGGTGGGTTAATGTGAGTAAGGGTCACGATACCACTGGCTCGTTCATTATTTATTTCATTTCAGCTTCGGGCCCATGCTTGTTGGCGTATTTTTGAACTGTATACTGTACGGCGTAAGCGCGCAGGACTCTACATGTGTCTTTGGATATGGTGCTAAAACAAGAGAACGCAGACAGTGATTGTACAGGTGCGAGATCTCTTCAATACGCGCACAAAGTTTACTGATTTATTTCCGATTCCCGACAGACTTATATATACTTTCAGACATACAAGAGGTAAGAAATAGTCGAGATCCATTCAACTAAGACTGAGGAATTGGAAAAATGGCAGGGACAAACTGTGGATGAGGAGCTTTGTGAGTTATGTCGCGCGGAATCACTCAACATGAACTTGAGTTGTTATTGGAACAAGATAATCTATTTGGTGATCTGCGAGACATTAAACACGGCATTTGACATCAGCGTGGTCTTCGACCCTCTTATCATTAACTATGGTATTCATTTTCCTTCGCCGTGGAGACGGGGTTGATTCTAATAGAGGGTTGCACAGGCTCTCCGCAAGTGTTTATAACTGCGCCTACAAGTAAGAACCAAACTCACCGTTGAACCTCGTTTGAGCTTACTTGAAATTCCAGTGTTATCGACCAGTAAGCGATCACGAACGCCATACTAGGGCAAAGTTCATTGACCGGATATACGAAGACCCCCTGTTGACAGTAAGTCTGAAAGAATGAATAGCATTTATTTGAAACTAAAATGCTCAACTACAGGTGATGATTTCGTTTCCGGTGCAGCTCTTCATTGCATGGCGTGTGAAAGTGATGAGCAAGTCGAGCATCTTACCTGCTATCATCACCTTTTTCGCCTTCGCCTCGTTAGGTAAGTTAGATTATATTTGGCATAGACAATTATCATCTTAACTCTACTGCAGTTGGTGGCATCGCAACCGCGGTTGCCGTCATTCTAATCCACTTAGAATATTCTCTATTCCCTCAGAATGATGGTGCTGTTATAACCTGGCTAGCGTCCTCGGCCGCCGCAGATATCATTATTACAGTATCGCTGGTGTATAGCTTGGTGGGTGCACAAGCAGTGTAATCAGCAAGTGTTCAATTTTGGTTAGTTGCGCAAACGCACTGGCTTCGTTGCGACAGACGATATCATCAACAGGATTATCCGACGTGAGTTCGTTTCTTGTCGGGTGAGAGAAACTTGAATGACCCCAAGGGAAACAGTGACTATACAGACTGGTCTTATTACAGCCATGGCTGCAATGCTGGACGTGACCTTATTCCTCGTACTCAAGGTAAGCGAACCATTCTACCGAGTGACAAGGTGCACATCTATTTTTTATGATGACTAGGGACAGTCATGGTGAGTACTTGGTTTAATGTGCGGTGACCGAGGATGTGGTCCCTGACTTTTTTTTTCCTGCCTTCAGGAACTACATCTGGGACCTTACTTTGTCGAAATTATATTCGAACTCCATCCTTTCCACGCTGAATGCCCGTGGAACGTGGAAGGCTACCTCCGTAATACGGGACAATGTTCTATTTGGAAATGGGAGCAGTGTAGAAAGCATGCCGAGGAGTCGCCCACAGGTACACCTTTCTTTTTTCTTTTTCTTTTTTTGAGGCGATTGTGTTTGACGTGAATTTGGCACAGATTACGATGGCAGTGACCACTGAAATTCAGACGCGACGAGATTCGAACACGTTGCCCATGAAGATCTTTGAGACAGGCGCCGGTTATGTGCACGAGGATTCCGACTCGGCAGTCAACGATGTCCAAGACTATGGCGAAGCAGTCTAGGGCATGCTCAAAACCCATGGGGTTGCGCACACTCGTCACTGGTTGATAGTCAGATAGGAACATGAGCCTAACCTTGCTTTGACCTTGTTTTGTTTGTTTGTTTACCGGGAATACTACGCACACAGCACTACCTCTTGGGCGGTATCATCGTACTTGCTCTGATTAGCTGATATCGGATATGCAATCTCAGCAACAACTAGCAAGTTATGGAGCCCAACCAATCTTAGCGAGCGAGAGCATTGTATGTCATCTTCGAATCAATGATCGCGTTCGTTTTCGGCTCACAGGCTCCCGGCCATGGCGCACTCGCATTCGAGTCTCGCTCGCCACACAACACTACGCATTCCGCCTCTTTCCGCCTTTGCATTTTTCTCTCGCCCGGGCCGCGACGGGATATCGTACACGGTCACGCGAGTACTAGTTCTTATTGAGTATAGCCCTTGAGTGGTCGTTTCCAAAATTGGTAGTCCACCCAATACTTGACTCGCCCATCGGTCGATTCGGAATTCGCATCTGATTCAGAAACCGGCCGAGCTTGACTCGGAAAAATGAGTTTTGACTAGTCGACCGTCGTTTGGCCTGGCGGTTGGCTTATAGGTACGACAGAATTTAGGAGCTTTGCTCCCTACCGTTGAACAAGGACCTAACCTGGCCTACACCTATAAGCCAGCTGCCCTTCCTTGACTATGACGACATTGCCTTTGAACTGACAAGGCACGGGCCCCCATGCTATGACGAAGCTGTCCTGCCAACCTGCCCCAACCCCATTCTGACAGGCGGATTTGTCTGAGCAAGCTCTACGAATGCCACTACTAGTAGAAACAGCATGTAATTGCACGTCAAGGCAAGATGCGTACTCGGATCGGAATGCCGAACTCGGACATTTTTGCCTGCGTGCACCAGGTCACCAGCCAAGTTGCGAGATACGTAAAACCATACGCTTCGCGTGTAACTCTGTTCCGAGTCCCTTCCCACCCACGATATCATACCTTGGAAGGAAACAAAAAGGAACCAAGACATTCAGATTATCGGACAGACACGAGACTCCCCGTTCCTGGCAAAGTCGAATTTTCACTCCTGGATTTCGCGCTTTGCAAACCATGGACATTGAACAGTCAGTGAACTTATCTCGACTGGTTGGATGCTAGCACAATTCTCCGTACAGTCGCTGACCTAAAGGTGTAAGGTTTCGCCGTGCAGGCTATCAGGCCATAGATCACATATGTGACTACTATTATTCCCTCCGCAACAAGCCTGTAGCACCACAGGTACAGCCTGGATATCTCAGACGAGCTCTCCCTTGTACGTCTCACTCGATATCATCTCATGTCCACCTGTGCCTCATCCTCACGACAATGCCTACAGCGACACCACCCCAGATCGGTGAGGCCTTCGAAAAGATCACGCAAGACTACCACCAGCTCATCGTCCCCGGTACGTATCCACTGCCTTGTTTTTCTCGCCATCCAAATACAAACACTGAGACCCTCCTGTGGAATTAAAAAATAAAAAAAGGTTTGATGCACTGGCAACACCCACGCTTCTTTGCCTATTTCCCCACCGCCAGCACCTTTGAAGCCATCCTTGGGGACCTTTACGCAAATGGTATTGGACCCAACCCCGGATTCAACGTGAGCACCGTCCATCATCTTCTCGTGTCATCACATCCGTTCGTGCTCAACCATAGCTTATCCTCTCCCCGAACTTCATTCGATATTCGTGACCCACTATAATGACTGGAAGTGGTCCGTCAGTCCAGCATGTACGGAGCTCGAGGCACTGGTGATGGATTGGGCGGCTAACATGCTCGGTCTCGACGTTGCGTTTCACAATACTTCCGGGGTTGGAGGTGGTGTCATCCAGGTCGGCATCAACATTCCTTTTTTCGCCTCGTTTCTTCTCAATCTCACATGGTGTCGTGTGGATAAATAGACAACGGCATCTGATTCGGCGCTCGTCACCGTCGTCGCTGCACGATCGCGGTATGTGCGCCAGAACCCCAATGTACCTGTCGAGAAACTGGTGCTGTATACGACGACGCAAACGCACTCGCTCGGGAAAAAAGCAGGGCTGATATTAGGGTTGAACGTCCGCGCGCTCGAGGTCGCGGCCGAGGACAACTATGCTCTTCGTGGCGCGACGCTCAAGCGGGCGCTGGAAGAAGATGCCCGTGCCGGCGTATATCCGTTCATTCTCAGTATGTACGCTCTCACTCGAAGCCTGTATCGGGAGATGGTTCATTCCTGACGAGTATATTGCCTTAGTTGCCACTGTTGGTACCACCTCATCCGGCGCGATTGATCGTCTTGGAGAACTCGGCGACATCGGTAAGACGTCACCATGCCGGGAAGATTTTACCCTGACAAGTCCGGGGATGGACTAGTCGCTACCATCCCCTCTTTGTGGCTCCATGTGGATTCCGCATGGGCCGGGGTGTCCATGGCGTGTCCGGAATACAGGGATATCTGCTTGCTCGATGACATCAACAAGTATGCAGACTCGTTCTGCGCAAACTTTCATAAGGCATGCCCTTTCTCCCTATGTTGTACTTGCTCTCTAAACCCCATAACGTCACCCCACATTCGCGCAGTGGGGACTCGTCAACTTTGACTGCTCCACGTTATGGGTACGAGAACGTAGACACTTGACGGATGCATTGGATGTAACGCCTGAATTTCTGCGATCCAAACACGGTGATGCAGGCAAGTTTGCATTTCTGGCATCGTTCCCTTTCGTGACGGTCTCGATATCCCATATTTCCCCATGGACCCATCCCTGTTGTAATGATCAGGTACCGTGATCGACTACCGCAACTGGCACCTGGGCCTCGGAAGGCGGTTCCGCGCCCTCAAGCTGTGGTTCGTCCTGAGGTCTTACGGCGTGCAAGGTTTCCAACGGTATATCCGTCAGGTGAGTCTCCTCTCTTTTCGTCCTCTCTCCATCCTCTTTTCCGCTCACCAGTACATGTTCACATGTTTCCGATACCTTGCCATCTCTGAATCTCGTCCCACCATACCATGTATGTGCCCCTCCAAACGCAGACGATCCAACGGAGCGACACCTTTGTTTTGCTGATCAAACAATCCGTTCATTTTCGGCTCGTTACCCCGCCCTGTCTCTCCCTGAGCGTGTTCCGACTTGAACCCGCAACACCGATGTTTGCCTCGGCCCTCAACCTTGAACAACTCAACGTGCTCAATCGGGCATTCTACACACGCCTGTCCGTGCGGCCCGACGTCGCGTTTACCCAGACAGATCTGAATGGGATGATATGTACTCGCTGCGCTGTTGGGGCGGAGCGCACGGAGGAGGCAGATATCTTCCTGGCGTTTCAAGTGCTGTGTGAAGAGGCAAATAAGACGCTCGAGGTCTGGGATTGGGAGAGAGAGAATGTTTCCAGGACCGGGAAACTCTAGATGCTATCATCTAGACGAACAGGGACACACGTGGAAGGCCATCTAGAAACATACGGACCTACGGATCGGCGATCAACCGCTTTTTGGCTATGTACATAACATATAGACACGAGAGTCATTCCCAAGTCAACACAACAGCGCGACGTCAGACAGCTACAAAGCAGTGACAACGACTAAAACCCTTCCGAGACTTTGTAGCCAAGGTAAAGGTTCCGGGGCACTGAGAGCGTAGTTTGTGTCACTCCTCACTCCCTGATATTGCTTGTAGTCGCTTGCATTTCACCTTGTGGCCCACATGCCTTATGTGCACCTTTGTCATGCCTGTCATTGTTGGCATGAACACTGTATGTTACAACATTGGCCTGTATGAGAGCATCGGGAATAATTACTATTCCGTTATCAAGGGTATGAAATGGTATGCAAGCTGTTGTAAGGACGTGACAAGAAACACGCCAACACGTATTTCACCAGTGGGTTTTACCCAATACCTCAAACCAAATAACACAGATATCGTGTCACGAGATCAGGATATCACAGAAACTTGATGTTTTTCGAAGGATCCAAAACTACCCTCAGCCAGGTTATTGAGTGTGTCCTCTTCTTTGTCAAGTTTGCGGACAGAGAACCAGAAGAAGATCCCAGTGATACCCGCCAGGATGGCGACGGAGGTGTAGTTCTATACGAGTAAAGGATCGGTGGACAACGCTATTCGGGAACGAAATGGTTAGATTCTGGCCAACCATATGAAAGTTGCACTCAAGACTACTGACAGACGAAAGCCTCGCCGAGCGCAGCAGAGAGAGCGCTCATGAAGAGCAACAAGGACATCACAAGCGAGCGCATGTTCTTCGGAGCTTTGGTGAACGCATACTCGAGCCCGGTGATGGAGGCGAAAATCTCGCTGAACGCGATCAAGACGTATCTGAATCAACCGATCTATTAGTCCACCGACGATAAGGCTTCGGGTGCGTTGCTTACGATCCGGTTTGGATCCAGACGTTCAGGGGCGAGACGACTGGATTCCCTTGAGAGTCTACACAAGTACTTGCGTAATCGCCACATGCGTCCGTCCAATCGTCCACTCAACATGCCTGACTTGGAGTGTACTAATCAACTCGCCTTGTAAATGTAGTGCTGGACAACAGCTGCCCAAACCATAGCTGCAGTGCCAGTGGCAAAGCCCCAGGCAACTCTCTTGAGAGGTAGATTCTCGACGTCGTCAAGGTAGGGTCAACAATAACACGCTCGTCATGTTTCGTGGTAGCAATGAATGGTTTCGTGCGTCGATATTGCTCAGCGATCAACGGCGAGATATTAGACTTGAACCCGTCAGTTCCTGTACCCGTGACAATATGAACTATCCAAGTGATGCCTTCCCGTCGATAATACCGGGAATTGCAGATATGATCATGATGACATGTCCAAGTATGGCCAGAGCCACGCTCCAGCAAACAGTCTTGTAACGTCCCCAATAGGTGTCAGCAATGTAGGCGCCACCAATAGGACAGATAAATGACCAGCATGATCACGCTGCAGTGGGATAAGAATAACTGAAACCAAATGCCTACCAGAACTGATAGAATGTAGTCAATCTAGTAGACATCTGCTCGCCACCTCCAAACGCACCGGACTGCCCATTCGCCCAACCGGCACCAATGCGAGAACCGGGTGGAAGTGGTTGCTGAATGAAATTTACCTGTCGAAGTGGGTACCTAATCAGGGGGGATAGCGAATCCGGTATTTCAACATACAAAGACAGAGCTAGCACCTTTCGAATGGGTGATAATTGAGCGTCGACAGGACGTGTCACAAAGGACCGAATTTTCCTACCACAAAACTGATATTAGAGGTCGCAGACTCGTTCTCACTGGAAGACTGAAAAGCTTACCGAGAAACGCTCAGCCAACTCAACGACAACAATCACTACGACAAATGGTCGGAATAGATGTGTAGAAAGCAAGAGAGTCACTCACTGTATGCGGTCCACGGAAAGGTATCGGACACACGGCAGAGAGTGGCAAATTCTTTCCTCTGAAAGGAACTCGAGCCTCTCCCATGGGCGCTATCGTCGTGGTCGCCGACAGGCATCGGATCCTTCTTTCCGAGGGAGAAGGGGAGACGTCGGTCGTCTTCCGCCAACACAACGGAGTCCATAGCTATGGTTGAGATAAGTCCAGCCAATCTGCTAAACATGTCATCGGGTTGATGATCATGAGAAGATTAACCGGGTCCACGTGTACACGGTCAAACTGCTTCCCAGTCGTTCAGTGATCTTGAAAACGCCAAGCATAGTGACTTTGCATTGGATGGTGGCAATCGCGGAGAGCGGTTGAGTGAGGGTAACGTTAACCGATTATAATACCAACTTGGGGAACTCCCAACATTCATCCATTCGAAATTTATACTTACTGCGACCAGTTACGCTACTTGAACAATGCACATGCAAAGCCGAACAACGAGAACACACAAGAAACGTTACGGTCAAGACGAGGAGGCAAAAAAAAAACAACGAACGGATCCGGGCCGTGAGTCACTGGTCAGTGGCTAAGTCATTCGCGAAGGTTCTATCAATTCACCATGAAATACAAGTTGACGCTGAAGCGCTGAAGCGTGGTCGGGTGGCTTCATTTGTAGATTTTGAAGTGTTCTCGCAAATTTTGAAGTGAAGCCAATGGCTTTTGGAAGTGAAACTGAGTCTTCAGATGTCAGAAGTGAATGACTCGGATTCAGCGCCATTGAGGGTATTGAACACATGGTCCCAAGGCAATGACCTAGAGCTACTTTGAAGAATGTGGAACTAGTACTAATGGCCAGGTGACTCCTCTCCTTTCGTCCTTTCTCCATCCTCTTTCAGCTGACCAGCACATCTGATTCCTCTCCAACCCTCGTCCTACATACCAAACGCAGTCTGCAAATATCTTTGTCTCGCTGGTCAAGGCTTCAATCCGTTCATTTTCGGCTCGTCAACGCCGCCCTGTCTCTCTGAGCGTATTCCGACGCGCTTAACTGAGCGTTCTACACACGGTTGTCCGCGCGGCACGATTTTACGCGACAGATTTGAATGGGATCATTTGTATTCGGTGCATGGTGGAGGCGGATATCCTCCTGGCGTCTCGAGTGTTTTGTGGAGGTGGAATAGGACGCTCGAGGTCTGGGATTGGGAGAGAGAGGATGTTGTCAAGATCGGGAAACTGTAGATGCTATCATCCAGACGAACGGTGACACGCGTGGAAGGCCACTTCATTTTGGCTATGGACATACAGTAATACAGTCATTCACAAGAGCGCGACGTCAACTAAAACCCATCCGAGGTCATCGACTTGGGATGGTCATAAATAAGTAACCAAGGTTTCGAGGCATTGAGAGTGTAGTTCCATGTTCGGAGTTTGCGTTCGCTTTGGGATTGTCAGTGGGCAGTGGGAGTGACTTCATCCCTGTGTCCAAGCCGCCTCTCGTCTGGCACGTCGTTCTTCCCTCAGCGTCGCGATCTCATCCAGGGAGATGACCTTGAACGGCCACGTCAGCCAATTTCCACCAGATCGCATACTCGGAACATCCATGTCTTCCAATAGCTCGTCCATTGTTTGTGGCCACCTTTGACGTGCGCGTTCAGTCGAGGTGCAAACGAGAGCGAGAACGTAACCGATACCCACGACCAGAATGCGAGCCTGCTGCTAACGCTCTCGTTCGCCCACGACAGCATATCTGGGAATCGCTTCCTCATCCAGGCGGCGCGGAACACTGCCTCCGCCAGCGCCTGTTCATGCGTGGAAGGTAAGCGCATCTTGTCCCCAAGAAAGTACGACGATATCCAGTGCGCTGCCACCTCGTACCCATACCCATTGTTCGTAGTGAACTGTTCCATTTGTACGACGTGCAAACGTGACGGTGACGGTATGAATGAGAAAGATGTCGAGATACTTGTGGATAGTAATACTGCTTACCACCGCACCATTGATGGCAAAGTCTCGTTTAGTGATATTCTTCGCTGGGACGAGACCTCGATAGATCGACGATGCCCATTGGTCCCTCTGTGGATGGGTCGCTGGTGGTGAGACAAGCGTCTTGTAATGTCCCCATTCGTCAACGTCCGTCGAAGGAGGGTGCCTTCCTATACCGAGCTCTTCGATCGTTTGCTCTGAGGCAGTCATGAGCACTGACAGTATAAATAGACTAATAACTCACCACTGAAGATACTTGTCCAGGATGAAGAAAACCCAGTAGCAAGGATCACAGCATCCGCTCGAATCGTCTCCTCGTTCTGCAATATGATGGACTCTCCGTCTGAAGCGTAACGTTCCGCTCTCGTTGGAGCAATGAGCCTAATTTTTCCTTGATTCACGAGGGCATGGAAACCGTCCTTTCTCCCAGTTCCCTCGTCGTTTGTACGAATGCCCCAAAACACTGAGTGCGCATTTCGCAGAGGCGAATCCTTTGAAACCTTGAGCACTTTGAGCTGCATGTCGTTATTATCATACCGATGAACTGTAATGACAAACCACATACTGAGCTCCATGTTAAAAATGTCCAGAAACCGTGTGTGATCATGCTCCCGAGCGTGGTAGTGTGTAAGAAGCGTCTGATTGATGGTCATTCAGGATCAGCATTTGTTGCACCATAGTATAACTAACTCTAGACGCGTTCGTAGCTCGATGTGTGGCGAGAATATTCCAAGACACCTTGCAGTCGTGTTACTGTGAGCACAATGTATGTAAAGGATACCCTAAACATACCTGCTCTTCCTGAGCCAATCAGGGAGCTGGATCGGGTATGCCAGTACAGCATCCGTCTTTTCGAAAACAACCGTTGCCCTGATACCGTGACGAGCCAAATGAGAGGAAATGCTGAGCAACTGCTCGTGAGATCTACAACGGTATGAGACAGGCAACACTACTCACTCCTGCGCAGATTTCCCTCCGCCGACCACGACAACTGAGTAATCTGGGTTCACTTGAGCCTCACTCAGAATTTGATCGACGTGTGATGCGAACTCGGATGAGTGTGCGACTAGCTCGCGGAAGCCAGCCTGTTCCGCAGCCTTAGGCGACAAGCTCTCAGGAACGCGAGCTTGGCTGCATCCCTGTGGTCAAGCAAGGTAAAGGCACTGGAAAAGCGAAATACCCGGAAGCACAAACCCCAGTACACAAAACTATACGAACGTAACTCAACACCGCCTTGTTGCCTGTCTTGAGATCCAAGACTTGGACCTCCCAACCGGAGCCATCTTCTCCGCGCCGAATGTCCAAAATGTCCGTCTCGAATTGTATTTTTCCCGCAAGAAACGTATCGGAAAATGTTGCCATATAAGCGCGCATGTCCTCGCCAGAAAGGCGATTCCCTGCCTTCTCCTTGAGCATCGGAGGTGGCATTGGTAAAGGAGAGAACCTGAATTCTCCATGCACGCTACACAAACCGCAACCGCGTCGGACGCCACGGAGAAAGACTGCTTGCTGGGACTCACCTGTTAATGGACACGCCGGGATAAACGCGTTCTTTGGACCACACGCCTCCAGCAGACTTGTCGCGCGTTATAAGCTGCACGTTCTGAAATCCATCATGCAGGAGGGTGTAACCAGTGATCAACCCAGCAGCACCAGCACCTATGATACCGACACTCTGTTGACGGATGGAATCGGTTGCCTGAAGCTCGACCATGGTTTGGACGGGTGCAAACGAACAGCAAGCGGACTGTGATTTCTAGACCCCATCATTTATACACCTCGGGCATAAGATGGAATGTCCATCATGATATTGATATGCACCTGATATAACGCGACTGAAACACCAAATTTCAGGCAGGTTTCAACCAAATCTGGATTTCTCCCATGAAATTAGAAGCCTAGGGGTGTAATTATATCACAATTCAATTAAATGTGTTGGAGGATGTAATTGCCTCATGTTGCACATATTTTTATGCTTCTCGGAAACGTGTTGTCTGAACCGAACCGAATAAATTGTAAACTTGAAGTAGACACAAAAAAGCAAACGCACCATGCAATTGACGATATCAACAGCTCTTCCGAAGCTAGGAGCCTGGAAGCCAATCCTCTCGTAGCTATGCAGAAGGTCTTGGAGTGACAGGCTCTTGTCAAAATCTGGTCCTTGCACTGAGATTGGGGCGTCAAGAACATATTCTGACAGTTGAAGCAGAGCAACCGCAACAGCTTCAGGGATCTGGGAAACATGTTGTAGTGTTCGCGCGAATAGAGTACAGATCAACGAGTTCGGGCATCAAGCTTTCGACACCTGATGTGAGGAGCGGGTTTAAATCCAGACACAATATTCGGTGGCACCTTGGTGCTGTAATTGAAGACTTCTTTCCAGGTTCCAAATTGGGAGGGACGACAATACATACTACCGTTGGCAAAATCGTACACCGCCTTCGTATGATGGCTACCTATGTGGCAGAGTGTAATTTACATCATCCATTCGATTCACTCACCTGACAGTCCCGTTCAGTTATGGTACCGCTCCGGGGGGGCAGGTTAGGCGACGCAGTATTCGCGATTGAAGCATGGGTCTGTCTGCCTCCTATTCGCCAGATGCGGGACAACATGATGCCTTTTATGATGACGGTTCGCTGTGGTCAGGGTCACAATTACCTCAGCGTTCTGCGTAACTTCAACATCAACTTCGAGCCCTGATAGTATTCCAAGTTCAAGCTAGGTTAATTACCTTGTGGCAGCTTCGGAGTCGCGACAGATGTGTCGTTTTATGCTTCTCTGTGTTGTTCGTTTCCGAGAGAGAGCGATAAATATTGTTCCATCGGTTCGTTGCGTCACCGAGCTATGTGCAACCGTCCGCGGACATAACGTTCTATGCGTGCCAAGAACTAGGGGGCAACGCTTTGCAGTTGGTATGAAAATTGGGATCTGAGATTGTGTGGCGGATGATGATAATGCAAACGAAAAGTGCGGATGTACCTAGTGACTCTCTAGCCAATTTGGTTGCACCTAACGCCCAGGCCCATCCATGAAACTTGTGATGCCCGGCGCAAGTAACTAGTCGATGACAAAACTATCTGCCTAACTCCGTTCTGCGACCATAGCGGCTACTCGCCCAAAAAGCGGCGACGTTTTATGGTCAACCCATGAGTGACGGAGGGTGGGTGAGTGCACGAGTTAGTCGGTGAGCAAACGAGAGTGAGTGTGGGAGGTGTCGACACGACACACAAACGATTGCGCGCGGCAGGCGAGTGCCAGTGGGGACTGGGGAGGGGGCAGACGGTGAAGGTGGTGTGCGAGTAATCGCCCTCGCGAGCAAATACGAATGTGTTCTACTATCTCGTAATGCTGCGGACACTGGTATCAAACCGGCGCGCATTGTTTCCTGGCCGTGTTGTTCCGTACGTGATGGTCAATTCGACGATACAAACACGAACGCAAGTGCACGATCCTGCATTCGTATTTGCACCGGCAGAGGCAGGTGAAGTGGAGGTGGGTCGGACATTGAGAATTTCAGAGTATGCAGTGTGAATAGTAAACATTGGCCTGGTCACAGTGTAGATTAGTAAATAAGCGTCACGTGAGATACGGCTCGCGCGTTAGCCTCGTGGTCTCGGAGTGACACAACACACGGAGCAGTGGCGAACTCAACGTTCTCGACGACTTCCAACCATGAAACGACACCAGTCTTCAAGGGCATCGTCCCCGACGCCGACCACCTTCTCTGGAATTTCCAACTACCGCACTGAATCGTACCGCCCATTGAAGGATCAGGGATCCATGCCAGCGATGCCCTCGTTCGATTCCAAGGCTATTGCGAGGACTCATTACAATGAGCTACAGCAATATCTCGTATCATACCTCGCCAAATGTCCGTACGACTCACTGACGTCCATTGACCCCTGGGAGCTTATACCGATCTTGCAGCACCGCCGAATGCTCGCTCGACTGCGCGTCAGAAGCTTACCCGGCTCACGAAGCAGCAATTCCAAGAGCTATCCACTGATGTATATGATGAGCTTGTTCGCCGGAAGGTGAACACACCAAAGAACGAAAGTGCGTGTAATTGGTGAATACTATGATCTTACAGTGCCCATCCATTCTCGAACCCAGTACCCTGTCTACCTGCACGCGACGAGTTTCATCCAAAGAGGAACCAGGCCCGACAGAAACTCGCCACACTTCCAACCCCTCGATTTGAAGATCTATCATCTGATGTTTATTTCGAGCTATCGCGACGTTACCCTGAGTTTAAAGAGGAGGTCGGTGGGGTTTCCGGCTTATATCACCTTACTGATTTGCCACATTCTCATCTGACAGGACGGAGCCGGGATAGCTCCTGTCGGTTCTCCGGGATCGGCTTATGACGATATACCTTCGCCAGAATTCCACGCTTCGCCTCGGTCGGATGCTCCTACCCTCCCTCCAGCTTCTCGGATAGCACGTGCTCCTGATGAGAGAGGGATGGATAATGGATACGAATCTCATCTACTGGGCCGGCGCCCTTCGGAAGACGGGTTCGGGAGACACCGATTTAGCGACGATGAACTACCACCTAGACGTAGCGACGACGCCTACGGATCAGATACCAATCCTTATGGACCCGGTTCTCGAAAAAAGACGTCCCAAGATATTACACGTGGACCAATTCCGGACTTCGGTCGCCGGCCGAGCGCATCGACCAGCATCCATAGCGACTCTACGGGAACAACAAACGCTCAGAGTGCGACCGCAACAAGTGGTATGATCATCCCCAATAAGAGTACGATCGCAGAGGAGGACATCGAGGTACCGTATGGTCGCGAAGAGATGCGAGACAGTTCGGTCATGATCGTTGGTGATCGCAGCAGAGACGGAGATGGGGATACCTACGGTGCGGTAGATGAAGAACATGAACACGAGGGCCCCTCCCTGGGTGGCTTGAGCGCACTAGGCGCGCGACTAAGGAGTCAAGGGTCAGGAGACTTCCTGGAGGATGAGGAGGGAGGTGGGGCAAGGAGCGGTGACGATTACTCTGATAAGGTCTCGCTTGGGCGGGCGTCTGTGACATCTGATCGGTCGGCTGGTCTTATGAGGAGCATAGGTGGGCGAGCTAGTGTCGGGGGAGAGGATCACGAGCGGTTAAGACGGGAGTATGAATTCAAGATCGCGACGATGCATGGCAGGATCGTGACACTGGAGCGAGACCTCGGAAATGCAGAACATCGAGAAAAGGAATTGCGGGATGGCCATCAGCGGATCAAACTACTGGAAGAAGAAATCGACGGTTTCCGCAAAGTGAGTTAGCATCGTAACTGGATCCCGTTTTGTGTTGACTATCCGTGTAGCGTGCCGAAGAACACGGTTCTGCAATGAGAGCACTGCAGAAAGAGCTCGACGAAATTCGTGATCTGCGAGCTAGAGAGAAAGAAAGGGAAACGAAGCGGGCTAAAAATGACGAGGAAGAGCTCCAAATACTCCGAGACCGCCTTGAGCACCTCGAGGATGAGCGTGACGGTGGTTTGTCACAGGTCTGTCCTTTCAATTCAGTGCTATCTTCTGTGTCTGACCTTTCAATAGGGTGACAATGAAATGATTGAACAACTCCGTTCGGATATGGAGGGATTAATGATTGAGTTGGCGGATCTGGGCCGTCGGAACGACGAGTTGATGACTGCGAAAGATGCCGACCTCACGGTCATTCACGATCTGGATAATCAGCTGAAAGAATACAAACGCAAGTACGAGCTGGCGAAGACTGAACTGAGAAGTGTTAAAGGCAAGCCTTCTTTCTGCATTCCATCTGTGCTGATCCCGAGAACCTTTCTGTTCATTCATAGCCACTTCTCAGTTGTACACACCAGCTCCTAAGATGGACGATCAGATGCCCATGGCTTCGGATGGTGGGCTGGTCGACATACACGTCACTGCCTTTGTATCAGGAATCGACAGCCTTCTGGCAGCAGGACGGCTAAATGCCCCGACGCGCGTCCTCATTCCTATGAAAGCTGTTGTGAACTCTGCCTCTGCGATCATGGAAGATGTCCAAACATACGAATCACGGCCTACACGTGTCAACGTTGACATTGACAATCTCCGCTATCTTCGTGAACGTCTCGAAGCAACCCTTTCTAACCTCGTGGTCGCAACCAAAACACACGCCATGAGCTCTGGGATGTCGCCCGTCAGTCTCCTCGATGCTGCTGCGAGCCACGTTTCTGCGACCATCACAGAGATATCTAGGAACATCTACATTCGGAAGGCCACACGAGCCGAACAGGAAGAATTCTCGGTCCCTCCGCTGGCTTCACAGCATCTGCCATCCCTTCGCTCCATCGAAGAGCTGCGGTCGGGACACGAGCGCAAGTCGTCTACCGCGAGCTCGAGGCGCGGAGAAGGGGAATCGCCAGCTGTCAGATTCATGGACCGGGGAGGAGCATCGTCTTCTGAGCCTTCGAGTTCTAGCACGAACTCGCCTCCTATATTCGACAAATCACCCATTCCTAGCAATGGAGTCATCAGTGACGACTCTGCACCACCAGAAGATGCATGGTCTGAACTCAGGGTACGTTCGCAGTCGTAATTCAGGGCTGATGCTGACTTGCGCCGCCGTGCCTGGCTGTCAAACAGACCTATCTCGAAGCCCAGACCGAATCCATCGTATACGCCATCCAGAGTGTACTGTCTGGCGTACGCACACCGATACCGGCACCGACACTGAACGAGAACCTGACGCAGATCATCACGATCGTGTCCAGCATCGTCGCCGTTTGCAGCGGCAACCTTCCTCCTGCTTTCGCGCAACAAGGCGCCGAGATTTTGGAGCAACTGTCTGAACACGCCAAAAAGCTCCAGGACGTGCAAGCGCTACCGGAAGTGACGAAAGAATCGAGGCAGATCATGGCCAAGTCCAGTTTTGCGGTCGCGAATGCGATGAAGGGTTTGATGAAGCTTGGGGAGCGGTAGGTGAGGTGCCCAGGTGGACAATTTGTATGATTGCCGTTGTGTTTCTCTTTCTTTGTTGTTTACCGTCTCAAACCGACCATGCAGCAGCGCGTTCACGGGTGATCGTATTCTTCGTATGTCAGTAATATCCTTAGTATTTTTGGCTGATGTCCTTCCCGCTATGTTATACCCCTCCACTTGTTACCATATTACTACACCACATGTCCCCCGTTCCTCTGTGTTCAGTGCAGACTTTAGCAAGCCTCGAGGGCCTCACTTTGTGTTGGTACGGATGGGTGAACCTTTGCACGTTGGTTGCGAGCACAGCTTCGTTTTCCAGTTCATCCCCTCTTTAAAAGCGAAAGTCTCATTACAACGTCTCTCAATTTGGACCTACGGTCTGACAGCGGCCATCGAATTCGCCGTCGAGGCTTGAGACAGTGCGAGGTTTGAAAGAGCGACCATTGATATTGTTCGGACGATGGTGGGTACGACGGAGAGGAATTTGATTGCACTGGCTTTGCAACATCAGAAGAGGGTCGATCTGATCATCATGATACGCTACGCAAGACTCGGATCATAGAAGCTCATCTAATCAACAACGTTACGTCCAAACGACCCTTTGCGCCGGATCCGTTCTTCTCTCGATTTCAGTTTCAGCGTCATGTTTACGCCTCTCAGCGCCTTCCACACCCTACGCTAAAAATGTACCGTCCTGGTAACAGCGATCTAATGCGTACATGACTGCTACAGCTTTGCTTCCTCGACAATAGATTACACCCACATCCATGTTCATCCACTACATATATCACGTACCATTAAAACGGTCAAGCAACTCTTGAATGTCTTGCGCAACCTTGTCCTCGTCGATAGCCTCACTCGCATTACCCCCAGGTGCCGTCCCCGCCTCTTTCGACGCGTCCCCTCCCAACAGTGGCTGCATCGATTCCCAAAATTCAGATTCGACCACCATCACCCCCGCGCCATGCGTGGCACCACTGCCGCCTATCTCATCCTTGTCTGCGCCCCGTCCCCCACGCTCCACGAGGGTCGCAAACGCCCTTTCAAGCGCAACGGCGTCGGATCCACTGTTGCCCTGACCCTCCATCGCCCTAAATTCACCGTCGGTGTCGGCGTCTGCATCGTCGGAGAGCCAGTTCGAAGCAGAGGACGGTGGAAGCGACGACATGTCCCCAAAGACGGCGTCTGAATCTGATAACCAGGTGGCATCTGAGTCGGCCAGGAGTGGTCCTCCTTCCGTGTCAGTCAGCCATGCTTCCGTCTCGGTGAGCCACGCGCTGGCCTCAGAGTCAGTAAGCCACGAGGCTGTGCATGCGCCATCAGAGAGCCAAGTTGCGTCAGTTGCACCCTGAGGTCCATCGGAGTCGCTCGCAGAAGGCAGAAGAATGTCGGAATCTGGCACGATAAGGTTGTTTACGGTCGGAGTGTGGAAATTGCTATCATGGTGCTTTGCGGGGCTTGAGAACGCACTGGCTGGGAGAGGTGAAGAAGGTGGCAGGGGACTAGAGGTATATTCCTCTTCCGCTTTTGAGGCATCGCCGTTGAAGGTGATATCCCGCAGTTCACTTGTCCCACGACCATCGTCTGCGTTCGGATGACTGGGACTACACCGCACTGGAGGAATCGGCATGTCCTCCCCAAGGAGCGCGTCGTCCAGTTTGCATCTGAGCATATCTTCTTCCTTACAACCCTTGTCTGGTTGAACATTCTGCTTGTCTGATGGAGATCCCTGTTTTATGATCCCAGAACCCTCGGGAATGATTGGAGTTAAACCTCCTGGCACCTTGGAATACACCTGTTTTTGTAGGTGCGGTGTTCGCAGCGCACAGGGTGAAGGTGGAGGTAACAAGAATGCCCTTGTTCCCATCCCCACGAACGTCTGAGGCGTACGAATGGCCAAGCTCGGCGACGCAAACTGCGGGTTTCTACCAGCGCACAAGCTCCTAGGCGTCTGATGATTGCCGCTATTGTGCTTAGGTGTCTGCGGGACACTCTTCCGGGGCGATTTCCTCGCGCCAGAATGGCGAAGCGCAGTGGGGGAACGCGGTGTGAATGCAACCCGGGTCAGAGATCGAGTGACGCTGGGAGTGGTTGGGGTGAACAATGATCCTGGATCTTGACCGGACGGCGTGAATAGCGAGCAAGAGCCAGACTTGTTAGGCGTACGTTGTTGCGCTGATCCTGAAGAGGTAGGTTTCCTTGGTGGTGTGCTCGGAATGACTCGGGGCGCGAGTTGGCAGTGCGACTGTGGCGGGGACGACGGGATGGGTTCCACTGCATCAGACGCGAATACGGGCAGAGAAGGCAATGGAGGCGGTGGTAGGCCAGCGCTCCGCGCAACAGTCGACGATGGATGCAGTGTCCGTAGTTTTGTATCAGTTGCGACAGCTTCATCGTCCTCGTCAGAAGATTCTTTAGAAGGACGTTCTCCACCATGGAGACGTTTGCGTTTCGCCTTCGCAGCTTCCCGCCGCCTTAACGACACTTCGACCTTCTTGGCTTCTCGCTCTGCCCGTTGGCGAACCAGTGCTTCCGCGGACAGCCGTGGAAGCATAGCGGTACTGGTACGGGCCCACGCAGGCAGGACGAAGTTTTTGAGGAGACTCTTCGCCGGAGCCGCTGTTGAAGTAGACGGATCTGGTGGTGCACATGCCAACGTGGTGGTGGACGACAAGACAATGTTGGAGACGGCTGCGCCCGGAACTAGAGGAGGTTGGCAAGTCGAAGCGGGCAGCGAGGAGGCTACTAAATCAGACCTGAAAAGAGGACGAGGGGGGGATGACTGGGCATGCCTCGTTGACACCGACTTGGCAGATTGCGATGGAGCCGCCTGCGACGCATTCGCGGACGTGTCTGCCTCTGAAAACGCAGGATGTCATGAGCGGAAGGAACGAGCCGACGGAAGACAAGGTATGAAACCCATACACGTACCTAACTTACGTCCCGAGGATGACCGTTTTCGGACCTGTGCGTTCTTGCGTGCTTCATGTTCTGCCATGAACTCATTGAGAGTACGTCTGCGTTTGACCGAAGTTGTATCCGATGCGATTCCATTCAAGGATATAGTCCCTGGATATTCTGTCTTGGACTTTGATGGACCGGAAACAAGTGTGATTGACTGATTCCCACTTTTGTTAGTGGTCAAAGGTGCTGGGTGTCCATGCGTTGAAGAGCTTGAAGAACTGATCCGTAGGCAGGGACCCGAGGTTGCTATGGCACGCATGGAGCCTAGCATCGAAGGCAGTCGCACCGATGGTAATGACACCGACTTCGTTCCACCCGTGGGCGAAGACTGGACTCGTTGTCTCGCAGTCAAGGTTCTTCCTGAACTAGATGTACGCGTCATGGAAGGTGAAGGAGAGGGAGGGGACATTGGTATAGACGAGTGGGCTTGACCCTGAATGTATTCACCCAGTTTCCGTTTACGCGTTCTCGATGGGGTGAACGTTCCTGGCATATCCAAAGCATGCGAGGTGGTCACGTTTCCCCTTTCCGTCCGCTCCTTCGAGGTCGGTGTCTCCGCTTCAGGTATTACTGTCAGTGTTGACTCAAGTGCCACGGACGGCGTCGACACGTGAGACGATACCGGGGCTTTCTCCTGTCTGGAGGGCAGCGTGCTCACGGACAGAGGTGAGGAATCCACACCCTGCCTACTAGGCACTGGAGATTCTTGATTGGTTGTAAGTGGTGACATATCGTGGTCGCTCGCAGTCAGCTCCCAGGTACTTGGTTTACAGAATGCGGTAGTGTCAACGGTCGAAGAGTCAAGAATGACGATATCTGAGTCTCCGTCGTTATGCTCATCACCCGTGTTGCTTCTTCCGTGAAGTGGTTTTTTTTCGGTGGTCTGCTCCCCGCTACTTGCGGAGAGCCCCGTGTTTGTCGCCACAAGCTGCAGTAAATGAGGATTAGTAGCAAACAGTCCTTCCAGCGCAGACAGGAGAACCGCTTGCTGCTCAGGGGTAGTATTCGTTGCCGTGTGACCGGAGGAAGTAGATGGGATTGCGGATAATATTCCCAGCAGCGGGTTAGGTGTCGGATGAAAGTATGGCTGGGCATGGGGTTGAACTTGGGCGCACGACTGAGTTTGGTTTTGACCGAACGGATAGGATTGCTGGTCGAAAGGAGGCTTTCCTGTTGCACCACCTTCTGGCCCCCCCGTCGTTGTATGGCGCGTCAACGGTGCACAGATAAATGGTGAGTACGTAGGTGGAGCCCGCGGAGCTTTGGATTTGGCCCCTTGCTTGGACCTTCTCCCTACTTCCTGTTTAGATTCGGATTGAGTCTCTACTACTCTCGACGAGCTTGCCCCTGCATCATGGATTCCGTCAGTGACTAGGCTGAGTTTCCGTACGGATTTGTATTACCAGAGGGAGAAGAGGCGCGGGCTTGTGGCATAACTTTTGACTTCGAAGAGGTCGACCCTTCGGGACGACCACGCGCACGTCGTGGGGGGCCTATGTAGAGTTCCGGAAAATCAGCTGAACGGGTCAGAGTTTGCCGTTCCTGAGTAGTAGATAACCAGCTTATCCCAGCAGCTTGGGGAGGTAGATTTTGAAGTTGAGACGGGCCAGGCGCGGATATCGAGCCCAACGAAGGGTACGAGTGGAATGCAGGTTTTGGCATGCGCTTGGTCTGTTACGAAAAAGAAATGTTATGAGAATTCGTGAAAAAATTAACCAGTCGAGACGAAGCTGCGGCGAAACATGAAAATGAATGAAACTCACCTCTCGAAGTGCGAAAACAACTTCAAGCGCCAGCGAGGCATGCGGGATGATTGTGCCAGTGACAAAGACATTCGTCGAATCGTTCGACTCGAGAGCCCAGGACATAAGTCCAAGGGCAACCGCCACACCAGGAGGAGAACTGGTCTCGTGGGACGCTTGCGCCAGACCCGTAGGTAGGGGCTGTGCTTCAAGGGGATCAAGAACATAGAGAGAGAAATCTCGTGCCGAGTCCTGCAGGAGTTCAGGACTGCCCTAGTGTGAGAAACCTCCTGGTAGAAAGGGTGATCTCAGAGTCAGCACTCACCTCGAATCACACACCACCGCAAGGCATGCCTTGAGTGGGGTTCGTGCATAGGTAGGTTCATTCTCAGCAGACTGTGTAGTGGCCTCAGTGCATGTGATCGCTGGGACTTGTGATAAAGACTTGGCCAAAATATATTGCGGATTGTTGTTAACCGTGTACAATACACGCACTGTTCCACATCCAATCAGAGTCAACAAGAAGTAGGACATCAACCCTAAGCTGGCACTCACGAAAAGCTTGTAGCGTTCTGGCTTCCATTAAATCGAATCTAGACGGTAAGTATTGATATCACAATATCTGTCATCTGAGTATGGATTGGCGGAGACATGTGGAGGTCAATAGGTCAACGTGTGGCCCGGGAAAGTCTGGTACGACGCGGCTGTCACATGTGACAGGACGCGCTTTGTGTCACAGACAACCTGCTTACTAAGCTGCGTCGACATTCCCTTGCGTTGAATACACTGGCAGTACGAAAAAGCGGGGATGATACATTCTTCAAGATGTGTAGTAGTGCTCTACAGAAGATGGAAAGATGGCAGCGTACGGACCATTTAGTCCAAGGTTCACGCGGTCTGGTTACTGTCATGATCTAATTCGAGCCATGACTGAATTTACTATCCTCCGACTCGGAGTCAGCCCGTTCACCATATTGTAGTCGAGTCCGGTCATCTTCGGTGGCCGTAGAGGATTGCTCACGGTTCGAGTCCAAGGCGAAAGTCGTGTCATGTCAATACACTGAGCTCAATGGGGTCCACTGTGCATAGTGTGCGCTGCATTGGTGAAATACAGATCCCCTATATGTCAAGAAATACTTCAATGTCAGCCGCGGACAAGACATGTTGACCCAGAGCCCGACCACGCGGCATGACACTCAATGTTCGGTGGAGGCAGGTAACTGCAGTCTCTCTCTACAGAGCTTCGCGACGACTTCACCATTCAGCGGTATGCTGTTCCCCTGAAACCCATCTGGATATTTGACCGGTGGCATGTCGGGGTGCGTGAACGTCCTACCAAGTCCAAAGCGTGCGTACGAGAACGGTAGTTCAAGTGACGTCGTCAAGGTGAATGGACGATGCGATACAAGACGATAGTACGCACTCGTCGTTCCAAACACCATAGTACGCCTTCCCGAGCGCTATCGTAGTGTACTCGTAGTCGTGTGCGAACCCGCCGGGGTAGAAGAACTCGATCACCGTCGATTTTTGGGAGGGTTTCATCCACAAGAGGGAGGTCAATCCGTTACCATGCACACCCATCATGATCTGTTCCATCGGCAGGCCAACCAGGTCAATCGGACGTATCTTGGTGGTCGCTTGAAAGCCGTGCACTCACCGTCGTCCGCCCGGCTAGCCTAAACTGTTCCGCATGGGAGAGTTTGTCCATACTGACGACATTTACCTCAACCCCATGCTGATCACGCAGCTTATACAACTCCTGCACAAGCTTTTCGTGGTCCTCCAGGATCAGCTTACGTCGGCCCCATTCCTGACGTGAAACGTATGTGATGACATGTTTTGATCCTTCATCAAAATCCTGGTCTAGGCCACTAAATTTTGTCACAGCACCACGGATCGTGGCCCACCAGTGCACGCTTCCCGGCAGTGCAAACGCCTCGGACGCGGGGCGCCTCGTATTCGGGAAGGCGTCACCGGTCATCGCAGCTGCACGATCGGAGAAAATGACACGATCGAGAATCACCGGCCGCCCCATCAACGCCCTGTCTTGCCAATCTGCGGAGTATTCAGAAGTTGCGGAGGGGAAGGCACTGCGGAGAATCCATTGGTTCAGCGAGGCGTAGTCTCTCCAATGGTCGGCGTCTGCGTGGACAAACCAGGTACGACGTAGGGCGGGAAGCGAAGACGATCCATCAGCTGAGATGGAAGGGTCTAATGAAGAGTACGTCCGCCAGAACCCAAGGAAGAGCTCGGCAGTCCAATGGTAGTAATGTGCAATACTAAGAATGCAGCAACTCAGTAAGGTAATGCGTCGCAGTCATAATAAGCGTACTATTGTGGCGGATCGTTGACGATCCACTGAGTTGAGTGTCAGATGAGGTACGTTTGCTGTCAAGAATCACGCACCGTAATCCCATCCATAAGATCTGCACTGGTTCCAAATAGTTCTCCTGCTTCGTCGAGGGTGATAACGCGAAGTTCGCGGTCAGTTGGTATACGGGCTGCGACGGACTCGGCATCGTTGTCTATCCTGACGCCCGTCGACGTGATGGACTTGCGATCTGGAACGGACTTTTGGTCGCCAGTGACGATAAAGACGGTCCCGTTCAGCAAGAACAGGTTGTCAAATATCGTCCAGCCTAGAATCCAGGGGTCAGTAGTAAATCGGGTTGTGAAACGGGTCACGCACCAGGGACATGAGAGACTATGGTCGTTGATGGCACTTGGTTGGAGGGCCACGTTGAACGCGTGCGCCAATGCTCAGATTCGGTAGACGGGACTTCAACGCCCTGCGAAGTAGACTCAAGATCAGAGTCATGCTTCTGGAAAACACTTTCCGAAACTAAGCGCAAAGCGTGTGACTCCCGAACATCAATGGCTGTTCTAGGTAGCGAGAGCAGTACGAAAAGCAGAAGAGCGATGAGAAGGCATTCGCGTTTCGTTGGCACTGAGGTTGTGTGCTTGAGCATCTAGTATCAAGGTCGCCAGACGGTGGTTGAGAAGACGAGGGGCAAACTGAAGCGAACAATGTTAAAATGAACGGCAGTGGCGCTCTGTAAGTTCTCAATGTCGCTGATACGGCGGGTTATCATACACCTAGGCTATGCTGTACGAACCTAATGGAGGTAAATTGTATAAATACGTGTCCGATATTACGCAAGGACAAGGAACGTACTCGCTATCGTGGTGAGAGTAGTATCACCGCACACCGGAGTTGTAAACACTTTTTTGGGCCCGTTCGGCAGCCCTCCGTTTTCGCTCGTTTGCGTCCGTTTCGTTTCACCCCACCGTTTGCAAACGGACGTGAGCGAGCCAAGACGAAAGGACCTGGACCATGTCCTGTGCGGCCGAACTGCCCATGAGTACAGTAGACCAACGGCATCAGATGATGATCAGGTGACACATACGAAGCCCTCCAAGGCATCAAGAAGTGAGGAGCCTTATCATTCGGAGTATCTTGTCTCGTGTTGTCACTAGGCTGTGCTTGCTGGACCATTACTGTAATGACAGTCTGAGTAGATGGAGTACAAAAGGTAGACTAAACGAGAGTGTGACAGCTGTCTTGAAACGAAATAGGATGTGCGGCACTGACTCGACGCGGTGCTTAACACGAAACGGACGGAGGGCTGCCAAACGGGTCCAACTTTTTATGTTACACATAGACCTTGCTGGAAAGAGAAGTGCCTGAGTAAAAATTTTCAAGACAAGTGAGTAACATCGGAGACTAGCTATTGTACAAAAGATGGCGATTTGAGGCATGCAGTTTTGGCGTTCAGCAACACCGGTTCGCAAGGATTGCTGGGATGTGATAAGAGGGCGTTAAGCAGCTGCCAAGGGCCCACAGCAAAGTCAATTGCGATGGTGATAGGAGCTGGTAATTTTTTCATTGGCTCCAGCTCACATGACTGTGCGAATCCGCGCTGGGTCCAAAATGTTTACCAGAAGTCATTCCTAGGTCCGTTTGCCTCTTAGACGGGGTTGGCGTGGCACCAGACTATTCTCAACCACTCAACTGGCAACCTTGATACTACATGCTCAAGTCCACAGTCTCAGCGCCAACGAAACGTGAAATTTTTCTCATCGCTCTCCTACTCCTCGCACTGCTTTCGCTGTCTAGAGCAAGCATTGGCGTTCGGGAGTCACGCGCTTCACGCCTAGTTCCGGAATATGTTGTCCAGAAATATAACTCTTTTCTCGACTCTCCTTCGCAAGACAACGAAATACCATCTACCGAATCCGAGCTCTGGCGCACGCGTGTAACGTGGCCCTCCCTGGAAGTGCCCTCAACGACCGTAGTTTCCCACGTCCCTGGTGCGCGAACCGTTTCACAAACCGACTCATTACCAACCCCTGGATTCAAGGCTGGACGATATTTGATAACCTGTTCTTGTTGAACGGGACCGTCTTTGTCGTTACTGACGACCCAGAGTCCGTTCCAGATCCCAAGACTATCACGTCGAAGGGCATTAATATCCTCAACGGTCCGGAGGCTGTCGCAGCCCGTTTACCAACTGACCGCGAATTTCGTATCATTACGACCTACGAAGCACAAGAACTATTTGGAACCAGTGCAGATCTTATAGACGGAACTACGGTGCGTGATTCTTGACAGCAAATGCATCTCATTTGATACTCACTCCACTCAGTGGGTCGTCAACGATCCACCAAAATTGTACGCTTATTATAACTACGACACCACACCTTGCTGAATCACCGCGTTCTTCTCAGCATCACACATTACTATCATTGGGCTGCTGAGCTCTTCTTCGGGTTCTGGCGGACGTACTCTTCATTAGACCTTTCTATCTCCGCTGATGGATCGTCTTTCCTCCCCGCTGTACGTCGTATTTGGTTCGTCCACTCAGAGGCCGACCGTTGGAGAGACTACGCCTTAATGAACCAATGGGTTCTCCGCAGTGTCTTCCCCTCCCTCACTGCTGAATACGCCGCAGATTGGCAAGACCGGGCGGAGATGGGGCGGCCAATGATTCTCGATCGTGTTGTCTTCTCGGATCGCTCAGCTGCAATGCACGGTGAAACCCAAAGGGAATCAGGACGCACTGCGGCCGAGGCGTTTGCACTGCCGGGAAGTGTGCACTGGTGGGCCACGATCCGCGGTGCCGTGACAAAATTTAGTCGGCTCGACGAGGGCTTTGATGAAGGATCAAAACCAGTCATCACATACGTCTCACGTCAGGAATGGGGCCGACGTCAGTTGATCCTGGAGGACCACGAAAAGCTTGTGCAGGAGCTGTACAAGTTGCGCGATCAGCATGGGGTTGAGGTGAATGTCGTCAGTATGGACAAACTCTCCCATGCGGAACAGTTTAGGCTAGCCGGGCGGACGACGGTGAGTGCACGGCTTTCAAGCGACCACCAAGATACGTATGATTGACCTGGTTTGCCTGCCGATGGAACAGATCATGATGGGCGTGCATGGTAACGGATTGACTTCCCTCGTGTGGATGAAACCCTCCCCAAAAGCGACGGTGATCGAGTTCTTCTACCCTAAAGGGTTCGCGCGCGACTACGAGTACACCACGCGATTACTGGGGATGGTACACTATGGTGTTTGGAATGACGAGTGCGTACCGCCGTCTTGCGTCGCTACGTCTATTCATTTTTTTATGATGTCACTTGAACCGGCACGCTCTGGACTTGACAGGACGTTCACGAGCCCCAAAGTGCCGAAGGTCGCCTATCCAGACGGGTTCCAGGGGAACAGCATACCGCTAAATGGTGAGGTTGTCGCGAAGCTCTGTAGAGAAAGACTGCAATTACCTGCCTCCGACGAACATTGAGTATCATACCGCGTGGTTGGGTTCTGGGTCAATATTTCGTCCCCACGGCTGGCGTTGAAGTATTTCTTTGGCCTATAGAGTATCCATATTTCACCCAGATAGTGCACACTACGTGCTGTATACCTGGTGATGCAACGGTTAGCACTTCGTATCCTTGGCCTTAAAGATGACTGTCTCTGGCTTCGAGATCGTTGTGTATGTTGTGGACGAATAGGATTGCTTACCAATTTCGTCCAAACACGGCAGGCGCAAGTTCGGTAAAGTGACCAAATTCGAAACGAAAAAGCAGAAAGACTTCAAGAGGTCCGTGGTGCGTTGTAGTGTATATATACAGTGCCAGTTGGTAGGCCATACCGCCGTATGCACGCCCCGCAAAAGTGTCAGAAGAGGACCGTTGTCACGATGTCATCGGAGCACATCGGCGCCAGCCCAATGTACACCATGCATTTCATTCGTTTCATTCTAGATCTGACACATTTGTCCGATACTGGTATCGGTATCATTCTTACTTGACCTCCGCTCATCCCCCTTCAGGTTTAGCACTGCGTTCGTATCATTTGTCAAAAGCCCCCTCGGACGAGCTGACTTTTGATGAGATCACCTGCATGTAGTTTACAAACCGCGATATGATTTATATACATACATTTGATTTTCTGCAGTCATATGGTATACTTCAAATTGTGGTGTGACCGGCGTACTTTCCGTGTCTATTGCTTTACTAGACTCGCCTTAGGTGAGCTCATTGACAGGCGTTGTCGAGGCGCAGCGGCTAGCGAGCCGCGCATGTCAACGCACTGGTAGCCATATATACTGTAGTAGCCGATCACCCAATGGTGCCGACTCTTGTGAGTCTTGTCCGCCGTGCATTCGCGCCAAGGGCTGCTCTACTGAGGCATATTTCAGACGACGGGACTTTTTGCTTGACGTCGCGACAAGCCATACACAATTGAGACGTCATGAGGCGTTACTGTGCCTCAAAATCTTGACAGAAAAATTCCAGCATGTTGGTATCTTGACCGCGATCACTGTATCAGTCATGCCATCATGATCCTACCGGATGTCGAACCGATTCAGGTCATGAGGGATTCACTGTCAAATGGGTATATTTCTGACTCGTCATGAGTGCTTGGTATCATCGTATCTATTAACGGTTATCTAGTTCTAAGGGACTCTGCTTCGTCTTCTTGGTGAGTTGCAACGTTCTTGACCCTGCTTTGTCAAAACATTCATGTCAGGTTGATTAGTGAAGCATTTTCTACGCCCTTGGGATATGTTACGACAGCTTCTTGTGCGTGCTGGTTTGCTCAGGAGGAACGTTCCCTGTGGTTCCAACGAGTCGGGTGGAGAAGAGTTCAAGCTCCCAAAGATGGCTTCTCTGGTCATTGTGATCGTCTACAACATAATGCTGCAGGTACGCGGTTACACCATACTAGTACACGGCTCCATGGTGTAACATTTTCCCGGCGAAAGGTCTCCTTCTTCATCCTTATCCCTTCCTCAAGCGAATATACAGGATACTTGGGCGGAAATGCAACCTTCTCTGGTGTTGTCATCGGCATACCAGCCTTATTTGGTGCCATTGCACTCATTCCAATGACGAGATATGACAAAGGCAGACCACATTCGTTTTCGTAGCCGAAATCCAATGTTAACGCTGATCCATGTGTAGGACGATACGCTGCGGCATTGCAGATAGGATGCTTCGCAGGAATTCTAGGGCAAGTCGCATATGCAATCGCATATCGTGCCGATTTCCTGTACTTGATCCTCATCGGGCGATGTTTGAGCGGTGTCTCATTCTCGGGTCTCATGTACTGCAAACGATACTGCACAGATCCTTTGATCGTCGGAATTCGCCGTCGGACCACACTTTGTAGCTGGTTAGTTATTGGACAAGCTCTGGGAATGACCCTCGGTCCGTTCCTCGGCGGTTTGTTGTACAATATCGGATTCCGGAGTGCCATCTTCAACGGATACACCAGTCCTGGTTGGATTATGGCTTGCTGCTACGTGACCTTCTGGTTCGTTATAGCCAGATATTTCGATGACGTACCCGCGACGGAAATGAGCTTGGAGCTTCACGAAATACTTCCTTCCATTGAAGAGGAGAACCACATCGGAGACTCCGCGCTGCTTCCACCTTCTGCTCACACTACCCGCCCACCACCAGAAGAATCATCCGCCGCCCACTTATCTTATATCACACTGCCACAGCGGGGTGTCATTTTCTGCATGTGTTGATTCTCCATGATATGTTTTTTTATCCTCGGGTCCTGGGAGGCAAATCTCCCTGTCTTCGGTGCTGCGACTTCTACCCTCAACTGGACCCCCTTTGCAGCAGGAAACTTCATAGCGCTTGGCGGAACCATTGCATTCCCATTCTTCTTTGCGAGTATGCTGTTTGCACGTCATATTCAAGATCGACATATACTGGCTTTCGGGATGGGCTTGGGCCTCTCTGGGCTTTTGGTCTTCATTTCGATTCTCGCCACTAGCAAAGTAGTATATGGATCGTTATTTGCGTGCTGGTGGCCCATCGCTCTCGGATTCAATCTCGCCTCGACTGTGACGCTCAGTCTGCTAAGTAAGCAGCTTCCATCCGACTGGAATAGGCGTGCTCCTATGGCGATTCAATACTCGATTTACGTTGGTCGGATAACTGGTGCTATCTGGGGTGGATCGGGTGTTGCCGTTGGAATGAAAAATTTCGTAGGGCTAGAGATAGGGCTTGTTGGTATTGGGGGGGTTCTCTTCGCGACACTTTGGAGAAATCTCAAGACAAAGACCGGTTAGATCAGTGTCATATTTTTTTTTGTACAGATTGATAAGTTCCTCACCATGCAGCTCTCCCACCTTTTCGGTTCTTTCTAGTGCGGTATAATATTCTTCCATACAACATCACGTGCAATGTCTACATAACATGCTTGATAATATACTGGAAGGTGATCCTGGACGCACTTGTATTGCAAAAATATAGCATTTGGCAAATGAAGTAAAACGGAAGATGTGTTGTCGGCGTTAGATCGCAGTACTTCAAGTGCGAACATGAGTCTTGAGTTTGTCGACAGCGACCCCGGGTTTCCCCGCGGGGACAAGACGTACTTGCACGTTTCTTCGACTCTCATTAATATTGATATTTAACCCTCAAAGAGCTCCTCAAAATTCACGCATTGATGGGCCTCGCAGGCCGCAAACCAAAACAGCGCATCCCCGTCGACCCCCGGAATTTGAGCTGGGCTGATGGTGAGCCCTCCCTTGGCATGATCACGATCACGCTCATGTTCCCCATGCTCTCTAGATGCCTCTCGTTTTGGCCACTCTTATCTCTCAAAGTTCGGGTGGGATGCATCCCAGGGCCTCGGGCCATCAGGCGACGGGATGAAGGCGCACCTCAAAGTCCAGCAAAAACTCGATATGATGGGCATCGGCGCACAGCATCAACGAGATCCCGACGGTCTTGCGTGGAAGCAAAATAAGGAGTTTGAAATGTTGCTGAAGAAACTGAACGAGAGTGTTGAGCAGCGAAAGGGAACCGACGGCGGGGACGCCGAAAGGGAGGGCGGGAGAGAGCGGGAGGCGGCGATGGACAACGCTTTCGTACGCGCACAGGAAGAGAAAGATGAGGGGGAACTTGGAAACGACTCGTCTCTGACGGCAAAAAAACGGAAACAAAAGGATCGAGATGGTCCAGATCCCAACGAGCGCATCAAAAAGAAACCGAAGAAGGAGAAACGTCAAAAGTCCAGCTCTGATGACTCTGCTACTTCCGCCATCGACCCAACTTCTGAACCTCCATCGGCACCCCACCCTGAATCAATACCCAAACCCCGTCCGATGGCGTAAGTTATGCACGCGTACTGATTCTCCGTTCTAATCCTCCTTTTTCCTGTGTCTTCGGCCATGACAGTCACCGTGCACGTGTCCGGGCCGCAAAACGTATCGCAGGAAAACCCGCATCAGCCATCTCTGAGATTCTTGGAATCGCGCCCTATTCCTCCGTGTCCACATCGACGTCGACCCCCGTACTCACACCACCGTCCACCTCGTCCCCCGCCTCCCCACCTTCACTCTCGCTTGACAACCTGACAACCTCGACCAAGAGTGTTGCAGATTACTTCAAGGAAAAATTTCTCGCTCGCTCTTCTTCCTCCTTCCCTGCATCATCATCGTCAGCACCGTCGGGATCTGCTACACCCGGTCTTGGTGCAACCGGGCTTGGCCTTGGATTATCAAATGATCCCCCATTCGGCGGCGACGGTGAGCCACCGCGAAGAGGCATAGGCAGCCTAGCTCCCCCCGCCAATGCCGATGGTCAAGGCGTATTGACGGAGAAACAGCGCCGGAAAGCAGAGAAACAGAAACGGCGAGAAGCCGAGACTACCCAGGCTACACCCGAAAGTGTGTCTACAGATGTAAAGGGGCAGATAGAGGAGGACGACGTGGAAAGACTCCAGAGGACGTCCAAGAAGCATAAAAAACAGAAAAAACGTCGGGAGCGAGAACAACAGGCACCCACTGACCAGCCAAATGATAACAACGACGACATCATCAAGAAAGATCACGAACACGACACCCCGAGTGGTTCCTCGCCAGAACCTAGCAAGAAATCCAAAAAGGAACACCGAAAGAAACGTCTCGTGAGCACTCGATTGCACTGGTCTCGTTTACCCGACACCTGCTATCCTGTGTACATACCCTGCACATGTTTTATTAGCAGTAGATCCTTTGGTGCGGTATATGCAAGCTAGGCCCCAAACAAATACAGACCATCCGCTGAATCCGAGTTTGACGCTACTTTTATTTCAATAGTCCCGAGTTTCCGACTGCTTCTCCGACAGATGCTTCTTTGTCAACGCGCACATATAAGGACTAGGTTTCACAAATACACTCTTTCCACCCTTCCCCTTCCTTCGCCAGTGCACCACTCCAAGTCCTAGTCTCATCCACTAGTCCGTCGTATCTCGCTTCTCAAGCTCGACGGTGTGCGCGAAGATGAGCTCCAGTCACTCGGGATATATCCTACCCTGACGGAACGATCCGCAATACTGTCCGCATCATTCGTCGAGTTTGTAAACTCTGCCTTCCACGGCGCCATAGGGTCATATGTTTCTTGTGCAGTGCACGCCTTGCACGCCTCTCGGGATCGACTGTCTCCCTCACCAGTGTCGACGCGTTCGATTCCCTCGCCCGATGGAACTAAATACCCCTTTGTGCGGCTCCTCTTTGCCTCCTCCCACCAGAGTTCTAGGATTTCACGGTAAGCACATTTCGCCGACTTACCTCCCCATGTAGGATTATTTGACGACTCATTCGATCGCGAAAAAGCGCGGCGATCTTGGCAGCAAAGGTACGTATGAACCTTACAATCCCGTCCAGTCTGGAAGGTGCAGTCATGTCACTCGACAATCCTGCCCTGCGGCCGGACCTGTCAGAGACACGTTCATCGTATCACACAAACCCGACAGAGCGAGGTTGAATCGGAGAGCAGTTCTTTGTCAGACCTGAGGCCTGAGTTGATAGGCAAACAAGAGCGCAATCAGTGAGATGAACAACTATGCGATGCAACGCTTTAACGTGCAAATCACTGACCAGTCTAGGATGACCGTTGCCATTACTAGAGACTACTGTAAAATCGTCCGAGACAATATCCAGTCCATGAGATGTCTATCCATGCCCACCTATGTCTCACTCCTCTGGTTCCTCTAGATCCGTCTCTATCTCAAACACTTTCATACCATTGCGTATCGCCCCTGCCGGGCTTTCACAGTGCACTCGTAGCACATTTACGACCTCTGGGAACACGTCCTTATCGATGTCCTTCCCCCACAATATGTCCAGATGCTCATACCCATCCAATGTCTTCACTCGCGTCCCACCCGCGGGCAACGCAGCGACCATCGCCTCGATATCTACGAGACTATCCCTATTGCCATAGAGCAACAAAATCGGCGTCTCGATGTTCCGCGTAGGGAATCGCGCAGGGCGGTACGCTTTCCCAGAGTTTGCAGATGTGCCAAAAACCGTGATATCGTCATCAAACATCTGAAATGTAGACTCGCGCATGATCTGGAACCAGTGCACGACCGACTTGACGGAGGCGTACGAGTACAAGTGAGCATACGCGGCCGTTTTTTGCATCGTGGTGATGTTGCGGCTGTCCCAGGAAAAGAGGAAGTTAAGGGAAGCATCGATGATGGCGGTGAAAATAGGTGGGTAGAAGATCGCTTGCCAGGTTGCAACCGAGGAAAGGATCGCTTTGCGTCCAAAGAAAAGGTATACCGACGTGGGACTGCGGAATCGGTAACAAAAAAGGGTAATGATCAGCAAAGAATAGTCCAATGACATGGACGTGAGAGATAACTCACGACGCCTTCATAAATGCATCTACAAGGGTGGCAGACAATCCTGCAGGGCTCACCGCTGGTGCAAGAGCGACCAGCACGTTCACCTTTTCGTTCAGCTGCGGGTTGACGCTTAACGCGGCGAGTGCCTGCGCGCTGCCTTGGCTAAACCCAACGTAACCAAGGCTACCCACGCCGGTACGAGCGAGGATGTATTCAATCGAGTCGGGAATGTCATGCAAAGCAAACTCGTCTAGACTGTAGTTCCAGAACTTGGAGGAACTCGGCTTGTAGTGGATAGATTTTTTCGAGTACTTGTTACCGCGGTTGTTCCCGAGCCAAACATCAAAACCTGCGGACCGCATGGAAAGTGTATGTAGGATCAGCACTGGAATGATATCGCACACCTCCACATTCATACATACCTTGTTCTGCAAGCACAAACGGTAAACAACGAGCCTCGTCGGTCAGACACACCCACACCTCGCTGTTCATGAGCAACCCATGGTGGAGATATACCACTGGTTTCCTCGTGTCTGCCTCTGAGCGACGTCCAGTACCCTCGCTCTTGCGCTGTGGAATACGGTGCAAGGTCAACAGATAACCGTCCTTGGTGAGGACGATGTGCTCCTCGTACGCATATCCATACAGTGCAGACAGCTCCCCAAAGTCTTTGGCAGCGCGGATAGCGGAAGCGAAGGCTTCCTCTGTCGTCGGTGTGCCACGTACAGTCGCGAAGCGGTCGAACAGCACCTGAGAGCGATCGTAGAACCAGGCAACCACGGGTTTCGGGAGGAGCAACACCGTGAAGCGGAGGAGCGTTTCGATGATAAGGATGGAGAGGCCAACGAGGAGCGCGAGGTATTCCTTGAGCGAAAGTCGTCCAATGAGTGGGAAGTGGGCCATGAGTCCGGTTTCTTTCGTCGTGTCCAATTGTTACAAGGTCATTCAAGTTAGAGACCGATAAAATTGATCGGTAATTATGTAACCACCATTTGATTACGTAACAGATCTTCATGAATCCTGGAAAGCTCGAGCCAACCCTGATCAGGACATACGTGCTGGTGAGGTTTTGGGTTTGTGTCGTTTCGTCAGCTCTGGGATCCGTTCTTTTTTTTTTTTACTTCATTTCAGTGGAAAATCTGGCTGTCCACAGCCGTGTAACAAAGTATACAGGTTCTCAACCACCTCACCGCTTGCATCGACACTTTGATCCGGATGGTTTATCGTCGCTGGCTTACTTGATCGGTCTGTGTACGCAAAATTCCATTGGGTATCACACTAAGCACTAGAGAAGTTATCCGACCTCCCATCACAATGCTTGGATAGATAGCATACTCGGGAGACACATTAAACCAGATGATTAGCAATGAATAATCCTTTAGTTAGTCGAAGAGTCAGTGTAGGCAGTGCTAGCAAAACCGACTTGTCCGTTGGCGGTATCATATATGCTGTAGTAACGCTCTCTGAAGATGGCAAACATCAGAATCCACGACCGCTGTGGACGAAAAACAAAACAATTGTAGACGTACAGGAACGTGTATCCATTAATAAAGTCGAGGCCAGATCCAGACGGGGTTCCAATGTCGGCGACGACGAGGTAGATAGAGTCAATGGTACCACCGATGGCAGTGTTGAGCGAACGAGGCCAGATCTGCGCATTAGGCGTTAGGTCGTACGACGTGCCCCCAACATTGAACGTCAATGTCTGCAAGTTGTCGTATTGGGTAGAGTTGATTTTGAGCAGGCCCGTGGCAGAGTCCAGAGTACCGCCAGTCAGGGACTGGTATTGCTGAAACACATCTGTAGGTCGCGACAGAAGATGTCAGCGCGCTGTGGCACGGTACTCAGTCTCACCACATCACTCACCAGTCGCCATGAGAATGAGGGTGGTACCGGTGTCGACGATACCAGCGGTCAATGACAGGATGGTATTACCACCGTATGCGATCGACTGGTCGATACCCCAGTACCCGGACGCAGGAGAGGTCGACGTGAGCGGGACGTAGTTGATAGAGCCAGTGATGACGGTGCTATCATAGCCACCAAACGTGAGCATTCCGTTACTGAGGGTGCTGCTGGCTGGTACGAAGTAAACACCAAGCACCTCCTCGGATATAGTTCCTTGTGCGCAAAGGTTGTCTGTTACCGTAGGGACCGTGTGTGTATTGCTGACCGTGCCTATAGTCAGGTCGACAGGGCCAACTCCAAGGATACCATCAATCTGATCACCAATATTACTGGATGTGCTAGCCACACCAATGGATTGTTGGTCAATCACCAACTCGGAGGAGAGCTGGACTGTATCCATCCATTCCTCTCCAGAGAAGCTTCCAGAACCGTAAGATACTGACTATGATCAACTCTGAGCTCGACGCAAACGATACGGGGACATCATAAACGTACAACATTGTTCCCAGTGTCACCACTGTTACTGGTTGGGGTGTATGACTGGTAAGCTCCGATCCAAGTGTTGGCGCTTCCAGTATCAACCAGAAGTTTGTCTGTAATCAATCAGTTCTCGCATCCACAACGGCAGCAGCTACACGTACATGATATTGGAGGGTTGCCAACTCCAACCTCAGCAGTATAGGTAACTCCGCTGTTTGTGATGGGGAGAGACGGACTGCGTTTGCCTAGATGGGCAGCCTGTTTCATGGCCTGGGCACGAGCACGGTCCTTCTCAACAATGTTGAGGGTGCCACGTCCATTAATTTCCGTCGCAAAACTAAGGGTGGTCTTGCCGCTACCACGGCTGAGAGGACTCGCGTCCACGGCAGACAAGGCGATGAGTATCAGAGGCAAGAGTGTTTTAGAAGGGAACATGATCGTGTCACCGATGGTCTGGAGAACTGGCGGTCAGTCCCAAGCTTTTAAAGACTTCACGCTCGGGTGATGCGTCAGGAAGCGAGGAACATCCCGGGTAGTAGGGTCGAAAGTGACGCAATTCATCTTCCATGCGAACATCGCAAGGCGCAACTTCACATGTCTGTAGATTGGGCAAGGCCGATAGGCTAGAAGACGCCATTCATTGTTAGATACTTGATCATGAGGCAACCTCGCTGCGCGTTCTACTATGATTGATTTGGCATAGCGTCGGTGGCAGGAATACACAAGGCCCTCGTTCTCTGCTAATTAGGCCAAATAAAGTATTAGGTCACCTGGGCCATGTGCTGGTGACATACGAAATTATATATTGCCGAGGACTGCGCAACATCTGAAAGGTGGTATGTAACATTATCGCTAGACGACTCTACCGCAGGGGTCCTGCCAGAAATTTTAAGTACGATATCCCTTTTTCGCGAGGGAGCCGAGCAAGGATCTGCAGATACTCAGCCTATCAGTGGGCCCAACGTCGGGCGACCACCAAAATGATTACAAGCTATCCAAATTTGTAGAAATAGCTTTCGTGAGTTATATACAGTCCACTCGTAATAGATACTTATTTAGCTGCAATGTGGGCCGCATCCCTGCATACCAGCACGAGGGCGGTACTTTGATTCATTGAGAGGTTGGAGCAGCCGGAACGTAGTCGAATAAAAACGGGTGTTGTAAAAATCTGTCACAGTATGTCACACACACCACAGCTGCCCCAACATTAGTACGAGCGATCAGTGTAATCACATTGAACCAGTGAAATGGTCAGTATTGTAGGATGATCATGAGCTTTATGAGGGGCGGGGGCTCGGGGAAGGACGACTACTAGTATCAGGTGTTTCAGAGTATAAATTCATCATCGGTGTCGATACCGTCAATAGCCCAGCTGCCTGCAACGTTGAGTTGCGAACCCCGCATCGCAGGTGTGGTGAAACTGGAGTATTGGGACTCTGGTTGAATGATAGTATACATACTAGTAGGTGTGCGTTTACGTAGAAAGGGAGTCGACTGTAATTCGACACCACTTGAAAACCCGCGAGCATTACAACGAAGCCATACATTACTGTGAAATAACAATAGCATAATTTAAAACAAGAACTCGGCACATACACACAACCACCTTGGTGATGAGTCACGTTCACACTACATCTACGCACCATATCTCAATCTTCCCTTCCGACCGTCCCTTGGCACTCTCCCGCGCCGTCTCGATCGCAAGTTCGAAATCGCTCTCGTCCCGGAGGGTGATCTTTGTCCCGTCCTCGTCCGTAAATTTCATCCCTAACCCCATCAGAGACGTCCCGAACTTGGCCGTCACGCGCTCGACGAATTCATTGAACGATACCGTAGGTGGAATCGCCATCCCGCGCACGTCACCCTGGTAGTGCAGCTACAAAAAAAGGTATGTTCGTGTCTGCGTTCTTTTAAACCAAGCACCCACAAGGACCTACCTTGACCCGGATGTTTGCCATCTCCTCGTCGTTTTCGCCCGTCACGAATCCATCGTCACCCTCGTCGTCGTCGTACACTTTTTTTACTCTGCGTGTCGTCCCGCGGCGCGTCGGCTTCCGGCGGACTGTTCCTCCACCTGCATTGCTGATGCCTCCCATGTTTGCACCAACCATGCCCATGCCCACGTTCTGCTCCATGTTCATTCCCATGCCCGTATTGGAGTTCGCGTTCATCATGCCCGCGTTCGCAGCTCTCGACGGTGCACGACTTATCCCAGAACTTGAGCTCGTATAATTTGACGTCCTAACCGAGCTCGGGGCAGATTGCATCCATGCGGGTAGTCGCTGCTGCTCCAGTTGTTCTGGCTGCGGTTGTTGATAAAACGATAATGGGGCGGGTGACTGCCTCCGCGATGAAGATCCGCTTGACCGCGCCTGAGCAGTCGGAGGATGGGGGATCGCCGATCGTGAGGTGGCATCGTCCACATAAACGTCCATATACGCGTCGTAGAACTGTGTAAGCTGTCCTTCTATAACAGGAATTCAGACGAACAACGTCAGCTCAGCGGCATGCTCACGGGCAACAGATTGGAAGACAAATGAATGATGAAGATGAGGGCACTACTCACCTCCTTGTGCCGGCGCCAGCGTGGCGGGCAGGACCAAGGGTGTCGCACCTTGGGGGGCGTTGACATACTGACCGGACAGGAGGTGTGGAAGCGGTGGCAGTGGTGCAGACTGCTGCGCGACTTGAGGTGCTCCTTGTCCTTGAGGTCTCCGAGTACTCGGTCGATGCTTCGGCAACGTCTGGGCCCCACCTGCTGCTGCTCCGCTCTCTGCACCCGCCATCAAGCTACCCGCACCAACACCTGCAAATCCGCCGACAGTGCCTTGCGGTGTTTTGGGCCTCCGAGGCACCCCTGCACTGGTCGTGGCGCTTCTTACCAACCGAGCCGTGTTGCCCCTCAACAGTGCAGTGTTGCTCCCCGATAGGTCCGATGGAAGGGGTGGTAGTGGTACATTCGGAGGATTCGAGTCTGAATTTGTCCGCCGCGAGGCAAGGATAATGGCTGCGTTCGGGCGAGCCCCGACACCGGGCTGGATGGCCGTCCTGGATCGCTCGAGAGGAGGACGTGCGGGGACCGGGTTCGGGCCTGCATTCATACGGTGAGAAATTTAGGAAATGTGTAAATAAGTGGACGACGCACGGGGTGCAGGCGCGGTTGCGCTTCTGCTCAATGCAAACGACCCGGCGTCGGGCTTGTCCTTATCCTCTTTGTTCTCAAGATCCTCTCCAGAAGCTTGTTGCAGTTTCTTTACACCTGTGAATTCAGTGAAGGCGTCGTTGGAGTCGCTCGCTGCGACCAATTTCTATCGTTACAGGGTGAGTCGGAGAACCGGAGTACAAGACAATAGAAAAAAACTGACAGCCTTTCCGAGATAATCTCTGCTCTTGGAATTCTTGAGCTTGTGTTCCGACGGACGATACAACACGCCAACGGGCTAGTGACACCAGGTAAGGTACCATACAAAGGGAGAATAGAGGGAATCACGAACGATGCTGAATACGGTGTACCCCTCCCCACGATCTCGAACGGCTTCGTCAATAACACCGTGCTCTTCCGTGACCTGTTGCCTGCTAGCCTCTTGCATATCTGCCATCCCTCCTTCGAGGTAACCGAGATATATTTCGGTGAGGCCTTTGTTGAACATGACCTCCGCAGAAAAAAGTTTGAACTTGAGACCAATTTGTTCGTAATTGCTAGGGGGTGATGAGTTCGGGATGGGACAAGTTGGTGAGAACTGACATGGCCTCATTCCCTCTGAGATAGAGGTACGCATCCTCAAAGTTCAGGAGTGCAAGGTCATAGCGCCCTAGGAGAAAATTGGACACGCCGCATTGGAAATACCTAGAAACGGGAGCGATGAGAGAAGTAGACAACAAAACATACACACAGGGGGGGCCATGTGCGTATGTGAACCCATCACCACTCGGCACCGAATGGTCGCCAAGGGCCGGGAAGATCCTAGATGGACACTCACGCAATCGCAAGGTAAGCATCGAGGTTGGTTGCAGCGACGAAGTGTTCGATGGCAGTCTCGTGTTCGCCGATGGTAGCATATATGAGGCCCATGTTGGTGAGGATCTTTGAGGAATCCGCGATACGCTGGATGTGAATGAGATACGGTGAGCATGACTGTGGGAGTTATAACTCACGGAGAATAGGTCGAGAGCCATGTCAAAGTCCTGCTCATCGTATGCCTTGAGGGCAGCAGCCCATGTTTCTAGTTCAGCCTTGAGGGAGAGGGACATTGCCGGAAGGAGTGGCAGGGTGGAGTGCTTGAAAACTAACTAAGAGTTTGCGTGCCAGACGCAAGTTTGGGTGAAAGAAAATGGGACAAGAGAAAAACAAAAGGAAGGCAAGGGAAGAGAACAAGGCAAAATCGAAATGGACAAAGTCCACAAGGCAATGGACAACGTCGCAGCCTTATATATATAAAAATCGGTCGTTTCGCATTCCTTCTCGGCTATTCCCTTTTATAGAAGTTTACCTCCCCCGCGCGACAACCCTATCACTTGGTCATTCCGTGGCCGGCCAGTCATCCCTGTCTCGACACTCCAGCACTAGAAGAAGCCAGCGTCACCCTCAATGGTGGGCACATTCTATGGCTCTTCATGCGATATTTTGTTCAAAAACTTGGCATTCTTCGGTCTCTTCCCATGCTCTGGCACCACATTCACACCTCATCATGGGGTCACTATGCACACTGCACCTCACTGGAATTTGCCACGTTCAATCTGTGCCACTGATGAAGTTTGTGGCCGCCCCCGCCCAGTGTCGACCGCGTTCTCTCGTATCCCAGCCAAAATTATACATGACATACCTGAAATAGCCATCTCTCACAGCCCTTGAGGATCCAGGCTGTCGGCGGCCCCGTTGAACCCTCCCTTGTGGTAACTCTCTGGTTGCTGTATCCTCAAGTATGCGTATGCAGTCATCTCTTGATTGCGTACCATAATGATAGTTTGCGTCACATCATATCACCAGACGATACGCGTCAGAATCCCTACTGCGCGATCAAGGTCGCTATACCCTTCTCTTCGCATCAGGGCTACTGCCTCGGATCTGAAGTTAGAGACACCTGGCACTGCCATTCTGATCGTGTTGATTTTCGGCGGGTGGCCTTTCTTCACCTTCATTTCACAGGTGAATGTTGCTCATTCAACCTGCGCTGTCACCTTGTTGCTCGCAACGATACCGGGGCCCGGGGCCCATTTTCTTTCTAATTATAAGGACGGTGTGTTGGAAAGTTTTACCACGCCTCCAAGCCACGGTGGTTAATCTTTTACTTTCACTTTCCTCCCAGATTACCGTACTTGGCTGTCAACTGGAAGTTCACAGTAATGCGATGATGCCTCTTGCACGGGGATGCAGGGTCCAGCGAGAGGTCAACCCGGGCCGGTCAATGGACCACACGTCGCGCAATGCTGCATTGGCGAGGTAAAACCTGATTGATCATCCTGAACTGTCCATTATTGACATGCCCGCTTCGCCTTGCAATGAGGCGTTCCACCCAAGCCTACGTGCGCTAATAATCCCCCTTGGTTCGTGAATCATGTGCATAAATGTACTTGCCGACGCTGGCTCACATCAAGAAACCGGATGATCGTTCATCATATGTCCCACAAGTCCACTCACCATGGTGACAAGTTCAGCTTTCGTGATCCAACATGTTCACTGATAAAATGACTGATTCGGATCAATTCAAAGAGCTTTGGCGCCCAATTTCCCTCCCAGTTCAGTATTTGCAGTCCTCCAGATGTCCGAATCTTCCGGAAATCACCACGCTGTTACGTTTTGTGCAGCTGTGAACTGATTGCGACATCGGATGCTTTTGGAATGAGGAAAACAGGATTAAAGTTTACCGTGTCCCAGCTCTTTTGAATTCATCCCTGGCTTGTGGTGTGGGAGTACGAGCGAGACTTCCAAGCATATTTGAGATACCCTTGCAGATTCGGGTGGCATTTGCATCTCATCAAGTATGACAACTTCAACGAACCAAATCCACCGACGTGGTCAAATCTCTGGATTTGACTTCATGGATGGACCAAAAAATATTCACCCTCCCTATCTGTTGGGATACTTGGGACAAGCGTATCAACATTGCAATTGCGCCGAGTCAATGGTTTCCCCGGTACCCTCCTGTGAGCCATTCGTACTCACGCAAAGTATCTACTTCACCTTGATTTGTCATGTAGCAAGTTGCCGTAGACCCAGCTCAGTGCAATCACAACCTTTTCCAATTTCGTCTCGTCGCTTGGTTTCGAAGCAACACCTCGCCTTTAATCCGTCCGGCACGAGATTGTACACCGACTCACCCTCTACACCGGCCACTCTTCCCACCGAAATTCATCCTCCCAGTGAGCATGATTCAATTGCCGTCATTGCCATATACTGGGGGCATCATTACGGTGGACGGTCATACCCTGATGTTCGCCATTGATCCAGGTTGGCGTTGGATATGCTTTTTTCGCCAAATCGTCGCGACAAGATTCCTTCCAGTTCGGAGGCTCACATCTACCAATGAGCATGTAGTAAGTCATCGGGAACCCATGATCCAAGACAGGGAACATTCAAACCGGGCGGTCGGCGAGGAAGACTTATCGAATGCCCGCCATGTCCATGGAGTCGTAGCTGGTGGGGAAATCTCTTCGATTAACCTCACTTTCAATGACCTCACTTCTCGTGCCACGATGACAGCTACCATGTGCCAGTGGAAGCACTTCCGCCATCAACCAAAAACGACTCGGACGGACTCTTCAATAATTGCAGGCACATTCACGGTGAGCCCGGTCGTCATTTGATAAGTTACGGTTCTGTTAGTGACATATGTTCGTCACAGTCTGATGCGGTCGGCTGCATCACGGACTCGGGGCGAAGCCCCTTCTCCAACATCATCTCTTCACTCCACAAGTGAAAGCATAAGCCGCCCATATTCAACATCGCACAGAAAATCTACCCTGAGTCATGGTCCACAAGACCACATTCTTTGAGATGATCTTCCAGTCCGTATTCGAATCGTGATCATTGACTCCATCGTCCATGATTTTGGAGAGTCTGATCCAGATTCCAACATACCGTTTTCTTCCACGAACCTCGTGCTTGCATCCATGGACCCAAGTGCGCCGATAGAAAACCTTGTCAGCCGATGGAACGGTCGGAGGCTCCCTGTAATTAGCTGTCTAAGGATGTCCCGCTCGTTTCTAGAAAGACTGTACGAGGAAGCTTCCCCAATGTGCTTTTCCTATCTTCGAATCTTCGACTGCGACAACTTGAACGCAGGGGATGTTATCCCCTTGGTGCGGTCACGAGAGACTATAGCGACACTCGTGTCGTTCATGGGTGGTCATGACGATGATGACTTTACAGCGTTAGCGGAACTGCGTGTCCAAGGCCGTGGTCCTCCCATTGATGTCGAACGGGCAACTTGGTTGTCTGAGCACGTGAAGACGTTAATTCTCTTGGGACACCGTCGCAAAGGATGGATTGCGGTGCATGTGGGATGGATCCACCAGGAGGTTGACGGTGTTACATTAGGTGGCGCTTCGGAGGTACGTATTGATCAACTCTGACGTCTGGCCAAGAATTTCGAAGCTCACTGCTGCTCGTAGCGGTTGCTCTCCGGTCAAGCTGGAAACAGTCAACATTGTATGACAAGCCGGGCGCAGTCTGATAATGGCACAGAGGAGCGAGCACAAATGTGTTTCTAGTAGAGTTGAACAGTCAAGTTTTCGACCGAAGTCACTGGATCCAGGCGAGGCTTTGAATTGGCGAACCACTTGCTTGTGATGTCCTCATGGTGTTGCTGGGAGTTATGGTTCTGGAGCTGGTGGATGCGTGATCAAAAGGGCATATATCAGGGGAGGGTGATCAGGATCTGTCTCTGTCTGGTGTCCGGATTCCCAAATCACAGTTCTAGTCGTCGGGATACACCACTTGCCAATCCATGATACCGACAGTTAAATGAACCGATTTCCGGTCACCACATATACAGGCGCCACGAGCGACGACTGCGGAGCGCTGATGGATGGGCCATCATCAGTGATGCCTAGCACAAAAACGTTTGGCTGTAGTACTAGAGATGTTGTTGTTCATACTCACTCGGTACAGTCACGGTAATCAGATATCAGATGCCAAAGTTCTGTTGGCACCGCTTTCTGATGTCAATCTTGCCTGCAAAAGAGTTAAAGTCAAGGGCACCACCGTCTCGTCTCACCATCAACAATGTCCTCCAACATGACTGCGGCGGCGGCGACCACGACGACCACGACGACATCGATCTCTCTACCGCCTGAACTCGCCCAACCTGTCGACTGTCTCCTCATCGACAACTTTGACTCATTCACGTGGAATCTCTACCAGCAACTTTCCCTCCTCGGGGCACGCGTCACCGTCATCCGTAACGACGCCATACCCGCCGCCGCCCTTGCCCAGCTTGACATCAAGTCCCTCCTCATCTCCCCCGGTCCCGGACACCCCACCACCGACTCGGGCATCTCCCGCGATGCAATTCGGTACTTTACCGGCAAGGTCCCCGTGCTTGGCGTCTGTATGGGTCTCGAGTGTATCGTCGACGTTTATGGCGGCACGATCGGGTTTGTGTCCTCTTTTTTTCTCTCCACTACGCTAGACACACGGCTGTGCTCACGGCGACGACAGCTATGCAGGCGAGATCAAACATGGCAAGCTCAGCCCCATTCGACACGACGGCCGAGGTTGCTTCAAAGACATCCCGCAGCGCATTCCCTCCACGCGCTACCATTCCCTGAGTGCCTCTCTGAAAACCCTCCCCAAAGAACTCATGGTCACTTGCATCACCGAAGAAAGCGGCGTCATCATGGGCATCCGTCATCGCGAGTTCGTTCTCGAAGCCGTCCAATACCACCCCGAGAGCATTCTCTCAGAGGGCGGTGACGCCTTTCTTCGCAATTTTCTTAGCCTCAAAGGCGGCACCTGGCAAGAAAACCCAGATGCGCTCGTCCTCGACACCGCTCTCCCACCTTTCCCCTACGACGCCCTCACCCCAAGCGTCGAGAACGCTGCCGAACTGAAAGCTAAAGTGCCCACTATCCTTGAGCGTATCTATGAACAGCGCCTCAAGGATGTTCAGCATACCAAGTCTCTCCCCGGTAGCTCGTCACATGACCTCGACGCGTATCTCGCCCTCCATCTCGCCCCGCCGCTCGTCCCGCTGGTCCAACGCCTCAAAGCCAGATCTCCCTCCCTCATGGCCGAGATTAAGCGCGCGAGCCCGTCCAAGGGCGACATTGCACCCAACGCCAATGCAGCACAGCAAGCGCTCACTTACGCCCTTGCTGGTGCAGCCGTCATCTCTGTCCTAACCGAGCCCACCTGGTTCAAGGGTTCCCTCTTCGACATGCGGCTTGCTCGCCAGGCCATCGATGGTCTCCCAAACCGTCCCGCAATCCTCCGCAAAGACTTTGTCCTCGACGAATACCAGATCGCAGAGGCCCGATTATGGGGTGCTGACACTGTCCTCCTCATCGTCGCTATGCTCCCGCACGCACGCCTTCACGCCTTGTATGCCTACTCCCTATCACTCGGGATGGAGCCTCTCGTCGAGGTACATACCACGGACGAAATGCGCATCGCGCTGGAACTTGGCGCCAAGGTCATCGGTGTGAATAATCGTAACCTGCACGATTTCAACGTTGACATGGGTACGACGACCCGACTTGCGGATATGGCACGGGGCGACGTCACTCTCTGCGCGCTCAGTGGGATCAGTGGACCCGAAGACGTGAGGGGGTATGTTAAAGAAGGCGTTGGAGCGGTGCTTGTGGGTGAGGCACTCATGCGTGCAGAGGACCCGCGGGCGTTTATTCACCACTTGTTGGATTTGCCCTTGCCGAAGGACGAGGAGAAGGATGAGCAGGTGTTGGTGAAGATATGTGGGATCAGGAGCGCAGATGAGGCGTTGGTGGCGGCTGAAGCTGGTGCAGACCTTCTGGGCCTCGTCTTCGTCCCGTCGAGCAAGCGGCGCGTCTCCGTAGACGTTGCACAATCGATCGCAAGTGCTATTCATGCCTTCCGTTCCTCACGAAACACGCCTCCAAGTGCAAATGTGAACGCCGACGTCGGAGCGGAAACACAAAAAGAAACCGAAACAGCGGAAGAAACCGAAACGGAGAAAGAGACCGAGACCGAGACCGAGACCGAGACCGAGACCGAGATCAAGACCGAGACCAAGACTGAAACTGCGACGGGAACAGAAGTGGTTGTGGAACAAGACGTAGGGAACACGCCTTGGTTCGCGAACCATGCGCGCCGACTCGTACGTGCGCTCGCACACCGTCGCCCGTTGCTCGTGGGCGTGTTCCAAGATGCGTCGCTCCATGTCGTGCAGGAGACCGTTACGCGTGTGGGGTTGGATCTCGTGCAGTTACACGGGGCGGAGCCGATCGAGTGGGCACGCTTCGTGGGCGTGCCTGTTGTGCGCGCGTTCCACGTCAGCGCTGGAACGGACGCCAATAGGGTCGCGACAGAGGCGGACGGTCTGCGAGACGTCACACGCCCCGGGTTGCACGCGTTCGTGTTGCTGGACGCACAGCGAAGCGACGGGCTCAGTGGGGGAAGCGGGGAAACGATTGATTGGGTACGCGCACGAGCATTGGTGGATGCGGGCGAACTTGGCAGCGAGGCGGTGCTTGCGACTGGGCATGGCGACGAGCGTTCGCACGAGCAAGCGGCCAAAACCGAAGCCGAAGACGGAGATGAAAACGCAGAGGAAGACAAGGGTCGGCGTGGCGCTGATGCTGATGCTGATGTGGATACCCCTCATCACGCGCGTATGTCGCTCATCCTTGCAGGCGGACTGGAGCCGTCGAATGTAGCTGAGGCGATCGCGCAAGTGCATCCGTGGGCAGTGGACGTGAGCGGAGGCGTCGAGCGGGAGGATGGAACAGGAAAGGATGCAGAAAAGGTAAAAGCGTTCATACACGCCGTCAAGGCGCCTCCCCCTGCCATCACGCAGGACCCGGACCCGGGGGCAAATTGAAAAGGGAGCGTATACAGGGGATCAGGTATTGTACCAAAATAACAAAGGTTCTATATTTGGTGTATGCTAGGGGTGTTTTTCTGTTTTGCTACGATGGATGACTATTTTTCCTTGGGCAAATGTAATGCAACGCAACGCAAAGTGCGATGAAGTGTTGTTAAATCCATGGACAACCACTAGAACCTACCGAGGATTGTGATAAGCTTTCAAAGTCGCAGTAGAAATGGTACAGGGCGACATATTGAGGGGATGTAGATCAGAGTATGAAATCTCACGCGCAATCGTGGCACGCATCAGAGGTGACCTGGCTGTTCTCGCCTTGCCCTCGAGCCTATCTTCGTTCGTTACTTTACTTGTGTGCTTCGTTCCTCCTCCTCTTGTAGGAGGTGTTCTCACTACTAAGCGTAGTTAGCCAATAAATTTCATCGGACTCTCATTTCATCTCGGGGGGGTTACAGTATCAGACTTTCAATTAGACTTACCTGGTAAAGCATGTCATTCCCACGACTCACGAGTTTTTTCTTTTCTTCCTCGCGCTGCGCTCGAATTAATTAAATTAAATTCTCCCCACAGGTATGGTCGGACTGCCCCGCCCGCTCTAACTGAAAACATATCGAATGCAAAGGTGAGTTGGAAATGCAGAATTTCACATGTACTTGGTTATTGCAATAGTGTCATGCACATTCGTAACGCCGCTCGCCCCGCAGTGACAGGTTGGGTCTTTTCAGGTCAAATGGCTTGGCGCAGAGTTCAGTGCCCAGGTAACATGTTCCACGAAAATCATTGTTGACCTTCTCAAAGGCCAGTGATTCTCGGCTTGCGTTCTAGGCTCAGTTTGACGTCGAAATACATGTATGTGCGAGGGTTCACCCTAGAAGTCGTACATTTGATGATCTGGGGGTGGGCATGTGGGCACCCTGCGAAGTGTGTCATGACATACGTGGAAAAACACGGTGCGCCCGGCCTATACCGGGCAAGATTCCTCAGTTCTCTATTGTGCTTTACAATTTGGTGCTGGCCCGCCCCCTTTCTTATCATCGGCGCTTGCAATCACTTCCCGTACCGCTCACAACCTCTCAACGCCGCCATACCTGTCGTTTCCCAATGGTGATGGACGTGGATTCAGATTTCCACGTACCCTTCCACTGTGCCCAGCTCGCGCCAGTGCATATCGCGGGCTGGGACTACACCTCGGTGCCGGAACTTGTCGTACGTAGCCCCCCGACTTCCCCTTAACCTCGATTACCCATCGCCATTTTCCTCTATCATCTGCCTCCGCTGTCCTCTACCTACCCTCCACGGGACAGGTTCTCCCTGAAATCGTGCCACAGGAGGATGCTCAAGCCCTCGGCGATACTATTGCCCGTCTTCACAATGCATCAAACCCTTCTGACATTGAGCGCTGTCTCCGCGAGCTCGCCCTCGCCTGGGAAGACTACTACCTCCCCAAGTTCCCAGTCCCGTTCTTCCAGGTCAGGGTTGCAGACGTGCGTGCCGCTGGTGGTTCACTCAGTACCGCGCTGGAACTGTATGACGAGGTGCGTGATGTGTGGCGTAGGTGGGCTGTGATGTGTGATGTGCCGTTCGGGCGTCCGCGATTTCACTTAATAGGTACTTCACTCGATCGATGCGGGTCCGCAGGGCGCACCGTTTACCGAGTTTGTCGCCAAGCTGCGGAGCCAGGCTCAAGGGGATGCAGAAAAACAGGGTGAGCTTCCGCGCGAATTCTAGGTCATTTCATAGATCGCATATCTCTCACGTGTCCCATACACTTTGTCGCCTTATTCCTTCGTGTAGCACACAAAAGCGACAAACTGCAGTTCTTCCAACATTGGAAACATGCACGCGCGTTCGCCAGTCCATTCTTGTGGCCGATGCTCCCTGCATCTGCACCCGATATCCTTAATACCTGGCAGACGTCCAGGCATCAGAGACAGCTGCTCAACTATAGCTGGCTGCAGGCCATACATATCGATCAGGACTGTGAACTCACGACTGAGGTATGTCAGCATTAGCATTCATCGTTGCTCGGGAAACATGAGTGACACTTTGTTCGTAGTCCGTTGAGGCATTAACGCGATATGGATTTATCCCTTCTCTCGTCCAGTGCGCACCCGGGAGCGAACTGAAGGATCCGGATGCAATCGTGAATACCATGCTCGATCTCGATCAGGTCTGTACCCTGTCATCCCCCCTAGATGACTGTTGACTGATACGCACCTATGTTTGCTCACCAAATGATGCGAAATGGATACCGAACCCGACTTCAGGCATACACATTAGTTATGCAACTAATCGATCGCGTCGAACAGCTGACAACTGAGAGCATCAAGGCGATCCACAGTAAGCTTATGCGCTCCTCCAAGATCCAGACCGTCTACGGCGGCCAGTTCACTGGCGCAGTGCACTATGTCAACGCGGGCCTTACGCGGCAAGCCACACAAAAGTCGGCCGTGGTACGGAGCCACCAATATAACCTCGCATTTTGTCCAACCGAGTTGGTAGACCAGCAGTTGGATTATATTTGCAAGATGGGGAGGGTATGTGTCGACTTTGTCTTTTCCTTCCCTGGTTTGTTGGACTGCTTATTGATGCATTCAGCAATACATCGCGCGATGGCGGAATCCGTTTGCCACTGCGGCCTGGATCCACGTCACCTTCACGCGTTGTCATCCTTTTGACGTGAGTGCCTTCTTATTCTCGACGCCATCCTATCGCCTCATCTCCCATCGCATGCATTAGGACGGAAATGGACGGATGGCAAGGCTACTATCATCCATCCCCCTCGTGCGTCACGGCTTCCCGCCAGTGTGCATCTCGCCCATGTGGCGGGGCGTGTATTACGAGAGTATGAACACAGTGAGCGAGACTGTTGACACAAGTCCTCATCACTTCTTACCCCGATGCAGGCCTGGGAAGGCGACTACCTGCCCCTGATCAATTGCATGGTTGAGAGCATCAAAGCGTCGCTGACGGATGTCGAGCGGATCATGGCGTGATATCCTCCGACTCTGCGTCTGAGTCTGTCACCTTCTGGTATCTTGCTTTTCCGTCTTTCCGTTCCCGCCGTGTTTCGCACATCTGCCTGGCTTCTCCTCCCTACGACCATAGGTGGTTTCATCGATGTACTACCGGACTATATCCGCTTTGTTGACTGATACCTGTATCCAAATGATGCACTTCATTCGATCCGTCCGACTTCATCGTACGACTAACTTCCGCGGGCAGAACGGAATCAGCAGAAGACAATGGTCCCTTTTTCCTATTGTCTCGTGACACCGTGAATCACCCAAACAGGGATATGCAACACTTGCGGGTGTGCCCGGAAAGTAAGTAATGCCCCCTACTCGCCGAATGGCCGCTGTGCGTGTACAGTGCGTCTACTTCGCATAATCATTAACTTGGCTCGTAACACGTGACACCCAAGCAAATAGCCTGAGACTCCCAGCGACGGGCGTATGTGAAACAGTACACTCAACTGTCAAGTATTTTCGGACGTTTCGCGTCGTACATCTGATGACTCCGAGTTCACCCTGTTTACTGTCTACTTTTGACGAGCATGCCACTTGCCCAGAGTGATATAGCCGGAAGCGCTTCATTTCCGTCCAACCCAAAGCCTCGCACCGTTCTGGTCGAAACTACTAGAGTTGCCGTATTGCTCCTTTGAGTCAATTCCAGGTCTCAAATAATAATCCACATCGGGTACGCGTGGAGCTGACCTACAGTATATCAACCCCGAGTCTATTCGCCAACAGGCAAGTCGACTGTATCTACATACGTCCCACCATCGACTTTCATTCGACACATCTCTCCCTGTGCTATGGTCGCTGACTTTACCCCCATCACTGCGTTCAAAGATCAATTCGGTGTAGATTTCGGGGTGGCTTATACATGGAACAGGGACCACGTATGCAAGGCATCTCATTAACCTTGGGACCCTCAAGGTTCTGATCCTCGGCACAGATACTCGCATTCCTCAAGAATGTGTCTGATGATCCAGAGAAATACAAGGCCCCAAAAGAGCGAAAGGCCGACTTTGAACTGCTCTACAAAGACATTTACTCGATTAGAAGGTTAGCATCGTAAACCTCATCGCAACGTTGTTTTGTTTTCATTCCAATTCCCTGCCTTCCTGTAGCCCGGATGGGGACATGTACAAGAAATATAGTCCCTATCAGCAACTCCTGCGCACGACCAATGCTGTCCAGCCGACAAGGCCGATTTCGTGGATCAACGGCAAAGCAGAGACGTTTTTCATCATCTTTGACCTCTTGGGCATCTTCATCTCTCTCATGGGTGTCCCCCCCCACGACCCAGACTTTAACGGAGACGAATTACGCCCTTCCGCTCGTCGTTTTGTATGGCAAGTGGTGCAGGCAGTTGGCGCAGAGTGTCAAATTCACACCCACCGTCGCCCAAATCACGTGGGCTACGAGCAAGGATGGCAAAACGTTTTATCCCTTTCTTGGTACCAGTGCGGCGGGGTTCGGACAAAAGTCAGAGTGGAAAGAGATTGTACGCAAGGCACGTTGGACCTATCTTCGCGCAATCATGCAAAGTCCGTACGACGAGTATGGGTATTCCCCCGAAAGGGGTCCCAGCGGCAGCCCGCCGGAAAAAATGAAACAGGCAGGCACCAACTTTGGGAACTGCGGCGAGACGTATCCATTCTTGTATATCCTAACGTATGTGTTCTCGAGAGCGAGAAGTGGAGCGATTTTTCTCATGTTCGACACAGGGATGCTGGCTACCTCCCTTACAGCTATGGCATCGCATTGACTGTCGCTTCTACAAAGGACGCGTACAAAGGCGAAGACTACTGGGTGTTGGGACCCATGAAACCGCCTTGCGAGAATTGCAAACAACTGTTGACGTGGTACAAGGTCCCGAACCAGAATCATTTCGAGCTCTATCCGTCGTCCTGAACGACTCATGGGGCAACGTGTGATGCGAAAACGTCCTAGGTACTGCCTGTTTCTTTGTTGTATCTTGTAACTATGTACTACGTTCTTCTTCCAACAACTTGAAGACTGTGTTCTTGTCGCTGACGTTGACTGGAGTCCTCGAATGACATTCTCTGTCATCGACCCGTGTCTATCCATACATGTTGTCCATCCTACCCGATCGTCGTGCACTCGCTTGAATCTGAAACAGATCACCACTTCATCAGTAAATTTACATGCATCTTAATCTGGCTTATTCTAGCTAATTCTGCTATTCATTACTGTGATAATGCATTCCAGAACATTAGAAACATCAACAACAACCAAGCTAATCTATTTTTCAACAAAATGAGGGTTAGAATTTGTCTCTATATGTCAGATTTGGAAATGTTGTGCAAGTCAATAAGTTGAATAAGACAGAATAAGATGCATGTAAATTTACTGATGTTGGTGCAACCGATGACTGGGAGGGAGCTGGTCGGAACGTTTTAAAACATTCCGCAACTGGCCCGGGGCGGGGCGATCCACGACGTTTGAGTCTCGAATAGCCCATCAGCATGTGGGACTCGTCGCCGAATCGTCGGGCGATCTAAATTTTGAGGGTCACGGTAGGCCAGTGGCGTAACGCTCATGCTACATGGCGGTTATTAAGGGGAAATTTACATGCTGTGTGCTGTAAACTCTAGCTAGCCTAAATCTCATCCCTCCATTTCATCGCCAACATGATACAGTCAAACGACTATGGGGTTCCACTGCATTTTCTCGGGGGATTTGACAAGCTGGTAACTTATGAACGGAGTTCGTCGTCGACACCGAACTGACGATACAGTAGGATTCGTCCCTGTGGTCATTTGACTCTGTTCATCACTCTACACATCCACAAGGACCTTTCCTTCTGGATGCGACCGCCCTGGCCGGAACGTTTGGCATATATATCAAGTCATAAAAACTCGTTCCAAATCCTCGTCCTCACCCTCACCCTCAGTCCATCACGGTCAATCCGTCATATCATGTACTCTCTCGTTCCAATCCAGTATTCTCACCACGTCGACCAACTCCGCCGCGCCCTCGTTGTACAAGTACCAACAGTCGACGAGCGCGAGTACATGCAGCGCACGACCCGCCTCTCGCTGGGGCTTTGCGAGCGCGCGCGCGAGACGTCCCATCTTGTCTGCGCACACGTCGTCCTCTCCATCGCTGTACTCTTTGAACCCTATCTCCTCGAGTTCCTGGTTGTCTAGCGCCGGCGCAAACACTCCCTGTGGTCCTTCGGTGTTTGGCAAGGGGGACGCGTAGGCATCAACAGCGTCGTAATGAGATCTGAAAGACCTCTGTAGATTAATTTGATGGACCGTGACTGCTGGAGGTGCCAAAAGGTGTCCGCCCAGAAAGTGGACGAGAAGCGACAATTGCAGAGGATGATATTCCGTAGATGGACCGGGGGCACGCGCTGACAGATATGGACTATCATATCGTCGCTGCGCTCGGCGAGAGGTGGTCACGGATGAACGTCCACCACGAGCGGGGTGTCGAGACTAGAGTCCTCCATGGACATCCACAGACTGAAATCATAGAAATCGCGATCTGACCCAAAGCGCTGAGAACGAATTGCATCTGCTTTTCCCAGTTTGCTATGGCTATTGCGCGAATGGGGACGGTGGAGGTGGCCGTGTTCGCGGATGCGCTGAGCCACTGAGAGGGAGCAAAGCAGAACAAAGTCGTCGGCACCGGGGTGGGTTTTTTGATGACACCCCGATCTGACTTCCGTCGTTGATGAGATCTCGACGTAACACAGGATTGACACGATATCCGAGAGGGGTGCGCGGATGCGAAGCCGAGAGAGTGAGCGTAAATGAAGCTTCTCGGAGTCTTGACAAGGGGAGCTGGGCGGGCCGCTACGAAGTGCATTCTCGAGATGGAGCTGTATGGGGTCTGGCATGTGGCCGAGTACGATCTTGAGCTCCGCCATGGTGAGCTGAATGGGAGCGGCCAGGTTGCGCACCCGAAGCCCCGTCAATCTACCAGGGGCAAATGAACACCATGGCATACCATAATTTGTGAGATCCAATATAGGAGTGTTTCCGTTGAAGAGGACATGGTTGTTGTCTGCATGAGCCTGGTCGTCCCTATCTGTATCAATGTCCCGGCCCAGGTACTTGGGCACTGCGATGCTGATCTTCAGGACGCGCAGGAGAGGCGGTGCTCGCGCGGAGAGATCGACAACGCACGTGAGGTGTCCGATCACGTGAGTTCGGACCTGAGCATGAGACAACACTCCCGCGTGCATGGCCACGCTATGAGGCCCAGTGCCACGTCTTTCTTGGATCCATAAAATTTTACGCAGATCCACAACGGTGAGTCTAGGGATCGGGCAAGAAACGCCTTTGTCCACAGTCGTGACGCGACAAAGAATAGTGACTTTCAACTTTGCGGGACATGCGTGTTAACTTCTCCCCAGGCGCCGCCATCGAAGACGAACATGAAGTAAGCCACACTGAAGGGTACTCAGCAGGTCGGTGCGAAAGCCCAGTCACAAAAAATTTCTTCGTCATATTTGCAACTTCTACATACATCGATCACAACAACACAAAGGACGAGTAAGCCAAGGTGTTACGATCTACGAGGTATATTCGATTCGATTCCATCCCACCCACCATATAGTCCACAATAAGAAACATGCATCGAGTCTCGAGTTTGGCTCAAGTGACGCGTGCTGTGTTGAATTCAGCGTTTCCCAAGTGTCCTCGCGAGCTCCCGGTCGAGCTCGTCGCTTGGGTCATCCATGACAGGCGTCGGCGGCCTGTGTGCAGGCACGGTATAACTAGACGTCGCCCCCGGGACGTCACCATACTCGCGCACGGGCGAGCTGAGTATCTCATCCCGGGATGGAATCGGCAGACTTTGGGTCGTACGCGATGTGAGAACAAGATGAGGAAACGGCCAAAGTCACGAAGTCACGACCGGGCGGCGGAAACTCACCTGTCCTGTCTACGTATCTGTCCTGACGCTCTTGCCTGTGAGCGTACCTCCTTTCGGAACGAGCTCACTTCTTCGACGATCAACTTTTTCATTCCCTCGATCGAGTCTTCTTCTTCAAACGAAAAGTCGAATTTCTGCACATTAGATCCGAGGGGATGGATGGGAAGAAGATGAGAAAATTAGACGTCTGCCCAGACAAGGAACGAAAGGGAATGTACCGCTTCGCAAATGGGCTCGTCAGCCGGATCGTGCCATACTTGCAGGTATGGATGGTTCAGCGCTTGCTCGCAGCTGATCCGTTTGGCAGGGTCAAAGCACAGCATCTGAGAGAGGAGATCGATAGCGAGGGGGTTAGCATGGGGGTATAGGGTTGCGAATGGGACTCGGGGTTTGATGGGTAGCGACCGGATGTAGTCTTGTGCCTAGAGCAAGGGTTATGGGTTAGCCTGAATGTATCATTTAGGTGCGATTGGACGGACTCGGGGTGAACCAACTCGGCGGAGCGTGTCCTCGGATGGAGTACCGAGATAGTGTAAGATTTGGTTCAACTGATCGACATAACTGCGAGAATTGGCGTCACTACCTCACACGTACCGAGTCGAGACTTACTCTCTTCCTTTAAAGATTGGCTTTCCGCCTAGGAGTTCGGCGAGAATGCATCCCACGGACCAGACGTCGATGGCAGTGGTCTGTGCCGGGATCAGCAGCACGAAAACAGGGTCCGATGGCCCCACACGCACATAATTTGCAAAACTCAACATGATTTCCGGAGCGCGGTACCAACGGGTGGCCACGTATTCTGTCATGAAGCCCTGGTTTCCAGCCGACTTGGAGGTGCCACCACCAGGTGTGTACCCTCGCGCAAGGCCAAAGTCACAGATCTTGAGTTCGCAGTCGGCATTCACGAGGAGGTTTCCAGGCTTGAGATCACGATGCAGCACGTTCGCAGAGTGGATATATTTTAGGCCGCAGAGTGTCTGGTATAGGAATGACTGGAAGTGAGCGTCCGTGAGCGGTTGTCCTGAACGAATCTGGTAGGTACGCGTGAGCAATTAGGCGGAAAGCGACTTGTAGCATTACTTACGATCGCATGGAGATCTGCCTCCATGAGTTCTTCCTAGATAGATAGCATTGGTCATCGGCGGACGTGAGGGTTATCTGTCACTGACGTAGAGATATACTTCGTCAAAGTTGCCATTGGGTTGGAAAACAATGTCCATGTCATATAAGCAAGTTATCTGTTCGTATGGATCAGCGACTGCCCATTCGAGATCGCACCAAGGACAGTATATCGCTCACGTTCTTGTGTCCTCTAAAGTGGTGTAGTAGCCTCCAAGTACATTATCAGTTATAGCGTTCCCACCGCCTTGTAGTATGCCAAAGACACATACCTGATCTCGCGAAGGCATCGTTTCGTCAAGATACGCTACAGAGTCGAGAACACGGATGAAAATACGTGCGCGCGGAATGGTCAAAGGGCTTGCCTTGGTGTTGATGTTGGTGATTTTTTTGATCGCACACCCTTCGCCTGATCTCCTGTGTCTCGCTGCAACGACGCAGCCATAGGCACCCTGACCGAGCTCCTTGACGAACTCATACTCGGCGTCCACGATGAAGGTCGAGTTGAGCGCGCTGAAGCTATGTCTCTGAATCATCGTAGTCGTCGAGGGTGAAGAAGTGAAATGCGATGACTGGGACTACGAGGTTACAAGGTGCTGTCAGTGTGGGGAGTTACATATCGATGGCACCAAATAGTAACACACATCTAAACAGGACACACTGCCCCGACCCTAATTAACTTCATCGCCCCGGTGGGCGATGCGGCATCAAGGATAGGGAAACCGGCTGCGGAATGGACAAGGACTACCGTTGTCCAGCAGGGTCAGGATCACTTTTTTTCGAACAGCGTCCATTTTTGGTAATAAAAATGAGATTGCGGTGCTGAGTCCCGGGTCCTGGTACCGCTGCATTTGTTCAGTCACTTTGTGTGACTGACAAGTTGGAGTGAATATTAGAAAAGATAATATTATACCTGTGGGGCTGTGTGTTTTGGGAGAATCCCAAGTCATGTGTTGCTACATTGGATCACGTGACTTTAGCAACACATCGTGTGGCGGGGCGTCCACTACGCCTGTTCTGTATGACCTTGGACACGAGCATGAAGGCAGATAACCAGATACGAAAAGCCGTTGACCTGACGATCCCCAGTGCTACATTGGATAGTTAAGACCACAGTACATATTCACTACTTGACGAACTTGTTCATAGATCAGAGCACAGGAACCTCTGACCACTTGAATTGGGCCACACTCTGTGAGTCCGCAACACAGAGCTACCCAGGGGTGGTGGTGTGGCAGAGGGAGTTCGAACTACCCTACCCTCAGGCTGTTCCTGCAAACTCATGTTGTGTCAATAGCTGCATTCATAACATGGTCTTCTACTTTTCGGGACGCATCTGCAATGAGCCAGCCAAGTGCTGCATTGCTGTTTGCGATTTGAGAATCTTAAGTCACGTGACACGACCCATGAATCTCTGGGCGCGGCACAGCCGCTTCCCCGCATTGCGTGCACAGCATGTTTGTTTTCCGGCATTTTTCCGACACAGGTATATTATATGATATTATTTTATTTGAATGTGTGTGATGTTGGTCACGGCTCACTCACCGCCGAACCCCGCTGCCTGGGAGAGGACCCCAGCTGTCCAAATTTAGGACTGTTCGAAAAAAAGTGATCCTGACCCTGCTGGACAACGGTACAAGGACTCGTGTTGTTTGTGAAAATGATGCAGTAATGGAAGCGACACGTGCAGTTTGTATATCACACATTCCAGGGTGCAGGTGGGCGAATGACAACCGGGTGTGCTTACCGTAGATCAAATGATATCAAGGGTCGGAACTCGCCAGGAACGGAACTTAAAGCAACGCAAGGCGACTAACGTGACTGCAATAAGCGAGAGCCAACTGAGAGTTTTGCGAACGTGTTGGGCCATAAGATGGGTCTAGAATCTAAATAGCAGGACTAATCTGTGCGGGTCTGTCTCTGCACCTTGACCCAAGCGTCCACCTTCTCCTTTTCAGTGTCCACCCCGTGTTCCGACCTCAGGTGGCGACGAAGGTCGTAGGCACGCGTCAAGATATGCTCGCACGTCTTGCTAGATGATGATCCGGAGGCATCTGGAATCGCACTGGGCGTTACCAGTGCGTCGATGTGCGGGTATGGGCAACGGATAGCCTTTGCGTTTTGTAAGCGAGTCGCATAGGCTGTACCAGTGATCGTCTCGATATCCATTGCGTCATCTGCGTCGGTAGCGGATACTTCCTCATCGGAATTCGTCTCCGGGTGAACACCTCTCGACGAGTGTAGCTTAGCTAGATGGCGCTCGAGAAGATGTTTATATCCGAAGGCGCTGTTGCAGTGTACGTGGGGGCACACATGGTTCCGTTGACCGAGATGGATGACATTGTGGTGCGTTGTCAACGTATTTTTCTGAACAAAGATGCTGATCAGCAGTGTCGCGAGCACTTCCGAAGTAGAACATACTGATTTAAAGTCTTTACCACAGCCCTCAAAGTCGCACTTCCAGTCACGCCCGAGTTCACCACCACGCCTTCGCTTGCGAGGTTGAGAACCCTCGGCATTGGTTGCATCCTCGGGTGCATCAGTCCCATCAGCGTGGTAAAGGTGTGCTTCAGCTTCCTGCTGTTCGTGGAGTTTCTGATGGGCACCAAGATTATGTTGTGAAGCGAATGTGCGGCCATTACACTTGGGGTGCATGCACGTCGGGGGATGATCATTCTTGATGTGCGCTTGCAAAGCAGTCCACGTGCCAAAGTAAACAGGATTCTTATCCGGACCCGGTAGACAATGAGGATGCGAGCAAACGTATCGCTTGTCTGACGTGGAAATATGAAGATTAGACCAACCAAAACTTTGGCGTGCAATCCATACCGTCATGTGTCTTCACGTGACCTCGCAACTTTTGATTTGTTGCAAATGATTTTGTGCATCCTGGATGTAAGCAGATATACGGTTTCGTTCCTGGTGGGGAGTGTACTTCACAAATGTGAGCACGCAGCTGATAGTGCTTGGAAAACACCTCATCACAATCAACTTCTGGGCACTAGGCAAATTCTATGAGATTGGCGGAAGAGGGCATAAAAACACTGACAACATAAGATTTGTCCCCTCTATGGGAATTTTCGTGGACAACAAGATATTGAAACGTCCAGAAGCGTTTGGTACAATCCGCAGATTCCGTACATACATATGGCTTCTCTGAATCAGGTAAATGGCTCCTGCTGTGAGCCTGTAAATGGCTCCCCCGTAGGTAGGACTTTCCACATGAAGTACATGCAAACGGACGCTACAGAGGACGAATGAGAAAGCCGGGTAAATGTTCAAATCACTGCAATCCTAACCTCGCCAGCATGTGACCGCTGATGTTCCGCCAGCCTGGATGGTTTCGAGTAGGATTTTGTACATTCGGGGTACGTGCACGGGTAGCGTGATTTTTTGCTGACTTTGAGGGATACCTGAGGTGATGTTTCGGTCGTGGGCGTCGTCACGGGAGCCTCTGACGGCGCTGGACTGGACGAGAGCCGTAATACAAAGCAAGACTTTCTCCGTTTTCCGAGAACTGTCGTTGAGAGGCCCCCCGTCGTCTTCATCGCAATCGCAACGAGGGAGGATTTGATTTATTTCCTCATTTATTCTATTTATATAACTACAAGCAAAATTTGGAAATAATTCAAATACTGTTATACACTCTCGTTCAAGTTGTCCATCAAGCTTACAAGTTCCACAAGGTTTTTGGGCCGCACATAAAACGAGCTGAACCGGATGGGTGGAAGACGAAGAGTCTGTCTTTTGCCATATCTTGCTCTTGCCAGTACGTTCTTCTGCACTTGGTCGTTCATGAACAATCTATCTCGGCCATCCGACGACCACTCCCGTTTACTCGCCGAAGACGTCCTCCGAGCTGCGCGTGACTCTGTGCACGCGGCGATGCGGTCCCTTCTCGATGCCTACGAGGATGAACTGCGAACTACCCCTGGATGGAATGCCATAGATCACTTGGGTACGAGGTTCGAACGGCTGCAGGCGGCTCTCGACAACCCCCATCAAGAATCATCACTTCGTAATATAGCACTTGAGCCGTTTTCCAGTCCGCGACGGGCCAAAGAGCGCCACGTCGCAGACACCCATCCAATCGATATGTGCGGGTCCCTTGCAGGAAAACGGATCACCATGATCGGTGGCGAGCACATTTACCGCCTCCATGTCCTCCTCCTTCAATCCAGGGAGCGCGCCGAAGAGAAGCCTTTTCCTTGCCAGTACCACGAATTCTGTACCCATCACAACATCTGTTTGCCTTACCGACATTTCCAAGACGATATACCGCCCCCGCGTTATATCAAACCGCCGACGACGCAAGAACTCATCGAGACCGAGTCCGCGGTAGTCAACTATATCGTCTCTGACACGCTCTTCTCCGCACGGAACGAATCTTCTTGGGAGTATAACTTTCCCTTTGTGGATCCGATAACTGGCGTCCGACTGCGTGAGACGTATTGGCTCGCGGCTGCACGGAAAGCGAATGTCGTAGTCTTTGGGCGCGGCCCTCTGAGTGCACCTGGCCAGACATACACAGGAAATTGGTCCTTCTTGCGCCATGTGCCGGACTACGTGGATCAATCACGTGTCGCCATCGTGAGTGAATACAAGAATCACGACAACGTGGATAGGTACCAGATGGTCCCACGATCGCTGGAAATCCTCAATGCGGCGGTACATCTAACCGTGTCTCGTTTCCTGCCCGAGGTCTTTCAGTTTTTGCGGTCCATCCGACGGGAGGTTCGTCCGAGCAGACGGAAAAGACTGATATGGCCGAGTGATTGGTATCGTTTACCCTGCCGAGGTGTCGCGAGGGCCGTGTTCCTTCGTCTGCATGTCCGTTCGAGGGTTCAAGACATGATGCAACAGACGTTCTTTCACAGCCGTCGACCCTCGGCGGAGCATGTCCTCACAACGCAACTCTCAGCGCTCATCAACGCAGATGGCGCGAACACAGCCCTCCTTGAAGATCCGTGGACATTCCTCTTCAATGCACAAGGCGAGTACATGATGGAGCGGTCACACGTTATCTCACGCTGACGCGCAGTCTAGTCTATTTGCAAGACATGATACTCAGAGAACTTCTACCCCGGTACGGCATCGTATTTCTGCCGCTCGATATACCATGGATTGAGGACGCCCGTGCTTGCAGACATGGACACAAGGATTCGCATGACGCCGCTACAGACGTTGACCTTGAACAGATGGGGGCTATCGGAGAGGCATTTTTGACAGGAATGGATTATGTTCTTAGGTATCTGGAATGACATCCGTGTCGCTCGTCATACACATCCATTTTATTGTTCTAAGGTCGCTTGGACCTGTGGATTCGTCTTATCCCAAGTTCCATCACTGACAGTCATTTAAAGTGATGTGAACTATAAGTAAATGTATGGGATACTGCGCTGGCGGAATCGATGAAACGTCTTTCCTGTCGACGCTGACTGAGGGCATCCAGCGACACCCAGCTGTGATTGAAGCGATTTTGCTACGTAGTCAGAATAATATACATCATTCTTCCCATAAATATACAAAACACAAACACGTTCATAGATATCAAGAACAACAACAGGTCGTTACAGTGACCCTGCTCAACGGTTAAATTATGAAGCACTCATTCCAAAAGTCTCTGTAGTGACAACCGAGATTACGGTTCGAAGTCATGACGTGATGACACAGACAACACCATGTGTAGGTAGGGCAGACGGAATTGCACGATGGTAAAACTCTAGTTGGTGGTAGCGTACGTATAAGCCGTGGAGGCAAAGCCGACCTGTCCGTTGGTGGTATCGAAGATGCTGTAGTAGCGCTCACTGAAAAAAAAAGAAGACACGACGCTCGCTAAGTATCCAGCGGGAGGGCGAAAGAAAAAGGCCAAGAACGTACAGGAAAGCGTATCCGTTGACAAAGTCGAAGCCATTTCCGGACAAGCTGCCCAAGTCACCTACGATAAGGTAGATCGAACTAGAGCTACCACCGATAGCAGTGTTGAGCGAACGTGGCCAGATCTGTGCGTTGGGCGAGAGGTCGTAGGACGTGCTCGCGATGTAGAACGACAATGTCTTCAAGTTTGCATACTGGTCGTTGGTGATGGCGAGGAGGCCAGTATTATAATCCAAGACACCGCCCGTCGCAGACTGGTATTTTTGGAACGCATCTGCAGGTACAGATATAAGTGGTGCGGCGAGTGGCCCGAGTAAATCTCAACACGTCACTCACCCGAGGCGATGAGAATGAGGGTTGAGCCGGTGTCGACGATACCAGCGGTCGACGACATAATAGTGGTTCCGGCATAAGAGATCGACTGGTCAATACCCCAGTAGTTCGATGCAGGGGAGGTTGTCGTGATCGGAACGTAGCCCACCGCGCTGGTAATGGCGGAGCTGTCATAGCCGCCAAAGGTGAGCGTTCCGTTACTGCTAGATTCAGACAACGGAACGTAGTAGACCCCGAGTGCCTCCGTAGAGATCGTTCCTTGAGAAAAAAGGTTGCCCAACACCGTAGGGACCGTGCCCTCGTTGCTGACCGTATAAGAAGTCAGGTCAACAGGGCCAACACCAAGAATACCATCAACGCCAGAGAAACCAGAGGCAAAGCTGGCAACCCCAATGGATTGGTTTCCGATTACCAAGCCGGACGCGAATGTGACAGTATCGGTCCACTCCTCCCCTTGCATGGAGCTTCCTGAAGCATAAGACACCAGCTGTGATCGTTTCTAAGTCTGATGCAAATGGCATGAAGGCATCAGAAACGCACAACGGTGTTTCCAGTATCTCGACTGGTGCTAGTCTGAATGTATGCCTTGGAAGCTCCGATCCAAGTATTGGAGCTTCCAGTATCGATCAGGAGTGTGTCTACAGTCGCTCAGCACGTGTGCCCTGGTTGACAACTGATCGACATACAATCTGTTGCTGGACTGCCAACTCCAACTTGAGTGGTGCAGGTCACTACGGCATTTGTAACATTGACGGATGTGCTGCGTTTGCTCCGATGTCCAGCGTTTTTGAAAGTCTGGGCACGAGCGCGGTCTTGCTCGGCAATGTTGAGGGTGCTATTCCCATTAATCCTCGTAGCAAAGTTGAGAGTAGCCTTGCCAGTGCCCCGACCGAGGGGACTCGCGTCCACAACAGTGAGGCTGATGAGGATGAATAACAGTAAAGCTTTACTAGTAGAAGGGAACATGGTGATTTGTCCAGAGGATGGAGAAATTCGAGGTCGACCTCGAGCTTTTAATGCTACGGAGTCCTTGTGGCGCGACGCAGAGCATGTACGGTGTAAACCATCTTATCAAGTTAGATGAGCCACACGTACCAGTCGTGGATGATACGTGTTGCGAAAATCTGTGCTGATCATCATGATCATGATGTCGAGACATGGTGTACAAATGTTGGTGTTTCAAGTTCGTGCTCACATTGCACCGGAAAAGATTATGTTCTGCCTTCGGGAACATGATGATCAAGCTTGGCGTGTATGGAGATTTGATTGGGACCTGCCAACTGCGAGGAGGTTACGAGGCCGATTCTCGGAGGTCGCTGAATCCTAGGCTGAACCACTAAAGCCGTCCCACTGTCCATGATCGGTCCGAGTCGGAGTCAACGTTGACTCATCAGTGACAGTAAAAGTTGCATGTTAGATGGGCTACTACAAACCGATAGCTCGCCTCGCCACTACAGTCCACACCGGACATACTGCCACCAGGTGATCAAAAACCGTCGAGACATAGTCGTCAATGCACATCGTCGGAGTGCATCGTAACTCCTTAGATCATGTTTCATTCCGATCTTTTTGTCACTGATACTTGTTCGTATCCGGCCCGAGGCATTAAACTAATTTATCACGATGGATCATGGCTCAGCTCAGCCTTTCGTTTCCCTAACTACGTTGATGTGAGATACAGTACTACTTTGTTAGAATTCGGGGTGCGGGTCCATGCAGTGGAAAGATTTCGTGTTTGTCTAAGCACGTAGGCCTATAGGGGAGAGAAATACGTGCGGAAAATGTTAGGTGGATGACTGAGAATGCATGCTACTCATTTTGAAACATGGTTTCTTAGCAGTTCCCAATCGTATACTTTGAAGATCGTCAGGCCTAGCCAAAAGCGGAAAGAACAGCAGGCATGATGCCCACCATTCGCTCTACCGTAGGATCATGTCACACATGCATCATTTACTCGGTATACGACTGTGCACCTGACAACCCCCACGATTATACCCGCTGCATCTTTTTGGAAGCTTCTAATTTGTGTTGGAGTCTGTGTAACTCGTTTTAGCGATTCCAAAACGGTGATGGCTGGTGTCAAAGATACTGTAGTAGCGTTCGCTATGCGTAGAGGATGTGAGGATCAGAACGTGCGGATGGGAAACGAGATCGTACAGGAAGCTATAACCATTGATGAAATCAAAGAAAAGTTCATCCCGGAAACCAATGTCATTGACGACGAGGTATATTGAACTGGAGTTCCCGCCCGTGATATAATTGAGCGAACGAGGCCAGATCTGTGCGTTCGGAATGAGGTCATAAGAAGTACCTCCGATGTTGAACGACAACGTCTGCAGGTTAGCATACTGGGAGAGGGTAATGGTCAAGAGGCCGGTGGCGGAGTCCAGGATCGCACCCGTCAGGGACTGGTATTGCTGGAACGCGTCTGCAGGGTTCCAAGAGCAGCGGGCTGTCAGCGTTTGAATACTCCCCAACATATTACCCACCCGTGGCGATGAGAATGAGGGTGGTGCCCGTATCGACGATACCAGCGGTCGAAGACAGAATAGTGGTACCGCCATAAGAGATCGACTGGTCGATACCCCAGAATTCCGACGCGGGGAAGGTCGACGTGAGTGGAACATAGTTCACCGAGCTTGTTATTACCGAGTTGTCATAGCCACCGAACATGAGCTCCCCGTTACTGCGAGCCTCAGAAGCTGGCGAAAAGAAGACGCCTAGTACTTCCTGCGATATCCTTTTTTGAGTGTGCAGATTGTCCGTTACAGTCGGGACTTCAAGCGCATTGCTAACGGTTCCTATGGTTAGGTCAATAGGACCAAGACCGAGAATACCATCGAAACCACTAGTGCCATTGGTCCAATTAGCAACACCGATAGATTGTTGGTGAATCACTAGATCGGAGGTAAGCGTCACGGTATCGAGCCATTCCTCTCCATAGAACGCCCCAGAACCATAGGCGACAAACTACAGTTCCATAAGAATTGAAATCCGGAATAACCAAGACAACCACATACGACAGTACCTCCAGTGTTTACGCTAGAGTTGGTGGGAACGTATTGGCTGCTTGCTCCGATCCAGGTGTTAGAACTTCCGGTATCGATCAGAAGGGTGTCTATAATACTTCAGCGTTAGAGAAAAGGATAGATGACAAACGCACGATATGTCGGAGGGGTGCCAACGCCAACCTCAGCCGTGTAGAACACAGCGGCATTCGTTGCACTGACTGACCTCCTGCTGATGCTGCGTTCGCTGAAGTGTGGGAGCTGTCTCAAGGCCTGTGCACGAGCTCGGTCCTTCTCGACAAGGTTGTCGAAGCCAGCGGCATCGATTTCTGTGGAGAATTTGAGAGTAGCCTTGCCGGTATCACGGCTGACAGAACTCGTATGCGCGGCACCCGGGGCCAACAGCAGAAATAATAAAAGGTTCTTGGGGAACATCCTGAGTCTTCGTACTACAGGATTCGCCACCGACGGGGCACGCTGGACAAAAAGCATCGCAAGCCATTTAGAGTCTGTGGGCCCATTCAACGTTACGTCAGTGATGCCGTAGCCCGCCCAGCTCCTCGATTGGAGGCATATATAACATCTCTTCCCTATGAGCAGAACAAACATACCATTGACATTTTGAGCCTCTCTCCTTCCCACCCAAAACAAACAAACATTTGTTGGCTAGTTACCATCATTGTTTTCTGTATCATACTACACACCGGAGAATAAACGATGAGCAAAACATGTTGATGGAACCAATGTCAACACCTTGTACAGCTTATGTAATCATTGAGCCAGTTCTCACGCACTTTCGACAAACTTCTTTGTGACTGTTCTCTTTAAGTCGAGGGTTAGAGTACCAATCACGGTGCGTCAAATCCTCATGTCGTACAATGTTGGTCGCCGCGCGGAGATCACGATTCACAGCTAAGTGTCCATTACGCCTTCGACGATATGCATACTTTCAATGTCATCCACAACAAAAACAATTGTCCAAATCGAGTTGCCTTGGCGTCCAAACATTGATTTTTTCACCTATTAATAAACACCGTGCTAGTTGGTGGTAGAGTTAGTGTACACCGTCTTGGCAAAGCCAACGCGTTGATTGGTGGTGTCAAAGACGCTGTAGAAGCGTTGACTACGCAGCGGACATAGTGAGGGAGGAATCCTATCACAAACAAACTGGATTACGTACAGGAAGCCATATCCATTGCAGAAATTAAAGGGGCCAGTACCAGACGACCAACCTATGTTGTTGACGACGAGGTATATTGCACTGGAGTCCCCTCCGACGGCCGCATTCAGCGAACGGGGCCAGATCTGTGCGTTTGGAGTGAGGTCATAAGTGGTATTTCCGACGTTGAACGACAACGTTTTCAGGTTGGCATATTGGGTAGAGTTAATCATCAGGAGGTTGGTGTTAAAATCCAAAGTTGCACCCGTCAGGGACTGGTATGTTTGGAACGCATCTGCAGGTTCCCATATAAGAGGTCGGCGAGTGGTCAGTCAATATCGACACGTCACGCACCCGAGGCGAGGAGAATCAGGGTAGTGCCGGTGTCGACGATACCAGCGGTGGACGACATAACAGTGGTTCCGGCATAAGAGATCGACTGGTCAATTCCCCAATAGTTCGATGCAGGGGAGGTCGTCGTGATTGGAACGTAGTTCACCGCGCTGGTGATGGCGGAACTGTCATAGCCACCAAATGTGAGTTCCCCATTGCTATTGGGCTCGGAAACTGGGGCAAAGAAGACGCCTAGCACTTCCTCTGCTATCTTTTTCTGAGTGTAAAGATTGTCTGTAACGGTTGGGACTTGGAGTGTGTTGTTAACAGTATTGCCGGTCAAGTCAATAGGACCGAGACCAAGAATACCATCGAATCCATTGACACCCTGGGCCGAGCTCGCAACACCGATGGATTGTTGATCGATTACCAAGGAAGAAGTGAGCGTGACAGTATCGAGCCACTCCTCTCCAGAGAATCCCCCAGAACCATAGGTCTGGGACTACAAAACATCTGAGAATCAAGCAAAGGCTTAACAGTAGAGACATACGACTGTATTGTTGGTGTTGACGCTGGAGTTGGTGGGAGTGTATGGCTGACTGGCTCCAATCCAGGTGTTAGAACTACCCGTATCAACCAGAAGAGTGTCTGGAAATCCTTCAGCTTGGCAGTTTATAGACACGAGTAAATGATAAACGTACGGTATGTTGGAGGGATACCAACACCGACCTCGGCGGTGTAGAAAAAAACTTTGTTCGGGACACTGACTGGCCCACTGCTGGTGCCGACTGTGCTGAGCAAGGATTGCATACGAGCTAGATCTGTCTGAACTACGTTACTGACGCCGGCTGTATTGATCTTGGTGGACATTGCGAGGCTAGCCTTGCCAGTATCACGAGTGAGAGGGATTGCATCCACGGCACTCAAGGAAAACAGCAGTAACAACAGGAGGGACATGTTGGGGGAGTTCTTGATGCTGAGGAAGGGAGTGAAACCATCATGGTGTCTTTTAAAGTATCACAAGCGTAGCGAGGGAGGGTATGGGACACGGGATGAGGTTGATGTTTTTCCTGATGGGCCGACTCTCTGGAGGGAATACGAGATCCATCTTCTCGGGAACCTAGTAAATGATCAAGATAACGTTTCAAATTTGAGTATAACGAGAATACACACAGCCTCATTGCATAGAAGTCCCGTAAATCAATTCCGCAATCTCTGATGGGGCGAAGCCGACCTCTTGGCCGTCTTCGCGTGTAGAATCGGACGGTTTTCCTCGGCTTTCATGAGTTCAAATGGTCCACGTTGTTGTTACTCACTAGCGCTCACTTTCCGACTTGTTCCGGCCGAAGCCTCGCGCACTACCTGGAGCTGATCATCATGTTCCGTTTCTGCAGATGGTGTTCATCAAGAAGAACACTGGTTGACGAAAAGTGTGTGGTATTGCCTCCAAATGTTGATGATCGCCGTGGTGACCGAGTGGAGTCAAATGTTTTTTGAACGGAAAAATGTGCCGTATACTACTCCGATATTGCCTCAGTTTTTGCCAAGGTGCGATTCACGAGCGCGCTACCTCCCAGCGATCTGACCCTAGATTAGTAAGTCAAGGAAGCCGGAAATATGATAAGTCTCTTTATTGAGCCCGCTGAGTAACGGATGGGCCAAGTACGAGCAAATCCAGGATGTTTATCCCACATTCGATAGGCCCAGTGATCCTCTCTGTAGCCTCACCACAAAGCCGCCAATCTCCTCCGCTTCTAGATTATTGATGAGATACTCTCGATGTACCACTCGACGAGCATTGGACTGTTCCACCACCATTCTCACCATGTGGATGTCTGTCGACTTCTCGACGCTCGTGCCTGCCCTATCCAAAGTGACCTCTATTTCCTTGGGGTCTGCTGGTGCAACAGATACGTCGAAGAGGTCATCTGGCAGCCCACATCGCAAGGCACGTGCACGTTGTTCTGGGGACGTTGCGTGAAAGAATTTGCTGCAAAAGTCCAATGCGCTCTGGAGTTCTCGTTCAGATAACTGCGTTCCCATGTCAGACGCTCCTTGGATGACTAGAATGAACCCAATCAGCGACCACAAGTCTTCATGAGTACGCCACTCATACCTGGGCGGATGGACGTGAATGCTCGTTCGTAGCCATCTTCATCGACATCGTTGAGGATGTCAAACCGCGTTGCCCGAATTTGCTCATAGGCGCTCAATACGACCATCTGGAATCTATCATGTTTCCGTTTCTCAGTTTCTTGGGCTTGTCGAAGAGCCCTAGTAATATTCTGGCCTACCTCGTGTAGCTCAAGGTAAATCTTCTCGTGTACCACGCAGCAGCAGCAGTTTCCGAGCAGTCTCCACGAACCGATGCACAGATGGACGCTGCAGCCGAAAGGGCAGACGTCATCGCAAGGTGGACCCCAGACGAAAATAGCGGGTCAATGAAAGCTATGGCCCTTCTAGAAACTTGTCGTCACCAACATTGGAGACATTCTACATACCTCCCGCGTCCCCGACGATACGATACGAAACCCCTGCGTACTGTGGTGCAGAGTAACTAAAATCTGCCGCAGATCGAACCAATGTATTGGCAGGGCCTGGAGGGCCGTCGGACGATGGTTTCAAGATCAAGGTCCCACAGCCAATCAGGCGGATCAAGTTGGGGGCAAGCGACAGTAGCGCTTGATATCGTGCGACCGTCGAAGTCTCTGGAAGCATCTTCCACCTTTCCTGGTACTGTTTCTGATTCACGACAACACCAACGGATGTCGTGCCATCATGAAGCGGGATAAACCAAGCCCACCCCGAGTCATCTATGGTACAGTCAATACACAGGTTTTCTGGCACACTTTACTTGCCTGTCAGGGCTTCGAACCATGGAGCACCTTCGCGTACTGTTCCTAGACCATACGCCCCAACGCCTGTCCAATATCCCCAGAGAGCGATATTTCTCAGCGATTCGTTATAGTGTCGATTTTTCATGTATCGATCGGACATCAATCCGGCCCGTCCTGTCGCATCAACCAGGAAGTCAAAGGAAATCTCTCCTGCATGATCAGTTGGGTAAGAACGCCTCCATTCAGCGACCGCGGGGCGCGATTGGTCCGAGAAGCGAAGCGACGTCACCCTCGTGCATTCGTACACGCAAACCCCAGACTCTCGTGCATGATTAAGAAGCACATGGTCGAAATCCGAACGCGTCTGGTACGTGAGATCAGTACATCCAAAAAAAGGAACAATGAATCAGAAACTAACCACGTTCCAAGAACTGTTATTGTGTCCCAACGCAATAAAGTCCGTGTCTGGACGCGAATGGCGGTAGGTACGTCTGTGAACATGAATTGAAAAATTCTAGCGTGGGTCACGTACATCCCTCCTGCTTGAACTGATTGAACTTGATAGCTGCACCCGGCTAAACGGGAGGCGTTTCAGAAATGTCGCGCGTTCGAACAGTGACGACCAGATGGATATATAACAGACACCGCCATACCTTGTGCTTGAAACCATATTCAACCAACTTGTGCTCCGCGCCGATAAACCTGAGATAGTGGCGAACGGAGGGGATCAAACTCTCGCCAATGTGATACCTTTTTTTTTTGGCCACCAGCCGGGGTAAGAAGTACGCAAAAAAAAAGCGCAGCAGTGCGAAAAAAAAGTGTTGACCTTGGGAACTGCGCTGCTTCGAGCAATACGACTTGGAGTCCTTCCCTCGCTAGCGCGGATGCGGCGTAGCTTCCTGCAGGGCCACCACCGATGACGAGTACTTGCGTGTGCTTTTGAGACGGGAGAGGTCAAGCATCATGCAAAGAGTTGACGGTGAGGGACTTCTTACGGTTGGAATTGTGGACTCCATGATCCCGCTCGAAGATCTTCTCGAGTTGGTGGTTCAAACCTTCATGTCCTTACTTTTATATACAACCCCTGTCGGTGGTCCATGGACTCCATCTATCCTACCTGGATTGACAGTGGATATTCTGGATTCAAAACTTGCGTCACAAAAACGAATCGACTTTCTATAAAGGTTGCATATCACGAAGAACACCAACACCAGAGCCAAGTTGAAAGCTGGAGTTACCAATTTGGTGTGACCATTGGCCAGGAACTTGACCGTGTGTGGCAAACGAGAACTGGCCACCGCGGCGAAAGCGACAGAAGTGGGAACCCATGCATTCGAGTATGCCGTCGTGAATCACATACAGTAATAAAGATAGTATAACCTCAATCCCAATTTATCCGTTGAGTGTACTCTCGTATACGAGAGACGACGTTCTCTTCAATCTCGTGACCGACGCCAGTGGCAACTTTGAGAATAATCTCGTTCAGAGTCGTGGATCCAAGAATATCGACGTGATCACTCGTATTGGCACCACCGCGAGGCATGTTCAGCACAGGGCGGTGAGGAAGCTGTCGAAGCAGGGGAAAATCCATTTTAGTGGATAACACGTCTATATCAATCAATCACCGCACCTCCACGGTCGTAATGTTGATTCTTCCAGGATTCCATCGAGGACGCTTCCACCCCTCGACACACATTGCGCCCATGCTTAAAAGACTGACCGTCCCATCACCTTCTCCCATCTTCACGCCGTTGCGTACCTGTATGACCACTGTTAAGAACATCCACGAATCGCCCTCGAAATCTCATGCCTTGGGAGTCAGGTTCTCGTTCGTGTACTCTGCATCGATCCAACTTGAGCGGAGTCGAGAAATGTAATCCGATGGGGGACGAGCAGAACTGTCGGTCTCCGCTTCATGTTCCTTTGGCAGTTCTGTATCTACCAGCGACTCGCTTGGCACTTGTTGGGCGTGAGCATACCTGCCAGTCGAGAATAATCAGCCTAGATTGCGCACGGTCATTACGTCGACGTGACATACATGTAAGACCGCTAGGACAGCTAAAATTAACCCAGCATGGAAAAGTCCACAATGACGGTACACACCTCCGTTTCCTTTCCGTGCCCATAGACACAGATGAATTTCATCGATGGGGCATTAGGAAGCCTTTCGGGCACGACCAATAAGTCAAGTCATTCCTAGAAACAGTTACCCAAATACCTTATCTCAAGGGGATTGGTCCATTTCCTATTGTCAAAGTTATTCCTCGCCAAGACTTCCTCATCACGTTCGATCCCAAAGGAGTAATTCGTTGATATCATTTTCTGCCATCCCAAGGAATTCAATTTGTGGATCAAGTGCGATGTCAAATGAAATTGCCCGAACCTGAAAGCTGCTTGGCGTGCGTTCGAGAATCCAGTTCCCCACCATTTCCGCCGTCATATTCTTTGTTTGTTCTGCAACACCCACGCCGTGTGCAACCATTTCTCGGCGGAAAGAGATGAGAGCGCCATGCGAATGGGAAGCTTCACATTCGTCACATTCATCATCTGGTGCCCATGTCTCGTTGCCCCATATGGTATCTCCTCCCTTGGGGTAACGACAATGAGATCTGTGATTGTTATGTTCCATGGGAGCTGTACCTTAACCCAAAGGCTCGCACTTCCAGCCCAGCTACGGAACAGCTGTTGACGTTCACTCCTGGAGAAGAAGCGTTCAAGCACTAGGTCGGGCACGAGGTTATCGTGTCAGACTTGTATATCTATATCCTCCTGGCACTGACCATAGGCTCCTGCAGGATTCATTTCCACGGTGTCTCTCATCTCTCCGGAAAGGAAAGCGGACATTGCCTTTGTCTGAGTGCATGGTTGATATCATGGTTACCATGGTTTTAGGTAAAGCTCTCAGCAGATGCTCACTGTACCCTGTACCCTGGTCAGATATGACACATAATCGACGAAATGTCGCATACCAAGTATGCTCCACCAATGCTGAGAAAGGTTTCAATGTGGTTCTGAAGATAATGTAAACCTTCAAATGAAGCTGCGTGGTAATACTGACCTCCACCCAGTCAGGGCCACCACCTCCGTGTACAGAAGACTCTACCCATTTGAAACTAACGTTGTTAGATTCAATCACCCGGTACTAAGACTGCCAAAGAGCACGAACAAGTACTGTCACAATAAGGTCAGCGTTCTTGTTGACAAGAGATGTATATTAGAATACTCACAAGTGCGACCTAAGCCAACCTCCAATGAGCATGGAATAAGTCAATAACAAAGCTTTACGCACAGTGGAGCCCATGGAGTGAGCGACTATGACCACTTTTTTGCCTTGGCGCTTTCTACGTTGAGACACGACAGCTACCGTGGAATCATCTCACTGTTGATTGCGAACTTACTTGAGACCCTCGATCATAACCTTCAATTTGGAAAAGTAGCCATCTCGTTCTTCGAGATTCCACATGGACAATCGCCAATCATATGCTGCGAGATAAAGGTTGTTCGTGTCGTAATCCACAACCGCAAGATTTTCAATAATCTTGGCCCTAATGGACTGGTAGATGAGTATATAGCTCTAATTCGAGACGTCGAAACCCGAACCAGATCCAGTATCCTGTCATAAAACTACTGGCGGCGTTGATACCCTCCGCTGCTCGAACTTTTGCACCCAGGGTGTCGAGGCCAGTGTCCGGATCGAGCATCATGGCTGCCATCCACCTTTCTCGATTGAACACTACCTGAGAGAGCATATTAAAACCACCCCACACTTTTTCACGGAAGAAAGCCCGATATTCAGGTGAAGTTGACCAAGACTCCAAAGACTATAGAGTCGTTTATGTTAGATTCATCGGATCAATCAGAACTGAATCACGGACAGTGGAGATGATGCCAGGTATCAGTACGACAGGGTATTGTGCAGTGAGACCCCGCGCCTTCATTGCCTCACCTACTTGAAATTCGCGCCCATCATTGTTTAATTTCCAGACTTCTGGAATATGGCTGCGTAGGCGTCCCCACTCCACTTCAACAAGTGAAAAGTCTATTTCAGGTAGCCTGAGCGATATGTCATACTCTTGCATCAAGAGGAGTAGGTGTGCATGCATCTCCTGCATATCATAAGGTTGTATGAGAATGAACCCCAGGAGAACACCCACTACGGAACGATGAGGCATACGCAACGACACTCATAACATAGGACGTACGAATAATGCCAAGCGGGAAGAGGAAACGTGCTTTCAGAAAAAAGCGCCGTTTCGACCTCTAAGACGGTGCAATCGTGTCAAAGAATGCGCCGTAAGAAATATGGTCAACGCACCTTCTGTAATTCATGTATCTGGGCATCATACAGCATTGCTTGACGCTCGGCTTCTTGCCGTGCACCACGTAGGCTTTCCACTACCTGCGAGCCGGCGTCGCTGTGGTCGTGATCTGAGGATGCTGTAGACTCGTCCGAGTTGGCTGACCATGTTTTCGGTCGTTTAAAGAGGGGCATCATGAATTCGGTACTGTGTCGCGTCACTGAAGCGGCTTATCCTATTCTCTGAGCTTGCAAATTAACCGGTGGTGTACTTGGTTTTCGGTTAATTTATGTTGAGTTTCGGCATTGAGAGTAGAAACTTGAAAGGAGTGTCAATCAAACTTCGGCAACAGCCACAACTTCGGGACAATTATTGAATATTGAAGCCCCTATCCAACGCGTTCATTCTCCATTCCGATATTATCATTCAATATCAGGATCTCCACACACAATCGAGACGCATATCAAGTTACCCCTAGCGACTACTCTATTGGTCGTAGCGGCCAGCGCTGCGCACCAGTCCCTGACCCTAGTATTCAACGGTAACGTCGTAGTTTCGGTCATTTCCACCCTAGTACTAATGGCTAGGCACCGTGCTACTGGTGTGGGAGCGACTGCTTATCAACGTGAGCACACCCCTTGTTCTCTCCAAAGCGCAGGTAGTGAGGAACTTTGCTTCACGTTGAAGGTGAGAGACCTGGTATGATAGACGTGTGGTCGGAGGAGGTGAATCGCAGCTTGGACGCGTGCGTATTCGTTGCTGTCGGTTTTCCAAAAAAAAAAAAAAAAAAAGTCGCGATGCCTGGCACCCACTGGCACTGGTATTGTATTCGGAAGGGGATGGCATTATGGATGGTGATGAGTCGCGTGAGTCGGCGAGCGAATACGGAAAGAGAGAACACGACAAGGGGTCACCTTCTAGCCATGTCGTGTGCTTCGGATAAAAGCTGCCACTGGTAGTCGACTCGGACGCATGCTTCGAACGCGAGGTTCACCCAAGGATTTCCGTTGGAAGGGCCCTCATGAACCCTGCGGAAGGTAACTCGGGTCCGAGTGTGGTACAGATTGCCAGGGGTCGTTACCAAGCTAGGGTCCGACGAGATATGCTTGAGTCCACTAGGGAGACAGTGAGGTTGGGCTAGCGATCGCACTTGGAGGTCGTGACAATCCATGCTCTGCGACTCAGCGAGGATTCGGGAGTGTCTGCAACTGATTTACTCACTCGCGAAGCCTCACCATGCAGACGGCCTGCAATTAGTGAGTTCAATCGATCATACGCCTAAAACAAAACCGTGGTGTCAATGCGGACTGTATCAAATCAGGGTAAGCAGTACTAGTACTAGGGTGACACGACTCCGAACTCCTTGTCCGTCCAAGTCGCGGCTCTGGATTCTAGAGGTTGTTTCGCCCAAGGACCCTCGGGCACCCCTAAATGGTTATGGCATCGCAGACACGAGGCAACCAGCGTTTATCGACATGTTGTCAATGGTTATCAACTTCTTTACCCAACAGCGACACAATTCGTTGATGGTTTACTAGTATGGCTCATCCTGACGGCACCTCCCTGCATGGGCTCGTCGGTCCTGCGATACTGCAGGCATCACAGCTTGCGCGCTATCAAGCGTTCAGAAGCATCAACAAGAATGTCGTGGAGGTGGATGAAAACGATGTGATCAGCCAGAAACCAACATCCGAGGAGGAGCGGATCATTGTGTCGAACACCGCTGTTGTCTCTGCGTTGGAGAATCTGTTCAGTTGGATGTGAGCCACATGTCTCTGATTGACAGTGATTGTGAATACACTTGATTCGCTTTGGATAGGCACAAGGACAAAACCCAGAGAACCAGCCAACTGTCGTATATTGAATCATGGAGGTTTCATCGTGCAATGTACCGAGTTTGGATCATGTCGACTCTGTACGGATACGGGAGTGCTGCCCACGGACAGCGTGCAATGGGCGCGAGTTCTAGCACTCAAGAGGCTTTCCTTCAAAAATTCACGTCTCAGGAACTCATTCAAATCAACAAAGTCTCCAGGTTCCTGAAAAGTATTGCTGATTGGGTGATCTTTGCCGAGTGTAAACTAGTAGGATCCCTGGATGTCTGTCAGTTAACGGAAACCACCGACTCAGCCTTTCGTCGCATTGACCGAAATTTTTCTCACTTTAACAGACGACTTTGATGGACTGTACCTGTTCGCAGGTCCCCACATCCTTTTACGCTGCTACGAGGAGCAGAGTTCCGACCTGTTGCCGTGGGGCTACCTCGATGATGAAGTCTCCGAAAATTTCCTTCTTCCTTCTGTCGAAAGCATCCTCTCACAGCGTAATATCACCATACCGTTCGCATACGTAGGGTCAATTCTGGATGAAATATGTGGGGCTACCGATACTTGTTAGTCTGACCAACTTTATTGTCGCCTGTGCCAGTGCTTACTATGGACAGGCCGTGCATGTGGCCGGGGTGATTTGTTTCACTCGGTCGACGCACAATGTACTCCGAACTTGTACAACGAGAGGAGTGCGATTGTTTCGTCCTTCACCCAGTTGTCGGCTCATGCATGGACACCTCTTAGATTGGGCACGCCTGAAAGGTTACCTCGGGATTCCTTCCGAGATCTTCTTGAAGTTACCATCCAACATTGTTGAGAAAGCCCTCTTCAAGGCACTCCAAGAGGCCAATTATGATGCCTTGTTCCGTGAACTGTTCGCACACAAGAGTGATCAGTTCAAAGATTGGACAGAACATGATTGGATCTGCCTAGATTGCATCCGAGAATTTTTCAGGGTGACGGTTTTTCGGTGGTGGCGTGAGCGGAAAGTTCGAGGTAATATTTTTATTTTGTGTCTGATCATGACGATTAACGTTCCCCGACAAGCTGGCAAGTCGATTCCGCAAGACTGCAGGCATGTTCATCATCCCATTTGTCGATATGGTCCACGCTGATGAGTGGCTCCAAGACATGGGCTATTACTGTAAAGATCAATGCTTCGACGCGGGGCGAGACCATGCGACACGTTTCAATGTGGGTAGTATCCCTTTTTTGCACTCCTTTACTGAAGCAACAGATGTGTGTATAGCATCTTTGTGAGCCTGTCGATGTAATAGCATCACTGGCGCATTACCATGGTCGTTGAGTGTCTGGAACAAGCATTGAATGGATTGGCGCTAAACATAGACCATTCCTTGGGATTTGCTATGTCGGTCATCGCGATTTCTTGGATACGTGGTTGTGATGATGGCGTAGGGATTTGCAAAACAGACAAACTCGTTCGGACTTGTCAAATGTTGGCCATATTGCATATCCCCACTGCCTCGAGAAATCGTCGAAAGATACACTCACAGATGTTTTTGATCATGCTCTTCCAGCTTTGAACCTTCGGTCTAGATCACCCTGGACAACGTATACGACGCTCTGGGATTCTATTTTGTCCGATGATAAGATCTCGTCCAAAACTTGGACACCGCCAGCGTATTGGGTCCTAAGTAATATAGCCGATTAATAAATCATGATGTGGCCAGCAATCTGATCGCCGTGTCTTTCACAAAAGGAAAGCAAAGCAACCATGGCCACTCTGTATAACTATCCCGTCATCTCCATCACTATATCATTCTTCGGCCCTCAGCCATTTACTCAGCGCGGCAAAGCCTCTATCGAACAGGTGCGACGTGTTCACAAGCTCTGAGATCAAACACACCATCTTACAAGGAACGTCTCGGACAGACATGACAGAGACTCAGAGTCCCGTGAACGCACTGCTAGTCATAGACATGCAGGCGGACTTCATTACCGGGAGCCTGGCTGTCCCAGATGGCCCATCAGTCATCGATCCAGTCAAGGATATTATCAAGCTTCCGTTCCATGCTCGGTATGCCTCTAAAGACTGGCATCCATCTGGCCACATCTCGTTTGCTTCCGCTCACCCGGGCAAGGCCCTTTTCGGGCTAACGACTATCTACCCACCGGAGCACCTCGTCGTAGCCAAAGGCCAAGACGTGAACTCGATCGCACAGCGGGGTCTGGAGCAGGTGTTGTGGCCGGATCACTGTGTCCAAGGCACACGAGGGGCACAGCTCGTCGAACCACTACACGAGGATCAGTTCGACGCGATCATCTTGAAGGGAATGGATCCAGGCGTGGAGTGTTATTCTGCGTTTAAAGATCCATGGGGGTTGTTGGTTTCGAACCTTGAAGCGTTGCTTCGGGAGACAGGTGTGACGGACCTGTACATTGTCGGTGTGGCTGGGGACTATTGTGTCAAAGAGTCTGCGATCGACGCAGCCAAGTTCGACGCGTGGAAGACATGGATCGTAAAGGAAGGGGTGCGGAGCGTTTCAACGGAAGGGAAGGAATGGAACACCCTCAAGGCTGCCGGGGTGGGTATCATCGATACGATCAGCGATCTGAAAGGGAGACTAGGTGTGTAATCGACCGTGGTACTACTATCACAGCTGTATGGATCTGTCAATATTGTCCGTAGATTCGTCAAAGATACGCTTTGATCTCCACTTTTGCTAGAGTCTTCTCATTGTTCTTCACGTATATAAGCTTCCCTGTTCCCTCCTCGTTGATGCCCATTGAAATTCGCTTTCGTCTCCTGCCAGAAAAAAGTCTTGCTGCATTAAGGGGGAATCGAACCCCCGGCGGGTCGATGGCAACGACCCAGGTTACCACTACCCCATTAATGCTCGTCGATATCCATCTGGTCGTTTTGCTCAACGGGCTAATGGTTCTTACCCGCACTAACGCCGTCTAGAATGCGACACTGCTCCACGAGTAATTTCCGCATCCTGGGAATACCAGTGCAGAAAACCGGCCTGCGAACCTCAGGGTCCCACATGACGAGCCCACGAATTGTATTAGAAGATCCCATGGCGACCTGGGATATGAGACGCGAACGCACTGTGAGGCCGATAGATCAGAAATTTGTCAAGGATCATATGGCAAACTCGCACCTAACCTCTCATTCAAACTAGCGGAACGCCCACAATCAGGACGCAGCAAACAGAAGTAAGGCTGCACGCAATCAATGATAAACCGTCTTGTCCGCGAGACATGCAGTTACCTATCCCGTGGGTATTTATTAGTGTTTGGCGATTTTCGCGGTCACGTGGTCAACGCGTTTCACAAAGGTTCCCACGGTCGTCGTTGTTTCTTTCTGCACCACAACTGCTCGCGAGCAGCGTACGCGACGGCGACAACGACAGCAAGACCCCACGACAGCGACGACAGCGACACCATTGTGTAACACTTTACAGACAGGCTCGTTATGAGCACACAGCGATCATTAACAGCGTCCCCTTTGAAGGATAGACTGCTTTCAAACTCTCCCGATCCAGTTCAGTCATCGATTCTTCGCGACTCAGCCAAAGGATGGGGGAGATCGTCGTCACCGAGCTCAAATTTAGGGACGACCCCACTCAGGATTGCAAAACGCGAAGGGAAACCCCCCTTTCCTCCAGTCGCTCGACGATCTTCATCCAGTTACAAGCACGTCAGAAACAGTAATCTCGTATCGAAATCACCGTTTAAAAGTCAAACTCCCGTTCCTTCCAGACCCTCTACTTCTACGTCTACATCTAGTGATACCTTCCACGTTGAGCAAGGCACTCGCCGAGTTAGCGGCGAAAAAAGGCCTCGCCCCGATTCTATGCATGAACAAGCTGAGAACGAGAGACCCTTGGCATTCAAGCGCGAAAGGCGCCAGTCCAAAGCTTATCAGGGACTCATTGAGAAAGAGCCCGTCACGAAGAGCCCCTTCAAACGAGTGGTCAGCGCCGAAGAGGAGCAGCCACCGCCCGTGCCTCCCAAGGAGACATTTACATCAGCTCCAGCGCCGCGACTAGCGCCACCATCACCACCCTCTTCAGCACCCCCTTCCCGTCCAATTACCCCGTCCCGCTCCTCGCTCGTTTCCAAACGACTCCACGGGCCCCGAGCCGCGGATCAACCTTCGTTGGATGGTAGACGACAGAGACGGAAAACAGTAACGTTTGATGAACGTTGCGATGTCTTGGAGTTTGATCGAGACGAAGAAGAGAACCCCTTCTTTTCATCTGACGAGGATGATTACGGTGAACCTGAACAGCACGTCGAATTAGAGACGCATAGCTCACAAGGCCACGATAATGCCGTGGGCGGCGATGGTGCCGAACAGTGCAGCTTTGAGAGTGTTCAACTTGGTGATGCAGACCAAAGCATCACCGGTATTGTCGACAACATGCTGCAATCTACCTCTCTCGCAGGACTAGGCTTGCCTTCCACGCCTAGTCGTCACCCCTCTCTGCCTGTGGACATGGATACAGAAGACGGGGTTCCGTACGGACGCACTCATCATGCAGAGCGCGCACGGCGCCGAGCCAGTGTATCGTCTCCCGCTATGTCTGCTCCAGGCTTCCCCTTCCACGATTCTGAGCATAGTGTGCAAGGCTCTCCTTCAACGCCTGCTCGAATGGCAGAGCCCTCGGTGGACATGTCTTCCGGCTCAGACATTCCGCTTGGGAGGTCGACGCATGTCGAGCGTGCACGCCAAGACCACCAAGTGGACGAAGTTGAGGCAGATGTCAATATGATGCCGCCGTCACCAAGCCCCACAAAGGAACTGGTGCGCAGTGAGCACTCCAATCGAGATGCGCTCGTTCCGCGATTTGAATTGGAACCACCAAGAAATGAAAGCTCCCCCAAGAATAGTCATAGTGGTGGGTTTAGATCGTCCTTCTTCCAGTTTTGACGCTGATAACGTACGATGTAGCCTTGCCCACTGCTGACCCTTTCTCTGGATCGAAAGCGAAGGAAGACGTTAGTGAGCTGTCCTTTGTTTCATTCGACGACCCTGTGGACCCCGCAAACTTGTCCATCGGCCAGTCGGAGGTGTCATTGTCCAACCTGGACCTGGAAGCAGAGCTCCGAAAGGTCTTTAATCCGCCACAATCCGACAATAAGGGTGATGTCCCCAGACTGTCTGACCTCATCCCATGCAATGCGTCGTTCTCGACGAGTACCCCTCCCCCCTTTACCCCTCCTCTTTCTTTTGCCACGTCCGGTTCATCCAACGTCTCCATCGCCGATCAAGTTATGCAGAGGGAAGGCGGTCCGTCATCTCATGGTCCATCACAGCCATGCTCATCCCCTGTCCCTACTCCCACTGGCGGCATCGCATCTCGCCCAGCCTCCCCATCAGGAGTGTCGCGTCAGCATAGCTCGGGTTCGCTCACGGATTTAAACATGCGCCGACGATCAGATTCTTCGCTTAATCTCTCCTCCAGACTCTCCGGTTCACCGGCCCTCTCTATGTGGACAGGGTCTCCCTTACGCGAGACTGCAAGCGGGCAAGAATTTCAAATTGAGCGTATGTCAAGGACAAGAATCAATAGAGAGGATGTTCAGATGAGGTTGAGGAGGAGGAGCATGGAAAGCCCATTGGGGTCACCTACCCCTGGTTCACCCCCACCCCCTGCGGAGCCATATGCAGCCGAGAAAGTGGACGGAAATATTACCGACGAGCAGAGCGCTGTGGTTCCAGATGTCGGAGAATCAGATCAGGAGAGCGAGCGACAGCTGGACTTGATGTCTGGCATTATTGATACAAGCGCCGAGTTTGCGACCATCCAGACCGCTGAGAAGCGCACGGTGAACTCTGTTGTCGCTATTGCCAGTGGACAGGATAACGTTGTCAAGCATGGTGAAGAGGATACCACGGATGGTGATGCATTATCCGCTGCCGCGGACGACAATTTATCACTTAGCAAACCATCAATGGTGGAACCGTTTCAACCTCGACCTACACCTGCACGTCCGCAGTCAAGCTTGGATATGCCCGAGACGAGTTTCGATCTCAGTGGAGGTCTAGGGATGGGATTGCGAGACTCCATGGGGTCCATCCAACTTGGGGAAATGCGGTCCGCCTTGGACAGACTCATGGACGATGTCAAAGGTAGTTCCGGCTCGAGCACCAAGAAGCCAAACCCACGCTCGCAGGTTCGAGTTGAGTTAGTGACGGAAGGCATCAAAGTCGGTCAATTCAGTGCCAACACGAGCAGTAACATTGGAGAGGACAGCATGCAGACGGAGGTCGACATGGATCCCCCGATAGAAGATTTTCGCAGCGCACCTTTCGCAGGGCCCACTAGAACCGCGCCGTTACCGATACAACGCGCAACGACGGATTCGGTGGTCTATACGGGACCTTCGTTCAGGAGTCCGGTGGACGAAGTGCCCGTACCTGCTTCGCCGACCAAGGATGCCATTAGAGCAAGGGAGCAGATGATTTTGGAGAAGCGAAGGCAAGCGCGGAGGAGGGATGAGGAGGAGTCGATGGGCTACTATACACCTCCCCGCCCAACGTCAATGCCACCCAGTAGTGGACGCCCGAGCCGAAGGCGTAGCCGCAGTACTGGCGACGCCGGTGCGCTGACAAGGAGCGATTTGCTTCTTGATGTTGGAATTTCTGAGACTGAAGAGGAGCTTTTGGCCGATAGTATATCGAAGGAATTGCGAAGACTCGATCCCGAGCACCGTCAGGGCGTAAGTTATTCTCGTCAAAAGCAAAAGCCGATATCGCTCAATGCATCTTGAATGACAGAAATACCGTGTCCGCGAACATGAAGCTATTTTTGCCTCTGCAGACGCCGAGCAGGTCTCACACATGTCCTTTGCTGGCGATGTAAATAGTGGTAAGGCTTGGAAGGCTGTCAGACGCCCTTCTGACATGGTGCGTGCGATGTTCGCGTTGTCTACCGAATACCCTAACGGAAGCAGAACGAGTATGCCAAGCAGATCAGGGAATACCGGTCTCAAGAAAAACCAGGAAAGGTACACGGTAAAGTCTTTGTTAGAGGCACGTCTCTGTTCTTCTTTCGATGCGTGCTTCCTGATCCCGTTCTCCTCTTAGTACTTGGCGTGAAAAGCCTGAGGGTTCCCATACCGCAGCAAGCCACAGCACTGACGTGCACGTTGAACAATGGCATTCACTTTGTGACGACACCGGAAACACGGTTGGCTCCTGACGCGCGCATTGACCAGGAATTTGAGTTGTATGCCAATTTCTGCACTCCCTCCATAGCAAGCTAAGCGTGTCTCGTCCAGGATTGAACACAATAAGCTTGAGTTTACGCTCACATTGAAGATTCGACGCGATCCTCACATTGTCGCACAGTTTAAAGCTCGCGCACCACCTCCTGCACCGGCTCCCCAACCGGTAGCTCCGCCGCCGAAACCCAAGGGTGGCATGTTCAGCTTCCTGTCATCATCCCCGAAAAAACCACCCGCACGATCCACGCCACCTCCTCCCCTTGCACCCCCGCACAAACTCCCAGACAATCTCGCTCGTTACTTGAAGCAAGACGGTACGCTTGCAAGAGCTTTTATCTCTTTTAAAGACGTCGCAGCGCGATGTGATACCCGTCTACTAGAGATTAATTACCCATTGATTGGTCAACGTTCTGAGGCTTCGGGAGGTGCCACGACGACGGAGCTCGGCGAAATTGTTCTTCAGATGTTCAGGTTACCATCCCTTCCTGGTGTCTTGTCCAATCAACTGCCCTTGAGCTTGGACGAATGTCTTCGTGGCCTCAGACATGTCGCGTGGCATAAAGTCACTTACTTTGAGGGCACACTGACACAAAACGGCGGTGACTGCACGGTGAGTATTACTGCCCCTCCGTGTTCGAGTTGGATCTCAATCTGCCGGCTTTTTACAGACGTGGCGACGACGAACGTTTAGGGTAACTGGTGCCAATCTCATTGCGTTCAACGATGTGACGAAGAAAGCCACGGCAACGATTAACCTGAAGAAAGCCGTTGCAGTGGAGGACACCCAAGACGCACGATCAGCCGCGCTTAGTTCCGAAGGTCGCTATCGGGGTGATTACGATTCGTTGATCGCTGTAGAACGTTCTTTCAGACTCGTTTTCCCTTCCGACCAAGAGATTTTATTCTTTGCTGATTCGGACGAGGAGAAGGCGAGATGGTATGTCGTGGGTTATGACCCGTTTGCACCCTCGTTGACGTATGTCGTCCAGGTTGCAAGTCCTCCGTGCCCTGGTTGGTCACATACCATCGAATCCGCTCTGGGCGGAACTCGTTTGGCAACGTCAGCAAGAGACGACTGGGCAATCTCATCCGAGCAGTTCAACATCATAGCTTTTTTGATCGAGTGCGTTTTCCTACTTTCCTTGATTTCTTGTCACCTCTCGTTTGGCGTTTCGTTTTCACTTAAATATGCCGATTTTTAAAAATCCTCGAACTTTTTTTTTTCCTTTTGATATGCTATGCACGTGGGGAGCATCTAGCAGACGTTGAGCATGCTGTCTCTTTGTAATACTATAAGTATGGCCATAAATAACACAAGCTTGAAAATGCATGAGCGAATGATCGCCTATGCTCCCCACCGCTTGCTTCGAGTCAGAGGGCTACATGCGAGGGAATGTGGACCGAAGCAGCGGATGGGTAGGAGTCTGGATTTTATCTATCATCTAAGTACAGACTAAATTATGTCGTAGCATAAATCCAGCAAGAAGCCGAGACACTCAGGATGACTGATCATCGATCATCCTCCTTGACCATGTCCGCACATTTCTCAGCGACCGCGACCGTCCCGGCGACGAGATGAGCACCAAGAATGGACGGAAATATACTCGAATCCGCGACTCGCAGGTTCCGCACGCCGTACACTCTCAAACGATCGTCTACGACGCCGCCCTCGCTCTCTGGCGCCATGCGACACGTCGACGAGTAGTGGTTCGCGCTCAGACTCCGGCTCAGGATGAACGCATCCATCTCTGCGTCCGTTGGGCCAGCTGGAACATCGGCATCCGAGATGGCGTAATGGTGTGCTGCGAGCTCGTGCTTGATGCGTAGGGAAAAGCGCACAGCGCTCCGCATGACCTGCCAGTCATTCTCGGTCGCAAAATAGTTTGGGTCAACCGTGGGGTCGGCAGAGGGGTCCGTGGACGCGAGACGGACGCTGCCGGTAGAGGTAGGCCGAAGGGTAACATTAAGAAAGCCAAAGCCTCCGTCAATAACTTTTTTCACATCTCCGCCGGGAATCTGGAAAGTGCCCACAGAACGCCGTCAGGCAAAATGTGGAGGTAGAGAAACCATTCCTCGTACCGCCATGAGTTCAGCGTCCGGGAGATTGCTGGGGAGAGATGCATCTTTGTCCTCCTTCGTGCGCATTGCGATACGAGATTTGTCATCCAGGAGACGAGATTGAATGAAGATGGCTAGTTCGGGAAAAGGACCAAGAAGCCATCCAGTGCCGAAGAGTAAGTACTGAAAGAAGACCACTATGATCAACCAGGGTCGCAGCTGCAGCTGTGTCATGGAGTCACGCAAGGGAATGCGGAATTGCACGGGAACACCGACGTGATCTTGCTATAGACAAGTCAATCTTAGCTATTGTTCCTCAAAACGAGTCCAGCGTTCACGTACGAGATAAGAGCCCACGCCGGGAAGATCCTTGCGAACGGGTATTTGGTGCCCCTTGAGATGATCTGCAGGCCCAATACCACTGATAGGATTAGGGATCAGTTCAGCTGGTGATCTGAAAGCGGGAAACTGACCTGAGCATAAGCATTTGAGGTGAATTAAAAGGTCCAGCGGACAAGATGACCTGGCGCTTTGCACGCACAAAACGGGACCGCCCGCCCGTATTGCTCTGTATCCAGACTCCTTCTGCAGATGTCTCACCGGAGGCACCATCATTGGAGGAAACATCAATACGCTGCACGAGAACCGGCGTGCATACATGCAAGTTGTCGCCGCGCGAGCGGACCAGATGAGCAGGGAGGAACGCGGTATGTGTCGAGCTTCTTCGCCCGCTGCTGTCTATGGTGTAATGCATCTTGGCACACCCATAGGCAGGTTGGGAAGGATCGTTCAAATCATCCACGTACGGCACCCCGAGCGCGGTGGTTGCTCGGATGATACTGGCATACGCGTACACCAGTCAAACGAGCACGAACATCAGAAAAAGGACAAGGATATTTACCGCGGGGTGTGGTCCCAGAAATGGACGTTATGAGAACGGTTTTGCCATTCCCCTGCAGATACTATGAGAAGGTGGATACCAGCATAATGGTATCCATACCTGATGTGCCATGATACGGCTTGGGATTGCGGGGATCTTGGTCGAGATCTGTCTCGGAGCGGGTGAAGAAACGTAGCATATCTTCATATCCCCAGCCGACCCTTCCTGCATCACGCCATGAATTGTATTCTGCAGGTATACCACGGTTGTACAGCATTGAGTTGATCTTTGATGCGCCACCGAGGGAGTTGGAACTGATGAGCTCTATTGTGCGCCCGCCAAGATGTTTCTGGGGTGTCGAGCGCAACACACGAGAGCGAGATCCATCTGAGACAAAATGGGTGGAAAGCAGGGGTATACTGGAGAACCAGCCTCCTTTGACACCACCACGTTCAAGCAGGAGCACCGAAACACCTGGGTCTTTGGAGAGGCGGTTGGCAATGACACAGCCAGCGGTGCCTCCGCCAATGATGATGTAGTCGTACACCTCGAGGGCGTCTGAAACGAGAATTGTGGGATATCTAGTCTGCCAGAACATGTTATAGGTGGGACGTCTCAGGCTGGTAGAGATTGAGGCCTATGATTCGCATACGGTTTGAAAGATCAGAGTTTGCGTGTGAAAGATCCAAAGCGACTGCGCACGGTTTCATGCTTTTCCGCTTATTATAAATGACGGATATTGATGTACCTTGTGGCTGTTACCGAGCAACGGTTCGACTGTCAATTATTCTATTGACCGGCAAACGAGTAGGGCAAGGGTGTGTGAACGCGATGAGGTCTAGTACGGTCAATTCTGGTCAATCACTCACTCACGAGTTTCATAGCTGGTGTGATTTTTAGGCATAGAGACCACACTTGCAGATGTCGTTTTCACCAGTGTGGCCGCATAGCCATCATCCGAACTGGTTAGCATCGGAACGACATTGTCAGCCTCAGGCTTGTCTACCTACCCTTGCGTCCTCCGAGGTGTTGTTGAGAAGAACACGCCAAAGGCGTTTTGGGAAGGTTCACGTCTTATGGGGCAAGCGTGACTATCGCAACACGCGGACTGTCGACATGGTGGGTGATACATATGCTTTCTCAGCATCCAAATCTTAATGTGCTACTAATCAACAGGTGAGAACAGGTTCTTCGATTATCTCTCGTTCTCAGGCTCAGGGCTCGAAGCAACTTTTCCTCAGTGAAGCTTAAGCGTGAGTCAAACACCGTGAACTTATCCTCATTTTAGGTATTCGAAGCACGTCTATGTGAAGGTACTCTCGTAAATGATCTCCGTGCGAAGCAGCCTCCAGTGCAACTTTCTGAGAGCGGCTCGAATCGATCCAGACCAAACGTATCCCACAGGTTTTGTTTTGACATTCCAGCACCCATCGGGTGTACTTGTCTAGGCTTATAAAACCTCCTGATGCGTGAATCGAGTTCGAATCCTTCCATTCTCACTCTGCCACGATGTCGACCAACAAAACTAAGCTGGAATCTCTCTTGAAGTTGATCAACTCAGCCGCTCAGGAGGCAATTACAGAGTACGAGAAAGCTGGGGGTGATGTCCCCTCCATCGACTCCGCTGAGCTTCACCCATTGGATCATACCATCGACCAAGTCGCGCTAAAGGCTGCCGTTCGGACCCTCGAAGGTGCATGTGCTCAGCTCTGCACTACTCTTGCACCTCCGTCACACACCGCTATCAACGTGCGCCACTGGTTACCCCTTTCCTATCACATCATACCAATACTATCCTCTAACACCCCTAGCTTGTACAAGTATACGACTATGCTTGCGTCCGCGTTGCTCTCCGAGAGAACATCACCGATCTCCTTGTGGATTACCCCAAGGGTATCCATGTTAACGAGCTTTCCAAGATAATCAACATCGACGCAAAGAAACTCGCCCGCTTGTTGCGTGTTCTGGCCACCAGAGGTTGCTACACCGAAGGTCGGTCATGTCGCTTATTCGGCCAAGGATCCCATTGATCCCACACTTTTCCGACTTTTCAGTGGAGACTGACACCTTTGCAAACAATCGCCTCTCTCTGATTCTCCACAGTGAAAACCCAGTCCGTCACATGGTCAGCCTTCACGTTGAAGCGGTTGCAAAAGGTGCTGCTGTATTGCATGAAACCTTGAAAGACTCAAAGACTGCATACTCTGACCACCCTGACCATGCTCCTGTCATGTACGCCAACAACAAGGAAGGTATCACCGGCACCTTCTTCGACTGGATGAGACAAGAGGCGAGTAAATATGTAATTCATGTGCAAATTCATTCATCTCATATCGTGTTTCAGGACGCTCGAAGAGAGGTACGTCGATGGGTACTTTGATGTCTCCACATGTCAACAGTGCATATAGAGTTACCACGTATCTATGAGGGGACTCAGCGATATTATGGGTTCTCGCGCAGTGCTGGCTCGTGCGTACCATCGGTGTGACTTGCAGTACTCCATTGATCACAGACTCAGATTTTCCTTTCGAGAAATATTCCACTCTCGTCGATGTCGGTGGAGGTATCGGTGCTTTCTCCCTCCCTCTCGCGAGAATACACAAACACATCAAGATCACCATCCACGATTTGCCGGAAGCACTCGTCCAGGCCCGAGGCGTGAGTACTCTGCTTTACAGTCATCCAGCGCGGTATTATAACCTTCTGCTAGGCTTGGGCGAGAGGTTGCCCCGAGGCGGTTCAGGAGAACCGAGTCGAGTTTGTCGAGCTTGACTTCTTCACTCAGGTTCCCGTCAAGGGCAAAGACATCTACTACGTGGGTCTGAATCCATCCTTCCAAAGATGCCCTTTCGTGCTGACTGACGGGAATGGGATTTGGATAGCTCCGCAACATCATTCATGACTGGCCCGATCATGAGTCGGCGCTCATCCTTCGCAACCTTCGTCAAGCACTGGGACCCCACAGCCGCGTCCTCATCCGTGAGTCGAAACTATCCGGCATCACACCCGGGCCATCGCGCTCACGTGCCAACACAGATGACTACGTTCTTCGCGAACTCATTCGTAAACATGCCCTGGCCGAAGCTGCATCACTCGGTACTGTTGTGGTCAGCATTCCTCAGCTCGATCCGACTTGACCCATGTTCTGAGCAATCCCCCTACCCCATATTCATAGGCTCCTGAACCGATGCTTCCTAACTTTGGTGTCGGCAACATTCGTATGTACCAACAGGACTTGACGATGTTGATCCTTCACAACGCCAAGGAACGCACATTGCAGAATTCCTTGCAACTTTCGTAAGCCGAACGGTCAAACGACTAGCGTTGCAATGCGCTGATACCGGGTTCTTCACAGGATTACAGCCGGTCTCAAGCTCGAGAAGGTCTGGGACCTTGCAGAAACGTGTGTCCTCGAATTCTCGGCTGCGTGAGATACAGGAGGCAGTCACAAATATTTTACGGCTCATCGGAACGATACGTATGGTAGCTGTGTGTTCATCCACACATGCTGTTGCGCACAGGAACATTATGGGGAGTTCCCGCGCCAACATTCTTCTTCGACAACCAAATCACAGCATCCCCAGGCACTGTAAAGTAATATGTATTTTATCCAGTCCAAACCTAGCAACATCATCCCATGTAAGTTAAGATCAACGATAAATGTGGGCGAGTTGCAGATCTAGGGTCCCGTGATGGGGTAATCGTTACCACAGCGTCTGAACCAGTTTCCACACTTTCATCACGCCAGTTCCGATACTGTGGAAAGACCACGATGATCAGCTTCGTTGGGATATCCTTCCGGTTTGCACGTACTTTGCATGTTCGACTTGGTCCAGTGGAACCCACCGTGCAACATCGGTGGTAGTAGCTTTCCCACACTCGGAATCCTCGGATGCATCTGAACGCTTCCGAGATTTGCCTTTCTGCACCGCCGCCCTGGTCTTCCCATCCGTCGACGGGCCCGACTCGTATCGTAGCTTGGGAGGCTCGTCCCCACCACCTTTCAATAGCACCCATTGGACACGATACGTTTTCCTGAGATGTGAGAAAACGTGGATGACGTCTCCCGCGGGTTTGACGTGCACGATCCGCATTGCTCCTTGTGTGCTCTCATTATCCTTATCCTTATCATCGCCACTCTCCAGCTTAAAGCGATTCTGCCGCTTCGCGTCTGAATACAGCCACAATGGTGGGTCGACGAGCAAGTCCTTGAGAAGGCTGTTTGGAAACTCGACCACTTTGGCTGCGGTCGCAGACGCGGAAATATTAGGTACCGTCGGGAACTCGTGTAGTCCGGCGAGGAGTCCTGGGGGTTCAAACGATATCAGTCAGTTTTCGCTGTGCCGTGTTTACGCATGTGCGTGTGGGATGGGATGCTGACCTCCTTCTGGGCGACGGACGAGTATAAAGAAACGCTTGCGGTCGTCTGCCGGGCGCCATTCGATCGCGTTGACGGAATCGAGTTCCTCGCGTGCTTTCTTCCGCTCTACTTTCATAGGGTAGATGGTGACTAGACCCGTCTCCGGGTCGTCTGCTGGAAGCACTTCACAAAGAGAGCAAAGTTCTTCAATGTCTGCCTCTTCCTTGTGTGAGCTCTATTGAGGATATCATTTGACACCACACGACCACACGTACGGAAGATATTCACTTACGGAATCAGACTGTGTGCTTTGATATGCACGACACCAGGGCTGCAGAGGGCAGTCCCCGCACCCAGGATCTCTGACCTTGCATACCGTACTCCCGAGCTCGATGAGTGCCTGGTTGATATCACCAGGACATGACGATCCCTCTACAAAGGCTTCTGCGCCTCCCCACAATATGTCCTGGGCTCGTTTCGCTTTCGGCGGTGCGTATAACGCCAAAAAGCGTGCAAGCAGTCGAATAACGTTCCCGTCCAGCTAGCAAATCAAATCCACTATCCGTCGAAACACGAAGCTCAGATGAATGTGATCAGAGGACTTACAACAGGAACACACTGGTTGTAGGCGATAGAACAGATTGCACCGGCGCTGTAACGACCGATCCCAGGTATATTTGCTTGCATGTCCTTGGCATTGTCTGGAAGTCTACCACCGAGCTCCTTGACCACTTTCTGCGCACCGCTCAGTAAACGAGCCGCACGGGAATAATAACCGAGGCCTTTCCAAAGACTATTGACAGTCTCGATATCCGATGCGGCGAGATCTTGTATGGTCGGAAATCTGAAGAACGTCAGAGCGAGGCTCGACAGAGAGTGTATGCTAAAAGAGAGATGCACGCACGTACTTGGCCATCCATTTGTTATAGTAAGGTATCACAGTCGCTACCTGGGTCTGCTGAAGCATGATTTCCGACACCCAAACCTATGGGCACATCAATGGGTCTCATGAATGGCGGGTTGTCCTCAGGAACGAACCTCATACGCACGCTGCGCTCTGCCGTCCTTGTCCAGTGATCCATCAAATGTCTTCCGCCAGGGCATCTCTCGGACCTCGTGTACTTGCCCATACCAACGCAGCAACGACTCTCGGATAGGGTCGACGCCCGTGACGACGTGCCAGGATGTTGGATGTATAGCTCGACTGCTTGCGTTTGGCGCCACACCTTCTTGTGCGACGACGGTGGTCGTAGTGGACGTGCGCACTCGTTTTGACGCGACTTTACGCGTCTGACGCGTCTTTTTGCTCCGAGGCTTGGGAGTTTCGCGATAGGACCCATCGGACGCTTCTAGGAACTCGCTGACATCAGTGTCAGTGTCGGTGTGAGTCCGTGTACGTTTGGGCATGCTGGAGAATTGGGAGACGGTTCGTGTCACAAAAATGCGACTGCTGCAACGAGATTAGTAATGCTAGCAACAACGGATACTCCCGCACACGGGCTCCGGTCATGGTCAGGCGGCCCCGGGCAGGCTATTTCTCAGAACACAAATACGAAACGACCACAAGTGGTTTACTCTCGCAGGCTACCCTGAGGAACTTCAAGGTTGAACAAAGGTAATTAGCGGTTGCACATTCCTACTGCCGACTTCAACATGCTAGCAGCTCTAGTGAGGGGCAATTCTTGCCAACCTGCCCGCTAGTTGTTGAAGGTAGCTGCAGACGCGCAGCTGGAGGAACCTGCAAAGAAAAGCACTGCGGGGAATAACTTACACGACGAAGAACAAGACTCTGTCAGCGACCTGGACCCTTCAAGTTGGCTGGCCAGGCGTGCATATCATGCCAACAATCCCTGATGGAACGCGTATGCCTCGCTGTTTTCCACACGGTGACACCCATCATGACCACATTTCATTGGCTGATATGTAGTTATAAAATATCATTGGCGCTTACTTGTTCGGCCCGTCTACATGTCAGAACCCTTCTCTACCACACAGCCTTTTGCGGCCTTGTTCTTTGAAACTCATCATTCAGTTCAGATTCAATCTCGTATCGTCACTTCCCCACTGGAGCATCCGATGGCCAGACGGCAAACCGAAACGCTCGAGCATTTATTGACCTCGTTCGTCAAAAATTTTCTGGAAAGTGGGCCAACTGGGACCCTCCCATCCCGGTCACTGTAATCGCCCCATCTGCCTTATCGATGGCCATCAGAAATGATTGACATCTCAAATAGGGATTATGGGACACTCAACAGGGTCAGATGCAGTGACCAGCGGTCTAGAAATTCCTCTGACCAAAAACAACCTCAATTAAAAGAGCCACGCAAGATGAGAACGTATATACAATACACAACAAGCTTGACAACAGCCCGCACTCAGCCGACTGTCGCTCATCTCCACCTGATATTCAAAGACAGGATCTCGCATTGGTAGAATGGCAATTTGGCAGACGAAGTATCCTTGATCCAAGAAATTGACACGCTATTACTGTTATGGGACAAGCCGCGTCTGTCCACCTGGCAAAATACTCCTTCGTCTACGTGCACGCTCGAGCGGCGGCAAATCGTCCTCTCTCGATCGTATACTCGTGTCAGGATCTTGAGCTGCGAGATCGCGTGATGAGACTAGAATCGCTGTATTAGACATCCACGTACAGGGTGACCCATCAATACCGCCTGCGCCTTCCTCGTCGTCATCGGCCTCTGAGGACACGTGCAAAGGCATGTCATCGCTGGGTCCGGGAGAAATGGGGATGAAGTGTTTCGGAAACATGATCCGGCGGCGCTATAAACACAATCATAATTAGTCTAGGGAACGGGATCGAAAGTACGAAGGGAGCACCTTGTTGTTACCACTTGCCACATTGATCACGTCCACATCGACCTTGAACCTTTCCTCGTCCACCCTTGCACGTTTTTCGGCGCACTCAACTACCCACGCGATACCGACGACGACAGGTTTTGGGTCATTCAGCATACTACACCACCGCCAAGCGACCACGTGGTTAAAGGCAACTGGGTAAGTGACGAGCGGAACGAGATCAGCAATGAACTGACCGATATCGTGTCAATGTATTCGGGTGACCATTCTTGTATACGATATGTGTGCACGTCTGGCCAAGACGACCCATAATCTATATACCCAGATTCAATCAAGCTCTGCGCTTTCATCGCGCAACTGAGAAGACGATGCTCACCTTTGCGCCGAGTCCCTTCAACATATCGACAAATAAACTCCCCGCATCGTCCCCTTGCTCCGTCCGCACGTCCACGAATATAGCGCACCGCTTCAAGATCTTGAGTGAGGATTTCTTGACACCGCCCGAGCCATTCACCGTCCCATTGCTCAGCCCAGCACCACCACTGCCATGTACCTCATTGTTCCCACCGGGAGCCACACTGTCAGAACCATCAAGCGCAGGACTTTCCTTGCCTGTCGCCGCGCTCGAACTTCGCAATCCAGTGCGCGTCCCCAACATCCTCGGTTTTGGCGGGGTAGGGGTCTGCGGCAAAGATGAGAGGCTCTCTGAAAGTGCATGGAGTGCCGACGAAGCCGGGTTGAGCGTCGAAGAAGGCACGGCTCGCTGTTTTCCCTTGTCCGCCGAGATGGGCGAGGTCGTTAAATCAATCTCAATGCCATTGCTCGCGTTGGCAGCCGTCGGATGTAGCTTTTGAGAGGCAGCATATCCACCTTGATCTATCGACGATCCAGCCAAGACGTCTTGCGTCACCGCATCTTGCGACACGAATACGTCCTCTTCGCCTGTAACACCTCCAGCGCCTTTCGCATCGCCCAAGCTTAACCTCGACTTGTGCTTGCCAGCGCCCCAACCATCCACACCTTCCGATCCTTTGACGGGACTGCCCACCACAACTGGTAAAGTTGTCTTCTTACTTGCCCTATCCCCCGCCTTGCCAAAGATCCCTATCGCCCCCCTCCCTCTCCCAAATCCTCCAACCGTAGCCCCACCCCGACCCCGCATCCTCGTCGCTGTCGTCGATCCAAATCCCATCATGGTCGCCGCACGCTTGAGCGACGAAGCAGTAGGCCGCGCAAACGTCGTCCCCGATCCCTGCGCAGTGGACGCCAAAGGTAACGATGTGTCATCTTTGGCTTTCCCCTTCCCTTTGCTGTTCTCCGGGGTACTTTCCTCGTTGGGTCCCTCCGTCGTAACAAATCCCATACTTGTATTTGGCCGGCTGGGTGGCGGCACGATTAATTTGTCCAGTGCATGAGAAAGGGTCGTGAGTGAGCGTCCTGATGTCTCGCGAGGCGTCCCCGTCCCGACGCCTGTACCGGCGGACCCCAGCGCGAACGGGAACGGTTGGGTATTTCTAGCTTGTGACGTCGAGGGACGTTTTAAGGGCGATGCTAGAACAGGGAGCTTCGATAGGGACGAAGAAGGGACGACTCTCGACGAACTTCCGGTGCTCGTGGACGTGAATGTTGTAGAGCTACCTGCAGCAGCAGGTACCGCCGAGGGTTTCCCTTTAATGAATACATTAAGTGAGGTTTGTTTCAATTTGTTGGGGTCAGGCAGAATTTTTGACACAGAGGCGGACCTATGAGCCATCGATAGTGGTCTCGAATTTGAGGTTACCGCACCAGTCGATTGTGGCGGGCGAGGTTTAGAAATAGTTGACGGTGGGGGCATAGCCACCACTTCAGACGAGGGTCCTGCGACAATGGACGTGGTTGCATCAGGCGCTGACAAACTGTCGTCAGTACTGGTGATGAGGAATTGAGGGACCACATTGGTCCCTACCTTCTACGGTGCAACTGCTGACAGTGGTATCTTCAGCCACTACACACTCACGTTTTACCCTCTGCTCTTTCATCGACACGCTCCGTGTTACGCGTCTTGGGCCCTGCGGTACAGAAGGTCCTCGCTTGGGCCTCATAGCCCCAATCATGGTAGGACGGGAGATAGGCATAGCGTTCGAATCCGGTCGTGGACTCAGCGCTGAAGAGAGGTCTACAGAGGCGACTGCTGTCGACACCGTTCCTGTACCACCTGAGTTGTTAGACGACACATCCATTGCTTGATCAGAACCTCTAGCCACGGTTACAACCGTCACTGAACCATTTTCCTTCTCGGAAGCGGTCGGAGGAGGCATCAATCCCGTTGAGTTGCTTGGGGTGAGAGGGAGTCGGCCCAGGTCAGACTGCGAGGCAGGAAAAGATGCTCGAGCCACTGAGGCTGGGCCCGACGTGGAAGCTGCCGATGAAGGTCGACTAGACACGTGAGTAGTGGGCTGGAACATGTCCGTTGAAGCGGTGGTGTCAGCCACCGATGGAATAACCATGGACCCAGTAGGAGTGTCGGTGCCATTGTTCATATTATTTCTAAGCGCGAGTAATCTTGGGTTTGCCTTCTATGCGTGTATGCGGTACGGTAATGGATCATAAGTTATCAAGTAACAAGAATGCAAGGGTCAGCAGATGCACATTGACCATGCAGTGGACATACTTTGGCCAGTAAACTCTGCATTTCAGGTAAATGTTCAGCGAATGGCGAAGATGGAAGAGGTGTAAGAGGCGAAAGAGGCGATGCGGAGGGAAAACCGCAGCGGAAAGGTGTCGCGGATCGACGGGGTGTGGCAAAATTAACTGTATAACAAAACACTGGATTTGCTTGAGGAGTAGGGTGTTGTGTTGCATTCGTAAATTGCAGGAGGGCAGATGTGTCGCCAGGGTCAACATCCATTCGATCATTATCTGGCGGGGGGATCGATGGTGCACGTCTAATTTCTACCCCATCTTTGCTTGGTGAACGCCGTGGAGAAGGGGGGATGGTTGTGAGATCTATTGCATAGACCCCTTTCTCTTCATCGGGAGGAACAGACTGTGCACGGGGAGGGAAAATTGATGATACCACCCTGCTCGGGGATGGCGTCGGCTTCGTAGATGAAGCACGCTTATAACCTTTAAGCCGAGCAGGCGTAGTGGTGTCGGGATCTCGCAGAGGTTCGTGGTACTCCGAATGTTCCTGTCCGCGACCCAGGATTCGATAAGCTTCTAGTTTGGCACGTTTTGACTGGCGCTGGCCACCTGGAGTTAAAGGGGTACGCAATGCATCTGTGTCTGGTGATACCCTCTTCTTCGTGCTCGTGGGCCACATTGTATGCTGACTCTGGCTTGAGTTCGAGTCCTCCTTGTAAACTTTTCCACCGTGGCTGGCTGGAGAGAACAAGCTGTCTTCTGTACCTTCTCCCTTCTCATATTTCCGTGCCCGTCCGTCCGCGCAAGTGTCCATCTCCTCTTCCTGCCCTTCTCTGTGTACCGCCTCCTGGGTGCCTGCTTCAGTTACCATGCTCGACCTAGCCACTGCCTCTCCACGGTCTACTGTAGACGATTGCGAAGCTCCTGATGTACGCAGCTGCGAATCCGCCTGTAGCATCGGTGATGTTCTCCCGTGCCTTTGCAAGTGCCGTTCTTGCGGCTTTGAGGGGTGAACGCGAGTGCGGTAAGCGTAGATCGGGCACGTTGAACTGTGATCGCGTTCGTTTCTGTCCGGCAGGTTTGTTCGTGGTATTGTTGAAGTCCGAATTTGTCTGTGCGGCCAAACCACGATATAACGTACTAATGCCGTCGCGGTTCGTGTCGGCCATTGAATGGCGTTGTGTCACTACCTCCTCGTTCTACACGACAAATATGTATCTTTCGTCGCCGTCTTCAATGATGAGTTGTTCGTGGCTCGCCGTTAGTCAAGGTCTAGGAAGAAGATGAACAGAGCAAGCTGAAAGATCAAAGGAGAGAGCGATTAAGAAACTTGGTGAACCCGAACACGTTTGATGATTGGATGGACGAAGTCACGTGCACGTGGAAGAATTACACGTCGCGACGCCAAGTTGAAACTTTTCCACGACTGCGTCGGCAGATACCTTGCTTGGTATAGGATGTAACTGAGAGGATGTACCTAGGCATTCACCGTTACATTTTACTGTAATCATGTACAACGCTTGATTATAAGCCACGACCTTCGATCCCGTGACACAGGGGCGAAGCCAAAAATTAGTGATGTGCAAAGTAACAAATTCCCAGATATTCGTTATTCCAGCCGAACATCGGACCGCTCGACGATCGTTGAATGCTGCTGAAGTGCATGCAATGCATGTTCGCAGTTGTTCCTCAAATCCAGATCATATTGAACTTCCAGAAATACTAGAACTCGCCATAGGCATGCCAGTCCTCATCGATCATCACTCAAAACATCCACACGGAGCTAGACATAACGAACGGAGCCCGCGGTACTGTCGTCGATATCGTCTTAAATCAAGCGGAACCGCCACCTTCTCGGACGCACAGAGTCGTTGACCTACTTCATCCTCCCGCTTTCGTCCTTGTCAAACTACAACACTCGCTTGCACCTCGTTTCGGTGTGGAACCTGAGACAATCATTCCAATCCGTCCTATCAAGAAAACCATCCGTCTCAATCTGCACGAAAACTCAAAAAAGATAATACGAACAATCACGCAAACGCAATTGCCAATAACCGCCGCGTACGCCCTCACAGACTATCGCACTCAAGGTCAAACGATCCCGGCTGTCATTCTCGATCTCGCACCTCCACCCACCGGTAAATTAAGTTTGTTCAACCTATACGTTGCTCTCTCCAGAAGTTCCGGACGAGAGACAATACGACTTCTGCGCGATTTCGATGAAAAAGCTTTAACATCACCTCATCTTCCCGAATTGACAGCCGAGGATGACCGATTGTCGCGAATGAACGAAGCGACTTTTTCATGGTGGCAGACGCTGAAAGACGCAGGCATCAATTCACACTCGCAAACATGTATGACAAGTGCAGTCGAACGAAACAGAGAATATTGATCACTTGAGTGCGTTCTATCGACCAGCCTAAAGATCACGTGTGAACATTATTTGTCCATATTTTTTCGATCACGTGTGCGATGGGATGGTCGTGCAAGCAAGGTAATGACATGGATACAACAAGCCTTGACGATATCAATCATCGGTGTCAGCTATTGTGCAGCATAGGCTACTCCCGTACGTCATGTCATTGTACTGGCTATCCAATATGCCTTTGAGGTGCGATATGCTGTACTTCGAAATCTCGAACTTGATGCTGAGAGCAATTTCAAAATAGCTTCCTGTGATGCTGGCTATCCGCTCCTACAATCTCATGGAAGACAGCTAAATTCAAGTCATAGTGAGTCCGATTGTTTCAGTCCTTTCGCATTGTATATGTAACGACAACTGGATGGCCTCATTCCACGAGTCATTTCATTGTATTGTTAGCCAAATCACAATTTCGCAATATGTTGGACGGTGAGCGCTCTTTGATGAACGTATAGAGAGTGACTGGATGACGACACACCAACAGTGCTGTATGAGCCACGCACAACCCTACTCGCACACTGCAAACGTTGAAATGAATTCTCGTGTCGATGTTCACGGCCTGTACACCAGCATGGTTCTTGGCGCCCGCGACGGTTATCAGGTCCAAATATATATATCCTGTAAACGGGCAAGTAACATACTTAGTGCTGAATCGACGAGTTGAAGGTCCGTCGTTATTCGTACTCACGCATCGCCACTTCAAATCCGATTGGCATTGGCATATCTCTGGCAAAAACATTGTAAGAGGCGCTGAAGGGTCGCTCTGCATCAAGGGTCTGATGATCATTGATGCGCCGATCCCCAACGCTCAAAGCACTACCCCACACGAACCGTTGAGTTCGGTCGCGGAGTTGTAACCTGGATCTTACCTATGTCCTAGTAACTTACCCTCATTTCCCCGCCGCATTGCCAGCACAATCGCAGTCATGCAATTGCCGCCAGGGGTCAGTTATGGCGCATGCGGTGTTGATAAAGGTATGGTTACCACTAGCCGTGCCAACGGTTTATGGCCTCTCGCCGATATGGATATGCTGTCCATGAAACTTTGAAAGTTAAATGCCACGGCCCATGGTATATTTTTTGCTCTGTTCGATTACTTGTACCTGAAAGTGCACAGCTTCAGGTCACTGCGAGCGCCCGTTGAACGTTGAACCGTGCTCGGACTGCCATCCATGAATGAATTTTATTTGGCTTGGCAACTACGCTCGTTTAGTATATATAAACTTGGGTAATTGTGACGGCGCCTCATTAGCTCAATGAAGGATAACTATTAACAAAGAGCACAGGCAAGGAAAAAGTCACCAAAATTATAGTAATGCATGCTTGCAGTGGTATGCAAGTACAGAGTGAGTAAATAATTGCCTATAAATCCTTCCAAGATATGCGCCTTTTCCACAACTTGAAGTCGTTTGAGAGTTCTGAGATCTAGGACGCGACGGCTGATGAAAGAAGGAAATTGGCCCATAATTTCCGGTCTGACCTCTCGCCGGCATGCCAACGTCCATACCTCCGGTTGAATAGATTTTTCTTGTCGCTTCAACATGACACAGCTCCACATATGTGCCTAGTTATGTACTACCAGAGCTATTTGACCACACGTGTTGCATTTTCCTTATTGTGTTCAGACGGCATTTGGGAGGATAGACGGAACAAGTGCAATATGGCTAGCATTATATGGCACTCACGTGTAGGTCCGCGGTGGTTCCACGTGCCACCGTGGCCGCATTGCCAAGCTCCGAGTCCGCTCTCTCGAGCTCATGGTTGCTGTGATGAGGTAGGGCCCGGGTTCAAGGTATACCGCATTGGCTGTATTGGCAACATTCTGACCGGAATGCATATGGGGTATGCATCATGTCCTTGTACACTCCTGGCCGGTTGATCATAGCACAGTACCCATCCACTGGCACTCTTCGTTCGATTCTCTGGAACGCTGCGTAGGCAGGTTCAGATGATCCTTGCAGAGCCTTGTCACTCATTTCGTTTTTCATCCAGACAAAAAGAAGAAAAGCCCGTCTTACCATGTGTTTGCATTTCCACTCGCCCAAAGTGCCTTCATTTGGAGCGTTTCACAACCATCTGCTTTCGCCACCTGTTTTCGGTTCGGAACCAACGACCATCTATGCTAAATGAGAAGCAAATAAAAGGGCAGTGTCACCTCACATCGTTGGGGTGGAAAACTCGTGTAATGCCAGGGGCGGGATCGGCTCCAACTGTGAACCTTGGAAATCTAGTTGAAACGCTATGAACTCGGTGATGCCAACAGGTTTGTTTAGTGTCACAGTGTGGATGAGTCCCCTCGGAGACATTCATTTGTACCTGTGATATGAACTTGGACACGATGGCCGCCTGAGACCGGAGGAGAGTGACAATCATAATCCGCCATCTCACATGAGAGGTGACCGGTGACACCTAAGCTGGTGCGCCCGCAGTTGGCAAGACCCCCAGGGCGCTGCGCATGCTGCGCCTGTCACTGCCTCGAGAGCATCTCCGTTTGGGTAGAGAGGTACTCTACTGGCATCGTCACACAGGAGAGGCTAACGAACCATTTGGAGGTTGGTTCATTTGGAGTGCCCACTGAATGGAGAGATGCTCCGACAAAGCTGCCTGCGGAGAAGAAGCATCGACAAAATGAGTAAGGCGGCGAGAAACGTTCTCTGTCGCTAGGTGAAGCAAACCTCGCTCCAAGGTTGTATCATATTCTTACCATCCCGTGATCGCAAGACCTGGATTCCGTGAGGAGTGGGAGCCTGTCTAGTACGCCCCCAAGGTCATGGCAGGCAATGGAGGGCTGTTGAGCCGAGGCAACTAAACGACGGGTTATTGCCACTATTAGCTACAGCCGGGTGGCATCCGCATCACAATATACAGACATTTCTGCCACTTGATTGCCATCGTGTGTCCTTCAGTAAAGCTATAGATTAGAGCGGACTCGTCCTCACGAAAGTATGCTCGTACTATGTGAAGCTCCTGACTGAAGCTCAGCCGAGCCTCCGTCACTTCGCGTGACCGCCACACTACCCTATTTGTCAATCTGGCTTTGCAACTCTTTATGCTATGGACTTACCATGGGCGTTCACGGTCTCACCACCTATCTGCGCGAGAGCCAACGTATCCTCGGGAAAACCAAACAGTTTCATCCAGCGCGCGTGTCAGGCGACACCATAACGACGATTGTTGTCGATGGTTTGTCGTGAGTAGCAGATCCGCAGCGAACCCACAGACGCTCAGTCTCCCATACGGCATAGATTCATTTTCGAAGTCTACGAACAATCCCGCCTTCCCTGGGTATACGGTGGCGAATATGCAGCATTTTCACGACGTGTCGTGCAGGTGGTGGAAGCGTGGATCGCAGTCGGCCTCCATGTCTACTTTGTGTTTGACGGTACTCCCACCCTACTTCTACATATCTAATGTCTGATGACGTCGGTCAGGAGCTAGTCCAAACCTCAAAATCCCGACGCTGATAAGCCGCCTGAACCGCACCAACGTCCAGCACTCCTTATTGTTTTTCCGGACGTCACCGACATCCCGATCTACCCCACGCTTCCTCCACGAGAATCGCATCATCCCACCTCTCATTATTTTGTCGTGCATAGAGACTTTGGAGAGTCTCGCAAAAGCGAATGCTAAGCTCGAGGTGCATTTTGCCGATGAAGAAGGAGATCCATACGCAGTCGAGCTAGCTGGTCGTCTTGGTGCCTATGTCGTCGGCAACGACTCTGATTTTGTGATCCTCAACTCCGGTCGGTATGCAGGTTACATTCCGCTTGAAGAGATGGTATGGACAACGTCATCACCCCTTGACGAATCTCCAAGCACACACGAGGACCAAGAGGATGGTTTTCAAACCGTAGTGGGCAAGACTAAAAAGCGACTCAATTCTGCGCCACAGCAGATATCCTTTGGGCTGATCCCATCAGAGGAAACACCATTGTCTGATCTTGTTCTCTCCGTGGTAGTTTATACCCCGTCGGCGCTCGCATTACATCTGAAACTGCCAACAACTCTCCTTCCTTTGCTGGCCTCTTTAGTCGGAAACGACTTCACTAACAAATCGACGACCCAGCGCAATGTCCAATCGTCATTTTTCGACCGGAGTCTTTCCCTCTCACAGCGCATTACGCACTCTGCCGCTACACTTTCGTCCATTCTCAATGCAGCTACCCGGAAGCGTAGAGCCAAGCACCGGGTCGGGTCAGTGATGGACCTCATAGATCGCGCAGTCAACGCCCTGCTTGTTCGTTCGCCAAGTAGTTTGGCTACCGGCGAGATTGATAGCATCGTGGACAGGATCGTGAACGCCGCCCTCCAGTATGCCATTGATAAATACGAAGGAGACGTATATGGTCCGGCAAGCTTGTGGCCGACACCAATCTGTGCACTGCACGGAGGTGACCTATGTCCGTTGCCTAACCTGTTCTCGCGCGCGCTTTCGCAAAACCAAAGGCCCGGCAATGCTAATGGCGCACCTCCGGAGGACAGCATTTTGACACTTCGCTCGTTGTACTTGAAAGCATTCCGAACGGGAAAACTACAGCCGAAAGTCACGGATGTCTTGAATACTGGAACGTTCTGGCCAAGGATCTTTCTCGACAACCCAGACATTGAAAATGTTGCCGTGTCCATCGGCCGACCGATCCGAGCATGGATTTATGCCTTGTTAGAGGATGGCGTGGGACTTCCTGAGGCGCCTGAAGAGGAACCCGCTGCAGTGGATGGTAGCGCATCTGAGGATGGTGAAGCTGAAGAGGATCCCGACGAGCTCATTGACGTTGTCGAAGAAAACTCGGACTCGGACGTTGACCTCCTCGCTCCATTGCGCGGCGAACTCCGGCGCTTACGCGGGACGGAAGAAAGTTCTTCCCAAAATCTCCCGCCCTCGGTTTCATCTCGCTCCCGCTCTACGCGTCCGAAACATGTCATAGAGTACGTCCGCCGCGGAACCCGAATAGCCTCAGAACAAGTACCTGTTCCGGACCTGGCAGCTTTAATGATCTCGTCTGGCTTTGACGAAAACCTCGATCCAGACGCCTGGGTACCCGTCCAGCTTCGGAGTTTGGAGCAACGTATGGCACTGTTCCTGCATATCTTAGGGAGTAACGTCCCTGCTGTCAAGAACGTGTCGCCGGACCGACTTATGCCCGTCCTCGTGCTGAGATGGGTCGTACAAACACTCCATCAACGGGCTTTGGAGAGCGGAATGAGCAAAGAGCGAGAAAAGGAAAGATGGACTCGCCTAGAAGCACAGGCTCTTCTTGCGTTTTACAGACAGCCGCCCTCCATTAATGTTAACAGCACAGCGAGCCACACCAATGGCACGGATACCAACCCCCCAACAATCATGCCACTGACAGATCGAAACGTACAATTGATGGCACAAACCCTGATGGCCATCGAGACCGTCCGTCTTTTGTCACAGGTATTGCTTTTGACAGACCAAGTACCAGCCAATATCCAGGCACTCTCTGGGCAAACATTTCATGCTTATCTGACCAACTCGACCCCTGTTCCTGTGGAGGTATTACCCCCTGGCCTGTGGGATGCCTGTACTGCTTCATTGGAAGATGCGTTTGCACTGGAGAGACAGAAGAAGGCGAAGAAACCAAGGGTTGAACAGGCCAAGCCCGTCGCCAAGGTAAACAACAGGACGACAACGCGTGCTGGACAAGGGTTATTCTCGTTGTTGGTTGACGATGTCGCTTGATGTTGGACAAGCAGTGAACGTTGTTACTTTGGTTGGAGCGATGCGTTTATTTCGAGTCGGAGTGATGATAATATTACTTCCTAACTCGAATATCCTATCTCACCGTAGAATGTTTTTTTGGAAGTCTCAGCCAATATTGCATTCATTTGCTGTAGCATCGGGAGGCTGTGAGCGCTAATTCCCGCGCGGGTTACGGGGTCATGCATAGCCCTCTCTCGGGCAGTAGTAGTGCCCTGGTACTACTTTACCACACAGCGCAATGCCGTGTAGCCCGTGAGTATGGATAAAAGGTGGGTGATTCTCTATCCTTGATGGAGTCCCTCAACCCCATATACATTCAACCGTAGCATCCTAAACTGTTCTCGAACACGATGACCTGCAGTTCTACCAAATCTCGCGCTCCTGGAAAACCCCCCGCCGACATCGTCACCTACCGGTATAACGGAGAACTCATGTACGTCCCCGTCGCACCAAACTACATTGTGAGTCCTCGACCCAACTGCTCTTTTCGGCGCGCTGACGTGGCCAATGCGTGGGCGTCCAGCAAGCGCTCTCGTACGCGCGCTCATCGTTCCCCCAGCTCAAAAGATTGCGGGGCGCGTCACTCTCGCTCTCCCTACCCGCCTCCGCGCACGAACAGTTGGTGGGCATCAGCGCACTGGCGTGGCCCAAACTCATCACGCACATGACACGGTATCAAGTCATCGACGTCCACGTCACGCAAGCGCACGAGTGCATGCGTGAGCGCGAGTCGGCCGTACCGATACCGGACATCACCATCACCTATGCGGATGCGGATGACGCGGAGAGAATGGAGCCTGCGCCTCCGTATTCTGGACCGGACGTCGTGGAAGACGAGAAGGCGTCATACACACAATCACGACCACCATCGCCGTCGCTCTCGACATTACACCCAGGAAAACGGAGTTGGCTCTTGCAAAAGTTTCACGGACAATGATACGCATGCAGATATATGCCTTGTGACATGTCAGACGCTGTTTCACAGTCGATGCGATATTCATTCTACAGATACCCCATGCCGAACTTGATTTTGTATTTTGATAATTTTCGTGTAGCGATATCATTTCCCTGTTATTCTATATGTCTACCCAGTTGTAGACAGTGCCTTAAAATGGTTCCAAGTAGTAAACTTGAGAGCTTCACAAAGTGCTTTCTGCGCCGACGCCTATATGAGAGCTACTCTTTTAGATCTACTACATAGACCCCATTGAACGTGGTCTACCTGTCGCATAAAATCAAGGTTCAAACGTTCACAGGCAAGCTGGGTCAGTGACTGTCAGTTCCACCACCAGTAACTGTTCAGATTTGCCAACAGTTATCTAGCTGTACACACAGAATATGGAAACAATAGTTCCAGAAGCAGAGATAGTATCCAAACCTTTCCTTATCGCATACAGCAACTGTCCATTTGCAGGACTCGGTTAAGAGCGATTGAGACGCTGTTCCTTGTGGGTTTGTGTGCTACTGTAGCGCGCCTGAAGAAGAGAATCCGCACAATTTACTCGCACGACGCTCTCTCGATCAGGAAGCGCGCGCCTTTAGCAAGTCAAGCTGTCTGACGCTCATTTCGGTTGCGCTTGGATCAAAGTTACGATCGGGACGCATTGATCTCTGTGGTTTAGGATTGTGTGGCGGACTTGCGATGCGTCCAAAGATGTTAGGCTGTACATATCTATGATAACCTGTAGGCTAGCTAGTACATTTCAGTGTGGTGGCAAATAACAACACAGAGCATAACCTCGATCACTCACTATCGTACCAGTGTACAGTGTATTACGTGCGGCTATATCTCAAAAGCGCCTTGCTCCGGAACGTGGCGTTGTACTGCAACAAGTTGTTGATATCTCTTACCCAGTCATCTTCCTTTCCTGGACCCACGCCTTCCTCTGGTCTTCCATTGTCATCCTCAGAAATCGATGATCGGTTAATACATGGAACGGGGTATGGGGACACCTGTACCGTCACAGAGTCCCCTGGATTTAGAACATGAGAAACGCGCCCATCCATCGAAACACCCGCCGCAGCTCGGCTGCGGTCACTGATCTGGAAGCGAGAGAAAGAAAAAATAACATGTAAGAAGCTTAAAACATGAAAGGCTGCGGACTGAAGGGTATGACGCACGCGCAACGTGACAGAGGACGAACCCGGGAAGACGAGTGGACGAAACGATAGACTTCGTGGGCATATGGGAACCAAGACCACAGCACTCAGAGAGGGGTGCACGATGGGTCCACCTGCAGAGAGGGAATAGGCCGTTGAGCCTGTGGGCGTGGAAACGATCACGCCATCAGACTTTCGCCAACATCAGTATCATGGCCGATCATTATAGCTGAGTGGACGTACTACGGCCTCCGTCAGATGTTGACCATCAACAAAGATATCGATTGTGTTCAGGTGAGGGCTGGAACCACGGTGCAGCGCAATCTCGTTCATGACCTGCCATTCTGAATAATTGGTGTGGTGAGGGTATGGGTATGCTGCTAGCAGACAAGCATGAGTGATACGCACCATCGCTATCCATCTTTCTCGCATCTTTGTCATAGAATGTGCACGATAGGCGCATTCTGTTTAACAGCGTCGCCTTCCCATGAAATACAGCCTCCAGGCCCTTCACAAAGTCGTCTATATCTGTTTCCGGAAAGACGATTAACATTCGTGCTCTGCTGCGTCAGCCGGGTGCTCACGGAAAGGCAATAAAAATCCCAAAGTGCCCATGGAGAAGCTCAGCACTGGTGGGACAGCTCCGAGGCTGAACAACGATGCGGCATGCAAAATGGTCCCGTCTCCTCCGAGCGTGACGACCAAGTCGATCCTCTCCGACTGTGGTCCGGGTCGCCACACTTCTGCGCCTTCAGGCATGTCAGGCCGGTCCTCTGCGAAAACCTTTACACCCGGATACGTTTTCCTCACATGTCTGCGAACGCCATGAGTACGAACAATGCACCGAAATGGAAGCGAGGATTGACGAACTGGAAGAGCTCGTCAATAGCTTTGATGACTGGGTCGGTCCGGAGCTTGTTCACGATGAGGATAGATCGTGGAGGGTATGTGGCATTCTGTTGGCTATGATTTCAACTGAGCAAGGGACGAGAGAACGGGAAACGAGACGAACGCCTGGGCTGGGGGTGTCGGGGCCGATGCCGAGGATAGGCCTCTCGTCCGTGTCGTCGCGGCTGGCATGCGTAGTAGCATGCGACCTACGAAAAGCCGCGAACATGGCGTTGGCGCGTGTAGAGATGCTCGTAAAAACGAGTTGTGAAGGGCACGTCGGGCTTGACAGATAATGTTCATGGCCGATATCGGTTTAGGTGGTCGTGGCAAGGGATAAGACAACTTGCCAAAGATGGATTGCTCACGGTCGTTGTTCACTGACCTGGCCGAATATTCTCACCAACCGTGATGGTCACGAAAGATATCCCAGCTGTTCATGTGGTGCTGGGTTCAAGTTGGAGATGGAAGTTCTCTGCGAACCACTTCACATCCCTCAAACCTTTAAGCAAATTTGACGTGATGACATGACGAAGCCAAGTCAAGTGATACTCAAGTACTCAATGTTCTCCGGGGTCAGTCACTTCAAGATCTGGTGCCCTTGGAGTGATGCTAGATAACTTAGCTGGGACATTGAATAGGTCTAGACACATCCATCCATGCAATCTTCTACATACAATCTGACAAAAGCCTGTCAATCAAAGGCGTTCAAGGCATGATGGCCGAGCGGTCTAAGGCGCTGGAATCAGGTTATGAGATATCCAGTCCGAAAGGGCGGGAGTTCGAATCTCCCTCATGTCAGAGTTTTTGGTACAGGACTCGACATGATGGCATTAGGGGTCTAATCTAAACCTACAACACGGATGAATGCATTAGGGTATGAGACTACTTATATGTCTGGCTTGGCATCTGGTGGTCCGGATATCATCTCCCATGCCTTCTTACAAAGGCGGCGTCCAAGGATAAAGGGTTCCGGTGAACGACCTTTCTCCAACATTCGACGTGCAAACTCTCGTTGTGACCCAGATTCGAAACTTCGCCGGAGAATATCCAAGACTTTGGCGGTTGGGGCAAGAAGCCTACGCATTGGGTCAAAGACCGGGCGTAGCGATGTCGGAATTTGTGTGAGAGATGAATTTTGCCTATATCCCCATGAATGATTGATATCAAGATTCAAAAGGCACGGACGCACCAATGATACTGCAAGTAGTCTGAAGGCGGTATGGAACTCAGCGTGCCGTCTAGTTCAACTCTGATCTGCCCATGAAGCTGTCTTATCCACATTTGCTCGTTCTGCTCGTTCTTCGCCCTGTGAAATTTGTCTTGAAGGTAATGGTCCTGGGATTTGAGGCTCTGCGACATGAGCAACAGTTTCTCTACTGCGTTCTTGTTGGAGGAGGTCGTCCACAGATACCACCCCTGCTCCCAATATCGTGTCTCATCCTCATCGGACTTTGTGGATGGTTCGGATTCATCGATATAACGCTCCTGCACAGGCTGGCCCTCTGGCGGAAGAGGAATGTTATTGGTCTGTTGCGTTCGCCATCCCTTTCCGAGTAAATAGTCGGTGACCTCGTGCGGGTAGACTTTACGAAGACATATACTATATGTTTTGGGCTCTTGATTCTGCGATCTTCCACGGGCAGTCTGAAAAGAGTACGTGAGACACATCTCGTCCACCTTCTCGGGCACTTTGCCTGGATTGTGCAAGCCGAGTCAGAAAGGTCCTGAATCGGAATGTGGGGATTGGCGCACCGGGTAGTGGTCGGCTTAGCGATATTAGGGGAGAGTGCACAAAGCCAACCCTCGCGGTTGCCTTTTCACCCCCACCCGGAGGATTCATTGTTAGGCACAAGTACGGAGGATGGCAGAGTGGAAGCGCTGGCTCTCGGTCAACTTTGAGTCGGAGTTGATATTAGGTCAGTTATAGCCTGCCCATTTTTCTTTCTTTTCATGATCACACCCACGTCGTATAAAGTATCGCTGTCGCAGCACACGCACAGAAAGCACATCGCTTTTCGCTTTTCTGCTGTGGGGAAAGTCCCCGGAGACACAGAGTGATCCCTCCTCACCCGGAACGGAAAGCGCCCAGCTTCAAATTTGCTGAGGGGGGTGAGATACGGTCGGGCAATGATCGATTTACTGGACCGCGTTTTCATTCGGGGACGGTTCCGTTTGCCCACTCTGTTGCAACCTGTAAGTCGAGCAACCCTGTGGTAGCGTTTCATGCCAAGATATGAGCATGTCTCTCGTTTGGGTTGCTTGGCGGATGGTTTGCTCTTCGTTGCTCATAGATATAGTTATGCGGTAGTTGGCGTCCCATCTTTGGGTGCCTTCAACTCAATGGGGCTTACTCTCGTTCGACGTGGGTCTTGTCTTGTCTTTTATTTTTTCCCTTTTGAACGTTCGTCGTTCAACGTTTAATGAGTGGTCGTGGAGATGCTAGGTACGAGGTGAGTACGTCGATATGCTTTGGATCATGATGCTTGGAAATTGTATAGTTTGAATTTCTTCAAGGAGAATACCTTGTCATACAAGGGCGTGCTCCACATTTGACACTTCTGACCTTTCTTTGGGCCGTCATCTATTGAGGACTCCAATACTGATTTTCTTTCTTCTCCAGTGTCATTGATGGGTACCCCGTTGCTGGTTCTTGTCGTTGTACCCTACTCACCAGTCACTCGTCCGTAGCCTCAAACATGACAGTTGTTTGATACGCTGAACTATGTGCCAAATATGACGGCCTTGCTATTCGGTAGCCTAATGGCTCATGACGGATCATCACGATATTCGGCGCCTCTGCGGCCCCGCATCTTGAGCGACCCGGCAGTCGGCAAATTGTTCTCTGTACCGGTATTGCTTGCTTGTTCCCGTTCGTAGGATAACGTTACTCGGCACGCAGTGGGCAGATGGGCAGTCACCCTGCAGTTCCCGTCCTCGTGATGGCATGCTTTCTGGTTTCCTGGGCCATAAGTAGATCGATGGAATGTGCGGATCGTGAGTCCTGTCTCCCAAGCACCCAGCCTCTCAAGCTAACCACTCATACGCCCTCGCAGGAATTACTTTGGGCGCAGTCTGAATGTTCTGCCGCCCCATATTTCTCTACACGAACTTCCGGTGCGTATGATTGTAACCCGGCGTTAGACCGGTCGGCGAGCTCTTGGTTTTTTCCCCCACATAGATCATTTGTTCCCCTTTCATCGAAGGCTCGCCTACGAGTACCACTTCCCCCTCAGAGCTCCACGCATACCCCATAGGAGCGCTCACCCCCGATTTCCTCGCGGCACTCTGGGTGATCCCGGCTCGAGCTCGCTATATTCGAGCTGGAGCGCCGAGTGGTATGTAAGGTAGCGCTCGCACCAGTGTGGGGGTGTGGGTCCTATCCGATGATGCAAGATGGTTCACATATTTTGATTAACCACTAGCTGCCGATATTGAACGTATTCCATGACCGGCAACACCATACCGGCCGAAGTGTGCAGACATTGCAGAGGTAGGTTGACACTCGATTTCTCTGACATCTTTTCCCGGAGCGTTGGCGCTGAAGAGGCATACGGAACGGTATAGTAGTAACGCTCGATGGAGCCATCCGTTGATACGGTGCAATTGCCCGTAAACTGCCGGTTCAATAGGGTACCATAAGCTCAAACGTTTGTTCTTTCGAGGATCTTCGGGCAGAGACACCATACCTCCGACACCGATGCTACATAATCACCCACACAATCGCTACAGGCACACATGCAACCTCCTGACGTTTCCATGTTTTCCGCCATACGACACTGTTTGAAAAAATTGAGATCGAGGTTTGGTTGACAAACATGTAATAGATAACTTAGGCCTTGTTGGCGTTGCAAATCCAAGGTAGACTCGGGTCTCACCGGCATGTAGCTGTAATGTCTTTTCTCTAGAATCAAGACAAGAAATCAACCAGGAAGTTACGGGTTCAAGTCCATACTGTGCAAATTCGAACATGACACGCTCGAATCTCAAGCCCATATCATGATGGTTCCTAGACCCAGTAAAGCAGATCAGAGCAAAAATACATAACAAATCTGTAAAATACTGAGATGTGCGTAAGAACAGCTAGCGTGGTGATGCTTAGGTGAGCAGTTTTTAGCCGACATAATAATCCGAATTACCCATTCAATCAACGTCCATAGTGGATGCACCACCACCTGCCCCACCGCCACGCCGACCGCGCCCGCTTTTCTTTACCCCACGCTGCCACCGCTGGACTTCTGGTCGCGAGTTGTTCTGTTGACCCTTGGGATCCTCCCCTGGCGGTGCGACGAGGACTGTGGCACGGGGATCCGAGTTCATGATTAAATCTGAGCGCATTTTTCTGTTCACGGGAATGGGTTTGGGTGGTGCTCACAAGGACAGATCCAAGAGAACTCACGATCCGGCATCATCTGCGCTCATCAATACGTCAACGCTCCCGTTCTCGTCCACCAGTTCCACACCGCCAAGTCTTCTAGAAAGGCCAACAGATTGGACGCCTATGACCGCGACGCGGAGTATACGACCGTCCGCAGGCTGTTTATCGAATTTGGCAACCGCAGCTGCAGCATGCGCGGCCTGCTTGAAGGTCAGTCGGACCATGACGTTGTCAGACGCTTGGTTGGTCACAAGGTCGGAGGAGATGATCGGACCACACCGCCGGAAGATGGCCTGTCGGGTATCGGAAAAAGGCTGGGAAATGAAAGAGGAAAAGACACACCTCGACATCAGCAGGGGTGGTGCCCTTCACGAGACCGTCGACCTGCACGACGTTACCGTTGGCGCTGGTGCTCGCCCCTTTGATGCTTATTCCACCTGCGGCAGTGGCTTCTCTGATTGCGCGTTGGACAAGGATGGAGTCGGGTTTGCGAGGAGCCGCGGCAGAAGCGGACAGTCGAGAGGAGAGCGAAGGCTTGTCCGGGTCTTCGTACAAGTCATGGGACCATTGTGCGTCTGAATCGCCTTTTGGGGGTCGAGGGGAGCGGGCCTGAGAGCGATAAAGCGCGCGAGTGCGGAGGGATGGACATTTTATTTTATTTTTTAATGGACAGCCTTGGAGGATGCGAATCGTACAGTACGCACATAGGGCGAGGATCGATTTGCAGATTTTGGGCGGACGGGGCCACCGTTAGTGGTGGTGGAGAGACGGGCCAAGAGGGACATGATGATGGTTCGGGAAAGAAAATGCGGCGAAGCTACAAGACTGCTGTGTGCGCTTGTTTTGGCGTGTGGCAGAAAACGGGAGGGAGCATGCGTCAACTTGACCATCGACCTCGACAACACACAACGGTGAGCTCAACCCTCGCAAAACCAAATCATCAAAAGACGCGCAGCTGCTACACCCCACGCGGCCGTTTTCATTCTTGACGAACCCTTATTAGAACTGACACGACATGGTTGGAGCTGGTGCGTCGTCTTTTTAGGGCACTGTCCGTACCACGTTCTCGGGTGTTGTGTCCTCATTCACCCATGAAACAGGTTGGCTGTTCCTGTTCTCGGTCCTTATGGCCGCCGGGCTGCTCTTTACGATGGTCTTTTTCGTACGTCATATCAGAACTAGTCCAATCGAACGGTGCTCTGACATGCAACATAGATCATCATGTTCTCTGACCTCGAATGCGACTACATAAATCCCATAGATCTCTGCAACAAGCTCAACCAGGTAATTGAATCACTTATTCTCTTCCCCTTCCGCGTGCTCACAGCGTCAATCCCCTAGTTTGTTCTGCCGGAAAACATCGCTCATGCTTTTCTCACCATTCTTTTCTTACTCTCGGGCCAATGGGTTGCGTTCTTGCTCAATTTCCCTCTCGTGCTCTATAACGCCAACAAGTGTGTCTCTTGGTCACGTTCATTCATGGCGCTCCTTACACTTGAACAGAATACGAAACAAGAACCACATGTACGACGCCACTGAAATCTTCCGCACGCTCTCTGGACACAAAAAAGAGAGCTTTATAAAACTCGGCTTCTACCTCTTGTCTTTCTTTTATTACTTGTACCGGTGTGTATCCCCCTTTCTCATGCCAACCATCCGACCTCATCTCCGAATTAGCATGATTGTTGCGCTCATTTCGGAAAGCGAATGATTGTCCAGCTTGTTCCGCAGAGGTTCAGGACAGCCAACCTTCTGTGCGGAATTGATGGAACAGGTGTCCAGCGGCAGACTCAGGCTTGGCGTAATGCGTCTTGCCCAGGGGATGAGGTACATAGACATCTAATCTGCGGTGGACGTATGGCGCCTGGATATACATGAGGAGCTTCGGGGGAGCGAGGGGTTTCCCATGTTGTATATCGTCCTCGGATGCTATGATCTTTAACTCTCTGCTCAAATTAACTAAGTCTGGCGTGGGATGCTCCATGTCAACGATTGCCAACACCAACTCCTTGCTTTCTTGGCATCATGTTGGTGATTCCGGCGGAGACTCCAGGCAACGAATAAACTTTTCGTCTTCGCGACCATGGGCTGGCCTGCAGATAATACCGCAGTATTTAGAGTAGTCTGGTGACCAGACTATATCCAGAAAGGCATTGTTGGGTATGTCAAGAAGCCGTTTGGATTGTGGTTCGCGACGCAAAACGGGCCGTTCGCCCTCTTGTGTATCATCTAGGAGCGATACCGAAATTCTGAGTTCGCATTCGTTTCTACCTGTCATACAGCTGTTGGGGTACGAGTCTACCGAGGTGTTCAAGTATCAGGGCATCAACTTTGAATGTGCAGCGGCAGCGTGCCTGAGCAGTTGCGCGGTCATTGACGCAACAGCGGTTACTCTGGTGGAGAAGTGGATTTTCTTCGTGCGCATTATTGGAATTGTTTCACATATTCAATTTTTAGTCGACGATTTCCCCTGACTGCAGTTCATTGGATACTTGACCGCACTCTTCCATTGTAGGAATGATATCCGAGAATGCAAAACAGGTCCAGTATTCTGTGAAACAGTCTACTGAATGCAATTTTTCTTGTGAACTTTCCAGTCCTTCACCTGACACTCCTTCGAACAGTACCTCACCCTCTTACATTTCCCACAGACAGACAGTGACCCTCCCTGATTTCCGCACGCTTTGCATCGCCCCTGATCCGTTGGTCCGTCTGGAACCATCCCCACTTTCTCCAAATACGGCACCGCGAACAGAGGACTGATGGCCGCTCGAGTCGCGTACGGTGCGAGAGACTTGAACCGTTGCGGAAATGTCTCCGTCCCAATCCCGACACCACAGGAGCAGAAAGGACTCTTCTCGGGATCTGCTCCAGCATCTGGATACAATGGAATCGTTCCGTACGTCAAGTACTCACAGGAAGGTCGGTGCGCCCAGCTTCGGCACCGTTCGACAAACAGCGGAAGAAGGTAACGCCAAGCCTCTGACTCATCTCGATCAATTTTGATCGCAACGACACCAAGTACGTCGAGTTTGCTCAGCTTATCTTGAATGGTCGTCGTACCTGGAGCAACCCAAGCATCGGCGAGGACTGTGTGGGAGCCGACGTCGAAACGAAGATCGGCGACGAAGATAACAGCGAAAAGTTCTTGCGTGGATGTGTTCTGCAATGCGAAGACAGGGCGGACTGGGCCCTGAACTCCGGCAGCAGAAAGCAGCAGGCTGTGAAGGGAATCTTTGAGGTCCACGAAGGTGTCCTTGACTGTTGGGGATTGCTTCTCCCGCACAGCACGTTCCCTGTGGGAGAACATAAGAGAGACATGCGGAATCAGCCACCTCGATGCTCCCTGAATTCCCGATGGCTTGAACGGAGGACAACGATCTAGATTCACTCGGTGGACATTCCATGAGGTTGGAACTGCGCCATCAAGCACAGTAAAAAACCTTTTTGCGATACTATGTTCATTTTCAACGTGCATTGACAATGGTAAAGGCGCAATAACCTGCAAAGTGTCAAACTTGCTCCAAATTATACGATGTTATCAACAATCGGCGTACCTCTACGTACATCGACTTGCGGGCAACACGGACCCTCGTGTTTGCGGTGTTTACTGGTAATGGGAAGTAGATACTCTCCGTGTATTTGTCGATACACAAGCGAGCTCCATTAGTCGGCATCTCTTCGATCTTCACAGTCGAGCCAGCTGCTAACGAAGCTTGACCAGCTGGGTCCGTGAGATCTACCCGAACTAAGAATGAACTGATCTCGGTGCAGGATGCATTCATTTGCGCGCTGACAGCCCGCCTGTTCTCTCGAGCCATTGGTGCACGCGGAAGATTCGCGGCTGAACGAGCAATGAGTGGAGAAGGAGGTTCGGCAAGTATGTGGACGTGCCGCGAGTCTTCCAGCGGTGCGGTAAATATAGCTTCTATGAGAGAGATGCGTGGCGAAGGACGAGTTCTAAAGCCGACAATCGCATTGTAGGACAACATCAACGCGCTTGATGGAGCAGAGAAGAAAACAATCAAAGGGAAGAAGTTGGGTCCCCTTCCTTCTCTTCCGCAATAGTCGCGGCTTTCTTCCGGCCAGTTCCAGTCGTCTCGAGCTTCCCGTACGCTGCAGAGATATGCGCGAACATGTTCCATAGGCTCGAGTTCCTAATCTCGCAAAGGAGCACAGGGGTTCCCGCCAAGCGAAGCTTAGACTCGACGGCCGTGATTTTGTTCCTGGGGACCACAAGGACGACCGTGACTGCTGTTGGAATCAAGTCCCAGTCTTTGAAGATTGCAGAATCTGTTTTGACGCGCAGATTTCGGATATATGACTGCTCCATAGAGGTGAACGTGACTATATCCAAGAGGTGGAAGTGACAACACATTTCTTGATAAAAGTTGGAACCCAATATCAGGCTGGTGTCGTGCATAATCTCATCATCAAACTTCTCCATAACGCGAGTCCAGTCCGTTTGAACCCGAGCTTTGATATGGTGCAGCAGCTGTACGAAACTCCGACGAGTGTAGTGTAAGAGAGTTTGCTCTTGAACCGCTCGGACAGCTGAAAGAGACATGTTTTGCAGTTGACGAGCCATATTTTCATCGGAGAACATCTTAAGGTAGACTCCAAACAGAAGTCGACCAAGTTGATCTGGTGCGAATGATATGAGGTCGTCGCTACCGATGGCCTTCCAAGCAACTTGTTCATAGTATTGCATTCCCGACGAGTTGAGGGTTTGCAGGAGAGTTTCATGTACGTTCGAGCGAGTCGTGCATCGCGTTAGGAAAGCGGAGGGCACGATACCCAAGAGAAGTGATATGGTTTGCATGTCGCCACAGAGTCGCTCCAAGATGACCGCCGAAGGTGTATCACTGTATGAAAGTAATGCCTCGGTGTATAATGTCGCGGAAGGGGACTTGGAGAGGATGGGAGCTGTGACTACCAACAGGTTAAGGAGCCCGACATGATCAGAAATATTGGATGTATTGATCACGTTGAACATTGTTGGGGCAGAAGTGGAAGCGCCTTCTCCGTACTGGTTTTCCTCGAATTCTATTCTCGAGGCTTTCCACGGCGAGCTCGAGATCGGAGTAGCAGTGGCGCCGCATGAATTGCGATGGAAAAATGCCTGACACAACATCAGTGCGTCGCCAGCGAACATCCGAACAACGAGCTGTGACGATGCCATGGAGGTGACCCTCAAGAGCTTGATGACTGAGGTGCACCATTGAGAGAACTGGCCGCGTGCTGCTCGTACCAGTTTCTGCACCAGTACAGTGGGGGTCTCGCTACGGGAGGTCGCGAATACCTCTGCGAGATGAAATCCCGCGACCGGGTCCACCCCATAGTGGACAGCGAATTTCTCTCTCGCCATGGAGAAGGCAAACGTGGGATTGACAAACGTAGCTTGATTCGTGTTGTGCAGACCATCGTCTGTGATCCCAGTCGACCAGAAATTGCGGAACTGCTTAGCGATTGCCTCCACCGCGAGGGGCAAAAGAGGTCCGGCGGAACGAGCTGACGTCAGGACGAGGTCATCGGCAAAATTGTCATTGATTTCTTTCATGCCATCCAAAAAGCGTTTCTGGAACCGTTTGCGATAGTCTGGAGTATAATCGGTCGTGGCGACGTATAAGCTCCAGAACTGATGGAGTTCTGCAAGCGTCCTTTTGTCGCACACAGTCAGAAAACGTGCATATGGGCCAGCATTCCATGATTCAAGATCCTTCGCCAATATCAGGAGCTTACGACACTGCGCGATGAGCAAGGAGAGTGATTCCTGGTCCAACACGAAGTGATAGAAGATATTCCATATGAGATCTATCCTATCTGGAGCGCCTTCGTCGGCCAAGAGCGTGAACAGTATTGCGTTGCGTGCTAATCGAGGATTCAAGACTACGATGAGCACAAAGGGAAATGCGAGGCCCTACCGAGCACAGCGGCTTCCACATCGCAGCAAGTTACGTCCAATTTCTGAGACTCTACATAAATCGAGTTGAGACGTCCCGGGCGAAAGTGAAGACGTGGAGGCACGCACCAATGTTGGAATTCATCTCGTTTGTATGTACAGTGTACAAGATGTGTCGAGGGTCGCCACATGCCAGGAGCAGAATGTTTGCGTGTTGTTCGGGAGGGAGGTGTTCAGTTAATCGTACGGCAGACGTATTGCCAATCGGATAAAAGTATGTTATTCCGCGAAAGAACAGAGGATGCGACATTTCAAGTTGAGCAACTTGGATGAAAAGAACGTCTTTGGAGGTTAGGATTCTGGTAGTGCTAGCACTGAGGGCCTTGAAGTTAAGCGCTGAAATTGAGAAGTAGCAGTTGGCACTGGGGAATTTGCTGTCGCACTTCAAGGCAAGCGTTTGCACGAATCAACGCTCAACTTAAGAATTAAAGTCAAAGAGTCGCCAGGCAGCTCAAATTGCAGCGTGGCCAACACGTTGTCCCTTGCCAGTGGCGAACGGTGGCGGCTTCGAAAGCCGAGCCATGGCCATTCTGGCGTGTTAGTAATACCCAATGAAGTTGGCTCCAGGCGAAAAAGATGAACGTCGACTGACTCGACTCGTTGAATGAGACCTATTGGACACAAGCTTATAACCAACACATTTTCGATCACAACACTACATGATGAACATTTCGCAGTCATATCGACTTGCTCGATCAGTAAAAAAAAACGTCCATACTTCGGGCGAATACCCTAACCAAGTTAATAAAGGTAACGGAATCCCCTCCGACGGCGGATGGCTTCCTCGAACGAGACACCTTCCAACCTGGCTGCCTCCTCGACACGCTCCCGCTCGGGACCTTCCATGAGCTCCCGTTCTTCCCGTTCCATCCGTTTGTTCTCGCGAATCAGCATTTGTCGCATGACTAATCACACACATACGTGAGCATGCATTCGACCGAGGCAGTGAAACGAACAAAAGCAGTGGGTGTAGGGTGGGGCACGCCTCAACTTACGGAAACTCAAGGCGCTCGAGAGCACGAGACTAGAGAGCGCGATGACCATCGATTGATGGTACTCCGGACCCCAGTTGGCTTTCCATATGTATGACCCCATCCTAAGGGAGTCAGCTAGCATCTTCAAGTGACACTACCCTTCTAGGGCACCAAATGACATACGCACACGTTCCCGAGGTTTCCGAATCCATTGACCAGACCTAGTGCCACCGATCTCTTCGCAGGTGGACGTGGAATCGTATGTGAGACCCATGTCAAGGTGAGTGCGAAGCCTATGTAACATGTTTTAGAACCTTGAGGGATGCTTGCTGTACACCATACGTACCACAATAGCCGGTGGTCATGAGGAAAAGCGAAAAGTACCTTCCACCGGTGGACATGGTCGCTAAAGAAATAATGTACCCGAGGATGACGGCCCACCACCAGCCTGTTATGTGGAAAAAACGCTCTCCGGTTCGATCTACAAAAATGCCTCTGGATCAGCAGTCAACTTCAACCTTGACTGCAGGCGTTACTTGCCGCAGTTCCATGCATTAATTACACAGCATATCGAAGCGAACACCCACGGAGGTCTGTACCCAAAGGATCATTAAAATGAGGGGCCAAATAAACGTCAACCCACTCACGCAGACATCAAGAGGGTATTAGTTGTGCCGTACCCGAGAGTTGCAGTCAAGCTAGGAAACGAATTTCGTGAGCATCACAGCAATACATTGCGTACTCGCCGGAGACTCACGTCGGGAAGAAGTTGATATAACTCAACCCCAAGAGTTGAGAACATGTTATGAACATGAAAACCCAAACCTTGATATCGCGAATAGCGAGCTTGAAGCCGTCGAAAATTCTGTAGGAAAAAGCCAAACATCGTACGTTTTCGCATCACAACAGAGTCCAGAAGTGAGCAGAGATCACGTCAGCTTCTAGAATTAGACACGCACGTCGTATCGGCAGAATCCTGATCAGCTTCTCCTGCATCTTCTGCCAGTCTCACTTGCGCCAAGCGGCGTTCCGCAGGAGACAGCCATCGCGTGTTGTGGGGCTGACAACGGAATGAAGTCGGTTAATAAATAAATGCCGCTGTGCTACTCGACACCCACGTAATCTGGGAGAAGCCAGCTGGGAGTCACGGGGAGGACGATTAGGTTCCAAAATACGTTCCCTGACTTTGGAAGATGAGGCACGCACATGGTCAGCAGTCCGACGAACATCGTGATGGCACCCTAAACATAAACACAACCCATCACGTCAGCGGTGTCCAAAAAGAAGCCCTTAGCATCAGAAAGTACCTCGATGTAGAACAGCCTTGTAGGTCCATGAATGAGCCGGGGCAGCATGGGGAAGAGTTCAACTGCTTACCATCTCCATGCAGCAATCCCGAGTTTTCCTTGCATGTTTCCCAGAATTCCAGCCGCTACGAGCTGATAACAGATATAACTTGGGAATTTCCTCCACGGAGACTGGACTTACACTACCAAATGCGTTTGATATTAGTAGGCCAACGTAGAAAACGGCTGAGCGTAGTGCCAGTTCCTATGAGTGTATGCAGGTGAGAGGAGTAAAGGGAAGAAATAGAGGGATGCTGAGCCTACTTTCTTGGTGTACCACCTCGATAACAGGTACATGCACCCCGGATAGAAGGCCGCCTACAACAGAGAATCGAGCCAAATGACGAGGGTAATTTTCCAAAAAAAAAAAAAAAACATACTTCAGGAAGCCCGATGAATATACGACATGCCATGATGCCAGCAAAGTTTTTCGTGATCTGTAAACAGAACTGAGTAACATGCCAAGGTCTCATGGAAAGACGAGACCGACTCCAGTCAGTGCGCTCGTTAAACCCCAGCCCACGACGCACGCTCCAATGTAGAAAGACGGCCTTTACATCATGTAGGCGCCGTCAGTCCATCAACGCCTGACAATATGCATGATATACAGACCTTGATATATAACCCAAGATCTAAGTAGACTTTTGAGCACGAGGATACAACACTGAATAATATCGAGATGTACCATGTTGGAGGGGATCTGCGCAGGGCAGTAAGATGCATATAGAATGGCGAGAACAGTTTGATATTGGATATCTATACCCGAGTCAAAGGTGAACTCATGCTAGGTGGGGAACCAGATTACCAGTCAGGCCAAGATCCGCCTCTAAACCCTGAAGTCTAGCGGCAGTGATAGCCACACGCTACACAACCCAAGAAATATTCGATCCGTGAACAACGCCGCCAAACCGTGACAATGAACAAACTTACGTCGATATAATTCATCAAGTAGATGACGACGACAGTAGGCATCAACCTCATGTCGAGCTTATGCACGAAACGGCGCTCTGCTCCCTTTCTGTTCTGTTCTCTCAGTAGGACAAAGTCGTCTGGTTCTCCTTGTATCGCCCCCACATTCTCCGTGAACGACTCGGACTTCTTCTCGCCGAGAGACATCGCTGTTGCGCAAAAAAGGCGGTAATGGCAGAACGGCGGTGGAGTTCGACTGGACTGTTCATCTGACTTACAAGGCATCATTTATATACCCACAGCAGATGAGAGTCAACGCCACGAACCACATGACCTGCTGAAGTATGTCAGATGTTCAGCACAAAGCGCTGGAAATAACGGGAAACAGCCCAACTGCCCCGGAATGTCAATGGGTACCCACAAACACCGTCCGCTTAAACATAATGCGCAAGGGCCGGGACGGGACGGTGTTCTACAGGCGCAATACCCGGGTGATCTATGAGAGTGAATGCAGGCACCCGAGGACGTACACTTCCTTTTCAGGAAGGGATCAGAAGAGAAACCAGATCCCTGATTCAGCAGTGTTGACATGCCCATTTCGTCGATGTCAATGAGCACTAATAGGTCGACGGACTAGCTATGCAACACATGAACGGTCAAGCCTTAGGAACAGACATCACAATAAGACCTACGAAGCTGTGAAAGACTGTGGGACGGGGACAGAACGTCAGTCCCGACTTGAGGGGTAACTGGAGACTCCCCATCTCCGGTCTTCAGTGCGTGAGGCGCATCCAAGTCCCTGCCAATCTCCGCGACTTTGCCGATGATGATCACAAGACGTTCGATTGTTCGCCGAATACACACAATAGCGCCACCTGGACCTCCTTCCTCATCGAGCGTGTCACGGGTATAGAACATCGCTCAAGCTTGGGAAGGTGCTGCTCGTAAGCCACCAGATATAACTCCCGCAAGTACTAGACTCGAGAGAGAAATGAAGACCATCAATTCTTCTCGGTTACATAGGGCCCGCCACAGCTTTGAAGCAGGTCGTCTACCTCGTGGCGGGTCGAACCAGTGGCTCCAAGACGGTGCAGAGGAAACACCTCTCCGAACGAACCCACGGAGAACTAGAAAAACCATTGAGTGTACGCAGGCATGTCAGTGGCAGACGTCGTGGTGTGAACCCAGGAATTATACGAGAGCACTTACCACCAACCGTACTTGTTTGCAGTTCCGAGTTCACCAATTGATCGTAATGCCATGATACAGTCCTGCACAAACATGATCAAGGAAATAAGTAATGAACATTGTCTCATTGATCGTCCAAGCGGTAGCAAAGGTGCATCGCCACCCGGTTAAGAACTTGTTCAAGTCCTATTTACACTCCGATTCATACATTTCGTACTCCGCATGCTATGCCGAGGGTACATTCCAGAACCGGCACCCTGCGATACCGGGCCATGGAACGTTGAACGGCAGCCGGCTCGGCATCGAAACCACCTCCAGATAACTAGTACAGATAACGGAACCCCATTCTGTGTCTCACAGCCTCGTCGAACGAAATCCCCTCCAACTTGGCTGCTTCCTCAACCCGCTCCCTTTCAGGTCCATGCATCAAATCCAACTCGGCGCGTTCCATCCGTTTGTTCTCCCGCACGAGCAAAACACGTATGACTAAGGTCCATGTTTCGAGCCATGGGGGTCAGTCGTTACTTCAAAAGCATCTCGAACAAAAACAATGGAAATGGAAATACACACCAAAACTGAGAAAAGTCGCAAACACGAGTGCACAGACCGCAATGATCATCGATTGATGGTACTCGGGGCCCCAATTCGATTTCCAGATGTAGGATCCCATTCTGTCAAAACGCACCGTTCGTGAGACGAGCGTACACGCATGGGACGAACATGACTACGTACATACTCCCCAGGTTTCCGAACCCGTTCACGAGGCCGATCGCCGCGGATCGTTTGGCCGGTGGCCGAGGGACGGCATTTGCCACCCATACCAACGTCAGCGCACACCCTAACACAACGCGTGCGCGCGCAAACAATCAGACAAGGATAAATTTTGGACGACAGGGCAGGGCAAGGCACATACCGCAATATCCGGACGTCATGAGGAACAACGAGAAATATCTCCCAGCCGTCTTCATCGTCGACAAGGAGATGATGTAGCCAACTATGACGACCCACCACCAGGTGCTCAGGTGGAAGAACCGTTCGCCAGTGACGTCTGCATACATACGTGTTCACCAAGTCAAACCTAATCTGTTAGACAGAGCAAAGTGCTCACCAGCATGCCGCGCATTGATGATCGTAATGATGGCTGTAAAGATCCACGGTGGGCTGACCAAACGTAGGGATTAAGTGCCAGGAATGAATGAATGAAACGGTACAAAACATACGCTGCCATCAACAAAGTGTTCGACGTCGAATAGCCGAGAGTGGCAGTCAACCTGCACCCAAGTATGCGTGGCCTCGATCAGAGTTCTCCATTCGCGAAACACTCACGTTGGGAAGAAGTTGACGAAACTGAGTCCCAACAGTTGGGAACAACACATGAGCATGAAAACCAGGACCTTGGGATCTTTGAGCGCCAACTTCAGACCTTCAAAGATCCTGCAAGCGCAGTCGGTATTTGGAACTTCGAGGAGACATGACGACGTACGAGTCTTGTTGAGAATCCTGATCGGCTTCGGCAGCATCTTCCGCAAGCCGGACTTGTGCCAAATGTCTCTCTGCGGGACTCAACCACTTGGTATTGTGCGGCTACCGGAGTCAGCAAAAGAACTCAGGGACTTGTGGGATCACACCACCGGGACTCGGACGTACATAATCCGGAAGCAGCCACCTAGGAATATCGTTGAGTGGAGTGGAAGCAAGCATGGATCACAAGCATCGGACGCACATGGTTAAGAAACCAACGAAGATCGTTATTGCGCCCTCGATATAGAAAAGCCTGCGTTTGGAGTGATATCAGATAACATGTTCGCTATAACAAAAGCCAAACCTGCCATCTCCATGCTGCGATGCCCATTGCCCCGTCCATGTTTCCAAGAATACCCGCAGCCCACAACTAGGCGCCACCGAGAAGTCAGGAGCTCGAATGGAGAGACAGAACACGGAAAGGCTGACGCTGCCAAAAGCATTGGAGAAAAGCAGCCCTATGTAGAGAATGGCAGATCGCAAAGCCAGTTCCTACAAGGAGAAGGATCAATCGAAATCTTATAACGTGACCGGTGTAACACAAACCTTCCGTGTATACCACCTTGATAAAAGATACATAATGCCAGGGTAGAATGCAGACTGAAATAGCATCTATTATCCGTCGTCCTGATCTCGATGGATTCAGTTGCCTTACCTCCGGCAACCCGATGAAGACACGACAGGCCATGATACCAGCAAGGTTGTGCGTGACACCAGTGAGAGCACTCGTTAAACCCCACAGGACGACACAGGTACCGATGTAGAGGGTGGGTCTAAGAAGGGCTGAAGTTCCGCGGCCATGCTACGTGCAAATGTGAAAATGTGACTAACCTCGAAATATAGTTAAGGGCCTTGAGACGGTTCAAAACTACTGCACTAGCAGAGATGCTGGACTACCTACTATGTTAGAAGGAATCTGTGCCGGACAATACGATGCATAAAGGATCGCCACTACTGTATCATACTGAATATCTATCATCTTGGTGAGTTACCAGACCCCACCGACAAGCGAGAACATACCGGACAAACCCAAATCCGTCTGTAAACCCTTGAGCCGAGCAGCCGTGATCGCGACGCGCTGCAATATCACAGAGAGAGGTCAACACAACGCGTGCGCGCCGCACCACAGACAGAACGCACATCGATGTAGTTCATCAGATAGATGACGACGACGGTGGGTAATAAACGAAAATCGAGCTTCCGGACAAGTCGCCGTTCCGCAATTTGTCGTTTTTCCACCTGCAGTATTTCTTGGTGGCCATTCACGCTGACCGCGGTATCCTCTTCGTACGATTCACGTTTCTTCTCGGGTTCGATCGACATGATGAAGACAAGAGGGAAAAGTGGTGCTATCAACTTGCATGACCCAACCTGGGATATAAAGAACACTCGAATGGGTCATCCGTTACTCGGCTAACTGTACGCGGAGACTTCTCTTGATCATCAAAGCGCTTGACCTTCTTTGGTCGGGCGTCCGAAACGAGCAACGGAATCCGTTCGGCGGAGGTAGGCGTTTGAGCGTTGTGACGGTCTTTATCATGTCTCAGAGGCCCGCGATGACAGAAAGACAAGAACTGCCCACCGAATCGCCAGTGAGTCGGGTCCAGTGAGGATGGAACAATTTATGGAAAAGTGTGGTTGGGTGTGGAATCTCGGATACTATGTGAATCTTGTCCGTGTGTTAGGTCGTTCTTCCCCACACACGAAAATTCGTGTGCTGAGATTGGGTTGTAAAGGGCTGTATGCTGGTGCCTAGTGATGGCATGACCTACAGGAGTATTTGTCTGGGCACAAAAGTCGTGAATAGGTCCCGGACTCAGTGAGAAACCGCTGATATCGAATATGATCCGCGGGAGTGTCCGAGAGATAAAAGACAATAACAAACATTGTGGCTCACTAGGTCTAGGTCCATCATTTCTCGCAGCACATATTGAACGAGGAGAAAACAATTCCCATTCAAGTCTATTGTGGAGAAGAATCATGTTGCCGGCGGCCACGACTGGATCAGTAAGAGTTGGTTTAACCCAACGACTGGCAATCGCCAGTAGAATGCTAAACTGAAAGTGCTGCAAGACCCTCAAAGAAGAGGCTATAGTCATGGCATCACTGACTGGATCGACTTGAACCTAGCTCGTTAAGCAGCGACGTAGTGGACATATGGAATCTAGAATTGGGGACCTGCATCGGTGGATCCAACAGAGAACCGTCGACTGATCCCCGAGCACGTTTGAAAGACTCCAAGTTGTGGTAGCAACCTGAGACAGACAAGCCGCCCGACAGCGCAGACGTTCTCATCCCACTCAGCACTGATCTGGGAGTGTGAGTAATATAAATACATGTATGACGGGACAGCAAATTCCGATAGGTACAACGCCTCGAGTGAGATAACCATCATCTGTTGCCGACAGAGGCGTTCAGAAAGCGCTTGTAAACAGTTTCAGAAACCAATGTAAATCGATCTTACATGTAACAAAGAACACCGCCAGCGCGGCTGAGCGGGGCAGTCACCAGTGTATCATGGCTGGACAGGCTCAGGCAAAGGTGGTAGAGGGGGAGGCATGTCTTGTCGATGCGATAAGGTTAGTGAAAGTGCCATCGCGACAGTGTGCACATGCGATCTTACCCATCGAGTGATGGATAGAGGAATCAGTGACCTTGGACGATTTGTCGACGGTGGTGGAATTGTTTGAGTTGCTGGCTGTACTGTGGTTGCTGTTGTCTGTAAACGTTTGATCTCCGGTCACGTCGTTCAAGGTGGCATGAGAGAGATTGACATTGGATGCCCCCTGAAAAAAAGGCATTGTTGGATGGACGAAACGGCGCTCTGGACAAGCCAACGAGGGTTGCGTGGGAATGTCTTTATAATTTTGTGAACAACAGGACACTGCCACCAAAAATCGACAACGACCATTACCATCACCACCAACGCAATGACGAGAAAGTCTACTCGAAGAGTGCCTCAAGGTAGGGCACGCTCCAGCACTCCCATACATCCTTTGACTGCGATAAAGCAGCCATCCGTCTCCATCGCGCGCTCAAAGCAGCGCAAGCAAGAGTACTTCAAACGTCAACGAAGACGACTGGCATTTGCAGCCCAACGCGAGAAACGTTCGGAATGGGTCGAGACGGCTCGTGATACCCAATGGATCGTCCTTGGCGATGGAAAGTATACCACACAGAGACCCTCCGCTCATTCCCTTCCATCGGTGACTCCGTCACCTTTCCAGTATGCGATGCCAGTGGCTGTGGTCGACCCTCAAGGAAACACACTCCCCAACGAGGTGCATTCTTTCTACGATATCGCCCCTCAGATTGTCATCAGCCAACAAGGCACCACGTTTTACCCGCATTGCTCTCCTGATCTTGCCAACTGGCGTGGGTCTAGGGCAAGCGCACCCACGTCCGAATCAAGCATTATTCGATTCGTACCCAAGTCCACTCTAACCGCCGCAAGACACTTGATTACCGAAAACCTGCGCTTCACTAGGCAATATCCAAACGCACTCCCTACTTCCTCTGTAGGTGTCCTGTCCTTTGCATCTGCTAAGCGACCAGGTGGTGGGTTCTTGCATGGAGGCGACGAACAAGAGGAAACCCTTGCACGATCGACATCGCTTGTAGCTAGCTTACGATCAGCGCAGGCAAAGGAATTTTATCGGACCCACAGGAAGTTTTTAAGCGCCGACGGTGCCGGTCTGCACGATCATTCCATGGTGTATAGTCCTGGTGTTGTCGCATTTCGTAGAGATGACGATGACGATATCGATGACGATCCAGCACCGTCGCGTTCGAGCTCGACCATCGCACCCTATCTTATCAATGTCCTCTCAAGTGTACCTGTGAACGCCGCTGCCATTCGTCAAAATTACCTTATCACCTCTTCAGATGCACACGTCTTTGAGGAGGGTATGCGAGACACAATGCGGGACCGCATGGCACGTGCGTTGCGTATTTTTGAGATTCGTGGTGACCGCGCGCTCGTCCTCGGTGCATTTGGATGTGGCTCCAGCCAAAACAGCGTCGAGATGGTAGCCGAAGTTTGGGCAGAGCTGTTGGTCTGCGGAACTCAAGAAGGAACAGAAGGAGGTAAAGAGGAAACAAAGCCCGCCAAATTTAAGGGGGTCTTCGAGGAGATTGTTTTCGCAGTGCCAGGGAAAATCTTCGCACCGTTTAAGCGTACGTTTGAAATGAAGGTTCTCGAGATGGAAGTGATTTCAGCGACAAGTGAGTAGTCGAACGGGGTTCGCGCGTTTGTAGGTTTCTGATGGTATCCAAAGTTGATGGTGTGTTTTCTTCATCGCCTTTGTAATTCCTGTTCGTCTAGCTGGTTTCGTATCTTAACTGTCTTCCCCTACGGTACCGATTATGAATGTCGATTACTCGCGGGTTTGCTGTCCAAACCGTGGGTCGGTCAGCAGGGCCCCCAAATTATCTACTTTGATGGATACAACATGCTCATTTCAGATGCCAACGGAGCTGCTGTCAGGAGGTTGTATGTTCGATGACACGATGGCATATTTACGTATCTCTTGCTGGGACTTGCGGATTCTCTCTCGCGTCAAGGTACTCTAATTGAGTCCACATAGACTCCCGTATGTCGCTGGTACTACAGTGGTATATTGTACAACCGTAACCGGCCGAAAGCGCAGCACACTCCAGCCAAGTATAGTGATCATGCCATCTGGCGCCAATTCCTATGCAGAAATTAGATCTGGTACTGCATATCATTTCAAGTGTCGATGGTCATTGATATATCACAAGTCAAACGATATTGATGTCGAGCAATCCAACATACTCGGGCGCATTCAAGCATACCCGTCCTTTCCAGGGACAACGCCATAGGCACCGCCTCCCTTTCCAAACGTTGTGCGCAGATCGTTGGCCAGTTCGTTTAGTTTTCCGTGCGCCGGGACGTACCCTCCAGCGTCATGTTCGAATTCAGCTACGATCCGATTGCCTCGCCGAAGCCAACTGCAATCCAAAAAAAAAGTAAGGAAACCAGTGAAGAAGAAGTGGTCGATGAGGTCAAAAGAGGGCACCGGGAAACCTACGCCTTTGGGATAACAAACACTTCTTTAGGAAAGAGGGAAAAATCCATCGAAATTTTTTTCGGGAACGGTAACGACAATGATTCAGGAGTCGATTGACTTTTGAGAAACTCAAAGTAAATCACCAGGGGAGGCAGCCAGGCCAGCACGCAAGACCCAGTAAATGGATATCCAGGTGAGAACTACCATAGGTCAGCGTGGCTGAGTGGGGTCTACATTGCATGACTCACTTGAATCGCCGTCCCAAGGATTGTTTTTATATGTCCAATTGTGCAGTTTTTCTGCAGATCCAAGCGAGCAACCCGACGGGACTGTCTACCAACAGATAACCGAGAGTCTGGGGTTGGGTACTTTGTTCTACACGGTAACCGCTGCTTTGATTCTGGAACTGTTGTGTACGTGCCAGACCCTCTCTTTCTTTCGCCGGTCCGGGTACCTAAGAATACGAAGAACTACAATGGTTCCTTTAAGGGAGATGGGGAAGCCACCGAAATTCCTCTTGGGTGTCATTATTAATAAGTGGTGCATAGAACTCACAGACTGCACAGTGGCATGTTTGTGTGCCAGGCCTTGTCATATTTTCCGCCATATTCCGCAGCCATGTGGTACGTAATCTGAAATAGTTGAATAGTCTGCAACAAACAAAATCATCATGCAAGCATACAAAGCCCCAATCTCCGCCTTGTGTGACTACAAAAATACGATAAGTCTACCGTTGAAAGACCACTGATGACGTGGGCTTGCCATACTTGTCGTATCCCAATGACAACATCAACTTATGTGCAACCTATGCGTAGAAATAAACGACTGAACGCACAGTTTCTAAAGAGAACATACCTCGGCATGTGTTTTTGATTGCAAAGCCTTGCTTTTGAGGAGCCTCAGAGAACCCATACCCGGGTAAACTGAGCACCACTACATGGAAGCTCGGGTGATCGGGTGACGAAGCAGTCGGTAGGGGCAGTACCTTGCGGGCCTCATGGAAAATTCCGGGCCTAGGTGGCCCGTCAAGAGCCTTGAACACGGGTCAACAACCCTTACTAGTACATCCATGGCAATAGAGCAAGGGAATCGCGTTCGTGACGCTGCTCTGTTTGTGCACGTAGTGAATGTTGAGTGTCCCAAAGTCGACAACTCGGGTGCCAAACATGGGTAGCTCGTCGTTAAGTTCCTTCTCATGTTTGTGCCAGTCGTGCTACCCGTCCTTCCATCGTTTCACCAGTCTCTTCATGTCGGCAAGAGGTGCACCGTATTTCGAGGCTGCATCCTCGAGCTCGTCGGGGAATGTAGCGAGTTCGAGTTTTTTTGCGGAGCAGATCGAGCTTAGCGTCAGAGACGATACAGTACCGTGAATGGCGCCTCGGTCATGGTGGAACGCGAAGCAAGAAGTGAGGGAACTCACGCTGGGTGTCAACGACTATGCCTGATCTTTGGAACCAATAAAGTTCCAGTTTTCTCCGAGACTGTCGGAAATTCATCCGCGGTGACACGTCTGTTTCGACGTCGACATGTGGGTTGCATGCCAACTACCGCGCGGGAGGGTTTACAGTAAGTTGCAGCCGTCGACGCGCTCAGTTTTCGGGTATCCCACCTTCGCCGACGTCGCTTCAAGTTGGACCGGTAAATACTGCGTGGGATTCCTAAGTTGTAATTTGTGCTGATATCCAGGCCCTCACACGGAGTACCACCAAGAGTACCACTGCCCCATCCCTGCATCGCTTTCCCTATCATAACTGCCAGAATGACGACGTTGCCAAAGATCATGATATGCGGTACGGTTTATCCCAGGCTGCCCAAAGTCCCTTGTCACATTCCTGAGATCCAGTCCACAGGTAGCCCTAGATGGGCCCACGACGAAGTACATACGCTTTTCGATAGTATCGCGCAAGTCATCGTGCGTCAATCCTAGCACTCCATTCGCATAAAAAAAAAAGTATCAGTCCGTGTTCACCGACATCGATCCAGGTGGACGATGCGCCTAACCGCGCCGAGTTTTTTGCCCGTTTCCAACCCGGAGGGCCATACCAAGGCACCGTCGGGATCTACAGGCGCAACATCTCCGCAGCGCGTATCGGGATTTATGATCGCGAACTCGTGACGGGGCTCCCGCCCAGCGTGCAATGGATCGCGCATAACGGGGCAGGATACGATCTCGTCGATGTACATGCGTGTAAAGAAAAGGGTGAGATCACCATATCTGATCTCCGTCCGAAGAGAGGCGTCGAGCCCATCCAATTCCATTCCATTCCTCTTAGGCATCCGCGTCTCCAACACCCCCGGCGCGGTCGACGACGCCACCGCCACGACGGCCCTCTACCTGATCCTCTCCACCCTCCGCCACTTTTCAAAGGCCGAACGCTCCCTCTTTGCAGGCACGTGGAAGACACCGATTTCCTCTGGAGACACACACGACCTCACTCATCGCACCCTCGGCATCCTCGGGTTGGGCGGCATCGGCCTCCGTCTTGCGCACCTCGTGCACGCCTTCCCCATGCGCGTGGTATACCACAGCCGGCGCCGCGTCGCGGACGCGCCAGCATGGTGCGAGTACGTCGAGAGTGTGGAGGCGCTGTGTGTGCAGTCGGACGTGTTGAGTATCCATGTGCCGCTGCGCGAGGACACAAGGGGTCTCGTCGGGGAGCCTCAGATCAGGGCGATGAAACGCGGGAGCATCATCGTCAATACGGCGCGTGGAAGGGTGTTGGACGAGGCGGCAGTGATTCGGGCGTTGGAAGATGGACAGGTGTGTGTTCTATCCCCCGTTGTTGCCATTCATGGACGGTGATGGGTGATGCGGTGTTTGGTTTGTATCGCCATTACTCACTGCCATTGGGATTGGTTCTAGTTGGCGTCTGTCGGTCTGGACGTGTTTCCTGACGAACCGCATGTGAACCCTCGGTTGCTCGAATTCCCGCAGAACGTGCTGTTGCCACACACTGGGACGCGCACACAGGATACGGAAAGGAAGATGGAAGTTCGCGCCATGACGAACTTGAGGGATTTCCTGCTGACCGGGTCGGGAAAGGACCTTGTACCAGAGTTGAGATTGTAACATGTTGTCTGCCACGTTGCCCCCCACTCGACCGGAATCCTGGGCCGGATGTACCGAGGCGATAGTACTAGATTTACGGCCGAACTGCGTCGGCATGGACCTTGTTTGCAAAGGCCATTCAATCCAATTGCAAGGACAAGCTACTTAGTGGGGTTAATTTGCAGTGTGGGAAGGGAACATATGAGATGTACGCCCTATTGACTCAGCCCGTGAAGTTTGATTGCAACGGTAACTCATATGGGAGTAATCAACCAACACAGTTGTAACATAAACCCCCCCCCAACAAAAAAAAAAAAAAAAAAAAAAACAACATCATGATACTCACACGACGAGCAACCCACCACCAGCAGTTACACGAACATATACAACCGCACAAACCCACGGGCGCAAAATCGTGGTACACACAGCCACTGGGCCAGTGATCTTGTCAACAAGGTAACATCCCAACGGACCTGCTGACCAGGTGGGCGTAACTCGCAGTCGGAAGCGTTCTCAGGCCTCTTGTACATGGCACAGGTACATTTATATTTTTCCCTACCATCGATTTTGATCTGGACTTTTTATTTCCTGTTTGTTGTCTTGCTCGAGATGGCACGTCAACCTCGGATTATGCTTTGTGGTCAGACACTGAATCAGGTCGTGATCAAAGCGCTGATGCGAATGATCGTCTGCAGGAAACATCGTCTGGGCCCACGAAGAAGTTAAACAACTCTTTGATGGTCTCGCAGACGTCGTTGTATGTCACGCGCCACTCCACATTTCATGGGCGCTTCTGACATTTCCCCCAACATAGTGCATGGACTCGCCTGACCGGACCGACTTTCTTGCAGGCCTGAAACCAGGCGGTAAGTACGATGGTACGGTCGGCGTCTACCGCCACAACAGCTCGGCAGAGCGGATTGGCGTGTTCGACAAGGAGATCGTTCGTGCGCTGACAGAGACGGGCACCGTCAAGTGGATCGCGCACAACGGGGCGGGATACGACCAGATTGATGTGTTGGAGTGTGCTGCCAAAGGTAAACAGCCCGTTTCGTTTTGATCACCGAGAACGTCTCACCCCACGCTCACGTACCCCCCTCCTCTCAGGCATCAACGTATCAAACACCCCCGGCGCGGTCGACGACGCCACCGCCACGACGGCCCTCTACCTGATCCTCTCCACCCTCCGCCACTTTTCAAAGGCCGAACGCTCCCTCTTTGCAGGCACGTGGAAGACACCAATCTCCTCTGGGGACACACACGACCTCACCCACCGCACCCTCGGCATCCTCGGACTAGGCGGCATCGGTCTCCGTCTCGCGCACCTCGTGCACGCCTTCCCTATGCATGTGGTCTACCACAACCGTCACCCCGTCCCAGACGCGCCCGCATGGTGCACGTACGTCCCCAGTCTGGAAGCACTGTGTCGGGAGGCGGACGTGTTGAGCGTGCACGTGCCGCTTCGAAACGACACGGTGCATCTCGTGGGCGAGAGAGAGATTCGGGCGATGAAGCGGGGGAGCGTCATTGTGAATACGGCGAGGGGAAAGGTGATTGACGAGGAGGCGATGATTCGCGCGCTCGAGGATGGTCACGTAGGTCTTTTTTTTTTTTTGTCTTCTGAAGCTGTTTGACCTTTTTCCGGTTACGATATTAGTTATCTTCAGTCGGGCTCGACGTCTACCCCAACGAACCGGCGGTCAATCCGCGCTTGCTCGCGTTCCCACAGAACGCCCTCCTCCCACACATGGGGACAGAGAACCAAGATTCCCAACGCCACATGGAAGTCCGTGCACTCACCAATCTGAGAGACTTTTTGCGCGACGGCAAGGGCAAAGACTTGGTGCCCGAGTTGCGCAGGAGACTCTAGACCTACACACACTCACACAATCATGTCATACTCTAAGTAACTTTGATGATACGGAACAGCGGAAAAGAACTTCGGATTTGCCGATCTATTAATCATCGCGGGTCAGTGTGCTACCCCAGCGGGTATGGAACCGGGTGGGGTCAGGGTAGAGCGCTTGGCCGTTCTCCTGCCCCTTCCAACGGGGCATTCCCCCCACCCTTGGTAACTTCGCCTTCTATAGCTTCGCCCGTGGCATCACTTGACCGTGTCCTACCTCCTCCTTGGCCCTCTCACGCAACTCCCGTCGTAGAATCTTACCCGAAGCACTAAAAACCACAAAACCAACCCATCAACAACAATCAAATCAAACATTCCCCATTTACCTTTTCGGGATCCGGCCCACAGTGATGACACCACCCCGTAGTTTTTTGTGCGCTGCAACCCGACCAGCGATCCACGCTTGAACTTGGAGTGCAAATTTAGCGTTCTCGTGCGGTGCGATAGGGCGTGTGGGTACGATGTATGCCCTGTGTACCCAAATATCGGAGCGTGTTTCAGGGGAATGGAAGATGTGTAAAGGGTATTCGGCGTACCTGGGCAACTCGGTAACTTCATGTTTGCTATATATGCCGACGACAGCGGCATCCGCGACGTCTGGATGCTGAAGAAGCAGCGCCTCGAGCTCCGCAGGTGGTACTGCACCATATTCGACTGGTCCATCAGCAAAAACGACGCGCGAACGATATTCAAATCGACTTGCCTTGGAAGCCCTATCGAGAGGGAAGAATACAAAGAATGCAGAGGGGTAAGTACCACGAAAGTTGCGACTGACGGGTGCGGGAATGCACCCACCTTGTACTTGATCAACTCTTTCCGTCTGTCGATGATCGTGAGGAATCCCTCAGCGTCGCTGGTAGCGATATCCCCCGTCTTGAACCACCCATCAGGCGTGATCGTCGATGCTGTCGCACTGGGATTTTTCAAGTACCCCTTATAGTGACTCCAGTATGAGCAACCTGCAACGAACGAACCAACACCCAAAACACACACCTTCATCACTGTCGGTCCTCGGATCCACATCTCACCGGCGCCATCAAGATCGGTAATGACCTATATTACCACATGCCAGGTACGTATCAGTGATCGACGTAGCACAAATTTCAGCCACTCGCCTCTCCCACGTCTTCGCGAACCAGTCGAATTTCAAGGTTGGGTAGCACGCGCCCGATGGATCCGATGTGCTTGTTGGCGTCGTCGATTTGTAACACCGTGGCCGTCGGGGAGGTCTCTGTGAGACCGTATGCTAACATCACGGGAAGAAAGTGGGTCAGTGCGATGGGTGGAATAGCAGATTGATGGACGCACCCTGAGAGACAACAACGTCGGCACCGACTTTTTGGAGACGATTTCTTATGGCCGCTACAAGGTCTGCCCCCAACGGAGCAGCGCCAGAGTACATAACACGTATTGAAGTCATATCGTACTTTTCAACGGCTGTCAACGGAGTAATCAGCCCGTGAAATCGGTCATATGAGTTTGGCTTATAGATAAAGTTGCAAAGAAAAAACCGACACATACCCTCATGGCGAGCAAGCACGACCAACATGGGTGGGACGACGAACACAATCGTCGCTCTGTATCGGTCCACAGCCTCACAAAACCGCATTGGGTCGAAACCGGCCATGACCACCGCAGGCGTACCCAGCGAGACAGGGAAGAGCAACAACTTGATTGCGCCATAAATATGGTAATACGGCAACGATCCAAAAAGCACGTCCGGCTGTGGACCCTTGGAGTCCCCGGGCAACGACGGTGTCAGACACGGAGTCGTCCTCGGCCACACCGGTCTGAGAATCTCGATGAGCGAGGTGAGATTGTAGTGGGTCGTTTCGACGCCTTTGGGTTTTCCGGTCGTCCCAGAGGAGTAGCAGAGGTACAAGGTCTCGTTCGACCGCTCCCCATCAAAGCAGACCTCATGGGGAAGCACACCCCGCCCCAGAAAGGCGTCCAGTCGCACAAGGTGTGCGAACTCTGTTGATCCACGGTCAGGCACGCCGGTGAGCCAATGTGACGTTATCAGGATGACTCTAGAGCGGATGTCGGATTCGGTGCAGCCCATAGATTTGAGGGCGTCCTGGACGATGTGCACGAGTGTCGGGTGGGTAAAGACGAGGTGGGCACCGGCGTCGACATATTGGTACGTCAACTCGGTAGAGGTGTAGGCACTGTTGGCGAGCGTGGCACGGAAACCGGCGGCAGCGACGCCATGCAAGAGGACAGGCCAGACGATGTTGTTGGGGGAGAAGATGAGAACTGTTGGTGGGGAGGTGGGACGGGATGGGTGTGCGAGGGGTGCGGGGAGGTTTTGGAGGGAACGGGCGAATTGGAGTGCGTATGAACGAAGGGCGGCGCGGGTGAGGACTGTCCCTGTAGCTGCATCAACGAAAGCGGGCGAGGTAGCGGGAAAGCCGCCGACGAGCCCTGGGGCATCTGGGGTGGTGCCCAAGAGATGGGTGAAGATGGACCTGCGAAACAAGGGCACGTTTGGGTGCGGTGAGTTCAAAACGACTTGGGACATGGCAGTGCGAAAAAGCGAGAGTCGATGATTTCAACCGACAATAAGCACTATGAATGAGTGATTAGAATGTTTGTTTCCAACACCACTCATTTTTAGAGCGTCGAAATGGGTCATACGGTCACGTCGAAAGCAGGACCTTGAACGTTGGTGTAATCTGACAAGGACACGTAGCAGCCGAGACTGTAAATGTATCGCTGCGTCCATGGTCGGCTATCTGTTCATATTCGGTGTCCTTACCGAATCTGCCAGCGAGTGGCCCCGAGCTCTTTTATCTCGCATCACCACCAGCACCGTACCACCAACACAAATGTCCTTCTTCCTCTGCGTAGACTGCGGTGGATCCAAGACCTCCGCCGTCATCACCAATCACGATGGCGACATCGTCGGCCGCGCTCTTGGTGGCCCATCCAATTTTTCTTACATGTCCGCAACAGACTTTCAAGACGCTGTCCGCACAGCCGTCTCCAACGCACTCAAGACATGTCTCTCCCCGCCCTCGACCGATCCAGTACCCCTACCCGTCGCACCAGGCGTATTCGCGTCCGCCTGGTTCGGCATCTCTGGCGTTGACTCCCCCGCAGCAGCGCGCAACGCCGCAATCGCTGTCGCCCCGCTCCTCAACCTCCCCTTGGGCCCACACCTCACCGTCGCCAACGACACCCATCTTCTCGCTGCCCCACTTCGACTCCGCCACGACATTTCTCACGCCGTGACTGTCATCGCTGGCACTGGCTCTTGCGTCGTCTCCTTCACCCAAGACGTATCCGGCTCCTTGGTCGAACTCGCGCGGACAGGTGGATGGGGTTGGATTCTTGGTGACGAGGGTGGTGGTTTTCACGTCGGTCGCGAGACGATCCGGCTAATGATGCATGACCTCGCGCGCTACTCGTTGGGGATGACGCCAGCACCAAGGAGCAAGCTTAAAGAAATCGTTCTCGCGCGGTTTGGCATCAGCGGAGAGGAGAACACGGCCGAGATGCTCCCCGTGATACATATCCCCGAGCCACATCCCCAGAGCTCTGACGTGTCTCCCTCCGCGTCTGCGCCAGATATACTCCCATTCCAGCAGGTCGCGCGCGAGAAACGCCTCTCGCAGCTTAGTCCATTGGTATTTGACGCGGCATTCGAAGAGAACGACGAGTTTGCGTGGAGGGTGCTAAGAAACTGTGCTGGCGGGCTCGCGGATCAGATTGCGATGCTATGTCTGACACCGGGCGAGGACGTCACGCTGAAACCGAGGGGCGTCAAGCCGGAGGAGGCGATTTTGTGTTTCGGGGGCAGTCTGGTGGGGGTCGAGGCGTACAGGGAACTCGTGTTGGATGAGCTCAGGAAACGAGGGTGCGTCTTTCGGTACGTCGAGTTTATCGACGACGCAGCGGCTGTTGGAGCAGTTGGTTTGGCGGCGTCCGGGGCGTCACGTGAACAAGTTGTCTACGATTATGTACTCTAACTGGAAGGAAATTCATTGATCGCCTGCCCTAGTGTGACATTCCCACGCCGTTTCCTGTGAAAAGCAAACAAAACTCGCCATCTCTCCCTTTCGTTTTGTGCGGCGACACGGCCAAACTTTTCCCCATGTTGCTCATGGCTGCGCAGTATTCACGCGGTTGTTCGAGTGTCAGGCCGTGTTCCGAGCAATTTGGACGTCCTAGCACCCATTCATCGCGTCTTCGAGTCCTTCGGGAACAAGAAGAGGGGTCGGGTCGGTGGTTCCGTACATGACACCCATTCTCTCATCCTTGTTTGCTTTTCTGATAGCGACTTCCTTATATCCAGTGTTGTTGAAACTGTATCTAGCATCAGTGCCGTATCTGGCCACATTGACCGAACACGGAATATACAAGATGCCTCGTGCGTTGATGGATGACGTGGCATGTCCTTTTCTCGGAGACTGAAAAGAGTACGTTCAATTCGTCGAATCTACAAGGCGTTTCGCCCACGAACACATGCTCGCTTGGCGGGCGGACACGTAGCCAAAGAAAAAGCACTCCATCATCATGGATCCCGGTGGCGCCGCGAGCATCCTTGACAACGCCGAATTCCAGGCTTGCCTGGAGAACAGTAACCCAAAGGGCCTTGCATCAGCCGATTACACGTGGTTGGAGAAGTACGCTCATCTCGAATGCGAATTTTCGAGCTTTCCCGTATGAAGAGGGTAACCTTGGGATTCCCTTGCGAGGGATGTCTCTTTGTCTGGTTGGTAGGAAGCAAGATATCGACGGGAACGAACCAGACGGAGAGGACATGCGACCAGTTAGTTGCCCATCGAAGCGTTCACAGATGGCTTCAAGACCGTCCATCCGAGATATGTAAACTTCACAGCTTTGCGGCTCTTCGGGGAGTCGAAGAACAAGATCCTGGCGGCGGGGGTTGACGGATGCAACGGTGCGCACGTGGGTTGAAACGGGCGCAGCCGTGGATGTATTATGCTTCGGGATGACGATCGCAAAGCACAAGGCTGTTTCCTTGCGCGGCGAGGTAGTGGGACAGAACGTCTCGAGCTAATGCTTGCGGATGGTCGTGGGTGCATCAAGTTCATACGGATCCTGCTTGGTCTTGCATTGGTGGACAAGGTAAACCTAGGTCGCTATCCGGACTTGGTGCTGAAAGGAAAGAACAAGCCTGCGCGGCCGAAAACGTCAGTTGCAACCTCAGAAGCTACCTCCCGTTGGACTAAGAAAGGTCAAGCGTATTCGGTCCCAACTCCCCTTTCACGAGTGACAGCTTCCCTGGCCTCTTCCCGCCCCAGAAGTACTTCAGCTGCTGTCTGCCAGCGCACAATCGTGTCCTCAAAGAGGGTTCACTCCGAAATCGCGGATGACGGCGACGAGGGGACGCAATCGAAAAAACGCAGAATTGACGAGAACACCATCGTCGAAGTAAATCGCGTCGTTTTCTTCCCCGTCGTTGTGTATGGTTACGAATGCTTGGGGATTTTGTTCAAGGGCAGCTCGATTCGTGGAAGGGGAACGACGGTATTCTGCGTCGTGGATCTCAAGGGCAAAGACAACCTGCTGGCATTTAAAACGGCATGGCAAGATCTCGCGCGTGGGTAGAACAGGTTGCAGTCACGGAAAAACTGATGAGTAAACAAATCGTGCCGCTCAGGTATGCTACCCTACTTGGTGTGGAGATGGGCTACTGACGCGTATTTAGAACGTTGAAAGTAGAGAGGAACGGCAAGACGTGCACGACGGTTGGCGCAATCAGGGGCTTTGGCGACGACCAGATCGGGAATCTACACGTTAAGAACCGTGTGCTGACGGTCTCTGTGTCCGACTTGAAGCACCCGACGGTGCAATACTTCCGGGGCGTGCATGGCTTTGTGCGAGAATTATGCGGCCCATTGTTAGGTATGTTTCGTTCTTGCGCCGTCATAATTGAAACAAGATGTTGATATGATGGCATACAAGGGCGCGAATATCTTACAAAGATCGATAATGCACCGCGACATCAGCGAGAAGAGCATCGTTCTCGGTCTTCGCCCCGGAGACGAGCGAGGATATCTGATTGACCTCGATATAGCGATCCTGCCGAAAGCCAAAGAACATACACTAGATATACCTCGTGACACATTTCTCCGACGCTGCACAGAAGTCTTCCGCTCCTGCTCAACCGAACACCAAGATACTAGAGGGCTACGAACCGTATGTACTCCAATCTCCTATCATTTTCGATTAACTCGTATGCCAGCGAACATTTCCTACACCGTCCTGGGGCAGTCCTTCCTCTACGTGCTTTTGCTGTCCTTTTCTTATGCAGGGCCACTTTGCGATATGGAGTTGCGCAAGGCAGACGAGGCTGGGTTTGTTCAGTCCACGACCCGATATGCGTTTTGATTGAAGATTCTTTCACCGTAATCTGGAACAGCAGTTACAGTACGTGTACAGCTGCCAGGGTGTCACGAACAAAAGTTTCACACACTGGACAAGTGGTTGGACAAGTAAGCTTATCTGGAAGACCAGTTTTCGAACTGCCCTTCAAGTAATGTATGTGCAAGGGTTTCCTCCTCCATGGGATATCAGGTTTTTTCTTCATCAAGAAGAGAGTCGTCGTGGTTGATTCCAGGATAGATAGGTTATTCAAAGTGTCCTTCTGATGTGTCAATTGCCGTCTTTCGGAACGTGGACATTAAGAGGTGTCTGCTGCCACCGTCCCATTGTGTGACACTTGTTCTACCATGATTTTCCACTTTGGCTTGGCTTGGTTCGTAACGTATGGAGGAATGACACGTCACATCTGTTAAGCTCAGACCCTAAGTTACGTACATAGCGCATCACCGCAATGTACCGGTATCGTGAGGCATATTAAAACAAACCTTGGAACTTTAACCACTGGCACATGAACACGAGCCCTGATCCAAGAGAGACAGGAAGGTGCGATAGTGGCAGAGACAAAGGTTATCGCAGACACATTGGTTCATCGCCGATCCGTCTGATATGCTTGAAGACCTAACAGAGAAACATAGGTATGGCATAGATCAGTGGTCGTTTCATACACCTATATCAGGTGAGTGTGATATCGATATCTACCTTACGAGCGCCTGAGGTGGACGAGTATTTCCTCAATTAGTTTAGCGGTTAGCCGTGCTGTGCTAGATACTGTCATAAGATAGCGCCACTGAGTGACACGAGATGGTTGTACGGGCACGGTTCTCGGACAGTAACACTGAGCGATCCATGCGAAAGTTCTGCAGGATGGATGGATACATTGGATACTAGTGACTAGTTGGCTAGTGAAAAGGTCTCAAGCACGTGACACGTAAGAGGTCGCAACGTGTGACCGACTCCCGCACATTATTAGGATCCACTGGCACTACTACGATTTGTTCTGCATATGGCGGTATGTGGCACGCCTTTTTTTCCCTTCAAGTCTCACACTCAATGGAATTGCTCTATCAGAGTTATGAAAGACCCCTAAGCATCGTGTACAACGCTTACGCCAAACTCACCCACCAAGAGTTGGTCCTCTTCCTCAAAGCTCGCAACTTGCCCACGTCTGGTTCAGATTCAGAGCTCGTATCACGATTAGCAAAACATGACTTCCACACATATCACTTCCCAACCGCATCAATGGAAAGTCTGTTCTCTTCCGATTCTTTCGACGACGTAAAACCGGGCTCGGAGTCGCTCCAATCACGCACACCAGATCTTCCAATCGAGATTTTGGCAGACATTCTAGATCACCTAGGCAACTGGCCACTCTGTCGTGCCATCGGGGTGCCCACTTCTTTGCCAGTACCCCATGAGTGGAGCACCGCATGTGCCACCGATCTCGCCATGCTCTCCGGTTCCGTGCCTCTCATCCGGGCCTCCGATCCTTCTCTCAACCCACCCACGCGACTCGGTGCTGCTGCCGCCGTTCGCTTTGGGTACGTTAACGTGCTCGAATTCCTACTCACGCAACATCGGCCCATCTTTTTTTCTGTCTTCCGGGACGACTTGATTCCGATTACAGCGTCCAAGCACGGCCGCACCGCCGTGCTTGCGTGGTGGAAGCATGGCTTCGAGCAACACCCCGAGTTAGTACTCCCTCCAAAGGAAGGCACTATCGCCGAGGCTGTAGACACCGCCTCGCAGAATGGAAAAATTGCTTCTCTCGATTGGTGGGCTGCTTCTGGTCTCCCCCTTGAATATACCGAAGCTGCTCTGGAGCATGCGAGTTCAAAGAACCACATCGCCGTCCTTGACTGGTGGAAGCGACACCATCTGCAGAACGGCTTGCCTCTCAAGATTGGTCGTGTCATGGACATGGCGAGTGCGGCTGGGCATGTCAGTGTCCTCGAATGGTGGGCGACGTCACAGCTCGAGTACCAATATGACCGCCACGTGATGCAACATGCGAGTTGTCTTGGGAAGGTTGATGTTTTGGAATGGTGGTTGGGGAGTGGATTGCAGGTTGTTTTCGACGGAGAGGCGCTTACCGGAGCGACGCGTCATAACCGCAGCGAAGTTCTTGAGTGGTGGGATAAAACTGGGCTCCCTATTCAGTATCGGATGTGCGACATCGAGGAAGCTTTGGAGGATGCTATTGGAGGTGGGGACAAGGTGAGGCAATGGTGGAAAAAGAAGGGAGTTGACTTCACCGCGAATGACAAGGAATGGATGAAGCTTCAGAATTTGAACTAAAAATCGACCTTATTCATTTCCCGAGCAGACACTACAGACCATCGGTATCCAGCAACTAGCTACCCTCGTAAAATATCCATACATTCAACACCAGTGCCGCTAGGGTTTAGTCTCGCGATGTATATTACGGGATAATACAGTGAATGTGGGTACATTTTGTTCTTGAACGATCCCCGTAGAGGGTGGAGACATGCAGAACGCCCAATGAAACAAGCAAATGATACCTAGCAGATTTAGATCGTACAATTTCGCTGCCATTACTCCTCGTGAAGGTGCCTGCCGAAGAAAGTAAGCGAGAAGATCGTCGTTGGCAGGAAGCCTACGTACTGTCCCAGTACTTTGTTCATCCGGAACATGTCGATCTTGTCTACAGCAAAGACAGCACGGAGTGCATCGTCACAGATAATCTCTTTCCTGTTCGAAGGGTTTTGAAGCTCGTGCTGACGGATATATTCCCACAGCTTCTTGACGACTTGTGGGCGAGAGAGCTTCTCCACCTCAATCACTGCGGACAGTGGAACACTAAACGAAAACAATTACACAGTCAGACACCACGCGCCGAGTGCAAAACGGTATGTCGCGTCACCTGAGCGTGTATTCTTTTGCGAACCCGCCCTTGGCAACACTCCGCTTCTTCGGCTTTGCCTCCCCATCCTCGTCGTCCTCTTCCCCGGAATCGACCGTCTCAGCGCTCTTCTTCGGCTTTCGCTTTGGCTTCCGCGGGCTCGATGCGCCAGCGGCCAACACGGCACCCCGCCGCGACCGGCTGTTGATTTCCGTCGACAACTTGCGCGCCAACGCCGCATCGCTCTCCTCCACACTCCTCTTCCCCTTTTTCTTCTTCGGCGGCTTCGTGTCCTCGACCTCTTCCACGTCCTCACTCGGCTCAGTAGGCAGCTGCTCGTCTCCCTCGCCCGCTCCATCAACCCCGTCCTCTTCGTCCTCTTCCTTCCATTTGCGCTTCGATCCCCCACTCGTCGCAGCCTGATTGACGAGTTCGAATATCCGAGAAATGACTTGATCGACGTCCGCGCGCCGCGTTTTGAGTAGCTCGGGTGTCAATCGGAGGAAGGCGTATTGCGGGTCTCCGAGGAGCGCTTTGCGGACGCGCCTCGCGCTAATTGTGGAGAGATCCGTACCGGGTGCGGTGAGAATACGTGTGATGGGCTCTTCGAGCGCTTCTAGGTTGAGGCTCATCGTGTCTCGTGTGTAGAAAACGCGGGCAGGTTCGGGCACGCTTGGGTAGTGTGTAGGTTGACAGCACGAATAAATGTTATGCTAGGCTTCGGGATGACGTGGGTGCAGACTTTTGCCTGAAGCGGAGCGTATGAACACCAGCAAGTACGTGAAGCAGGTCAGCGTCGTCGTCGTCGAGCACCACACAAGCGTCGACGGTGCTGCCATCAAAACGAACCAACGTTGCCAGCTCACTGACAAGCAAGACCAAACAAGGCTGATAGGGTAAACTGGGAAATATACATTTCAACTGTCGCCCCATCCCATCATCGCCAAATCAACCAGTCTTGTCGTGCGGGGTCACCAGGTGGAGGAAACACCCCGAGATTCTGCTGCTGCTGCTCTCCGGGTTGTCGTTGTTCCTGTTCTCGCCGCGCACGCTCCACAATCCGAGTCCGGATGTAGATCAGGATCGCAACGACCGCACACAGACCCACAATTAACATCGTCTCCGCGAACTCGTCCGCAACCTCTTCGCCCCGATGTCCACCCCGCAACGCAGCATCAAAGTAGTCTTCGGGGCCAAAATCACCCTCCCGCTCGTTCTCGGCGTTCCTCCTGTCCCTTGCCCACTGAAATGAACACGAACCTGATCAGCCAATATCCGCGCGACACGCATTCAACAGACCTGGACGGGATCCTCTTCTTCGCGACGGGCTTCAGCTGTCCGACGTCTGTGAAACTCTTCTCTGGCTTTCCCGATATACCATGAGCCGTCATCCCGGAATTCGTCCGCCAGTTCCTCGGCGGTGGATATAACTTGTTCATCCTTAGGATCGGGTTGTGCCGGAGAAGCAGCATCAATTTCCCGTTCCAAGGTCGCCCTCTCTGGGATGGATACTATGTGTGTACGTTTGTCAGTGCTAGGAACGGTGAAGTAGCTGAAACGAAACGGTACATTTATCTTCGTCGTATCCCCAGAGAGAGAGACCATTTTTCCCACCCTGTAGCGTATACCAAACACTTTTGGCATACAGTTTAATCAATGATAGCAACACGGGAAGGTACGCTTCGCTATTCGTTTCCAACGCTTGATCATAATGTCGCTTTGCGAGATGGAAATCCTGCCGAGAAGATCGATATGAATCTGGCTTGGACCTCCCACGTCATCACTCACCTGAGGTACACCCACGCCGTTTTCGTACATCCATCCCAGGTTCCACATCGCGAGCGCGCTCATCTGAGTATCCGCTGCACTCTGGTAATATTTAGCCGCCTTTTCCCAACGAACCGATTCTGGTTCGTCTGGGACACCAAGGCCATGGTAATAGTAGTCTCCAACTTTGACCAATGAATCGATGTTACGCTGCGCAGCGGAGCGCGTCCACTGAGTCAGCGCGAGTCGTGCAGTGTCGTTGGAGGCCTCGATGGGAGCGAAGCGCGTCAGACGCAAGATACTTCTGTCTGTAAAGTACAGACAATACGTCAGTTCCGACGCATGGCCAATGGACCAATTGTTGATCTGACCTTGGTCCAAGACATACGCGAGGTTGTTTTGGGCCACTTCTGAACCTCTCTCGGCTGCGATCCACCATTTGAGAATAGCCATTTCTTTACCGCGCGCGGTACCGCTGTTCCAGGCAAACTCGGCATCATCGACGAGGTCCTCATCCCAAACCCCACGTTCCGCGACAAGCTTGTAAAACGAAACAGCGTTTGCGCACGAACCGGCCGCATAACCCTGGGGAAGACCAGCAGTGTGCATATTTAGCGTGTGGATCTTTGCAAGGTAAAAGTGAGCCTCCAGCGGAGACCCATAACTAATGGCTGCCTCAAAGCAAGCCCCTGCCAGCTTGATCTCGCCCCTGCCTTAATTCGACCATGAGATCATTCAACGAGAAATATCTCGCGTGCACGTACCATAGTGGTGTTTCCCGAGGTTGACAAGCGCTTCCGCCAATTCTAGCCCCGCCGCATGCGAAAAGTACTCCATCGCCTTGCCAAGATCTTGGCGTCCTTTAACCAAGCCGTCTCGCCACATGATGCCCAATCCATTATAACACTCGCGATCACCATACTCCGCTCCGCGCTCAAACCACATCATCGCCGTCTCATAGTCCCGCTTCACACCCTCTCCACGCAGGTACATCCTCCCCAAGTAAGCAGCACTTTTCGCTGCCCAACCGGGTTTGGTGACGCCCTCAACCTTGTCATCCACGGCATTGTGCTGGAGCGGATTGAGTGGATCGCGAGGCCAAACTTGACGCGCAATCTTGAGAAAGTATGATCGAGCAAGATTGAAATCTTGACCGATGCGCCCAACGCCTTCGGAACCAGAGCCTATCCCGCCAGAGGTCGCATAGATACTCCCTTGATAGAAGATCTTGCCAAGCTTGTACGCAAAGTCCATTTCGCCGCGATCGGCATTAAACTGGAGAAGACAATGTGGTTTGACTAGGTGCCATGGCACGAAAAACCTTACCATGTAGTACTCGAGAAGATCCTCCCATGTTTCACCCGCAGCCTGAGCAAACCCTGCTTTTACAGCGGGCTTCACGACATTGAGCCCTGTCGATGCAACGCTGGCACCTGGTCCATACGCTCCGCCGTCCAAGTCGGAGACCCGTGTATGTGTGTAGGGTAAGGTATGACCCCCAGGAGGTCCTGACAAGAACATCCCCATGGCTGTTAACACATGTCAATGGATCGTACGAACCACACGATACACGTCGAATGTTTACCGGTATCAGCAGCTGCTTCGTACCATTCCACAGCCCGAGAGCAGGCTTCCAACGTACTAATACCACTCCAGTAACGGTATGCGAGTGCCATTTGCGCACCTTTGTGTCCTCCCTGTGCAGCAAAAGTGTAATACAACATAGCTTTGGCCTGATCCACCGGTACCGTGTCTGCGTACCCTGTGGCGTAGAAGAACGCAAGAACTGCTTGCGAGGACGCATTTCCAGTCAAGGACGCATGTGTAGAAAAATACGAGTACGCGAGCTTGGGGTCAGACGTAAAGTAGACATTTGGGGGAAACTGTGAAAGAATGGTTCCTCAATCGAAAGCACAACACGAAATCTAGCCAAAAAAAAAAAGAGAACGTACGAGGGATAGACGAGCGAGAGTGTACAGTGCATCCGTGTTTCCAAGTTCTGCGGAATACTGGAGCAAATCAATCACCTTGATCGCTTTGCCACGTATCTCTTCGTCTCGTTTTCGTGCGGCTGCAGCAGAACTATCCGTCCAGAAGAAAACCCGAAAAGGAGAGAATTTTTGACGAAGTTTGATTGCTATACGGATTGCACGACCGATAGGTCCTTGACCCTGAGCGCTGGGCAGATAGGATGAGAGGAACGAGGTTGCTTGTGAGATACTTGATCGTGAAAATGGATCGTGGTCATAGGGTGGTGGATGTGCGGTGAGATTGGAAAGGGTTATCGTTGCAAGCTTAAAGGCCTGAGTAGCTATTCGAATGTTAACCGTCGCGTGCAACTCCAGGGAACAGGGATCAAACCTTCGGTTGCCTGTTCAGCATCCGCCAGTGCACGTCGAGGTGTCTGCAATGAAAGTGGTGTGGTCAATGACTGTTCACTTCCAAGTACAACCAACTTGGATGTGAAGGTAATACAGTTGGACTTACGGGTGCCTCACGAGCATTATGGGTACCGAATTCAGGCGTGGGGTTGGGTTGTACCTAACAGAACAGTGGTCAGGAAGACAACGAACATTGAGCGCTTGTCTTACACTCTGAACAGAGAACGATGCATCTGGTTGTGCAGAGACAGAGAATGCAGCTAGCGCGACGAGCCCAAAGGCCAACCATGCAGCGCGACGTGTTCGTGTTTTACGACACGCATTCATGATGAAAGATATGTACCACCAAAATGCCATCCAACGCCTGAACGGCCTTCCGGAGGACGAAATATGTGGGTTGTAAAGGTCAGAGGGCGTCGTAGACGACAGAAAAGTGACTGACACAGTCAAGGAATAAGGTCGTGGTGGCGAAGCCGCCAGCTGTACTTTTGCACTGCCACATTGACAGCCTACTGAATGCCGACGAATGGGCCACGTTTGCACTTACAGCGACAATATTATCTGATTACAACTGGCATATGACTATCAATGGGACTCATCGCAAATCAGATGCAGTTAAATACGATATCTAACTGTTGTAATTAACTTAATTGAAGGGAACATCAAGGTTCAAATGTCAAAGCGCTAGCAATGAACTACATATCTGTCATTGCCGGATCGAATTGAGTACATGCTACGGGTCTTACCAAAGGCAGGTAAGAGCGCTAGTCAATCCCAAACCATCGTTCAGGGAGCTCTCCGCCATTCCAGCCTGAGCCTGAGCCGGTCCTTCCGACATCTCCAATGTTTGCTCCGAGACCAAGTGTATAACAGCGTCAGCGCCATGACACTCATCGCTCAACTTAATATGTCAACGCACATAGTCATGACGTGCAAAGACCATATCACAGCTCGAACAGCACCACTTGATATCCAGATGCTTGGCAATGTGTCGCTGCAGACTGCTGACCTTGAGTTTCTCTAGACAGCCACCCCACTTGCAGTGACACCAGATACTATAGAGTCCCTTTAAGCCATGGGCTGTACGGACATGTGACCAGACCTCCTTGCTTCCTCCTTCAATCCATTCTCCACATGGTTGTTTCTCGACTACCTCCCAGTCGCACTGATACCGCGGAGGTATCGGAAGCGTTCGTGATGTCTCGTAACCATGCAGACCCGAGTTCGTACAGGTTTGTACAGGATACCGCATGCTGAGCAGATGGTAATATTACAGGCGCCTGTATATTGGCGGACGTAGATGCAAAAGGCAAATTTGACACCGAGATTGGACCAGATGACGATGTGGGCGTTTCAATCGGGTCGTGAAAAAGCGATGATCACTGAGTGATCGCAATGGTTGACTCGTAGTGCGCTCGTCAGCTGGTTCAGAGATATGGCAGTAGGGCCCGATACGTCCATGAAAATGACGCAAGTCGAGTTCAGCTGCTTTCCCGTCCGCCATACGTGGCTGGATCCCAAGCCTCTGGGTCAGAGACCTCAGGAACTGAAGCGCGTGCGGAGCTTCCCTAGAGAGGGTTGACGTTGTTTCAAACTTCAATTATGAGTTGCACATACCCCTGTTGAACGGACGACGAGCAATCGCATCGATAGTTGCCGTCCATTATGGTGCTCGCCTCTCCGGAGAAGAAATCGTCAAGAGAGAATTCTGGATGAGAAAAGTAGGTCAGGCGGGGAAGTCTTGCCATGCATTGCGCGATGAGCCAAGTGTCCATGGCCAGGATGAGTAGGCTAAGAATGGGGATATGGCGCGCGAGTTAGCCGGAGATATACTGGAAGTCGAGGCGCTGTAGTATTTTAAGGCGCTCTGGAGCTCGCATGTATGTTGTCATTTGGTACCGTGCGGCGGCAGGGGCTGCGACTGTCAGACATTGCAGAAGTGTGGGGGACGGGCAAGAAAGCTATGGCAAGCGTTTGTAGTTACCGGCCCATCATGAAATGCTAGTTCCGGCTGACCGGAATTGGGTGATTGCGACTTGACTCGAACAGAGTGCGCGCTGGTCGGGCTTGGCTCCTCCTACCTGGTGGCAGGTCTAGAGTTTGGCCACATTAACGTGCATTGCGAAATGGCTAGACGGTGGTATTCTGGCCAGCCTGTTCTGAATCTTTCCCTCAATAGCATGTTAGTCACGTGACTCTAAGTTGGTCAAAGGTGTTGAAATTTCCGAACATCTAGGCGGTTACTGACCCATCCTATGAAAAGCAATCGGTACCGCGAAACCAGCCGTGCTCCGCTGTGCCAATATGTAGCCAAAGTGTGCCGCCAGCTCGCCATGTAACCAACTAAAAGGCATTTTTCGCTACATACATAATGTGGCTTACTTGAACGAAACATCCTTCTTTCCATCTATAATCTGTGCAGGGTTGGAAATACTTCGGACATGGACGGCGAGAGACGTACGTATACAGTTGAGCTTGAGACCCCTTTGAGCTTCTGGCATTCCTCTATCACGTTGCGTCCCAGAGTGGTGTTCAGCGTGCCAGCGTCACGATGCTGCCGGAGATACCTTCGGAGCACGATCAACGAGTCCAGCGGCACAAGAAAATGAGTCATAGGCACCAGGCATACTCACCGGAGGCATACTTCTTCTTTAAAGTCTTGATAAATCTTGCGATTACTTTTGCGCTTCAAGAGGCAAATAACCAATGCACGTCAGATGAGGCGTCACGGCTAACAGAAGGAACCGCGTACCTCGAGTCTGCGTGCGGCTTCTTCATACGGATGACTTTGGTGAACCAAGAAATGATCCGCAAGGACAAGAAATGACATTCCGGAGAGATACATTTCATACAAACAGGCTGCCTTGTTTCCCCCATATCCCACGAAGCGCTCATCGCACCTATAGTGTGAAAACAAGCGTGGTAGGCAGCAGCCCAATCACTGAATTCTACGTACCAAGGCGGTCCCTCTTTCTTGAAGATAGCGTATGGCTCGTATGCGGACTGGTACTGCTTGATCCTATACACATCTCCCGGAGCAGCGGCATAAAACCTTGGGTAATCACTGCTGTTATGTCCTGGAGCCCAAGATTTATGAAACATGTCGATTTTCCCCGCTTCTACCAGCTCCAGGAGGACCTGAAATGGATGGATTTATCGTGATTGAGATAGAGCTAAGAGCCAAAGAACCTTTTTGTCACTTGGAAAAGTATCTGGATCGGCGCCATCTTGTTGATTGAGGTATTCGAACGCTGGGACTACTAATGCCGCGTGGCCATCTCGAAGGCTACGTCCGACGTCAGTGTCCAGGCCGGCTCGGATATGACTTCGAAAGTCGGTACAAACAGCGAAATCGACGTCCAGCATCATGATAAATTCTGTACGTGCGAATAAACGGGCGGCATTGCGCCATGTATTCAATTGGCGAGCGAATGGGGAGAGAACGAGGTGTACATCAACGAAACTGGACATTCCTGGGGTGGATGTATACAGGTCGTGCAATGCATTGAGAACAAGATGGGAATCGCTGGGTACCACATGAACGGCGGCGGATATGGGACCTACGCACATTGCATAAATAAACAGCTCCAAGAGGCTAGTCTCGCACCTCTATACCGCTTGGTCAGCTCCCCAAATACCTTGAATCGATTGAAAGTCACGAGAGTAGTGATGGTAATGTCGTCGTCTTTGAAGGTTGCTGAACCTTTGTAGTAGAACGGAATGATTTTGCACGGGTGCATGCTTTGGGAGAAAGCTTTCGAGAGGAACAACGATTCTCTCATAGCGACTTCGCTACTGTGGAGGTCATGCTCGTCGTTACTAGATGTGGCTGGCCAATACAATGTCTCTTCAGGAAGGTTCGACGGGATCAAGGCGTGCTTGAAGTTTCGCAATTTTACACTGTCCCTCGGCCCGGTCGAGATGGTATGCGCGAACCATCCTTTTGTCCTCAGCGTGGCGGTCCGTAACAGAGAATGCGACGAGTAGACGATAGCACTGGTTACGTAGATGGTAAAGAGGACATGGACGAACCTCCTAGCCATGGCAGAATCTAACATGGCCTGGTGCTGAATGGTACTGGGCACAGAACCTGTCACCAGGGAGACGGCGGAGAGAAATTGGCCGAGCTGGAATGTACATTGGCATCCTCCTGTTAGGGGACAATTACAGCTCTGCACCCTTGTGGAAACTGCGAAAGAAAGAATCGCGTTTATTTGTCCCGCTGGCAAGGGCACAGCTGATCTGGGTCCAGGTTCAAGTTATAGATGTCCGACGCACAGCGTCACGCTATCAGGTATGATTCCTTCCAGCGCTACCTCAACCTCGGAAGCTTATGAACTCCTTATTTCACTCCTAACCAAGTGTCCGTGAGTGATCCCTATGATACAGAACATATACACGAAACGCATGTTTCTCAGTCAGACAATTGAGATCCTTCCTGGCGATGGCTCCGTTTGGATGCACACACAGAACCCAGATAACGTCGAGGAACCGTCCTTTGCCCCATTCCTTTTCGTCGAGGGCAACCTCGGCATCCCACAAAAGATCCTTTACAAGGTCTATCTTTACGCTGTCGGCGTCTTCAAGTCCGCTCGCAGCTGCGTACCAACACGACCGACAGTAAAGAACCAACGGAATCGTGACCTCGACCCCCCTCTAGTCCGGGTTTTGACCGCGTCATCGTCCATTCTGGTACTCGCCAACCCATCCCACCAAACAGCACTCAATTCCAGAAAGCATCTCGTTCAAATGCACCTGATCGACCCGCACGCTGAGCTACGTTTCATCGCATCGCTTCTTTCTTCACAGCACTGCGCCAAACACGCCGAGTTGTGGTACCACAGGCGATGGCTTCTCAGTGCCACCTGCGATACGCAATTCTCAGATGGTACTGCCGGCGTCGATTCCCATTGCCACCTTCGTTTCGCGTCACAAGCAGCACTCCAACAAGAACTCGATTTAGTATCACGAGCGTGCGAGCTCTATCCGCGAAATTACTTCGCGTGGACACACCGTCTGATGTGTATGCGGAGTCTTCTCTTGGACTTTCTCTCTGGTACGGGTATTGTCAACTTTGCTCCAATTTTCCGCAACGAAATCGCAGGAGTAAAGGGATGGATCGACCGTCATGTGTCGGATTACAGCGCGATCCATTCCATTCTCACACTCTCTCAAGCCGCTCTCCGGAGCGGAGATTCGTCCTTGGTGCAGATGGTCATCCAGGAGGATTTGCTGGCTCATGCCCTTTCCCTGGTGCAAGAATATCCTGCTCACGAGGCTCTCTGGATCTATATCCGAACAGCCCTTTCTATCTCAGACTTGTGGCAAACACACCAAACCCAACAATTCATAGATCATTTTGTTCAACCTCTAGCATATCTGCAACAAACAAAGATTGGTACAATGGATGATCTTGTTAGGGCATCACAATGTGCCAAACAGTTTTTGGATAGAAGAGTGTGTTACAAATTCACTCCAGGTCAGTATGCACAAGACTCAGTAGGCTTTCATGATCACTGATGATTTCTGCCCTCATGATATGCTATGCTAATGTTCTACAGGATGTGACTGAACAAATTGATGGGGAAATGCTAGTCTAGATTTTCTTCCTCTTAACTGAGGATTTATTATGACCTCCCTCACTTTCATCCTCCTGGACCTTTCTCTTCCCGCTTATATCAGCCAACTTTCCACTCTTGGGATCAGTCTCATCATCAGATGCAAAAGGATCTTCTGCAACCCTCTTTTTAACAAGGAGTTTAGACTTTCCTGCAGCTGCCTTGAAGTCCTTGGATGAACCTGCAGGGGGAGTTGCTGTAGCTTTGGAAGCAGACAGCTCAGTGTAATATGCCTCCTTCAGCTCCTATATAACCATCTCAATTACATCCTGAGCTATCAACTGGACTCATACCTTTATCTCAGAATCCTTCAGCAATGACACATTCTTCCAAACCTACTAGACTTTCAAGTGGTATGCTACAAGAGGATTAGAAGCTACCTACAGTGGAAGGTATGCCACTAGGATGTTTGCTGTCCAAGCCTTGCAATCAAAGTTGGTGAGGGATGTACTGCATGTATAGAAGGCAAACAAACTATACCTATGATTGTGTATAGATCAGACTTGACTCCACTGAGATTGAGCCTGTGCTGTCTCAAAAGCACTTTTATAACCTATTGAGAGCTTAGTATAAAAGAGTGAACCTTGATGAAACATACTGCAGTGATATCTTCCTTGTCATAGACATTAGGAATGTATACACATATGACATGCTGGTGCCCAGGAACAGCATTCTCAGGTGATGTAGCAACCTTTGCACAAGAGGCGGATGTGGAAGAGAGGGGACCAGAGATCAGGGAAGCTATTGGGAAGATATTAGCCATGAGACAGCTATAAATGTAATATCTCACAGGCTATCTTGCTCCAAATTATATCCACCTTGTCTGACAGAGCAAAAATCAACCTAATAAACAAAAATGATGGGCAATCAAAACAGATTCCTAGGAACATACCACTTCCCATTCATGAAACCATACTTCTGGAATATATCCTTTAGCTTGCCAGCAGCATTGGCTTGTGCCTACATGAGACTGAGCTCCACAGAACCCAAGTGGCAGAGTGAATTATTGACCTGCTCTTGAACCTTCTTTTTACTCTGTGTGTCTTCTTTTTTATTACCATGCACAGGGATTGACATGTCATTCTGATTGAATGACCAATGAGTGACAGTGCCACAAGTCACCCATCACTCTTACCTTGATCTGCTCGACCCTTTCAGTCACTTGCTGCACTTCAGACAACTTCAGTCTCGTGTATATGAAAAAGGCGAAGTGCTCACAAAGGGCCACAGCTTCCATGACAGCAACTGCTTCATTCTTGACTGATGATGATTCAGCTATTTTTTCCTGTCTCACCCATAACCACTAGAACAGTTATGTCAACACTGTTTCATTTACCAAACCTGACATGACCTTACAGGCTTGGCTCCATCATTTTGAACCATAGATGGCTTATACTGTATGTGTGTGAGATGCGAACCGTGTTGCAGGACCTTTGTACCCACCTTTGCAGCAAAGTCTTCTACAGAGAGTGTAGTGCTGGGTGACCAAGAATACTGATAACCTGTGGGGATTGTATCATCTGAGCATGCTGTGCTTGTTGACATGCTATTTTAGACGTGGGTTGATTAGATTGAATGGGCGAAAAAGAGGGAGATAATCCAAACACTCCACACATCACCTCTGATGCAGCATATACTGTATCACGTGACTAATATTTTACGTTGAGCCTTGACAGAATTTACCAACATGTCATGGCGTGCCTGTCCATGGCACAGATCAGTGCTGATGCAAAGGGTCTCCAGGCCAGGCCTATCCCAATCACCATGTCCAATCAAACGTGATGAGAGCAGGGCACTCACTCTCTGTAGATTTTTCTTGTTTCAATAATGTCTGTCGGAACAACTCAAGGAATGACCCCCTTTGATCCCCAGAGATAAACATGTCTCCGCAGTAGCTGCACACAGTGATAGCACAAGGTCTCTAATTGGCAGTAGTATGTTACCTCCAGTTTGTGGTGGGAATGAACTTTGGGCTGACCCTGAAATGTGAAAGAATCTTCAAAAGAAAATAAGGTGACTTCCCTTGGTATCTCACACACCTAACATCAATCATATGCAGAAAGGATAGTGTACTGAGTCTATGGGCAATGTTATGATTCTCAGTTCTACCCTACAGCAACCCATTTCTTCCCATGATGAATTCTTTCTGAGAAAAACTGTATTCCATGGGGCTGCACTAAAATAAAAACTAGACTTGCAGATATCAGACCATACCACTCACCTCCTGCATACATTTTCAAGGCATGTCAGCACAGGAATTGCTAACCAGCTTATCTTCATATCTGAGCCAAGGCATGACAGCCCGGCATCCCCAACAAACACACCATGAGTTTCATCAACAGCATCAATACTAGTATGGGCAACTTCTATATGGTCCCATTGAATGCACACAGGGAAGAGAGAGGTCAGTACCATCCTCTGCAAATTTCCTGCACAACAATTGCTTTTGAGGCACCAACTGAAGGCTGTGAAGCTATTTAGGCATCAAGGGTCAAGTGGCCAAGCATCCTACTCTGCATAGTATTGCAGCCTTGCGGATATTCTGTGTTGACCTGCATTAAACTCGTTTCATATACAGTCAGAAGCTAGGACCCAAATAGAATTAATTCTACCACTTGCAGCAGTTATAATATTCCAATACTCTAAGGCCCTATGACCCTTAGTATGACCCAGTAACCCTGCAATTCTTAGAATATTCCACCAAGAAACCAAGAAGAAATTAATGTTTTTCTCCAACACATAGCTCTGTTACTATCTACAAGTACATAGCTAATAGAACTGTAAATAAAATGTATATAGCCAAGTGCCAGTGAGAGAACATGATCATGTGACCATGAGCTATACAGCCTTGTATCACCTGACTGAACATTCCATGGAGTTCTATGACATTCTTTGAAGTTCTATGCTTTAGTCAGCAAAAGCTTGGCATTTGTAATAAACCTCTTGGCATTAGTAAGCAGCCAACCCTTCTGATTGGCTAGCCAAGCCCATGTATTTATCTATAAAAGGAGAGCCATTTAGGCCACCAAGAGAGCAGATCACCCCTCATACAGGGCATCTCAATCAGAGAAGTTCTCTCAAGGAGAACAATTCTCACCTCTACTCGGAGTACCACTCACAGGCAACCCACAGAGGACCTTGAGGAGGACATTCTCCATTGTTTAGACAGCTAGTTAGATTGTTAGGAGTAAACTCTTGTAGCCAATAGTGCACAAGAAATATAGGACACCTTTTGGAAGAAAACCCTAAATAGGGCAACAAAAGGGAATAGATTCCCAACAGTTTAATTCTACTAGACCCTAAACATCCCTGCTACTCTGCTAACTGCCCACCTAAGAGGATAAGTGATAGTACAGCCAAACAAGCACTGAATTGCACTCTCCTTAGCAAACAATAAGATTGAGTTACTACAACCTATCTGAGTGACCTAAGTGTAGTGTAAACCTATTCCAGTCTTATCTGGAACATCTCAACATCTCAACAATCCAGCATATCTGCAGATTACCAGCCACAAAGTCATTGCCTTTTAAAGCAATTAACTCATTTGACTTTCTAAAAAAGCCTACTAACTAAAAGTCTAGCAACCTAGTAGTGTTGACTAGCATACCTTTAGATGTGTTTACAGTTGTTTACACTATTATCTAGACTACAGTTGAAACTATTTCAATTCCAATTCTTTAATACTTGTTGGAAATTGGTGAACAACCCATGCACTTAGCTATACTAAGTACTCAACTGACTCAACCTAGCAAACCTAGAGATTGTTTCATCTAGGAGGTAAACTTTCCCCTAGCTTATAGTGTTCTAACCATGGGAGGCAAAGCAAGCATCTGGAGAAACCTATTGTTAGATAAAGTTTCCTTTGCTTTTGCCTGCATAGAAGTCAGCATAGTGTTGCAACCTTGTGGATATTGACCTGGGTAAGTGCAAGAAGTTGGTGCAGCATGGATGATTGAAAGATCACCTAGCAGAGTTCATGATAGGACTGTGAAATACTAGAGATGTTTTTGTTGATCAGCTCCCCATGGACCTAACCGAAGCTAAACATAACACACTTCCATATCCCAAAGCTTCAGTATCAAGACAGTGGCTACTGACCCACAGAAGATAACTGCCCTACATGTTAGCACTCTATTTGACTAGAGAAATTGTTCAGGGTATCGAGTGGATGTGGGGTGTTCATCCATAACTTCACCCAAATCGAATGTGGCCGACCTGGCCCCAGCATGGCTGCACTTAAAAGCTATGCTACACCAACAACTTGAGCATCAGTGAATCTCTCTGTGGTATCATACCACATTGTGTGTTAACACTGCCGAGAAGATGGCATCAGTACATTTACATGCATCTTATTCTGTCTTATTCAGCTTATTGACTTGCACAACATTTCCAAATCTGACATGGGGACAAATTCTAACCCTCATTTTGTTGAAATATAGATCAGCTTGGTTGTTGTTGATGTTTCTGATGTTCTGGGATGCATTATCATGGTAATGAATACATTTTGTAATTTGACAAGCAGAATTAGCTAGAATAAGCCAGATTAAGATGCATGTAAATTTACTGATGACTGCCACGGCACGAGATCACGAAGACTGCTTGGAGTACCGATACTTCCAATGATCACTGATCACTCGCATGGTCTGTAGAGAGCATCCACACCAACCAAGGGGAGCTTTCACCACGCTACCCTCGTTTCGTTCCGTTTCCTCCACCACCCTTTTTTAAACCTTCTTCTGTCAGAGAGGAAACACTTTCTGCGTCGTTCATCCACCCCGGCCCAGATCGACCCTGTCCAGGGTTCCTCAGCACACCAAGTGGATCGATCTTTCACAGCAGATTTCCTTCTTTCACTCTCCAGTCGCGTTTTTCCCTTGCTTCTCGCGCCTTTATCTCCTTCCTTGATCTGTCGCGGCTGGATCCTGTGGACCCGTTCTTTCTGGGTCTCTCTCGTTCTCATACACACACCCACACATAGGAAACGAACGTGGCAGTGTTCAAGTTCCTCACCACGAGGCCGTGAAGGGCTCATGCTCGGAGCTTGGGCTCGTGTGGGCAACTGCAGTGTGATAAGGTGTGTCCATTGAGGTGGCGTGATTCGCCCAAATACCATCTTTTTGCATCACATACAGGCGTCGATAATGAATCCCTAGCCAGTCTCCTATCAGGTATCCAATCCCAATCCAACGTTGCACTATCCCAACAATACTGGATTCGACCCTTCGGGGTGCGGTACGGAATGCCTTTCGCCGCATTTTTTTCTCACAGGAAATGCACACACAATATTTGTTCGCTGCCACTGTCGACGATGAGTGACCACACGTGATGGTTCTTAAAGGGAGGCTATATGGTATGTATCGTATGTTCTGGGGTTTACTGAACGTGTTGCGGCGACGAGGATAGTGCATGCTCGAATAAATGAGCATGTTCTAAGTAGGGAATGTTTCAAGTATGACATGGCCGTCAATTAAGCTTTAGCCCAAGCGCGGGCCCAGGAACACCGGCAGGTGATGTGGAGATAGAAGGGAACGGGGAATACGAAATGGATTAAAGCGCAGACATCATTGCAAGGAAAAATAAAATAAAATAAAATAAACAGTACTACCTGCCATACGCTCCGCCTTTGCGTCCTGTATAATTTTTACACGAGCACAGCCCAGCTCAAATAACATCAACGACTCTCCCGGCACGCTCCTGTCCACGTCTCCGTGCGTCTCCCTCGTAAAATTGCTCATGTCATGCTTTACTTCAGTCGTGCCTCCCCCGCATCCCCTTCCGACGATCGAACACCCGGTGGCAACTCGGGCACCAAATTAGCAATCGACAGACTCGCTGGTGATCCAGCCGCTACGAACAATGCGTGATACGTATATCAGCCAGCGCATGAAGTGAAGGGGAAAACCGGGGCAGTGAGGAACTTAGAAACAAGGGGAAGTGTTTGAATTGGGGCCACTGGTAACACGTAACACCCTGCATCCACAAGACACCCGCGGCGGTGGCGTTCGCACGATTACTTCAGTTGGCAGCAGCTATTGTGAGTACGTTACATCTTTCAAAGTTAAATGTACGCCGTGGTTAATCAGACGCACCCTTGAGGGTGTGCATCGTGGGGGACATACGTCGCTGAGTTTTACCTCTTCCAGAAGAGACAAGCGGCTGACATCCGGCGCAGAAATATTTGGCTACTATAGTGGGCCATTGCAACGTCACTGACGCCGCGAAGCCTCCATAAGTTAGGATACTGCCAGGGTCGTGTTTCAGTGAGACAAGGATACGCAGTCCCATGCCTATCCGTATTAGTAAGTAAAAGGTGAGAAAGGCATGATGCATCACAACACGGAACAACCAACATACGACAGTACTTGAAGTTGAAAACGCGATCCAACTCGAATCTCGTCTTGACTTTGGCAACGATATCATCATCCGAATCCCCAATCACGCCATTGAAAAGAAAGGACATACACGTACCATATTCACGACCAGTGGCTGGGGCCTGAGGTCTGACGTGCGGCGGCCGTATAGACCGACCGGGAGGCACAAGGGGTAGCGTCAAGCAGTGAGTATTTAATTTGCTATACGGTTGGCAAGCGTGGAATGGGATAGACAGACAACTTGGGTCACGAACGCTATGCTTCTCCTAATCCATTAAGATGCGGTGTTTCGATACCTTCCGGAGTCGGAGAAGGGATTAAACGAAGTGCTGACGAGATCTCCGATTCAGACGTGGTGACTCGAAAGCATTCAAAAAAAGTGCGAGTGAAAGATTACGCGATCCGGAAAGGATGGCGATCAACCGAAGTGCTCAAATACCGACCATGAAACAAGCCGTATACAGAACGCTCACCTGGCATGACGGCGTTAATTGAACTACTGGTATACGTGGCACCGCCGTGAATGTAAGACCAACCTGCAGGTTTCAAGTTTCGCTTGCCTTCATTGGAGAAACTTGAAGTCGCGAGTGCAATTGGTAGCCTGAGCTTATGCCAACTGCCAATTGTCTTCATATATCTATAGGTGCAACGTCGTACTTGCTTTCACCCACACGCTTCAAGTTGAAAAATCAAGTCCTGGGCCCGTCAATAGACACCATATAGGGATTAGACCATCAATCGTCCCGAATCCGTCCTGTCCCGCAGACCATATTTGCCGACCGGTGTAGCTCCTGCCCTTCTCCGCCGGTTTTCTCTGGTGAATGTGAGCCCAAATGGTCTTTCATGAAATGATAGTAACGCGTGAACTGACTCGGATGATGTGTCGCTCGGCTATCAAAGCCGACCACGGTCCGTATCCAAGGTGAACACCTGGATGATTCTATCTTATAATAGATAGCACTCGCAGACCTTGTACTTGTGTGGTTTCCCCATTCGTTCCGACGAATGAGGTCCAAATAGAGAAAACCGCTGAGACACACTTGACTCGAACTGACTCGACGCGGACCGCAACTACCAGCGCCGTACTTCCGCAACTTTTTCTGGGGAACCCAATGGGTCAGTTCCAATGGAGCGGGAATAACAATTTGTTCGCGTTGGACGGTGGCTGAGAACCACGCGATCGGCTGAGAAAAACAACAGTAGGTTCACCGTCCCGAATCAAGGAAGTCCCCATGTACCTCTTAGCATGGTTTCCGACTCCATGGGGATGCTGGGTTCACGATCCTGGGCCCGAGTCTGGAGATGCTACCGTCCTGTTTCATCTCGAACAAAGTTTGGAAATCAGATTTCGTTGAATACGACCGTCGTAGCCCTCACAACCATCAGGGGTGTCTTCTGAGGCGTTTTCAGTGGTCTTGCGTGGTCAGGGATGTTCTCGTGAAGTTCTCAGCAAAGTCCCCATCCGTGATAGTCCGATGTTCTTACTTGCACCGTAGGCGAGTAAAGCAACCCTATTCGCCCCAGATAGAAGAGAAGTTCGCAGCATTTCCCAGTTCAATTCTAGGGCGTGAGATAAAATACAAATTGAAAACATGGTCGGTAATCTTTGGACGTCGCTCTGTATGCGGGGAGATGAGGGTGCATTGCATGTAACTAAAGTGTACAGGCAACGAGACTACTGCTAGGAGGGACGGACAGAGGGGCAAGAGGTTGGGGGAAAAGCGCATAGTGCTTTCCGACCCGGAATGGAAGCCGGTACCTGCCGGGTAGGACATGAGCTGCGAGGGCGGGTGGGACCGCCTCGCAGGATGCCGCCGGAAGGGGGAGGGTTTGAGGCTAGAGGTGGGTGCAACGAGCGGCGAGGGCGAGCGGGACGAGGACAAGCGATAGGTGGTGACACGGAGGAAAGAAAAGTGCCGCTTGGTGTCGCTTGTCCGAAGACCTTGCGCTGTGGCTTCGCTCGTGCCTCGCTGCGTCAGTGTGACAAGGATAAGTACTACTGGGACACAACGCGAACAAATTTAAAGCCATGTATGTATGTGTATGTACACTGAGCGCTGTTGGAAACGAGCTTAGCCGCAATTCGCATGAACCGGTTATGGGTTGCCCGTCGTCTACTCAGTGTACAACGGGACCCATATGTACGGTACACCAATCCAGTTTGGTGTTCTCCGCTGGGCTGGTACATACTTCCACCACGTCCGATTCTTCAAGAAGCCAGTCCTCCCCACGGCTAAACATGTCCCTGTCCGGAAATATTTCCAAGATTTCCGTCTGTAAACCCTCGGTTTCAAGCATGTACGTCCGGCGTAGCTCGCGCTTTCCCCTAACGGTTGGCGTCTCGACGTTGAGGAGACTAAACCGCGGGTTACGACGTAGCTGCCGAAAAGTTTGTCCGATGGGAAACTTGTCGTCCAAAAAGAGACGCTCGCTTTCAGGGGAGGTGATCGTGACAATGGACGTCGCGACGCAGACGACACGGCTGGCGCACAAGAGGTGTACCTGACGCGATTGTGTGATGGGATGTTCTGGTGAAGCAGGGCGTAGACGGGGGGACGTATGCGCATAGATACGTTTCACGTGAATGGGCCGTCCAAAGAATGTACTATCAGATATGATTAGCAAATAAAAATAGCGTGTCGAGAGTGTTGGTACCTTAGCAAACGTTGCAGGTCACCCTGTGCGGCGAGCATGATGCGCTCGAGGCCGGTCATGTTGTCGGGAAGACAGGAAAGCTTTTTGGGGTATGTGAGGGTATGGTTCTCGCTGAACGCAGACGGCTCACTTTCACGCTCGTGGATGCAGTGTTGTACGTGTCTTGTGTGAGCATGTCGACGAGGTTTCAAAGGGATGCTGAGAACGACTGTTCAAGTCTACTAGGTATGGGCTCTGTCGAGTGGGCGGTATGCTCTACGCCTCGTGTTCCGCCTGGTTTTATGGGCTGGTGAAATCGTGAGCCTGTTCGGAATCTATACAGGGGAAGAAGTTCTTCGCCCCAAATCCACATCCGCATCAGAAAAAGAAAAGCGAGAAACCCACTTCCGTTATCTTATAACGATAAACATATGGTCCTCGAGCTATATTAGGGTTGTCGTCTTGATTGCTCCAATGTCCCTGAATTCGGCTATAATCATGATGGTAGTCGGTCTCACGTTATCCATGGGCTCATTCACTCCTATTGGGCTGATAACTCCGACTACGCCAACCGTTGGGAACGACAAGATTGTTAAAAGGCAAATTTTTCCTGGAAATGGGTATCCTGCCGTCATGTTCAAGAGACGGAATGTGCTTAGAGTGACGCGGAATGTGGTAATGTGGTCGCCTATCGTGTTCATCAGCAACCAAAAGAGCTGTATGGAAACCATACCCCACTGAGACCGTGTCACTGCGTAATCATTGGCCCGTTCTCACCAGGTTGATACACTCAGCTACTCGTTTGAGTTTACCGAAGTACACAGTTACACTCGCTCCTCGTGACGACCGACATAGAAAACACCCTGGAATGGTTTCAGTGTTATTGTACCAAGAGTGAGGAATTGAACATCGCCTATTAGAGGGGCAATCAAAGGAATAGATCATTCTCGCAGCAAAGAAGACAACAACCGAGTCCTTGGGAACTTTTGGAGTGCCACTGATTCCACAAGCCAGGCAAGATCCTCTCACATGAAGCCACGCACAAGCAAGCAGAAGAGGCAAGGGCATAAGGGAGCTTCCAGAAATAGTTTCGAAAGACAGAAACCATTTTAAACGACAAACTTTCAAGTCCAAACTTGTGAGTATGATGAAGGTAGAATTGTCCGAAAATAGTTATTTATAATTAATTTTCAGGTAACCAAAATGGAAAACTCCTTGGCAGGCAGACCGACTAGCACTGCACTGCTCATCTTGGACTTCATCCCGCCCGGTGGAGCAGGTAATTTGCATCGAACGGACCCACTGAATCAGACTATGGTATGTCAAGTGGCGCAGCTCTCTGTTCCAAGTTATAGATGAGTCACATGCTTTGCAGGGGAGAGCCAAAAAGACACGCAAATTCGCAACGGTCAAGCGACTACTGAGTCCTAATGATGCCCGTTTGTATGACGCTTCCTTTCCTGCCTCAGCAGGCGAGGCATCTTACTATGTCTTCACAGGAAGGAGAACCAATTGAAGCAAAAGAAAAAGGAGGAAGAGGAGAAAGCAAAGGCAGTCCGTCGGGTGTACGTGGTCGTAACATACCGTTCCGCAGTGATCCACTATGCCGTCTTTAGCCCGCAAACCGCGTCTTCCCTCTTTCTCGCACACAATACGGAACTTGTACCACCGTATCGCGTTCTCATCGACACCAATTTCATCAATTTTAGCCTTCAAAACAAGCTGGAGCTCCTTAATGGCATGATGGATTGCCTCTACGCCAAATGTGCGTTCTGCTTCGTTTCAGTAACATAACCCTGACTTTGATGGGAAGGTATACCATGCGTGACTGATTGTGTCATGGCTGAGCTGGAGAAATTGGGCCATCGTTACCGCGTAGCTCTGAGGTGAGTGTCCGTTTTCATCCGATTCCTCCGGGGCTGAAGGGTCTGCCAAGAGTGGCTCGTGATCCTCGATTTGAGCGCCTCCGTTGCAGTCATACCGGCACGTATGCCGACGATTGCTTGGTACAGCGTGTGACAGCACACAAGTGCTATATCGTCGCAACGTGCGATCGTGAACTGCGGCGACGAATACGGAAAATACCAGGAGTTCCACTCATGTATATCGTTGCAAGGCGATACGCAATCGAGCGCCTGCCTGATCAAGGAGCACCCATCTAATTAAATACAAGATTAGGGCCCGATATCTCGCCTTGTGATGCATTCATGAGATTTTTTCACGTTCTGGACCAAGTCGCATTGATACGTACCTGAGGATATGGATAGGTTGTCGGGGTGGAGATCTACTTCACTCTCCTTCCTTGTATGGAGTGGAAACGTAACCTACGTGGCCGCATCAATCCTTTCGTTGCTAGGACGCGATCAGTACTGCAAGCGTTGTCTGAATGTTTGCTACTAGTAGCCAAAAAATGTAGGAAGAGATATTGTGTATCAGAGTTCTATATTCTCTCCCAATACCAGACGACATGACCACAGCTGGTTGGATGATACGATGACGGTGACTCGTTATGACAAGACACGATGATAACGAAACACAGCACGGAATTCCATTCAACAGAAATACGGTGCTCTCACATTGCCCATGAACCCAGACGACATCTGTTCTTGAATTTACCACGAATACCTTCGCGTATCAAATGCAAACGTTACATCAGGCCTGGGGGGGTCGCGCTGGCTGGTTGATGCTTTATGACGGTCCGTGGGGCACAATTGCCGATTCCTGCTGGCTACCTCTTCCCACCCTCTCGTCCGCGTGTGTTACTGCCCCGATTCGCGAGTACCCAGGTGACTTCGTGGGTGTGAAGAGGCCAAGATATGTACTTTGCTTCTGGTCCCGCGCAGATTATATGCCAAGCCGCCTCGCGTTTCGGCTGACTTGCAGCTCGCGAGCCCTTTCCAAGACCAGTTTAGTTCCAAAACCTTGAGGGATTGAACACGTACCTCGACGCGTTGGTGCCGGCCCGGGATATTTTGAAGCGGTCATATCAGTTTCCCACGGAGCTTGGGAGCGTCGTTCAGCGCGAAATGGGTGGATCAGGTGGTATAGTGCGCGCCCTGGAACAGAACCATATGTCTCCAAGGTGGTGAGGGTGATTCTGGAGTTTCTTTCATCACGATGGGATCTCAAATAGGACAAGACATGCATGACTTGGGGGAGATAAGAAACGATATTCGCATGCCCTGTCGACAGTGGGTGAATGAGATTCACCGATTTGTGACAGTTTCCGTAGGTGTGTATAGTGGCGGGCGTGTGTCTGATAAGATTGGGTGACAAAGTAGAACGGCGTTCCCACCGACCATCCGAGGATTGCTCGTGCTACATCGTGTGTAGGAGACATTCTCTATCGTGACTGTTTCACCAAAAGGCGAGTACTGTGATGTCGATCGCGATATCTGTGCGGGAAATAGTTCGACAGGCACATAATGAAAGGTCATCTTCTGTAACAAAGTCATACCTAGTTTTCTTTTAATCTAGCACTGTTCAAAGCAGTGCTGTGGACCCTCGTCTACAAGCCTGTAAAAGAATGTCAATAAATCGGCACGGGAATTAAGAGAGGAAGTTGAAGTAGATAACTTACGATGCTGTCACGAGTCGTCACGCGCGGCAAGCACGTGTCACAAGGTATCTAGCAATAGTGAAAGTACCAGTAGCAGAAACGGTAGTCTAAAAGGATTAGGATTACTAGCTGTTCCTTTCACTTTCTTGAACACAGTGTATAGATAATTTATGTCAATGGAATAATAGCCCATCTGGTATCGTAGCTGAAAGATAGTCCAGCCCTTTCCAAGTTTTACAAATTCATTTTCTGGACATCCCGCAGCGATGGCAACGCTCTGACTCAGAGCTGTTCTTTGTCGAAAAGTTTCGGACCGCTAGAACGTTTCTGGCTGTACATCTTCATTCGCTGGCGGACTTTGAATCGTCCCGCGAGTACTCTCCGGCATGTATGTTATCTGCGGTTGCACAGGTGTGTTTGCCTCGAAATGATCTGCCCATTAACGCATTGCACAAATCCTGTGAATTCCAGCAAGGAGATCCACTCAGACCTCTCGCCACTTGCTGTTGCGCTTTCCATTTCACCATTCAAAGGGTGCGCATATACTATTGAGATGTGTTGTCGCGTGCTCTACAGGTGATTTTGCATATGGCAGACCGCTTCTATTAAGAAAATTGTGCTTCCATGCTCGAACTAATGTCAGTTACTTGGCTGTAGAGTACATCAAACAAAGTACACACTGGCATGCTTTAATTTTAACTTTGTGAGTGGCGAAGCTTCGAGCCTGCCAAGCGCGTGGACTACAGTAATCACCGGGAGGGATATCCAGCGTTTCACGCACAGCTATTACGAAGAAATGTCAATCTCGACACGAGATGCCGCGGATCGCGCGAGAGGAGATGTGTCAACACGCTTAGCAGAAGAGGTCGCCGGAGCCGCGTTCAGTTGCGAAGACACCGGGGGGGGGGAGTTGCAGGGCCGTGATCTGGATAGTAGATCAAGCGCCCATAAAGCGAGTTACTTTGGCAGTGCTGCACGTGTGTCGAGCCTCGTAAATACTGTATCAACGTCGTAATTGCGTTCGGGAAGAGGATCGGGTGAGATTCGCGTCCACTCAATGTGCGTACACAGTCAAGTCTCGGATGAATGGAACGTGTCGAGGTGGACAGAGAAAGAGGACGGGCCGACGGCGGTGCTGAAGCTGAAGCGTGGTGTTTGAGCTGTCAAGAGTGCTGTGTCGAAGCGGTGGAGCACATTGCATCTAAAATATTGTGTGAGGGGGCTGTCCTAATACAGCTTCTGGAGGGGTCACTGGGGGGGTTGCGACGGATAGCCGGGGGGTTGAAACTGAGCACCTAAAAGTGGCAATCAAGTTGATCTCGATGGATCTGAGATGCGACTACGTCAGATTATGTTTTTTTTTTTTTTTTTTTCTCTTTTTTTTTTTTTCTCTCTCTCTGTCTCGACTTTCGGTCATGGTATTGAAGCGGGCGGATCATTCGAGGGGGTAATCGAATCGAATATAAGAGAGAGCGAACGAGCTCCCTTCTCTTCCCCAACACACCAACATGTCCTCTCTCATCGTCCACTACAGCGCACACATCCGCGAGCTTGACGACTGCCTGTGCGTCCCTCTCCTCCTCATCCCCGCTCACACTGACCACACCCAGCTCTGGAACGCCCGTCACCCTTACCGGTAACGGCCTCTCTCTCGCCCAGATCGCCGCCATTGCCCGCCACATCCCCTCTTCTGCGCCCCCTCTCCGCCTCTCTCCCTGCGAGCACCTCCGCGCTGCACACGATGCTTCCCGTCACGTCATCGCTTCCAAGGTCGAAGCTGGTCTTTCCATCTACGGCGTCTCCACGGGCTTCGGTGGTAGCGCAGACACCCGTACCGACGACCCCATCGCACTCGGTGCCGCCCTTCTCCAGCACCAGCACGCAGGCGTGTTGACCCCCTCCTCTGTTTCTCGCGATGCCTTCTCGTCTGGTATGCCCTGTTCCTGCTTCCCATCTCTCGTCCCACTCATCCCCAGCAGCACTCTTGCCTCTCTCGGATCCCGCTTACTCAACCACGATGCCCCCAGCCTGGACTCGTGCCGCCATGCTTGTCCGCACCAACTCCCTCCTACGTGGCCACTCTGGTGTACGATGGCAACTCGTCGAAAAGATGGCCGAGGCTCTCACAAAGGGCCTCGTACCACTCGTACCCCTCCGTGGGAGTATCTCTGCCAGTGGTGGTCAGTATATTTATTCAGTTCCCCCCACTCGTCATTCTATCTCGCTCATCTCTACCATGTAGACCTTTCCTCTCTTTCATACATTGCTGGCATGCTCATCGGAAACCCTGCCATCCGTGTATGGCTACTCGCTTCCCCTATTCCTCCGTCCCTCCCAATACAGCCGGCTCCTTCAAAGGTCCCCGCGCTACGTTTCCCAGTCTCTGCCGCCTCGTCTACCTTTGCCTCTGGTACCGCTACCCCAGCCACCGAATCTGGTGGCGTATCTCCCATTTCCCCAAGCACTCCAGCTTCCTCTATCCCAGACGATGGTTTTACCAAGGCTCACTTTGCCCAATCAGCCTTCTCCTACTCGCCTCTCGCTTCTTCCTCGACAACATATACTGCTTCCAATGCCCTCGCACTCACAAATACGTCCCCTCTCCCTCTGGCATCCAAGGAACACCTTGGCATCTTGAACGGCACCGCCTTTAGTGCAGGCTTGGCTGCTCTCGTCGTCAATGATGCCCAGGACGTCGCCGTTCTTGGAGCTGTAAGTGGCAACATTCTCCCGCAGGTTGAAATATCATCTCAACCTTCGACAGGTCTTGACCGCGCTGTCCATAGAAGCCATGTTGGGTTCTCGTGGCTCGTTTGATCCATTTGTCGGTCATGCTCGCCCTCACCCCGGTCAAATCGAATCAGCTCATCTCATCTGGTCTCTCCTCTCCGAATCCAAGTTCGCTCAAGGTGAAGAGGTCGAAGTCAGCATTGAGGAGGACCACGGTGTGCTCAGGCAAGATCGTTATTCTCTCCGTACCGCTCCACAGTGGTTGGGACCACAGTTTGAGGATATCAAGAGAGTCGAGGAAACCATTCGCATCGAAGTCAACTCGACGACCGATAACCCGCTTGTGGAGCCCCCACGCGAGGCTAATGGGAAAGGTGCGTATTCGTCATACCCCAATGTTTAACCCGACTCACATGTCCCAGGTAAAATTCATCATGCTGGAAACTTCCAGGCATTATCCGTGACCAACGCCATGGACCACCTTCGACTCTCCCTCTCGCATATCGGCCGACTCATGTTTGTACAAGTCACCGAGTTGGTCAATCCCGCTATGAACCGGGGTTTACCCGGGAACCTCTCCAGTGGCGAGAGCGCTCTGGATTTCGGCTGTAAAGGTCTCGACATTGCTGCCGCATCGTATATTGGTGAACTCAATGCGCTTGGGGGAATGAATGTGGGTGTGGGAAATGTTAGTGCTGAGATGCACAATCAAAGTGTCAAGTCCGTGAATTTTCTCTTGGAAAGCTCTCGATGTTGACAATGTATTTCACTAGCTCCCTTGCGCTCATCTCGGCTCGGTATGCACTGACGGCTCTTGAGGTATCTCAGTTACTTGCGGCAACACACCTGTTTGTTGTTTGCCAAGCCCTCGATGCGCGTGCACTATATGTCGAAATGAGGCAGTTGTGTGCCCAGGTTGTGCGCGACCTTGTGCGCGAAGCATTTTCTCTCTCGGGTGCGGACCAACTCGTGGACAAGATCGCGCGTAAAGTGATACCCCAGGTGTACGACGCCCTCGACCGCACGACTAGCATGGACACGGCACCGCGGATGGCCAAGGTGGCGAGCGAGGCAGTATCTCCGCTCCTCGAGGCGCTCACATGGCTCGATCTTTCTACGCTCGACCTGGGCAAGATGGCTGCGTTCCGTGCGACCTTGGCAGACAGCCTTGCGGCGCTCCTGACGGAGCTCCGGTGTGCGTATTTGGGGGTGTCGTTGGCGGACGTGCGGAGGGGATGCATGGGGTCGACGTTAACGTCCACGGGGACGCCGATCTTTGACATCGCTCCACGTGGCCGAACGCCCGCATCGACCTTTTTGGCGCCGCGCACGCGAGTGGTGTATGAGTTTGTCCGGGAGGAACTGGGGATCCAGATGCACGGCGCAGACAACCTAAAGGGGAGCGTATTTGGCATGCACGAAGGGGGGTTGCCTGGACTGGAGGTGGAGGACGTGATGGCGTCGTTGGGAGGGTCGGTGGATACGACGGTTGGGGACAAGGTGTCGATCATCGTCGAGGCGATCAGGGATGGACGGATGGCACGGGTGTTGGTGCGGGCGTGTGCAGGTGTGGATGAGTGAGACAGGGACGGGACGTGTCGGACAGAAGTTCAACATGTATATATCCCGCAATTTTTCTCGTTTTACATTATATCGTGTATACACTAGATACTTATTTGTTTGTTTGTAACGAGTAGATGACACGGATGTATTTTGCATTCAAGGGCAATAAAGATATCAATTTTGGATACACCAATCAGAGATGGCCCGTCTAGACCACGTTCAGCGTCGACGCCAGAACGAAAACGCAATGAGGCGTACCATGTGTTGTTTCCCTACGTCGATGTCGGGATCGCGGAGCACCTCACCCGCAGGCCGTTCGACGCAACCTGTTGCATTCATATCAGGGATCCGAGTAAGCAGAGCAACGGCAAGTGAGAAGAAAGCGGACCATGGGCGGCTGCGTGTGTCCGTTGACGCTAGAGTCCGTCGCCGGATCCGGTGCCGATGCTGAAACGGTTGTCTCAGTCTCGGGCTCCGCCTCGTTCTCGTATTCTTCCGCATCGCGTTCATAACCGCGGCTGATCCACGGCGTCTCGAGTCCACGTCCATGTCCAGGCGAGTGAGATGAAGGGGCTGGGCCCGGGAGGGTCTCGCCCCCTGTCCCAGTCCCCATCCAGAGTATGCCCGGGATACGACACGCGGTGGGTTCGGTGGTGCATCCTGCCATGCCGGGGTCGTATGCCGCGTAGGGGTCGTCGCCCGCGCCTGTGAGAAAGGCAGGAGCGGGGCAGAGTATGGGCATCGTCATGGAGTCGGGGTCAGATAGACGCGGGACTAGAGAAGAACCTGGGTAGCGCCCTCCAAAGTCTCCAGGGAGGTGCTCGTGCTCGCCCTCGAGTTCCTCTGCGCCGGGTTCGCTTTCAGAGACGATATTGGCGCTTTGATAGTAGCGATAGTCGTCTTGTACAAGGTTGGGTTATCGTGTCCGTATCGTTGGGAAAACAAGGCTCACCGCGGGACATGGTAAGTAAGAGACGGCGTATTTTGCTTGAGGAGGGACGTACGGTGACATCAAGAGAGGGGCTCGTGCACGTGCCTGCAAGTCACGGTTCATCTCCTTGATCAATTCCACCGCCCATTGCCAGCTTACACTTCCATTATTATTCACAACATGTCTTCCTCATTCACTCAGAGTCGTCTTCAACCTAGTCCCTCTCCCACCTCACTCACGACAGCCTCGCAGATCGTCATTGTTGGTGCTGGCACCTTTGGTCTTTCCACAGCTTTTCACCTTCTCGGGCGGGGTTACACAAATGTGACGGTTCTTGATCGGGCGAGGGAGTTACCTGCTGTCGACGCTGCGAGCACGGATATCAACAAAGGCGCGTGCTGACACCGATCGGATTTAACAACAAGGATTAACATACTGACAGCATCTTGAAACAGTGGTCAGGTCGTGCTATAGCGACATATTTTACACCAAACTGGCGAGAGAAGCAATGGACGCATGGAAGCAGCCCATGTGGCAAGGCTGTTATCACGAGTGCGTCTCGGTTTATCTGGTTCGTGTCATCGTCGCTCAATAACGCGCGGTAGCTAGATGCGGCGTGATCAACGTTGGCAGCGGTAAGTTCGACGATAGATTGAGGGAGAACGATCGGCAATTTGGTGCACCCATCGAAGACCTCCTGGACGCCAAGGCTGTCCGGACCAAACTTTTATCCTCTCTCCGTTCCTCCACCAACTCTTCCACCACCCCGACGCGCTTGGATTCCGACTCGAATGCACAGCGCGTTGGTCCATTCACGAATTACAGTGGCTACTTCAATTTCGAAGGAGGTTGGGCAGAGGCAGCGCGGGCAGTGGGGATCCTTCTCTCATACGTGAGGGAAATGGGTGGGAGGGTGATCGAGAACAAGGAGGTCGTCGGGCTCGTGAAAGATGAGAATGGGCGGACGACAGGCGTAAAGTGTAGAGATGGCAGACGTTTCGAGGGTGACAGGATTATACTCACCATTGGATCGTGGACTGCGTCAACGTTTCCTGAGTTGGAGCTCGACTCTAAATGCTTAGCAACTGGGTAAGCGGGCTTTACTGATCATGTGGTAATGTAGATGTATTGCTGACCCCCTTTCCAGCCAGACCGTGGCAATGATACAGCTCAGCACAGAAGAGAAGGAGCAATATAATGGGTGCCATGTATACCTGGATTTTGAGAGTGGATTCTACACTTTTCCGGTGAGCCCTTTTTTTTTCCTTTTTTTTTTGTTTATTCGAATCTAAGTTCGGCATCGCATCTGTTGGTACGCCAATGGATAAATTTTTTTCTTTTTTCTTTTGGCCCTAGCTTTCATCTCCATTTTTTCTTCTGGCTCCCGTGCGGTTACAAACCTGTGGGCTTGCCCTTAGCTGCGGATGGCTTCCAGCGGAAGCTAATCAAAGCATTCCCTATCGCATGACCACGCGCCCACTAGCCCATCTTCATATGCGGCGCCAAACAAAGAATTGGCAGGTTTTCGGGGAAAGGACGAGCATAAAAGATGCCACGGAAGAGATCCGTCCGGCCATTCTCACCTTGCTATCTCCTATACATTTGCACGTCATGCTTCGAATCAGGGGGCGCTCTAGCTTGCGATCGGCGTGCAACATTTGATGACACACCGCCATATCCGCTTGCCGGTTGACTTGGGCCGCCGCTTCTGCATATTTACACGTTCAAAAATGTTGATTGGCGGCGGTTCATTCGCGTTTGGTTGGTCTCATCATACAATTGGTTTCCCGTTTGTTCCTCGTCCATTCAGGTGGCCATGGAGTCTGCTCTTCCTTGACCGATTTTCTCATTGCTTTCCGCACACTTGTAAGTTATTATAGTTGCACTTCTCTGCTTCCTCATCCTTACAAGCTACCCGCCTGATTGAGCCATGTTCAATATTGTAATCGGCTAAGCTCCATCCGACGTCGCTTGGGCGGGGACCTGTTATCATCTTCGATCCTTTCTGTTGCACACTTCAAGTATGGTTTCCTCTACCGTGTTTACTTCAGAGTTTTGATGCCGTTTTGGTCTGATTATGCCTATCACTTCACATGTGCACTGATTTATCCATCTCCTGATGCGCCTAATTGACGCACTCCTGCTGTGCTGACTGGTCTCACTTCACCGTTAGCCGACCGAAGATGGAATCGTCAAGCTTGCTGTACACACGGCTGGACACACCCACATAATCTCCCCCAGACAGGTAACCGGTGATGTTGATCACCGCCCGGTCCGGAAAATATCGACACCGCGAACAATTACGAGTCACCCTGTTTCAGGCGATGGCTTGCGCGTCCCACGATCAGGACTGCAGGCATTAAGGGATCAGCTTAGAAAAGTGTATCCTGAGCTGGCGGAGAGGTCGTGGGTCGAGACCCGGATGTGTTGGTGAGTAGGTTTCGTTTCTGGTTGTTTTTGTTATTCTCCTTCGCTCGGTTGCTTCGTTTCTCCGCCTGGTGCGTACGATGCCCAGGATAAGATCCCAAACTCCATTTGAACATGCGCCGCGAACGTGCGATCGTACGCACGGGCATTACCCCTTATCGTGTCCTCTTCTGGTGGCACTGTGACCGGTGCACTGGACGGAAGATGACCCTGGTCATTTGATTTTGATTACCGTCTTGAAGGATAGGATAACAACCGCACTCCTGGAGATAAGTTCGGTTGCTACATCAACTCCTGATATCTTCCACATGGCGAGATCTTCATCTTCAGCATTTCCCACCAAATGACATGTGCAGCTAACGATAGAGTTAACGAGGGGCGTGAACGGCCGAGACCAAGCTGGATAAGATCCTTCCGTCGGTGCGGGTCTTGCCAGCTCTTGTCCTCTCACGCGAGATTCTGTTGCCCTGAATTCCCTGTGTCATGTTGTGATATATCGTTGGACTGAGATGATAGATGATTGGCTGACCTGTTTGCGGGGGTGCCTAAGACCCTCATTGTTGGCCTTAGTCGCAGCAGCGTCATAGGAACCATTCAATCCGTCAAACCTTACGAAATGGACGGATTTCATGCCTTTTCTTTCTGCTGCATCTTTCTATTCGTGCATGCCGATCATGGTCACGTCCGAACTGAGACCGACCGATCGTTCAGGACCCCCCTTCGTTTTGAATTTCTTGCTTCACATTTTCTGAGTTTCGTATTTCTTTTTGCTGTTCTTTCATTTTCCTTTGGCGGAACATTGTTTGTGACTTTCAGGAACTTACGCCATCACTGCAGGTACGCCGACTCGCCCGACGGAAACTGGGTCATCGGACCCTTTCCAGGAGATCCTACGTTATTCTTGGCTACGTCTGGTAGTGGGCATGGATTCAAGGTACGACTACTTACTAGATTTGTTGAATCTCGACGGCATTAAGCATCGCTGGATTGCCAAAAGCACCTTTTTATTTGGCGAATCAGACACACATATAAATCCATTGCTGACTTGTTCATCTCCTCTCCTCTCCTTTCTTTGTCTGTCGCAGTTTCTCCCGAACGTGGGTCGTCTCATCGTAGATTCCTTCGAAGGCACACTCGACGCTGCGACGGCGGCACGGTTCGCGGTCGACCGGGACGTCGCGGGTGCAAAGAATGGCGAGCGCGCGTCACACGTCACGCGGGAACTGGACATAGGGGAGCTCTGTGGACCGGAGGATTTAAGGTTATGGTGACCATGTGAACGTGTTCAAATTCACGGTAGGCAGAGTGCATTGATGATCCTCACTAGCACCATTCGTTCCGTCGGTCGATATGCAGGGGTGCCAGGTGAACCAAAGTCGAGACTTGCTAGTGATAACTTGTCGTGTGGTGTGTTATGCGTGCTTGTATGTTACTGATCACCGAGCCAGGCTGGCAATCACTTAGTAGCGCCGGTGAATACTCGATGGATATTTGAAGGTGTTCCCAACAGGACAGGTTAACCATTTTGCAAATTAATTTCTTTGATCTAAACAGGACACACTTGGAAACCCGTCCTGAAGCATTCTGGACCAAGCAACAACATCCATGCATTCTAGTTCCCAGTCTTGTTTGCGTGTCTTGCGGCGGTTAGACATCAGATGATTTGTCTTGTGGCTAGCTTCCGGTGCCATCTATCAAGCCCAAATAGCCACTGACTCTGGCATGGTTGAGACGTCCCCGAGCGACATTAATATTCATTCAGTGTTCAGCACGAGCGGTCTGCTTCTCTGGCATACCGTGGATCATGATGGACGATGCTGACCCACTATTAGTCTCACCGCGGACCGAACACTGGCCTGCGTATCGGAAGGTGGCGCACAGGAGAAAAAGAACGCAGCGCTATATAATGCGATGTTTCTGGTGCCGCATCAACTGCCCCGCTGAACAATCCACACCTCGTTATGGAGCCGTCAGTGTCCGTCTTGTGTCGCGAACCGCGATGCGAACGGCTTCTTGACATTTTGCGCATACCCAACAATTATGGTCTCGGAATACCCGCAGGGTGCCTTGAATTCAATGGTGGCCTCATCGCCTCTGACGGGTCTCGAATGACAATAACATGTCTGGGCGTATACTAGTCTGATTGCGGACGGAACAAACCAGTTTTCGTCGCTTTACGCAACTGTGTGTTGGATGGTAGCACACAAAGGGAAAAAAGCATGTAATGTTTTCAATGCGATATTTCTGATGGCCCGCATCAACCGCCCCACAGAGCAATTGTCTGACACTTCGGAAATCGACACAGTCGCAGTGTGAGTAGTGCAAAATATTAATGGTATCGGTCTCATTGCTGACATGGGTTCTCTTGGTTGCGGTGATACCTCTTGGTCAGGTACTTCCGAAGTCAAAACGCGAATGCTTGTCGACTGCCAGCAAGCGATATACATTGACAAAATCATACAAGTTCCCACCCAGCTCACCTCAAACAACCCACCGCAAAGACGACCCACGCCAGCATTCCACGCTCGAATCGATAGCTCATGCTCACGCCCTCCTCCCCACAAATTCCCTCCAGCTCTTCACCTCGCTCGGCACGTTCCCTTCCTCATAGCCCAACGATCCCCTCCCATTCACCCCCATCTTCCGCCTCAACGCCTCCACCCACAACGCCGCACACTTGGCATTGTTCAACAGCGGCAACCCGAAATCCACTGCGTTCCGACGGGCAACGTAGTCCTCGTCTTCCCGTCCCTTGCCGCGTCCCTGAGCGAGATTGATCACCGACTGGATCTCGTACTCATCAAAGACTTCGCGTAGACGACGTTTGTCTGACGTGGGGAAGAATATACGTTTGCAAGTTACGTGGGGGATGGCGGTCAAGGCGGCCTCGATGACAGGCGAGGAAACATAGAGCTTGAAACCGAGCGAGTGGAGTGTTTTGGCGATGAAAGGAAGCTCGGGCGTGTTGGGCGAGCCACCGATGAGGACGCCGGAACGTGGGCGGGGAGGCTTGAAGCCAGTAGTGGAAAGTAGGGAAGCCCAGTACGCTTCGTAAACGTCGGAACCGAAGGAAGCAACTTCACCCGTGCTCGCCATTTCTAAGCGCATCATTATTAGCCAAGAGAACATGGAAGGAACAAAGGAAAGGGTACACACCAACTCCAAGGAAGGGATCGGCACCACCGAGTCGTGTCCAAGAAAATTGGGCAACCTTGATACTCGTGTAGTCTCGCTTCTCCTTCATCAAATCAACAGGCTCGGGCACATTGACACCGGTGATCGCAGCTGCCGCTGTCTCGATAAAGTTGTGTCCCAGCACCTTGGAGACGAAGGGGAACGAACGCGATGCACGCAGGTTGCATTCGATTACCTTGAGCTCGTCCACCTCACCGGTCTTGGAGGCGGGCTTCTTGATCACCTGCATGTTGAAAGGTCCGGAAATCTCGAATGCTTGTGCAACTCGCGACGCAATGTCCTTCAACCTGTCGAGGTCGCGCTCGCTCAATGTGTAAGGAGGAAGCACAAGGGTGGCATCCCCAGAATGGACACCGGCGTTCTCGACGTGTTCACTGACAGCGTGTACGAGGAGCCGGCCTTTGTAAGCGACGGCATCAACATCGATCTCCTGCGCGTTGGAGATGAATTTGGTGATGACGACGGGGTGGAGAGGAGAAACCGAGGATGCGGCGGTTAGGGTGTGCGAGAGCGCAGATTCTTCGTGCACAATGTTCATTGCGGCTCCTGAAAGAACGTACGAAGGCCGGACGAGGACCGGGTAGCTGTATACGTTATGTCAGCATTCTACTCTGACAATGGCATGAGTTACCATATACTAACCTAACACGGTTCGCAAATTCCTTGGCAGCTTCCAACGATGTGACTTCAGTCCACTCGGGTTGATCAACACCAATGGTGTCAAGGACGCTTGAGAATTTGTGACGATCCTCTGCGTTGTCGATCTGTGAGGGGTCCGTGCCGAGAACATTCACACCGCTTTCCTTGAGCCGAAGCGCGATGTTTTGCGGGAGCTGACCTATTAGAGTGGGACGTATAATTGGTTCTGCGCCAACAAAGTAAGAAATAACTGACCTCCGACACTGACGATAACACCCTTCGCGCCTTCCAACTCGTAGATATCCATCACGCGCTCCCAACCCAACTCCTCAAAGTACAACCTGTCCGCCTCGTCAAAGTCCGTGCTGACAGTCTCTGGGTTGTAGTTGACCATGATTGTTTTGCCGCCAACGCTCTTCCCGTCCTCGCCCACAGTATCGCCAATCTCCCGCAACCTGCGCGCACAGGTTACTGCGCACCAGTCAAACTCGACACTGCTACCGATACGGTAGACACCACTGCCGAGTACCATGGTACCGTGATCATCGAAAGTGACGTCGTGAGCGGATGCGTTGTATGTCGTATAGAGATAGTTGGTGTGGGCAGGATACTCAGCTGCCAACGTGTCGATCCGTTTCACGAAAGGAAGGATGGGCGGGTCCTGTGATTTACGGAAGTTGCGTACATCACCTTCCGTGGTGTCCAGCAGCGATGAGATCTGGGAGTCGGAGAATCCTTGTCGCTTTGCAGTTAAGATGAGAGAAGGGGGAACGGCCGAGAGATTGCCGAGGGAGGCAAGGGCCCGAGACGTGTTGACAATGTTTTCGATCTTGTAGAGGAACCACTAGCGGGAAAACGACCATTAACATGGGGAATTAGCGAAGATGTGTATAACATACCTTGTCGATCTTCGTCAAGTCGTGAATCTCTTGTACATTATACTTGTCATTGTACATCGCATACGCGATTGCGAAAAGCCGCATGTCCGTGGGGCGCTTGAGGGCTCGCTCCAACTCGCTTGCATCCTCCAATTTATTCAACCCACCCACCACTTCGAACCCTCGCCATCTGGGATCAACCATACGCACGGCTTTTTGCAAGCTCTCTTCGAACGTCCTGCCGATGGCCATGACTTCGCCGACACTCTTCATAGCGCTACCGACTTCACGGTTCACCTCGTTACTGAATTTGGCGAGATCCCACTTAGGAATCTTGGTCACGATGTAGTCGAGAGACGGTTCGAAGCACGCAGTAGTCGTTTTCGTGACGGCGTTAGGCAACTCTGGAAGGGTGTATCCCAGGGCGATCTTGGCAGCCGTGTAGGCGAGGGGGTATCCCGTCGCCTTGGACGCCAAGGCAGATGAGCGACTCAATCTGGCATGATACATAAGCAATTGTCAATTGTGCCTATGCCTACACGTACCGTGCATTGACTTCGATCACGCAATATTCTCTCGACTCGGGATTGAGGGCATACTGGATATTACACTCCCCAACGACACCGAGATGCCGAATCACCTTGATCGCGGCGCTTCGCAACATGTGGTACTCGTCGTCATTCAGCGTTTGACTGGGGGCGACGACGATCGAATCACCGGTGTGGGTTCCCAAGGGATCAAAGTTTTCCATGTTGCAACAGATGATGGTGTTGTCGGCACCATCACGAACGACTTCGTACTCAAGCTCTTTCCAGCCTTTCATACTACGTTCGATGAGAACTTGAGGAGAAAGCGAAAGGGATTTGGCGGAGAGATCCCGCATCTCGACGGGGTTGTTGGCGAAGCCAGATCCCAGGCCACCCAGAGTAAAAGCGGAACGAAGAATGACTGGGTAACCAATTTTCTCTGCAGCTTCGAGGGCTGCATCGACGCTCGAGACAGCCGTCGACTGAGCGACTGGTATGTCGATTTCTGACGCGCAGTCACGTGAGTGTCTGGTTATAAGCAGGGGAAGGGAATACAAACCTTTGAGAGCTTGTACGAAGAGGTCACGATCTTCGGAAACCTCGAGCGTCCTGATGGGTGTTCCGAGAACCCTGACGCCGAGGCGATCAAGAATGCCCATCTTATCAAGGGCAATCCCAACGTTCAAGGCGCTCTGACCCCCGAAGGTGAGCAAAATGCCATCTGGCCGTTCCTTTTCCAAAACGTATGCAACATAGTCTACGGTGATGGGCAGGAAGTAGACTTCCGAGGCGAGCTGGTGACTAGTCTGCCATGTGGCTATGTTTGGATTGATCAATACAGCGTCGACGCCTTCTTCGCGGAGGGCTTTCATAGCTTGTGAACCAGAGTAGTCGAACTCTCCAGCTTGGCCAATAGAAAGGCCACCACTGCCTACAACAACGACCTTTTTAACTTTTGGACGGTCGAGTTGTGGGAGGACTTTGGCAGATAATTTTCGGGCAAGCTCTGAGGGGGAGTTGAGGACATGCTCGCCATCCTTTGGTGCGTATGAACCGACAGCCGGTGCGGCAATCGCACGTAGAGGGTTGGTGGATGCGATACGAGAGCGGAGTTGTGTCGTGGAGAAAAGACGGGTGGAGGGGAGACGAACACGGGGAAGGTTGTCCAGAGAGAGAGAGGATAGCACGCGCGCTGTGGTTGGAATCCGGGAGACGGTTGCAGTGAACATGGTAAAGGGCCTTTGCAAGGCTTATTTCCGATTACGGGCGGAGAGAGAAGACGAGGTCACTGAGATAACTGTTTGTTCGATAGATCAAGATATCAACGACTGCAAGAAAGAAAAGAAGGGTATCGACTGACTCGTCGCGTGTGTTCTGAGTGAAAATCATATACGAGCTGAAAGCTCTCCTTGGTACTTTTGAAGGTCAACCGCTAGAGAGGCCAGTGCGGACTTGATGCGCGCAAATTTTCGCTTTTTATTCGCGCGCCTCCTCGAGTCCACGTGCTAATGTCGTGGCTCCGTCTTTTCCCATTTCCACTTGCGCGCAATCCCCGAGAGATTGCGAACGTCGCTCAATTTTCGTCATTGTAACGGTACATGCTGTTCATCGCGTATAGATGCAAACGGCACACCGACAATCAACTTTTCCTAGCAGATACTACTACGGCCACGCTCAGTCTTGTGAAGAATGACCCTTCGCCTCTGATCCAAGGTCACCACCACTGTTCTGAGTGTGTGAGTCATTCAGGGTGTATCCTTACCCAGCGCACGTTTAACCCGTCCGTCAATTGTACTACCTCGGTTTTCCCGTCACTTCAGGCAAACAATGATGCGAATACTATCATCTGGTAAGCGTCGAACGATGGATAAGTGAATCGTACGAGATGGGTGCGATTCCAAATCAATGAAAATCATCCAGGGTCATGACGCACACAGTGAGCCGAGATCTGGCACCCCTCCTCCACGGCGAACCTCGTTATAGGCATCTATCGTTGGGTGTGAGGTCGTACATGGGAGCTACCTTTGAAGCTGATTCCCCTGGATTTCTTGTCGAGGACGTGCCATCCTCTCATGTAGTTCCACAATGTATTTTCCTATATTCCGCCAGGCAGGATTCAACCCAACAAAGTCGGCCGCAGTAAATAATCCCCCTGTTTATTATCCTATGCTAGGTTTCCATAGAATGCAGCACGCGTGTAAAGGAAGTCAACTACCAACAGCTCGAGATAAGTTAGCAATAGCTGCCAATCTAGCAGTGGCCCTGTGTGCTCGTAATGACAGAACTTTGAAAATGAGGAAGATAAAGTTAAGAATCTATAATTTATGTAGATTCCGGAGATTAGGAAATAATGGAGGATAGCTATGGGTGCCACCGGTCAACAGCGTCTATCTATATACAGTGGCACTAGTCAACACCGTGGAGGAATGGATCATTGCTGAAGTTGAAAACAGAACATCCACGGAGGAGAGTCTGGTTGCAAGAGAAGCACCAGTTGATGGTGGAGTTGATGGTAGTCGACTAGGGAAAGGAGTTCACAATGTAAAATACGGCAAAACGAAGACGATGGGAACTTACGTCGAGAGCCTTGATCATGTTAGGGAGAGTGAGATTGTTCTGGCCAGATATTGTCAAAGGCTTGAACGCCTCGTCATTCGTCCCATTCTTGAACTTCATAGCAACTACATATTCGCCTGCAGTATTCTGGGATAGCTCGAAAGCAACAGCGGAGGCATAGTCGGCTGTTTATACAATTGTATGAGTAAAAGGCAGAAGAGTGAGGGATCATTCTCACCAATTCCAGATATCTCAGGGTTGGTCACTGTAGCATTGGTGACGTTGAACAGACTGATGAAGGGTTTGTAGTCGACCTCCGTCAATGCAAGTTTGACTGTGTTGTTAGGTAAAGTCATGTTGCCCAACGACCAGAAAATCTCGGGCCAAAGGGTTCGGATGGCGACTATGAACTATCAGTTAGACCATGGTATAACACCACCGAGCCACCCACTTTGGCCAATTCCATTTGGGACACTGTCCGTGAAGACATTTTGCTCGTGAATGTTGGCGAAGTAGCGAGCTTGCTGCAACAGAGTTTCAGGGAATGACTTGTAGAAGGTTGCGTTGTGGGTATACTGGACGTTTAGGTAGTCATAGATCTTGAAATTGTGAACATTTCAGATGAAACCCAATGACTATCGCTCTTTATCACCCACATTCCACTTCAAAGCAAGTCAGAACACAACCAGCAGAGGAATGGACGCCGACATACAATATTAAGGAAACTGCCATTCATGCCATTGAGGTAGGGTTGAACAGCTTGAAGGAAAGGAGCGGCCTGCGTAGCTGCCTCTGAAAATACAGCCCCGCTGTTCAAACGAATCAAGTGGTCTTGGAAATACTAGAAAAGCTGGATTGGTATCATAACTTAACCTGCTCTCAAGTACTCACCCCGCACTCCATCCAACTTGTAAGAGAAGGAGCCTGCCAGAACTCGAGAGACTCCACTGGGATGTATTGGTACCCTCCCAACGGAGCCTGAACCGTCTGACCATTGGCGAGGGTTGAGTTGGACGCCGTCGTTGGTGGATAAAGACCTTGAAGTAGAGCATAAGCAGAATCGAGTATGACATTCCCTCCTCCCGCGTCTGCGCGAACAAAGAATTGATTAACATCGGCGATATCGGTCTTGATGCCTTGGATGTAAGATGGAGATGCCGGATTGAGATAGGTCTGCCTCAGGTAGTAACCCAGGTTATATTCTTGGCTCTGCGAGAACCTTAGTACTACACAAAACACTCAATACTGGACATACCGCTCCATACGGCGTCAAGTATCCTTGTGTCGAGTCATAGGTTGTGTAGTTCTGAAAAAGTGCACCAGAACGATCGCCATGACGAGCCAGTAAGACAACGCCGATGAGACCCGCGCTGGTAGTGTTCACCATTCTGAAGCTCAGAAAAGAAGAAATGTTGGTAGCGCAAACAAAAACCAAAATCTTCCAATTTATATCGCCGCTGGGGCTCAGCAACTTGGGAACTGGCAGTGAGGATAGTAATCACTGCCTTTAGCTTATTACGCACTAGTGCGTCCGCGCCTGTTCAATGTTGCGCCACGTCGGTACTGGGGTCATTGAGTCCCTGCTGATGCGAAACACCGGAACTGAGATCTTGAGTAGCACGTAAGAGGCAGCGCATCACTTACTTATCACAGTTGGCATGACGGCCATGTTTCTGGGCTGTGATCAACTCAGGGCTGTGATCAACCTGAGCTTACCAAAAAACCAATACTTCTATTTTTGAAGTGGATCAAAAGGTGGGGAGAAATAAATGCCTTTGCTTAGTGTGGGTCTACCTGCAGGAAGACATCGAACTTGGCTAACCTGAGATTCACCTTGCAAGAGACTCCCAACGAAAATTGCACGTCCCTGATTATCATTACCACCACTTACGTAATCAAAGGTTTGTCTTGATCAGCGGGTCCGTGTCAATCAGGTCCAACTTCTCCAAGTGCTCGGATTAAGCCTTGGATTAAATATCACAAAGCGAGTATAGACTGCTCAATAACTACCCTATGCTTTTCATATTTTCTTGTTTCCGCAGTGAATATTAATTAATGCAGGGTGACTTTCGCCTGCCCGCCATCCACCAGATAAACCAACGGAACCACCAGCGGACATACTGCGACCATCAAGCCCTCGTAGTTATTGACGACGGCACATGCTTTATGTCATTGTACGCCGGCGCCAAGGGTCACAGCTCCGCAGAATAAGTAAGCAGTCAGACAATTTAAAGTAAAGTCCACAGATTTCGAACGATCTTATCCTCGTACGTCTCGTTCGCCGCGCAAAGATTGTACGTGATATTTTGCGTATTATGCCTCCGAACCAATATTTGCTGCTGAAGTCAATTTTGGAGAGACAATGTGCATAGTAGCACACGTTGCCTGTAGTAAACAGTTACTATGTAAGGAGGCTGTTTGACTAGATGCCCTTGTTTCGAGGGTTCGTCTGGACGCCGGAGATGGTGGCGACATTACTAACTGCGGTCTCCCACAGCATCGGGCACAGCTACGCACAGGCGAGGGTACTTGCGAGTCAGATAGGAGCTGTTGACCTTGTAGCTGGTCTTCCAAGAGAATGACAGGTGGGCCTTTGACAACCGCTCCCAGAAATACAAATAATTGGCGTATTTTTCTCTAAATCGCAAAACCTCCAACAAGCCGGTGCTACTTGGACTCATCAATGATTTGGATGACCTAAGTCCATACTGTTCCATCAGGCGGCGTGAACCTCCTGCCCGCCGTCACCCCTATGGGCGACGCAATGCGATTGCCAACGAACAATCAACTCTGTCAGGCACATGTAGAGATATCTGGGGACACGGGCATGCGAGTTGGGTACCGCCATAGACTTGGTCTGCGACCCGTTGTCGACAGACGGAACTCGGGTCAGAGGGACTATGGGTACGGTCGCTGCCAGTGATGAATTGTCTTCGAGTTGTTGGTTCAATCTGTCACGTCAAACAGATGTGTGGACGAGTCGATGCTGGAGGGAGAACGAAATAGCATCTTGACCATCGCACGTATGAGAAATGCTAAGGGATGCAGCACCTCATTACCACGCTCGCGCTCAAATCACGTATGTCGTTGAGATATCACGTTCAACTTGTCAACGATCCAAAAGTTCAGCGTGACTTCCAAGGGGGAGCGAACGATGGAGACGGCGATGGCCACGTGACCATTGGCGCTAATGCATTGGATAGTTATTATGAATCCTTCGTGTCCACACGACCGTTCTATTTTGTTTTCCTACAAAGAACGAATAAAAATCCGGTGAGCAGACGACGCGATCCACGAGAGAGAAATCTAAACCAACCTGGCATAGGCCTTGAAGTCTGGGCAATTCGAATATTCTTGTTCAAGTGCCGAGTAAGTTATCAACCACTTGTCTAGTATGTTGATAAACTGCGCATGCGAAAGTTCTGTGCGTCCTCCCACGGTTGCGCCTCCCTTCATGGTCTTCCTGAACGCTTTCAAGGTAGACTGTAATAGAGAGCGAATAGGACGATGCAAAGCCTCCGGCCAGTTGTTCCGTAGACAATCCTTGATTTCGGCGCTCTCGACTCAGATCCGCTGCACCGTGAGGATTCCAGATATCGAAAAGGCTTTCGAGCTGCGCTATGACCTGCGGATCTCCATCTGCCCAATTCAGCATACTTTCTTCGGCCAATTCCTCATGTGGAACAGCCGCCCAGACCCGATAGGTTGAACAAAGCCTTTTTCGTGAGCATCCTCCAGCTGCGATGTGGGAAGGGGTCCTGCATAAGAGAAAAAGAACAAGAAGAGCACATAAAGGAACGACTCCACATCATCGAAATGTGTATGTCTTGCGCCCAACAGGACATTGAAAGAAATATAAGGAAATGTACCCTTGCGATCACATCAATGGAAGATGATACGACATTGACGAATACACTCACCGTTCGCAGCCCTTTGACGCGCTTCTTCTCATCCGGTGTGGCAGCCTTGGGAGAGCTCTTCTCAGAAACTTCAGAAGATTCGTCATCGGATTCGGTCGATGAATTCGAAATGGGTGTAGGGTCCTCGGCATCCTGCAAGATGGCCATGTCGAAGTCGATTAAATATCCTCTCTCTTCCCATGGATAAACCCCAAGAACGATGTTGTTCTCGCTGACGTCGCGGTGTAGGATACCGATGCTCGTAAGGAACTCGTGCCCTTTCATGCCATTGTGTCAGCGTGTAATCTCAATCAATACATTCACGAAACCAACACATACCCAATAGTGCGCCGCGCAACCCTCGCACAAAGTCATGCAAACCCCAGAAGTATTTCACTGGCCGCTTCAACTCGGACATGGAAATCCTGAGCATCCGGTTTTCGACGTGCAAACAGTCGATCTCTTCGTCAAGAAACCCTCTAATCCCGCCGAGGGTCGTGCATGTCTTCCCCTTCCTATGTGCGTTGAATGTCCTGAGAACATGTCAGTGAGCCTTTCCTAGCTCAGGCGAGACCACATACTTGAGTGGCACGATCACATTAGGATGCGGGTCGTGTTCCGCCAATCTTGTCATAACTGCATCTTGGTCCGTCACCCGCTCAAGATCTTGCCAGAACATCTTCAAAGCCAACCTCGTTTCGGCGTCGTCGAGATCAAGCACACAGAATACGGTCGTTCCACGTCCACGAATCGAGCTGGACGTAAACAGGATTCCAAGGCATGTATGACCGTACACGCGTACAGGGTAAAACACCATGCGTTCCTCTTTCTCGACTGCAGGTTTGACAATCTTCCGTTTCTTTGTTCGTCGCTCCTCTTGATTGCCTTCCGCGATCTCGGAGTGGACTCGCTTCGAAGATGTCGAAGATGCAGTAATTGCTTGCTGGAGGAGAGTAGCTGAACCTTCGTGAGTGCGCGAAGAGTTGGGAATCTTGATTGCAGCCGAAGCGCTGCGCGTGCGGGAAGACACAGGAGGTGCCTTGGAACTCGGGGTGCGAGAAGAGATTGGAAGCACCTGGGATGCAGCCGACGTATTGCGGACGCGAGAAGTGACGGAACGTGTCTTATATGTAGCCGAGCCACTGTGGGTGCGAGAAGAACCGGGAAACGCCTTTGAGGAGGAAATGTCGCAAGACGATATTGCAGCTGAATCCACATCAGTTGCCCTTGTCGCACAAGAGGTAGTTGGTACGTTCGACGGGGTGTTGACCCCACGCATGCATGATTCGCCCTTGAGTTCGACGTCTGGGTTGTGGCCCAGGTCGACCTCGTCCGCCAGTGCGAGGCCAAGCAGGATCCGAATGAATTCGATGCAACCACGACCATCCGCGAGTATCAGCTCCAGACGTTCCGTGCCGCTACCCTCTCCACGCAAGAATATCGCCTTGTCCTTTGTGATCGTCATCGCGAGTACATAGTGCACCCACGGTTGTGCGCGTTTCAATCCCCGCGCGTACCGCTGCACCTGCTCGAGGCCTGCAGCCAGGTCCTTGTTCTTTGCCTCGCCCACCAAGCGCGAGGCCGTAAAGTTGATATATCTCGCATCGACGGTCTTGAAGCTATCTAGGAATGCGTCCCGGGGCAACAGAACGAAGTCCGGTCGCATGTCTTCTCCGTCTGGCTCATACGATAGCGCCATAGCATGCCTCTTGTCCTTGGGGGCCGCGAACCGATGACGCAACTCCGGGTGCGTTTCAGTGAGCTGGGGCTTTGCGAAAGCGAAGGCATGATCAGTGATCTCATTGAGGAACGAGACGAGTCTGTCTTCGTTGATGGGCTCCGCGGGGAAAGTGCACCATTTGAATGAGTATGTCTTTACTTTCTGCTTTTCCTTCCTCTTCGTACCGGCTTGCTTCGCCTTCCCCTTGCTATCCGTGGACGATGACTCTGGCTCCGCGCCCTTACTGTCGGTATCCGGTCGAACGCAGTCATGCTCGTCAGCGTCTTCAAACGCTTGCTGAATAGCACGTTGAACATCATCGGATTTAGGATCGATGGCAACCTTGTCATCGTGGTTGTAACGAGGAGCCGCCCCTTCGAACACTTGAACGATCCCGTCATCGATGAATTGGTGCAGGATATCTTTCGCCAACTCGGTCGACACAATGTGGCCAAATACATGGTCTGCGAGATCGTCCATGAGATACCGTGCCTTCGCCAGTTCATGGTTAATCGCTTCGTCCACGGTGGTGCGCGTGTGCGATTGGCCTGGCTGTCGGTTGGAGGCAGCCTGTTTCATAGGAGAGGGGTGAGTCTCGGTACGGACGGGCACGACAACGTTTCCATGATCGCGTAGTTTGAGAAAATTCATGTTACGCTGAGGGTACAGTCAGATAATGGTTGGACGATGTAACAAGGAATGAAACGTACAAGCACGCGAACTATTTTCGCTGTGGCAGCATTGGTGGAATTAGCAGTCGTCGTCGACGTTTTAGTGACCATCGCGCAAAATGAGAGAACACAAGGTGAGAACGATGAGTGTCAATGAGTGGCGGTTGAGAAAAGTTGGATCTTACTGTCAGAAGGGCAGGTTCAGCCGGTTATTACACCAAACGAACACGGTGGAGCGTGAACCTGCTCGTCGGGACTGGTTGTCCTTGATGGATGGACAATAAACAATGTGGTGCAGAATGAGTCCACTGTCACGACGTGTCCACAACCATGTTACTTGATTAGGCAATTACCTAGCCGACTAGAAGTCTACTGCATTGAAAGCGTACTTACTAGTACTGCTTGCGTGAGTTAATTGGCAGTGCCAACAAGCAGAAAAGGATTGTGGTTCCCAAGTCGATGATAAGAGGAGCACTGGCACTTATTTTTGATATGATTAGATTCAGTATGTGTCGGAACTCCAAGCTTATGAATTTGGCCTCTGAGACTCTAATTTGTTTTTGAAAGAATGTCTGAACGACTTACGAGTTATATTAATTGGCTGAACTCCCATCTCCAACCACTCCAATTGGAGTAGAGAACTTACAACGTCAAGCTCAAGAGGATCTGAATCGGCAACAGACAACCGCCCCTTTCGACGGCGTCCCCAAAGTAACATAGCATTCTGCTCTCTCATCTTCATCTCCCCGCCCCCGTTCTAGTACAGCTACGCAAGGTACGTAAGAAAAAAGGACATGCAACGATGCAGTCGGTGGATGTGTTAGATACTACATACACACGCCAAGCGTTCTGAATGGCCGAGTGGGGAGAGGGGAGAAAATCCCATTTGTACTGTTAACTGAAAGGCAGAGCACAGAATAGAAACGATAACAACAAATAGAAAAATCGAGACCAAGACAACAGAGCTGTCGATTTTTTTTGTCCACACGAAAGACTTGGATTGCTTCTAGCCCGAATGTCGGATGTCAGAAGAGTGGCGATGTGAAAGATAAGATGGGTCGTGCACCAATTAAGCGGCGATAGGAACGGCGGGTTTGGTCTCATTCTTTTTCCCAGCCGCCGCTTCCGCATCTTGAACAGCTTTCTTCGTAGCCTCCAGCTCCTTGATTTGCTTTTCCAGTTTCTCCTTCACATTATCTGGGGTGCCCGCTCCCTTATTTGGGACATGAAATGTCATACTCCGATTCACGCTTCCACCCATGCTCCCCGTCTCCGGGGTTGGCACGTTTACCAACGGCCCATTGGTAGATAAGCCGCGGTGGAACGATGTCGGCAATACGCGGCCCTCCGGGTGTTGGAATGGACACGCAGCGCGGGTACATGCAGCGCCGAACCGACACTGTTGGTTAAAGTGGGTGTTGGTGGGACGTGGCGGGTGTGAATATGTGCAGTTAGGGCGGGTACAGGTGGCACCGAACCGGCATGGAGTTGAATTGGAAGGTGTGCTAGAGTAAGCTAGCGCAGTAGGGGGATGTGGGTGCGTTGAAGGCGGCTTTTGAAGCTCAGCACCTACGGGACCAAAGTAAGCAGGAAAAATAAGCAGGAAAAAGGTTGCTGCATACCAGGCACGTTCACGGCCGGACTAACATGTGACTTAATACAATCCTTATCTTTACACTCTTTGCCTTTCTCACATGCATCCGTGCTCAGCACCACGCCGCTCTCAGCCGTGGCTACCGGTGAAGGATGTGAGTACCTACACTGTGAGTTCGTGCATTTGGTGCCAAACTTGCACAATGTTGGGGATTGAGGACGCTCCGGCAGCGCATAGGGTATCTGTTGCTGCTGAGCTGGGGGTAGCTGTTGTGTAGAGGCTGGGATAGGTGTTGGAGCGACTATGGGCACGGAAGGTTCGACAGGTAGAATCGCATTGGTTTCGGATGGGGGCTGAAGCTGCACTTGCGTCTGCGTGGGGGTGGGCGACTCGGAGGTTGGTGCGGGTGATGCTCCAATATGTCCACCTCGTCCTGGTCCTCCTCCACGGCCCCTTCCACCCCTTCCACCACCTCTTCCCCGTCCATTCACGCCCTGCGCCGGTGCTTGCCCTTGGCTGATTGTGCCCCCTCCTTGATAGACACCCATGTCTCCTTGTTGCATCCCTGGAAAGCCGCCGCCCATCATCTGGCCCGTAGCAGGATTGAGCATCCCCATCGAGGTGGCCATCTGGGCCATGAGTGCCATCTGGTTCATCATCATCTCCTGCAGCATCATCGTGTTCGCGTTCACATTGGCCGCAGTCATGTCCATCCCGACACCGTTTTGGAAACCCATCATCATACCTGGGTCAGGTGTCGCCCCACCGGGAGGAACGCCACCGTTTGTGACAGCATCGATGCGAGCTTGTATCTCATCTCCACGCACGTATGGTGGATGTGCACTGTTTCGTCCGCCTACACGGTCTAAGAGACTCCTTCCACTCGCACCCGTACCAGCCTCACCTCTTGAGCCGCTACTTTGCATCGCGCGGGGGCCGGTTGGAACGTCCACACGACGCGTTTTCGATGGGCCATGCCCTGTGGGCGAGGGAGACCGTACAGATGCTGTTCGTTTCTGCCCATGACCAAGCGTCGAAGAGAGCGCTTGCTGATAGAGCGGAGTACCACTGGGCGCTCCAGCGCGAGGATTAAGTGGTCGTCGGTGATCAGTTATTGAGGACGAAGGAGAGTGAGCGGGAATTTCAGATGTGGCTTGAGGTTTCGACGCGGTTGCTGGCGTGAGGGATGGGATGGTAGACGGTAATATTAGTGGTATTTCTGACTCTGGAGCACCTTTAGCTGCTTCGACAAACAACCAATCGGTGAAGCTGGGATCTGTTGAAAGTTGAAGACTGTCAGTAATGACAGAAATTACACCGAAATAGGGAGTTGTGAGGAAGGACACACGAACCAAAGTCGGCCCCAATTACTACAACAAGTAAGGGCTGGTTAGCTGGGCGTGAAAAGGTCAGAGAAGTATATAGTGCTTACAATCCTCAAGTTCGGAGGTTATTTGGGCTGTAGTGGCAGAAAATGTCAGTACTGATCTTACTAATGCCGGGAGAAGGAGCTTCTACGTACCGGCAGTCTTGTTATTTATGATCATGATAGTGATATATTCCGCCATGACCGGGTCTGCATAACCCCTTGTATAAGCGTTCGAGGGCATGGAAGTGGTTCCGGAGGACTGACCAGCATCGGGACTGAAGCCCCGCTTCGTGAGCTCGTCCTGTACCGCATTCTGTGAAAAAAGCGCCAAGTCAGCTGAAAAGTGCACAAAAAATGGGTGTCTCGTACGCACTTGAAGAGAATTAGCGCGTTCAGTTCCAATTGTTAGGCCAAAAGGCATCGTGTGTGGAAGGTGAACAGCGGAGGTCGACGACGGTGATTGACAAGAAGGAGCGAATCAACGTTGGCAGGGCGCGGGAGTGCGTATGACTAATATGTTAAGTACTCAATAAATTAATAAATACTTTTGCTATACAAAATTATGACTCAGAGCGACTACCACCGAGTATGGTGCCAGAGTACATTAAATTAACCCAGGTTAATTTGGAACTAATCACGACAGGTCTACGGAGATGGCGCAGGGATTGAGATCGTCTCAACGCTGTTCTCAAACGATATCGTCAGAGGCTCCCTGATGTCGCTTTCGTCCGCTGACGGGAGGTCTGAATCGGCAAACCTCGAACCCTCACCCAAACTACGCGCATCGGATTCGTCACCTGAACATTCTCTGGAGTCACCCAGCATTTCTCTTCTCCACAGAGCTTCGAGCTGACGTTGCTCAGCTTGTTGCTTCGAAATAATTGCCTCTCTCTTCTGCTTCAACTGCTTCAACTGCTCCGGTGACGGCGTTGGTTTCCGCGCAGGAACGGGTGTGGCTCTAAGGAAACCATATTAGCATTGAACATATTCACCTGCTTCGCGGCACGTCACTTACGGTCGTGCGTGTCCACCCAAATTTTGAGCTCCCTGAGCATGTTGACGAGTGGGAACAGTTGGTGGTCCAGCAGGTCTGCGTCAAGATTCTTTATTCGACACGCCTATCGCACGAAAAGGTCATGGCACTCACCCATCTAACTCCTTGAGTTGTATCTTGTAATCCGGAACCATCTTTTCTCCATACAGCCATTTTCTGTGCCACGTCGGTTCGATCTCTTGCCAATACCGAAAGTAGGCTTCCATCCGCTCTCTCCGTCCGCTCTCCGCCCTCACAAGGTCCCGAACGTCCCTTGCTCTCTTGCTCAGCTTTGCAGCGGTTTCGCGCACACCCGTCACTTCATTCAGAAGGGTGACATCCTTTGCAGAAATTTCTTGCATGATCGTGACACAACGTTCAAGGTCTTTGACATTTGCAGCAGGAGGCGTGCCCGAGCGCGACGAGATGGGCGTGGCGAAATCGAGTTGTTCCTCTTCAGTCATCTCGGATTCGGTACCGCTAAAAAGATCCCGGTCATATGGGAGCACGGTGGGTGTTTTGTGCGCTGGGGGTGTCGATCGTGGGACTGATGGCCCAGCCTCCGGCGATTGAGAATCTATATAATCGGCGTGGGGTGGGATGTTGGAGTGGAGTCCTGGACGCTCGGCGCATGTCTGGACTGGTGTACCTTGGGTAGGTTGGGAATCTAGAAGCGCTACTTGGCTCTCGGGCGTGGATGAGATTGGAACTTTTCCCGACGCAGCCTCCCTCTTAAATCTCTTTCGCGATGGTCCTTTGTCAGGGTCATCGTCAGCGGGTCTACATCGTACGGCGTCAACGCTCCATTTCAATGACATTCAACTCCCCTTGCTTACCTTGTTCTCTTAGCTATCCGGAGGCTCGACAATCGTTGAATAATTAATTCGCTCTTCATGTTCGCTTTTACTTTGTGGGCCTGCGCGTCGTTAGGAGGAGCCTCGTGGTACGAAGACGTGCAACACCCACCATGGCGAGTTTCTGAAGCTCAGCACGAGGGAGTTTTTGAAGGGCTTCTTCACTCAGGTTCAAATTATCTGATGCTGTGGACGGTGGTGGGATCGTTGGTCCCTTTTTCAAGGCAGCTCTAGGAGCGGCGGATCTCGCTTTAGACCTGGACCGGAGGTTCACCATGGCGTATGTCTTGCAGTCCAAATTTCGAGATGTTCGATGGTCTGAAATATTCGCTCACTGATGTGAACGGGAACGGGGAGAAGGAAATTTATTTTAAATCGCACAGGTGTGTATTTTATATAAGTCAAGTCTTATTACGGTGGACCATCCACGAGAACAATACTGCCATCACTTGGACCTACAGCAGGCGTATAAGCGATCAACTTGGGTCCCGTTCTGACAAGATGTCAAAGCAACTCGGCATTTCTGTCAGTCGATGACAGACGCAGCAACCGTCAGTAGCTATATGATTTTATTTGGGTTCCTGAACTTGGACCCGACGGTGAGCTCTGTCAGAGACCGCTTCAACGAACTCCAGCACGAAACTGTCTTTTTTATCTTGATCTTGTATTTAGGACAGTGAGATGTATACGGAAGGCCCGTCTATCGGTAATGCGCACTAGCATCCTGTGGTGAGGCAGGTGCCTTGTCAGAAGCGATACAGCTACCCAAGCCGGTGGAACTCCAAATCAGACCACAATGAAAAGTGAGACATGACATCCGCGACTCTGCAACCGTTGAAACGGCCGACAATAGCAGAGTCGGCGGATGTCGTGTCTCATTTTTCATTGTTGTCGAGTTTAGGTTCCACTTTCGTCCACACTCGCCAATCGAACCCCTGTGGACGTACCGCGAAGAAGAACCTTAAAGCTGACGCTGAGACTTGCTTGCCATAAACACGTTTGAGAAACCCCGCTTCAACCTTTCCCCGACATCAGCATTGATCTCCCCATCACGAAGTGGCACTCACAATGGACAGCCCAAAGCTTCGCGAGCTCACTCGCATTCAACTTCAGTCTCTTGCCAAGGTATGAACTCGCTCCAGCCAAGGCCCCTCATACGGTCACTAACAATTGTGTCTCGCAGCGAGAAGTCGTCCGCGCCGTCGGAAAGACCGAAGATATCATCCGTAGGCTCATGCGAAAGCATCCCAGAGGCGTGCCAGTACCCGAGTACGTGTCCTCCCGCATCCTCGTACGCGAGTCCGTGTACTCACCAAACTGGACCTCAGAGGCCCCGACAACCACCCATCTGCCTCCTCGGCACCCCCGAAACGAAACGTGCTAAAGAAATCTCGCAAGGGTACACTCTCACCCTCACCGATACCAGAAACCTCCGGAGCCTGTACGGATCCCAAAGGTGCATATACATCCTGTCTTCGGACCCTACGTCAGCAGTCATCACTCACCACTTGATCGTACTTACTAGGTAAAGGCAAACTAGTCCCCGAGGTGGCTTCCTCCTCCTCTCTCAGCTCCACGGAAGCTCTGGAACAGCTTCTGTATGTTGAAGGTAAATTCAATTATCGCCCTCGAGGTCATAACTCACCCCTTGCTGCGTTGGTCAGATGAACCTGTGGCCGGCCCGTCCAATACGAACCTCGGAAGTATCTCCTTGCCTCACCTCGAGGCGACCGAGGCTGAGGCGCTACCAGACCACCGCACAGCCCAGCTCGTTCCCTTACCCGAAATACTATCCCCCGTTCCGCCATCGGAACACCCGTCTCGCGAAGCCCAACACGAGGACGAAAACACACGCAGCGCTGCTCCGCCTCCCGAGGTTCTAAACCCCGACCTGCAAGCAGATGAAGGAGAAGAACTCGACGACGTCTACGATGGCGATGTCTACCCCAAAGGCGCGCCAACCCGCTATATGGTCGTCGATACCCTTCGCCAATTCACTACCCTCGTCAACACCATCCCGGCTATGAAGACGCGTATCGCCGAAAGTCGATGCATTCTCCAACGTACGGAGAGCCTCCTTGAGAAAGCGACGCCAGACGCACGCGAGTTGACTGTGACGCGTGAATATCTCGAGACATTCTTGTTGGCCAAGATGAAGAAAAAGCGGGAGCTCTGGGACGGGACGGGCAAGATGGAGAAAAAGGCCCGCAAGTTTCGGATGGAATGGCTACGTGCGGAACGCAAGGCAGAAAACGTAAAGAGGTGGAAGGAAGCCAACGAGTTGAATAGACAGCATGGTCTCAAGCCAGAGCCATTTTCAGCATTTGCGTACGTGCGCAGCTGTCGAAGCGGTGAGACATGGAACTAACCCACTCCGTAGATCGGAAAGCGACGAGGAGGTTATTGAAAGTTTGCAAAGCACCCCTGCGAGCAGCAGCAGCGGAAGTTCCAAGAGATCAAGGGAGGAAAGCGTCGACGCAGGATCGGGTGGAGATGTCGATGCCGATGATGAAAGTCAGCGAAAAAGAGCCCGCTCGTGATTCCCCGGTCCCCCCGTGTATACCCGTGTCTGTCGTACCGTATCGTACTGCACGATACATTGGTTACAAGCGACATGGCATGTCAGAGGAGAACACGTCAGATCAGCACTGCCCACCGGGAAAAATAGCATAGGTTATCGATTCATTGACTGGAATATTGTCGCATGCAATACTTACAACGTACCTCGCGGTGCTCAGCAGCTCGTGCCCGCTTTCACCTGTCAGCGCTTGCGCACTGCGCAGTGAACAGGTCCGTGTTTATGGGAAATCTGAATCAGGCGCTTGAATGCTATGCTGATTTGATGGACGACAGCGCCACTGCAACCATTACTCAAGTGGACGTACATAAGCATGATTTCAAAGCTCTCCACCCGCCGCCCACCGCTCACGACTGCGTGCTGCGTGCGTTCCGCGAGCAATGAGCGCTGTCTGAGCCCGGCCGAACGCCATAGTGCTGTACACGCATTGCACCCACTCCTGATCACTCCGATATGTAACTAAGCAACCCTACGTACACCCACCAGCCTTCTGGGAAGATTTTCAGCCAGGTCAGTCAGCAAGTTTACCGGCGTTTTGGACAGAGTAAACCAGTTTGCATCCAGGTCATCACAAAGGACGACTCGGACATGTAGTGACTCAAGAAGTGAATTGACAATAGGCGGTGGGCAACGGTATACGCTACATTCAAGCTTGCTGCTCTTTGTGAATTGAAATGTTTCATGAAGATGATGTCAGTCATAATAATGGACATTCGATGGAATGTACTCTTGGAGAGGTACTACGGCCTCTAACACGGAGATTACCTCTACCAAAAAGAGACCATCACCTACGCGTCTAAACAACAGTGACTCCGGTACTCGTCATGTGCAAGTGCTCAGAAATCAAGTGAAGAGCGAACGAATGTGGTGCATACCTCCAGCAACCCATGCCCCTACCTGTCGCTGATGCTGTACTCAAATCGTCATCATCGTTCCTCAATTATCAAGTATGAGCGAAACTAGCACAAGGTGGCCGATTCTGTCGCGTTCCCTAGAGCGACGTTCTCCGTCAGCTCAGTGCCAAATCAAAGATAGACAACGTCATGCTAATAGAGCAAACCACAACTCACCGAATCCACAGTCTAAGGGCTGATCCATATGCACGCATGATAGGTGAACACTGCCCACAACACCAGGCTGCCGGAGATGGATCTTCTCAGATCAGTTCCCTGAAGAGACCAAGTTGCGAGTCCTCATTGAACTCATATTTCGAATGCGTTTCCGAAACGCCGACGAAAGAGTGCAGAGGTATGACGAAATCTAGACATGCTGCGGTATTGGACATGATCGAATGCAGACCTTCCAGGGTGTGTCGTCACTCTATCCTTCTGTTCGGAAAACATGTCAGCGCAATTGTCTTGCAGTGAAAGGAAAACCCTGGGCGCAACGGGTGAGATAATAGCCAACCACACGGTAGGCCCTTAATGATCTCTCGATCACTCAGCTCCCTTCCATCCATCAAGATGTTCCGCCCGGGGAGTGAATGCTGCTTCGCCATGGAGTCTATTCTGTGACCTTCCGCGTGAGTTGGTTTGAAGGCTGGAGTCATGCCTCGAAAACCGCATTCTCGACCTGAGGCACTGTATTCATTGTTGTTCAAGGTTCTTGATTTGGGGTGCAGGAAGCATGTTCACTTGCCTAACCCAGACCCTCAGTCCTCCCGCACTACGTTAGGCATGGTGCACAGCCCACGAGGGAGACGCGAGAGTGTGAACAAATAAGGGTCCTCGCGGGCATGACCCAAGGAGAAATTTGACAGTAGTTGACAGCCCCAGAGCAGCAGAGAGCTCGGTGCATTATCTGCACACACCGCGACTGCGATCGTATCGCCACCGCACCGACAACGTTTGCCCCACAAGACAACTCGGAAAGCGATGCGCCTGAGTTACTCAGTTACCTTGTAGCTGCATTCAACACCTTGCACTTTCACGTCACGTTGTTGAGCAAAGGATGCCGCTTCAGGAAGCGCTGTTCTGGCAACCTGTGCTGCGGAAAAAGGGATGGGAGCAAGGAGGCTGCCTATTCCAGTACATCTTCATGATTGAATCAATGCAGGAAACGAGAAGGCAAACACGACCAGCATGGGTCGAAACCCACCTCGTACGTCCAGACCTATCGAGAATAGTCATTCACCACGGTGTAAAAAGGAGATGAGAACGTGTGATCGGAGATAGGCTTTTCTTTGACCATCTCGGTTCAAGAAGGTTCCCTGTTGCCATTCTTTCACGGAAAGGCGACGTGTTACCAGCACGAACTGGTGCGACTCGGCGGAGAAAGTAGTGGGCATGTACCACACTTTTAACGATCCGTCACTGGCTTGCCCGTAGACAGATGATGATCAACCTCGTCCTTGTTTGCAGGAGTGAGAAAATAAAATCTGTTTATACTAATCTGAGAGCGGTGGCCCACATCTCTTTCCGAGTGGCCGCCACTAGCTGAACGTATGTACTGTAACAAGGCGATGTTTGCACACGCCTTCCATTCTGTCCATTGACAAAACCGTCACTCCATATCTCACCTCCGTGCGGATCACATTTGATGTCTTCAAATGCCGTCCAACCTCGACGCACATCTGATAGTAGGGATCACGCAATCCCTTGTCGATAAGGCTACGATACTCCGTTCTCCAGTCGCCGTGCCGTGATAGGGTTGCTTCTCGACGTTTGAACGTTCAACGTCCATCTGGCATCCATATCTCGCAATATTACATGTATATCGCATTGGACCCTATGCGGACGATTTCCGTGCGGCCTTCTCGTCCGATATTGATCGCAGAACATGCTTATCCTCGCACTGGCCCAAAGGACCCAGGTGCGCTCCGAACCCACCGCCTCTCGTCGGATCAACCATGCTCGGACGGCCATGTGATACCCCTCTTTGCACGACAAGGCATCAAACGTTTCTTTCAACGGAACCGCTTGCGCTCGTACCCCAGAACGTGGTTGCATTCGGTTAGACAAGATTGTCGTGATGCGGCCCGTGGCACGATGGCGCAAAAAGGACAGAAAAATAAATAACGGCACTCCTTGACGGTATCTGCCACCGCTTCCCTCGTGACTTTGAGCGGACAAGGGCTGGTGCATAATTGCCTTTCCACGTTTGTATTACCATTGCCATCAAACCCTGTTGCCTCGAGGCGTGCCACCTTTTTGCTTTTTCGGACGCCGCAAGCGCGCCACATGCAGGACGGAGACTGAAGAGTTCTCCTCTCCATTCATGTTCGTACATGTTCCGCATGGCATAACCGTTCGCTGATAGGCTCAATGTGGAGACAAAGGACCTAGAATGATGCCCCTTTGATTATTTTTAGGGGCAAGTTTGCACCACCTTGGTCTGGTCTGCAATGCCAAGATAAGCGCGTGAACCAGCGCGTTCTGACAACGAGCAAAATCACAGTGACAACGCATACGGTGCTTGGACGGCGCGGGGATGTCGAGTAAACGAAGAATGATAAGATAACAGAGTCAAGTTAAACCTCGATCGCCCATCTGCCTCCGCGGGATCGAAGCACAACTTCAGGTTCTCGGTGGCGCACGCTCATTCGCTGAGATGTCTTATCCGCCTTACGGTAAGATAGACTTGACCGCAGTTATCAACAACTGTGGTGAGAGAAGGAAGGCGGTGAATCCATCTTCCTATCTACATGGAGCCTCCATGTCAATGTGAAAAATAGTCCTACAGGAGCCCTCTGCACGAGTAATCTCAGCATCCCCGTTGGGCGGAAGGAGCTGGTACGTTCCTGTACGTGATCCGTGGACACAGGTGTCACGGGTTGAAATGCACTGTTCCACAGTTACCATATCCCTGTAAGAGGTACCAGTCAAAGGAACTTGTTTTGCAGCCCGGATCGGTGTACTATTGCGTTCCGCTGACATCCGCATCAGCTAGCACCAAATTAATGCAAGGCGATGGAAAGACAAAAGTCGACGTGACGCGCTCCACGGTCTTTTTTCCAACACCGTACCCCGTCCGCGCCTAAAGCCCGACACGGCGCGTGCCAGGAACGCCGTCTCGGCTTATGATGGTGGCGAAGCCGGGCAACGAAACCTATCCCCAACGTTCCGTGCAGAGCGGCACCTGCCAACGAACCCGCGTCGTCATAACTGTAGGTAGATATGTTCGTCCCGACCGTTTGACCTGCAGAGCTTGGTGTTCATTTACTTCGCGCATGGCCATGATACGATCAATCGGTAAAGAGCTGCGAGCGCCCATGTTAAAATTTGGCCATGCTGTGCTATTCATCAGGGTGCCAACACGACGCAAGCCAATTATGCCATCATTTATACAGCGCCGACTAACCACAATCGAGCACGATTAAGATTGAAGCTTGAAGGATTGCGAGTCATGAGCGTTGGAAAGGAAACGATGCATTTTAGTGCGGCGAGGCAGGATTGAAACACGAGTTAATCCTGTGTAGGGGGAGTCCAAGGTGGCTATCGGCGGAGGAAAGCGCAGCGCTCGTTCATTTAGAAAAATGAATATTTCGCCGTGTTGACTTTCAGGGAAAGGAAAAAGTTTGGTTTGGTAAGGATAGCGGGGTATGAGGATGAAACGGACCAACACGAGGGTTTCGGAATCGGCTAGTGAGCGCCGCGGTCAGGCACGTGTAGTTGGGGTCATTTGAGACGACCCGAGCCTGCGAAGCGGCGTATAGACTGTCAATGTATGTGATAACCAGTGACGCATACTACAGAATCGAAAAAGGACAGTGTAGATGGCATCAAGCTCAAGGATGGACGTTAGACTAGACCCTTGCCAGGGTTGGGCTCTAGTGAGATTACTCGTCAATGTACACCCACAGATCCCCAAAAAGGCCATGTGAGTGTCTCGGCGTTGTACTACACCAGCTCGCTCGTGTGGCGAGTTTCTAGGATTAAACCAAGTGGGCGTCATGTCGTAGACCGACGTGAACTAACCGTTAGATTGACAGGTTGCCACGTCATCAAGTGTCAGAACGATAATCCTGCAAGTAACATGAAACCCTCTAGACAATATTGTTGAGCACATCGCGACCCTTGATGAGTATATCAATGTCTGAAACAATCGTGATCATACACAGCAAACCCCCACAGGTTGCGCACTGGGTCCCGAAGCGCCGTGATGAGTCGTTGACAGTGTCCGCACACGCTATCGCCACCTTTTTGAAACGTCGCCCTGGTCTCCGCGTCGACTCCTTCTAGTTGGCAGTTTTCTCCGTTAGTTATAGGAGAGCGGGAGCACAACTGTCATGTATCAAATGGCGCCTGTCTTGTCAATCCGATACTTATGCTCCCTTCGATCATGCCACCGCTGTCAAGCTGTTCGGCAAAACGCGCACTGCATCCCGATAACTATGAGTGCTAGGGATCCGCTCAGTCCGTTATGCGCATTTCCTTTGCACATCCGGTCTGGCTTGTTGCGTACAGGAGGCTGATGTTGCATCCTTGAGCTATTTCATTGATGAACCATATCCGCGTAGGAAGAAGCAGTGGACGCACTCATGACATCGCGATAAGGTCTTCTTCCAATTTTCCGAGGAACGCACAGTAAGTGGGGCTGTGCGGCGAAAGCGGCTGGAGAGACGTCACATCGCCTTATCTACCTGCCAAGATCAGACACTAGCTGGTGCGCGCTGATATGAACATGAATGAGAAACACCGAACAATGGCGTCATACGCACGAATTGCGACCAACAAGTATTGAAGATAAACCCGATCAGCCACCTTCGATGCTCAAATCAAGCTGAGCGGCCATCACCACTGGCCAATCAAAGGTTGCTGGGTTTGGGGGAGTAGATAAACCAATAGTCGCGCTCAGGGTGACACTGCGAGGTCGCACGAAGTAGATGGTGGCTCAGCTTAGAGACGACAGAAAGCTAAACATGTGCAGATTCTTTGTGTGTTTCCCGTACTTTGAACGCTGAGCCTCTCACCGTTGACTGATTTACGGCGTCGTCATGAGTATCAACATCACCTTAAAAGGACGGGCGTATTCCCATGTACGGAGACCTTGCCATATCATTGTCCCACCACTGACTTATCTGGGGTGCAGTCGATTGAACGGAGCAGTCACATACAATGGCTCCCCCTCGCTACTAGATAATGATGAAAGGGTTGGGTCAGGTGATGGACAAGGCAACCCAGGAGTCAGGGTGAAGCCGCAGGGACCACTTTCGCCATATTAATCGTTAGGACGATGCATCTCAAATCTGCAGAACCGACGGTATGATGACATTGACATTCCTGTTCAAAGTCGCGTTGCGAGGAGTGTCTTGAAAGCGATGGTGTTGTAGTGGTAGGGATCATGTAGTGATTATCAACCACGCACAAACGCCATCCATACCACGCCTTTGAGTCAATGTCTGGACGTAAAATCTGATCTGAATTGATTCAAAGGGAACTCGCACCTGCCTTGATATGCGAGGCAGAAGCCAAATAATTCTGTGAAATGAACATCATGGATCTGATTCTCCGCACATGTGGGGTGAAGTCACGAGGCTTTAAAACGAGGGACGTCAAAATAGGTAAGCAAGTGGCATGAAAGAGGACGACTCAAATCGGACTGAGTCGCCAAGGTGAGTGACGGTTTGGCAGGCGAGAGAGCAAGTACAAGCACTGTGCAAGTTTATGTAGTGCCGCTGTCATTGTTTTATCAAAAGCTTGCCATATGACAATGCTGGACGGCAAGGAGGCTTTGCTATCCGAAACAAGCGCACTTTTAGGCGAACAGAAATGACATCCACGGCCGGGAGGGCAATAGCTTCGGTTCGGACAAGACACATGAAAAAGAAAAGGCAGCGAGGATGAGTTTCGGCACGGCGCGCGGTATCGTGCGTAGTCGGGACATCGGTTCAAGAAAATGGTAGAAAGCTCGGGAATCGGCATAGAAGCAGTGATATCAGTGTTAGGGCGATCCGGTCATGTCGCAAAGCCAGAGGCCACTGTACGGGGTCAGAACAATGTCGAGAGGGAAATGGATACCTTGCTCGGGCTGAGCGATGAACCGAGCCGGTTCGGGAGTTGTAGCAGCGCTTTTGGTGCGCGGATCGCATCCGGCCGAACGTCTTGTGTAAGACGATTTTGGAGATACTGCCACCTCTCACCGGAGGTTGTCATCACATCCGTCAAGGTTGGACCTTTGTTCCAGGTATAAAAGGAGGTGGTGGAGGGCTGAGTGGGTCCCTCGTTCTGCGCACGCAAAGCTGTGGCGACGCTGCTCACCGCCCACTCGATCCTACTGCAGAGAGCCCGCCGTGTGTCCGATCGACCACGCCTGGTGGATAACGAGATTCGTCAAGAGAAACCTTCTCGCCGTCCTCGAGGCAGCAAGCGAAGACAGAGGAGTACACGCCGCAGGGCAGCACGACTGAGAGACGTACTCGGGCCGTTCCCACGGTAAGTTTTCCATTGTTCATTCCACGGAGCTGCTGCCAATTATTTGGCGATGCCAATAATAAACAAATGGTGTGCCGCGCCGGCGCGGTGCCCAGGTCCCAACAAAAATTGCCTGGCATGCGGCATGGCTTCTCGGCTGGGCATTCGGCACGTTTTGATTATATAATAACTTTTATTTTATTTTATTTAAATTTAATTTCTTGAAAAGATCTCAAATCTTGTACTGTTCTCAGGGACTCGACGGTTTATATACGCACTCGACTTCTCCCCAAACAGTGCTTCCGAACTATTAGCCCTCCATCGCTTTGCTTTATCCAGCGCCACCTCTTCCCTTGTCCCCCTGCTAATGGCTACTGTCCACGGTCCTATCACAGCCAGTCATCCGTCGCCGTTCAGGTCAACCCACAACGCCTCTCATCCGCGTGTCTCATACCCCCAACCTCCGGTGAGTCCTTCCATTCTCCCCTTCTGGCCAATTTTTCTCAAGTGGCCCTCTCTCAGGCACCGTCTACCAAACCACCCTCGACACAGCCCACGTCAAGTAGGCAGGATCCATTTTACGGCCACGAACAGACGTCAAAGTTATGCGCCAGGTTTATCACTCACCTGTTTGTCTGCCCCGAGTACCCCCCCATCCTCATCGAATTCAACTGTCAAGCTACCCCATTTCATAGCGTATGCATTGCACAGGACGAAACTGCATGCTTCAGTTACCTTTGCCGCCCTCGTCCTCTTGCAGCGGCTCAAGGCTCGATTTCCGACCGCTCGGGGATCATCGGGTCATCGCCTCTTCATCTCAGCGTTCATGCTCGCCTCAAAGGTCATCTGCGACGACACTTACTCCAACAAATCCTGGTCAATTGTCGCACAGGGCATGTTCCAATTGCGGGAGATCAACCAGATGGAAAGAGAAATGTGTCAGTACCTCGAGTGGGAACTCAACGTCGATCCCATCACCCTCAGAGAGTTCGAGGACATGATCCGCAAGGATTTTGTCGGTCCCGGGCCGTACCCTACGTACATCCTGCCCACGACGAAGAAGTCTACGCCGCCACCCACCGCCAACCCCTTTGCAGCTTCGTCCAGTACGAGTCCTTTGCCGTTGTACGGGCATCGGTATCCATCGCCACCCAAACCTGTCTTCCTCCCACCTCCAAATCCCTCGGCGGCGTACATGACTCCCCCCCACCACCCCCGATACGCCTTCACCATCGTATTCACCGTCGACGTCCCCAGCGTCGTCGGCATCTCCACCCACCCCACCCGGCCACGAGGATCACACTGCCAAGATCGTGTCCGCCTCATCATCGCCAGGTCTCGCAAAAGCAGAGGCCATTCCTGTCGTTTATTCAAAAAGCAAGATGTTCGCATTCGCTTCGCCCGCCGTGTGGTAATTCATCACTATTGTAACTCACGTTATTCGCCTAGAATCGTCGTCTTGATGACGATACCTATTGTATACTCGCCACCCTCGCCATTCTCCCAGGCTGCCTACCGAATATTTAAGGACCTATCTATACCCTACCCTCGTGCTTTGGGGGTGGGCGACTTGGGGTGTCGTTGGCGACGGACCTTACTACCTTGCTTCATTTCGCATTGGGCATCACTGCATACTCATGTTGTGTCAATAGCTGCATACAAACTTTTTTTCGTAGGCATATGTACATCATAAAGAAACAAGTTTTGCTGAATACAATGAAAGAGCCAAAGGAAATTGGTCTGAACCTCGCGGTCAGTGAAACATCGCAAGCTTCTCGAGCGGGAATAAGCCCCCCTTCTCACAAGACGTCAACAATGGGCCTACGCTCCGTTAGGCCTCGTCTCTGAGGTAACGTCAACACAGCCCGGCACCGATAATATAGACCCATCACTCGGTGCTACAGCTGATGCATCATTGTCGCTGGAACAACCCTCTTGCGCTTACGAACGTGATTCAAACTTATGTGGGGAGGAAATCCACGTTTGGTGGGCTCAAACTGAGTGCTAATTCGGGCTTGACGGCGCCAGGGCTTGGAGATCAGACGTTTCTGTTGGAACCTGCCTCTTGCGGTCGTTTATCTCATCCGTCGTTAACCCTTGGAACCGCAGCCTTCCCCATTCAGACAAGGCGCGTGTTCATATCAAAAAAAAAAAAAAAAAAAACATTGGCTCCGTGATACTGGATGGACGCCGAGCGGTCGTCGATGGAGTTATCTCCGGCTTTGGTCAGTCTGTTGGAGTTTCAGAGTCTCATTCGCGCGGTTCGATAAGGGCTCGCTGACGAGGTGAGGTAGGCTTCTGACGTTCTGATCCCCTCTCTCCCTCACCAACGTACCGTACCAAGCGAGACGGGCCTCACTGCAACCTGGCAGCTTCACAATCAATCTAATACAGTTTCGAGGCACCGTGTGTCAATGGCAGCCACACATAGCCAGCAAAGTTTCTTCCCAAAGCCATGCAGTACGAGCCAAGACACACGACGCGCGGCATGAAAAGAAGGCCGTATCAAAGGTGACTCGACTCTTGAACGACGCAGTGCCATGGCAAGGGAGTGTTGTTGGCAGCCGCTTTCCAGAGAGAACATGATTAACGGACTACAGGATGGCAAGTACATGGCTTGCTCTACAATAGGTACGTCCCGTTCCGGAGCTCGGCGTCAATCTCAGGCTAATAGTCACAGCAGTGGACTACAGCTGCTAAGAGTACTCGTTGTCCGTGATCCCGCCGATTGCAAAGGCTAAATTCACCCACCCCTGATGTCAGGCGATCAGCACTGCCTTCGTCCAAACTATCGCTCCCGTTCGAGGAGGAAAAACATGCGAGTGCCTCATGCCCCGCCATTATGGCAATCTCCCATGGTTCACAGTACCTGTATTGTATTCCGTTCGCTGTCTCGTTCGACCTCCATTGTACACTTGCCGTTTTTGTGCGCAGGGACTGAACCTTGTACGTATGAATGGATAAATGCCTGTGGCGAATGGATGCATTCAAACAGAGGTGTACGGAATGGTCGACGTTTATTGGCGGTCTGGACCACGCCAAGGTTCGCAAGTGAGTTTTTACTTCCATGACAGCATGCGTTGGCAAGGCGTGTCGACTCCTCCTCGGCTTACCCACAGCATCCTCGAGATAGTGTTTCAAACGGAACCAATTTAGCGTTTCCGTGGAAAAAGCGACTCTGTGGCATTCGACATGGGTCCCATTTTCCCAGCCGGTCCCCTGTCCGTGTTTTGATCCAGCGCTGTGTGTTTGTGATTCCCCTCACCGTATGCGCGAATGCGTTTGTGCCATACTTGGATTGGTTGGTGTGTGCTACTTTGTTTACCGTAACGATTTTCGATGTCCGTTTCAAGGATCTGATCGTTGTTCGGCCTGCACGGTGATGGTGAAGATGGATACGCTTTCACGACAACCGACGACGACAATCATACGCCCTGAGAGAGTATATAGACGGAGATGGCGTGACGTCTGTGGAATCGAAGGATGGCTCACAATTCGCTCTCCAAGGGTCCCCTTCACACAGCAATCCGACTACAGTTCCCGCCCGCGCAACACAGCTATAACGATCTCACGGGAGTCGTACGATTTGAAACATTTATGGCATCGCCTCTGCGAGTATGAGATGGATGGGCGGGGGTCTTGTTTCACAACGAGGCCCATATGAGTAGGATTCCAAATCTTTACTTTTGCCTCGACTCCCTTCGTTGACCGTGGCCCCTAGTATCTAGAACTTTGGTCATCGTTTCACATAATGGTAGCGCCTCCATTATGTGCGTAATCGTAGACAAGGTTGTGCCTCCCGGGCCCTTCTCGACTTTCAAATACCCCTTCCACATCGAAACATGCAATGACGATTGCGCAGTTGACGCGGAACACCCCGGACAAGCCACCTCAGCCCTACTCTACTTTTGTGACGCCATTCCCTCGCTAAGCCTAGCCCGTGGATCACGCAGCATCCGAAGCACTGTTCGCAGTGATAGTGGTGCGCCCATACAAATAAGACACATCTGTTCCAGGTTCCAGTGTTCTTGACCTCCCTGGTCCTAACTTGCGATGCCAGTGCTCATATGCAATTATCAAATAGGCGCTAACCAACAGGTTGGAGTTGTCTTTTTTCCTTCTTTTTCTTACCCTGCTTCCTCTGCTTCTTCACTTCCGCGCCGCCCGCGCGCGACGCCACGCTCATGAATGCTGGGCACATGTCCCCTGACCATCCCTGATCGCCCCCGGGTGCCCTAAGACAACTCCATATCGCGCCGCGCGATCCCGCGAATGGATCCGGATGCGCAAGCTAAAACGATCACACGTTCGTCTCATCCTCATCATCATATATAACACCCTCGAAGTCCAGATTTTCCAAAAATGGCCCCCTCTTTTTATTGTTTCGAAATCGTTGATGGTAAACAACAATGGAGCCATGTAGGCTGGAATGGGAAACGGCCATTGGATGGACATCGGATCGATTAATCAGACCCGCCCAGCTGGTGTCCACTTTACTTCAAGTCCCAAGCCAAACCAATCCGTTTGGTTTAGCCGTGCAAGTATCCAATTGACAGCCGTATGTACCATCGGAGTGACCTGCCCGCCCAAACATTGTTCGTATCCTCCGTCCCGGTCGTCGATCTCGTTGGGTAGAGCCATAGTCGCATCCTGCGTGGTGCGTACCCCTGTGGATATGCCTGTTTTGTGGGCTTCTGATGCCTTTTTTCAAACGTCTTCCTTTCCAACTCGGTGCACCTCTGACCAAGTGGTTGATAGTTGTAGGCCCGATTCGGATGATAATCATGGGATGCTACATAGCCGTCACATTTCATAAACGCCTCCGAGTACCACTGATTGGATGCAGATAGTACCTTTATTACCTCTCTCACACATGCATGTATGTGGAGAGATGGATTGAACAACGGTGGTACAGTGGCGTATATTGGAGCTTCATAACATCGTGAGGATGTGAGGGCAGCCACCGTGAGGCACTATCTAGTACATCCGTGGCTATGTGATAACGTCCACGCACGACGCCGAGACTCATCATGCATCACCCCTTTTTCCATCATCGAAAGCTCTTGTAGAACACCCAAGCATCGACGTATTCTTCCCCCGGCCCATCCGTCCGTTTGAGTCTTCCCGCTTTGGGTATCAAACCCGCTTTGACGAAACCAAGTTGCTCCCAAAGTCTTTTTATATATACCAAAAACAAGTTTGCCAGATGTCAGCCTAGATCCTTTCCGCAACGCACTCAAACGAAGAGGAGAATGTGTGTGTGACGCCGCCGGCTAAATGACGCGCTCACCGAACGCTCGCCACGTTATTCACGTACACCAAGTTGAACACGCTCGCCTCGTACCCCAACCGCGGTGCATAATGCAAATATGACCGCGCGAGGACACGCCCATAACCACCGCCTCGGTGAGCTGGCGGAACGACGAAACCCGCATTACAGATCTAGAAATGAAAAAGATGCCAGTGGAGAGGATGATGTTTCGTATCAGAATGATGAATGCGTTCCGCGAATGAGAAAAAGAGAAGGGGGATTCAATTTCCGTCCTGTCGAGGTCGCGGGGTTGTCACAAGGCTTGGGGATAGCAAAGCGTTGCCCACTTGCCATGATAAGCGACCCGACGATCTCTTTGTGGTGGAAAGGGAAGGGAGGACGACGACTTACATGCGATGAACGCCCCGGGTAGTTGGGTTTCACCTAGAGGGGTTAAAAAAAATGCCCGAATGATGGGGCAATCATTGATCAGTCGACACGACCAACAAAAGGGTTCAAAGGGATCGTTGCGAGCCTCAGCCATATGCATAAACCCTGTCAGCATTGCAAAGCAAAACAGGGCGCAAACACGCAAGAACGATCAATATATCATATATCACATACGTAGTAAAATCCGACCACGCAAGCGTCCCACGACCGTTCCGCCCTTGCAGCCTCGAGATCGACGTTGACCTCTACCCCGACCCCGATCTCGCTTGCCACCGGCTGAGCGAGTGGGTGTGGGTCGGGTGTGATTCTAGGCCTATCTTCCGCGGCGACGATGGCGATTATGACGTCCGCAGCGAGAAAGTAAGCCCTGAACGCATGTGGGTCCCGCATGTCCTCTTGGGGATACGTCAACCCCGTCTCGACCTCGTCTGCAAAGACAGCATGTAAATACTCGAACAAACCGGTTTGTCTGTGCGCGTCGACGAGCGTGGACGGATCGACGTGGAAGAGTATCACGGTGGCGCGCGGGTCGCGTGGATGGGACCATGCTGTAGCGGGGAGATTGGACGACCTCGTGGGAGGGGAGAAGACACCATAGGCAGACATTTTTTTTTCGACGAGCGTGGGCCAGTCCAAATGTTTTGAATGAAATGAATCGATCAATTGAAAAGTTTGACGCGGAACGGGCGGCGGGAGAGCGACTTTGGATGTGGGAGAAATGGCAACACATGAATCATTATCTGATCATTTCAGAACACGAGATGGAGAGACGGATGACAACGTGACTGATTTCTTACATATCATAGGCTCAGCCGACCGTCGCTGGTTACAAATGATTGATAGAATCTTGTCGGTTTTCCACATCAGCTCGGCTGATCATGCTAGTGGCCCCGAGAAGAGATTTCAACCCAACCCGTACAGCTTTGGAGGACGAAGAAGGATCGATGTATCACCGAGTCAGAGCCAGATAACGCTGCACAGGTTCGATGAAAACCCAACTCCTGGTCTTCTCCAATTCATTTAATAATGGGGTCGTAATGCGAACCAGACCGAGGCTCTCGGGAGTCAGAACTGATGCGTGCTCAGGAGGTTCCGTTCCAGGTCCAGTTCGACCACCAAGCCTTGCCCATACCACGGCGGCAGCCGTCCTCCTTCCTCGTCCACCGTCCCCCTCATCACCCCATCTCCAAAGAAGACATACCCTGGTATGTAGCGATCCACGAATCTGCCCAAGCGTGCCAAGTGAGCGAGCAAGCACCCGAGCCAAACCAGAGAGAAAGAGAACACGCACGTCTTCACTTGCGCATCTGTCATCCCTCGTCCCCCGTTCTTGGCCTTCATGTCTCGTTCTTGTTGCAGCCGCCATCGATAAACGATCGCGAATGGCGACGTCGTAGGCCCTCTGATCTAATTGCAGTTGTGTGATACAGCACCCATCATCGAATCCTACACGCAACACACACCTGGATAAACGCATCGAACGCGCGCCACCATTCGACGTACGCTGTCAGCAAGTCATTCACCTCAAGCACGTCCTCGAGCGAGACAAACGCCTGTATGTCAAAGTCGTCCAGCCCCGGCACCGGCTGATGCCATCGCGCCTCGACCACCTCCCTCCGGACAGGGTAGAACCCGACACACCACCCCTCGAGCACGACAACGTCCACGGGCCCACGCACCACCTGTGACTGAGGCGCGCGATCGCCCTCGCCGTCAAACAAGCTTTTATCAAACACCGGCAACTCCACTTGACCTGGTCCGCGTCCGCCCTCGGCGCCGTTGATCACCTTGAGTGCTTTCAAGATCTCATTCCCAATCTCAACGTCATGTGTCCCCGGCTGCCCACGCCCATGCAACAATCTGTTGCGTGGATGCGTCTCGACGAGCACCCTCAGTCCCGCATGCGGTAAATAGAGGTCGTCGATCGAGAGCACAGCGACCGACAGCGAATAGGGCGGTTCTGCAAGCAGCGAACGAAGACGAGACGTGAGAAAGGTCTTGCCGCTCCCTTGCGGTCCTTGGACGCCCACAAAGAGTGGCGGATACTTGGACCGAGTAGAGAAACGCGCTCGATGGGCTTCCAAACAGTTGGAAACGTGGTTTGCCATCGCGTGCACTGCAGGCGGGTGCAAACTGGTCGTTGTCATCGCTGGCGATGGTCGTACCAGGTCGATGGCGCGCTTGCAAGTTTGGATCATGGTGCTCCGTGTAAATCACATGATAGATCAGCTGTTATCCAGTCGTGAGATCGTCCCAACCACAAGATATCTATCAGAGGCACATTATAATTGCTGTAAATCCGTACCAGTACCACGGAGACTCATCTACCATCATCGCAACCAAAGGCATCATGTTCGTAGATGGATGGTAAAAAAAAGCTATTCTTTCATAATGCGTGGCGTACGAAGGCGAAAGAGTGGGGCCTACTTGCTTCCATATCGCGCCTTACGACCGATGTCGAAGGGTATGTACTTATATTTGATCATATGTCTGAAAAAGTTCGATGTAAGCGAAAACGTGGGCTGTAAGCAAGCGGACATACTGTATCTGGCGCCGCATCGTCAGTGCGAACAGTACACAGAAATATACCACCAGGATCGGCCAGTAAACGGGGACGTCAAACATATCGGAGGTAGTGAGCAAAAGCGAGACGATGACAGATCGGGTCGCGCTTAGCCTAAAACTGTCTTAGCCCCTTTGGGGGTACGAAAGTGGATGGAGGGCGTACCAAAACTGCCATTCAGGCAACCGCCTCACAAACGGCCTAAATTCGTCGTCCCGTTGGGAGGGAAGCGTGGGCCCGCTATCGGTAGCGCCTTCCTCGATTTCGTCCGCAAGCAGGTCATCCTGAAGCGAAGGGTCGAACCTGGGTTGCAGGAACGCCAGCAACAGGTTGAGGAGGTAGATAGCAAGACCGTCTGCGGAAATGGTCACCAAACGGAAACGATACAGGGATAAGAGCACATACAGCATACTATTTTCAACATCCAGGGAACACATTGAGTTACCACTCTCGCACTCAAGGAACTAGTTACGAACCAATATACCACTGCAAGGCGAGTGAGTTACGGGAGCACACCATAAGACCGAATGGTCACATACCCCTTGGGACAAGACAATTCGAAGCATGAACAAGGCGAGCAGCCCCAAGGTTGCCAACCACCGCTGAAGAACATGCGGCGTCCACCGGTCAAGTGCCTGCTGGTACTGGCGCTGGGCTTTCGAGATCGATGCCTGGACCGTCTGGAGCGGCGTCGACGGCGCTTCGTCTGAGGACATCATCGTGAATTGTGAAACGGACGCGAGTGCGGAAGGAAATGAAGGCAGTCCGAGACAATATGTTTTTTTTGGCTGACTTGTAGCGTTGTCGTGGAACTTAGACTGGGGCCTTTATTTCAAGCGGAGATAGGCGAGGTTTCAAAACAATGATAGCAGTAACTTGGCATAGCACGGTCGATAGACAGTCTCCGAGTCAATGCCATCTTCCCGTCGCGCTCGCTGGAGAAGATATTAAAGCAACAAAACTCCTACAGAACTCACACTGATCAGCTCTCAGCATTCAGGCATTGATAATAGCTGAAAAACCGGCGGCGGGCTGCCTCATTGATCTGTTTAACTCGAAGCATCGTCGCAATTTCGAGTACTGTATACGGCATATTTCATCACTGATGGGCCTTCATAGCGCGCCGCAGTAGTCAATGTTTCAGCCTAGCCAATGTTGGCGCTGACACAACCTGTGTTCTGATGGCGGCGGTGAGTTACGTTCCTCGCATACTTATAGTCGTCTCTGCCAATGCGCGGTCTCCGGTACAAATTGTTTCCATACGACCTGGCACCAACAATGTATGTGCGCTGCGCTTGCCAAACGTCGCTGACATCCAGGCAATTCTAGAGGATGGAGAGCGTTAACACGATCAATAGTTCTAATTTGCCGACGTAAGTCCGCTGAATGGTCGTGAAATAAAAATACTGATTAGTTACTAATGGCTGTCATCATCCTCAGAGATGCCCTTGTGGTCCGCTAGCTCGTGTTTTGTCTCCACGACTGTTCTGGTCCGAGATGAGAGATCCTAGGTCCTTGGCTATTCGCTCAATGTTTTGTTGTGTGGAATTCTGGTAGTGGAAGCATGTAAGTACCTCATCATATTATGTTTTATGGCTAACTTACAGTAATATCGCCAAGTCATCTATTACAGTAGATCAGCTCATAAAGCATAGCACCGACTCGGAGGAGCTGCACTCGAGCCGTTGATGATACTGACCCGCACCACGTAACTTTTACTCAATATCGAGACTGTGCTTGCGTGGACGTTGTGATGCCCGTGCGCAACTGAAGCGCTGTGTATAGCCAGTTCCGTGACACAAGTGAGCCTGCGAACTATAAACTTGGCCTTCTATCGTTGATCATCGTGATATCCTTCTTAAGCGATAGCCTCATTCCTAGCTGCCAGTATATCAGCAAATGGCGAGACCGCCATCTCTCTCTCTCGCATCATCATGACTTCCACAGTCCCTCCTGACAACACCACCACGACCCCTCCCCCCGTCAATCGTGTACTTCTCCGCTCACCCCGACCGAGATAGACACCTAGAACGCTGTGCGCATTGGCCGCAATCAAGCCCTCCAGGTCCTCCGCGACGCAGGCGAATCTAACGTCCCCATCGACGAAGTTCTTCTCCCTCGTTCCCCCCCTCCTCCCCGCCAATAATCCTCCACAGATCCAACAGTGGATCGCGGCCTACGCCGTCATGCCCCCCCAACTCTTAAACCCAGGCCTTCGATGCCATCAAACCTACTGCCTCTATTGTCGTCTCTGGCCCCAAAGATTCTCTCCTATGCCGGCAAAGAAGTCCAGATGGCTACTACATCGGCAGTACATATGGTCTAGGCATTCACTCTACCATCACAGACCTGGCCAGCGCCGGTCAGTACCTCCCTCTCATCCTCTTCACCGACGACGCCACCAAACGTCTCCGCGAGGGTTATACCCTCAAGAAGGTAAAGTCCTCCATTGCCGGTGTTACTCACCATCTTCTCGACCTCACCATTTTCCCATCCGATGATTCCTTCGACACCTTCATTTGGCACGAATCATGGAAATGCTACCTTGACTGGCTTAAGGATGTCTCCGATCCTGTGGTCTATGACCGTTGGTTATGGCACTATACTACCCTCTCCTCGGACGAAGCTCTTCGCTCCAATTTCAGAGCCATCCTTACCTTCGATCCTTACCTTCGATCAAAACATGCGCTCTCGCTATGCGGCGCAACCTTTTCATCACAACCAAGCCGAATGGCGGTTGCAATTACAGGTGCGCCATTCTTCCTTTTCACCTCACCTCACCTCTCACCTCTCACCCATCTCTCGTCATTGGCGGCCAAGAACTTGGTCACCGCTGAATACGTCCTACGTCTCACATCATCCCGCGACGATTGCTCGTCCTCTCACCGTTACGAACCTTACAACGATTCTCGTAAGAGTGTCTGTCACCAAGCGTCGCGACAATCAGGACCCTCAGTCCTTTCGGGACTCTTCAGCTCTCACCCCGACTCCAAACGCGAATCCGACCCCACCTATATCATCTGTCAGCGATCAGGTCATTGCTTCTCCGAATGCAAGGAGGAGACGACAGCGAAAGGCAAATCGACTTTTGCCAAAGTCGTCAACGAGTAACTTGTCCGTCGCTCCAATAATTCTCCCCTCTGTCTCGCAGGGTGCTCGTGACGACCCTGATGTCGTAAAAGCTCCAGGTGTTTGATCACGTGGAAGTAACTAGTCAGTCCCTACAATATACCTCATTCGTGCTACGCTCGCTATTGTGAAGAATATTGTAAATAGTCCGGACTATTGTGCTCCACCAAAATGCCATGCGAATGGACTCTAAAAGACGAGAGGGATGACCACCTTTCTATCCTTGGGGTAGTCTGGAAAGTTGGCAAGGTACCAGCGATGGCCCCTGTAAGCTCTCGCGATCATGAGGGAAATCTCGGAGAAGAAGAAAATCCAGGGCGGTTGGACTGAGGACACGAGCGCACCGAGTGATGTCAAGGCAGGGGGGGGTGCAGCAGCGAGGGCGAACCCGAACCACTCGACCCACTCGCACAAGTAGTTGGGGTACGAGACATACGTGTACAGATATCCGTGCGGGATCCCATAGTACTCCTTGTGTTTCGCGTGCGGGTCATCGTCGGACTTGGCCTTTGCTTTGCCCTTGGCCTTGGCGTTGCGCCGGATGTTGAGGAGGACTTCGTCGTGAAAGATGTTTCCGAACAAGCCGATGGCCCAGAGGGCGGTGCCTGCCCAGAAAGCGGGACGGGCCACGGCGTCGGCGAGGAAGGTGTGTGCAGTATGGGAGCGGAGGTAGGTGCCCATGAGGATGCCGTTTATGATGTTGAAGGCAATTCCGGAGAGAGTGACGCTGATGTGGGCTTTTGAGCGGGATGGGGTACGGAGGGGAGATATAAGGGCGCGGTTGGCGTAGTGGACGAGGAAGAGGCTGGCGAGGAAGAGTTGGGCGGGGGCGAGGGGGGCGGTGTCGGCTGGGGAGGTGGCGAGGGGGGTGTTGGCGAGGCTGTAGATGAAGGCGATGGGGGAGACGATTTCCATGAGGATCCAGGCGCGGATGCCATCGACGACGAGGAAGGTGTTGGACGAGGGAGCGAATCGGCCAAAGGGGGCATCGACGAAGAATTGGAGCGGGCAGACGATGGGGGGGATGACGAAGAAGAACTGTCGACAGACTAGATGGAGCGGGGGTCGGTCTCGTCGTTTTCTGGAGGGGGAGGAGGAGACTTACCGTCGTAGAGAGGATGCATGTCTCTATGGCGAAACGGAGAGGAGCGGCTGGCTGGCTGACATAATCCCACCCTACCTTTCTTCAATGACAAAGTTGCGTCTGAAGCGCACGCCAGCAGAAGAGCAGGAACGAGCTCGACGCAAAGCCTACAAGGCAGCGAAAAAGGTCGCAAAGCGAAGGCGCTCCGGAGACGAGAACGACAGCGACCCCGCTCCAGGCTCTAGTAGAAAGCAGCATCGAACTTCTCTTGACGCGGCGTTCTCAGACGACGACGTGTACGGTCCCTCTCCCCCTCCAACCTCGTCTTACAAGCCAGACTATGACGCTATCCGGGCTGAACTGGAATACATGCGGTTCAGGGACAAGATGTGTAGCGCGCTCGAGGACGATGAACGCTTGGACGGGGTCAACGCGCGATTCAATGACTATGCCCACGTTCCCGACAGGTGGGCCCGCGACAAACATGACTCAGTGGATCCACAGTACATGGACGATGACGAGTACGCCGAATGGGTCAGGGAAGGGATGTGGAAGTGAGTGTGGCCGTATACGTGCTCGCGATCATCGTCAGCTAATCATACTCAGGAAAAAGCACGCGCGAGAGTACGAGGAGCAAGTGAGACGAGACGCAGAAATGGCCGCTCAGAGTGCGCGTGAGAAGAAAATCAAAGCAGAGACGGCCGGCCTGGAGAAGCTTGCCCTCGAGCAGGAGGAAAGGCGGAGAAAGGAAAGGCAGAGACAGCGAGAGGAAGAATACCGGCAGCGATACGAGCAGCGATGGAAGGTGCTCTTGGACCCTCGGGACAATGGACCGTTGACGTTTGGGGATATCCCCTGGCCTCTCTTCTCAGCGCACATTGCAAGGCGGCATGTCTCCGACGGCGACCCCCCCCATTTGGAAGAGATTACCCCGGAAGCTATCACCACTTTCCTTTTACCAGACGTTGACGGCGTGGCCACCCCCGCCACAAACGACGATATCGATATCCCGAGGCGGAATCGGGATAAACTCAAGGAAACGTTGTTACGGTTTCATCCAGACAAATTTGAAGGTCGTTTCATGCATCGCGTCCCCGCAAGTGATACAGAGAGCGTCACGGAGGCCGTAGGACAGGTCGCCAGAGTTCTGAACGTACTCATGAGCGCGCAATCGTGATGACCTTTGTGTATTTTTGGCGAGTTGTAAACTGTATAGGCAGGTTCAATATCTCCATCCCAGGATGTCGTCCAAAATTTAAGTGTCTTCCTAGAATCTCATGCATTGTTCGGGCCTCCCACAACCAACCTTCGCACTCGGCCCCCTCTTCACTGCGAGCAGTCTTGCTCGGTTCCACGACTTCGGATCTAAGGTCAACTGGTCACTGTTCAAAGGTTTGTGTTCTCAATCTTACTAAGCCTCCGTGCGCCCTCCCATACCCAGACCGCGTCAATCCTGTTCCGCGGTTCAAAGCTAAAATAGACTGCGTGTGAGTTATTAGATAAGACTCACAGCAACCCATGCTAACTACTACGACCTTCAGTTGCAACATGAAACACGAGAGGAATGCCAGACACAAAGAAAGCCACACTGTCATCTTCGCTGTTCACTCGTTGTGTGTCCATCGCATTATTTTTTCTCCAGTCAGACATCAAGTGGGACGCCTAAGCATTCTGTGGGACTGTTGTCAGCGCGGGGGCCGGTTGTTATCAGCTTTTGAGTGGCCATGGAGGACACTCTATTTTCTTCGAGGGATCAAGATGACTAGACTCATGGAAAACCTCGTCGTGTTGCAATGCCACCTTTGATTGTTCCCCATCACGGAGCCGATGGATATTCGAATCTAATCTATTTTATTTATTGACCCCTGCGAGGCTCACAAATATCGAACAAATATCGAACACACCCTATATATTTGGGCCCAGCCTGTGACGAGCCCCCTCGCCTTTACAGAGCAAGCCATCTCGAAAAAATGTGTTCACAGTGAGCTTTCCGCTTCGATGCGTGTCGTATCTTACCCGCTCAAACCGCCCGTGTAGCTGCAGTCATCCGGAGTGAGTTCTTAACTCTGACTCTGCGATCTACAGTGCATTCATCCAATATTGTTTTCCTAATCAAGCGAGAGCCCATTCGTGCGTACCCGTTTTACCCGCGGTCGATCTGTTCGCGCGCTCATGTTGTATAGGTCCCTGGCTATTCCATGTGCTTCGGCTTGATGGGCGTCCTATCCGTCCAGGGCTGTAAGTCAGCCGTATCAACCCCCTCGACAACGTTGACACGGAATACGACATTCTAGTCATCTATTTTTCTAGGTTTCCGAATGACCGAATGTGGACGAAAATGCTAGGTAAATTAACGCACATCCGCGTCACCATGTACAGGCGATCCGTTGACGTCGTGACATATACCACAGTCGCTGTCGTCCTTTTGCTAGAGACCCTCATCACCGCCTTTGCCTTTCACGGCTTTTGGATAAGTGTGGACAACCACGAGTTCTCTTCCATCGTGGAACAGGGGTCCGGTTTCAAGCAGCTCATTCCAGCACCACTTTGGTCGTTCATCGCCTTGTCGCCGCTCACAGGCGCAGGTAAGAGTCTTCCAAGGGCGTGGTAGTAATCCATTATGATCTAAACGCGCGCCCTGTAACAGTGTCCGTGCTGACCCACGGGTTTTTCTGCTGGCGGATATGGGTCGTCCGGCAATCGCTCATTGTTCCGGCACTGATCATGGCGGTGATGACATTTACACTACGTCGCTTGCAGTCGCTGAGATCAGATACGCCAGGTATCGTTCCTTCAATGTGCCATGCTCACCTACGGTGGCGTCGTGGTAAGTCCCCTCACCCCATCGTCCGCGTTACAGGAGGGCCTCACGAAACAAACGATAGTATGGCCTCATCCCGGACGTCAGTATCAATGAACCGATGCCGTTCTACATTCCCGTTCGTGTGTTTCTTGATCGTTGTCGAAAAAAAATAAAGAAAACCCGTTTCTTCACCTGTCCGCCCATAGATATGGTTGTCCGGCAGTCTGTTTTGTGATATGATGATCACCGTGTACATGACGGAATTTGTACGCACACCGATTCCATTTTCCTGCGCGTGCGTGCTTACTTGTGTATGTACCCTATAGTTCCTCCGCTCCAAATCAGAATTTCGGAGCACTCAGTCGCTGTCGCGCAAGCTCATCAAACTGACGATCGAGACGGGTCTCGTCACCACAACGGCTGCCGTCGTCGAACTCGTGCTCGCGATCGCCTATCGCGTGACGTTGTACCATTTGGCTATGTGAGTTCCCCTGACATGCATCGCATCGCCCATTCAGTTTTTTTTTACGCTGGATTTTTTCAATAAAAAAAGGTTTTATATTATATCCAAGCTGTACGTCTTCTCTCGGATCTGTATGCATGCAATGTCGCTTACAACAAATGCGGGACTGTTTATCTAGTTATGCCAATTGCTTGCTGGCGACGCTGAACGCGCGTCTCATTCTGCGGAGCCCAAAGGACGGACGCAAGGCGGTGGCTGTCTGGGATTACTCCCCGTCCGTCGTCCCGTCCACCGCGCATTCGCATTTGGGGCAGACGAGTTCGCAGGGCCCGCCGCCGAGCTCCACGGTGATTCAGATTCACACCATGGTGGAGACGGAGATGGAGTTGAGCCCTATGGTGAGATTATGATCCTGATTTCCTTTTGGGGAAAATAGGATGCAGCTTGAGCTGAGGTTTTCCTTGTTCCCCCCACACAGGACTCGTGCAAGCATTCGCTCAACGTCGACGCCGAGAAAGTTTGAGGTGTCATTTCGTGTCACCCTCGCTATGTGTATGTGGTGTAGGATGTCATTTTTGTTTTATGATTTTTATATATTTTAGTCTGTGGTTACCCGAGGTAGAGGCACAGACGTCTTGCGTTTTGGGTGCCCCCCTCCCCTATGTTATCCCTCTTTTCTTTTCTTACTGCCCTGTGCCTCGGCCAGGTCGAGCCTTTTAGAATCGATACAAGGATGTCGAGGTGCACGGTCGCCTCTGATGCCACTTTGGAACTGGACGGTTGTTGGTAGATCAGATACGATCATTGTACCCGCTCATGCTCGCACAATGCAACTGTATTCTGAACACCCACATCCAATTTCTACAGACCTGGATACTCGTGTGTCTCTCAAAGCGAGCATGTCAAACTCTGCAGAGTCGAGAGATTCATTAGTGCGTAAGAATTACGGTTTAATGTATGAGAGTCCTTCATGCAAGCTTCGTATCCAAGGAAAACAAGAAACCTACCAGGGCGAGGGTGTAACTACTCTCGCGCCACAATGTTTGCCAGCCACAAAATGTTACACACTTGCCACGCCTGACCAGCTTTCTCGTTGTACATTTATTTTCTAAATGCAAGACTTTCCGTCGAGAAAAATTCCAGCGTAAAATAGCTTCCCAACAGATCAATTGCTACGAATGTCCATTTTTGGCCACTAACGTCGCTGATATCGCTTATGTCAGCAACCGTCCGGTACGAGTGACCTCACTGTGTCTCGGACGAGTGAGATTGCGGCGCTCTTGTGTTGCTAATCCCAATTGGCTGCTGCCATGGCATCCATGGCAGTTTTACTCTCTCAGCCCAGATCCATAGATTATTGGATTATCAGCAATTTCAAACAAGTTCGGACTCCGGTTTATTCACTTCCAGCATTTCTTTTACTTGCAAGTCGACATGTTGCCCAGGAGACGCGCCGACCCGGTGACGGAGTAGCAGAGCGGGCGGCACTTGACATCGCTCGCACTGCAAGTATTCATATCACTCCCCCACAGGCCGCGACGCAGATCGCACAGTTCATGGCACGGCTCCCGTACGCGTCTGCGTCAGCTCCAAGTAGTCGCACTCTCACCCGACCCCATGATAAGTTCATTGTAATGATCTTAAATTTAGAGGCACCCGCACAGTCACGTGAGGGAATCAATTTCGCTACTCGAGCCTCGGCGGGGCCCTTATTACAGACACGAAACCCTGCAAAAGTGACGACGTGAACGCGGGACGAGATCTGTGTATCGACAGCGTCCCGGTGGGTGTCCATGCCCAGACGCGGTGCCCGAGATCGTCCGGGTCTTTCACGGAGTATCGTTCCCTAGACGATTTTTTTCCCAGTTAACGTGTACCGTCGAAGCAAGTGTGAGTTTTCAGTCTTCACTAGAGCTCAGTGTTGCGGACGGCCCCCTCGGATCTACTGCGCCTGAGAGTCATGACCATGTCACTTGACGTTGTGCATCATCGGCGTGAGTATGCAGACGAGGCTGGGGCAGGCTCATCGTTGAACGCTGAACGTCCGCTCCAACAACCACGCGCTTGGTGCGTCGGTCCCATAAACGCCAAGAGTGTGACCCGATCGACCACCGTGACAACCCGCTCACGGCGCAACATCGTAATCGAGCACGCGCGGTCGGGCTCTGTCTCGGATCGGAGCTCTTGTCGATCATGAAATTGACGAGGTCTCCTTTTAAAAAGCAGGCGCCTTCGGTGACACTTTCGCATGTCCTCGAGCCCAACCTCACACACTCCGTCGTCGGTCTCTCCTCTCACTTCACTCCGTATTCACCAGTTCATACCCGCACCTTCAAGCACAATAGAGTAAGTTTCGATATCGTCTCCGCGACCAGAACACTGAATCTACCCCCCTATCAAGCCAAGGCCCGTTCGTGCGTTGCTTTTCACCCCCGGATCGGTCCCCGAGTGCTGACGTTCCCCAGGTCTTTGGATATGCATTCTCCTTTGCCTTGATGGGCGTGCTGTCCGCTCAATGTTGTGAGCAGATTGCCCTCCGTAATCAACTCGACCTTGACAGAAAAAAAAACAGTCTGTTACTTCAGAAAGTTTCCCGATGACCGGGTCGGGACAAAGATACTAGGTAACGCCTTCCACCATGCATGAATCCAACCAACTCACCCCTGTTACGATCTCAGTCGCTCTTATCCTCTTTCTGGAATCCCTCATCACCATATTTGCCTTGCACGGCTTTTGGGCATCCGTTATCGTCCGGGGTTCTGATCTCTCCGCCATCGTCGGCACCGGCATTGGAGGACAATACCTGTCGTCGACCCCCATCTGGTCGTTTGTAGCAATCGCAATACTCACTGGCTTGGGTGGGCACACTCGAATCCTCGCGCATATCATCACCCTCTGACCACATGCAGTGTCTTCTATCACCCATGCCTTTTGTTGTTGGAGGATATGGATCGTTGGCCAGTCACTGGTCGTCCCCGTGTTCGTGATGATGGTGCGTCGTGGCATCTAAACTAATAATTGCATCGGTCGCCGAGATCAGAACCCCAGGTTTCGCTTATTCAATGTGCAATGGTCAGTTACGGCGCTGTCAAGGTGCGTCAACCACTGCTCACCAGTTCCGAGACCACTTACTGTTGCCCAGTATGGCCTTGTCCCAGATCTCACCGCCAAGCATCCGATGCCATTTTACGTTCCCGTGAGTGTTTTGAATGTCAGCGGAATGCGTCTCTTTGATGCCGTGTATCCTAGCTATGGTTGAGCAGTAGTCTGGTGTGCGATCTGGCGATCACCACGTCCATGACTTCCATCGTACGCTCCCCATTCTACGCGCAAGGAGCATTTAATTCACACCTGACATTCAGCTCCTCCGAGGAAGATCGGAATGCCAGACTTTCCGGCCGATATTAACCAAGCTGGTCAAACTGATTCTTGAGACCGGTTTGGTGATCACCACGGCTGCCGTGGTCGAGCTTGTCCTAGCCGTCGCCTTCAGGGTCACGATGTACCATCTGGCAGTGTGAGTTCACGTTCCTGCCCGTTTCACCGACGTAAACTGAGAGCGCATGTGATGATTGATCTAGATTTTACATCCTATCGAAGTTGTGAGTCTGGTTTTTGCTTGATGAAATGGTCCACATTAACCGAAAGGACACACCAAGATATGCGAACTGTTTGATGGCCACTCTCAATGCACGCCTTATCCTGAGGAACATGGTCGACGACAGCAAGACTGTGACAGTCTGGGATCGCTTGGAGTTCCGGCCACATTCCACTGAACAGACAATTACAGTTCAAATCGATGCGGAGATTGAACTTGGTGTGTACTCTCGCCATACTTACGCTGACCGGGCTTGATCGCTGACTATCTTCTAGGGATGAACAATCTGCGTGCTAACGTTTGACGCTGGCTACATGCAAACGCAGATGGGGATACTTGACACACACTCCTTGCGGATGCGTTTTCCTATAATCCCAAAGATTTCTGACAGAAGAACAAGATGCGGCTGTTCGCACTCAGCCATGAAGTCGAGCAGCGTGTCCGAACGCCGACCACCAGGAGATCTCCTGAGGCGACACGAGCTCACTTGCTCAAAAGCTTCAAGTTCGCAAAAGCAGGCTATCTAGATTCTTTGGCGGCGTTCACCGAGATGTGTTGGCCAGTGATCCGCGGCCACGAAAGTAGGGTGTGTACTTTATATCACGCCACCCACCATTCAGTACTGATCTCCGACCTACAGACGGTGACGGACCCGGTTGGAGTGCCCCATATATGGCGAAAAAGGTCCAACACATATACCCCAAGCACCTTGACTTGTATATATCGGTCGTCCAGCATTATCTTGAATGTGGTCGAATGAATTCTGTTTGACCGGCGGTGCCTCTCAGCCGACTCGTCACTGAGTCGCGGTGGTCGGAATCCGCGGGTGGTGGCATTGGCGAGTGCAGGACATCTACATATCGCCTTGTCGAGACAAATGCACTGATGATCGACTTTCGCATGCGCTGTCAAATGTGGCAACTTGGACAGAGTTGGCGGCCTGTTTCATCCGTCTTGTTGGGGCGATCACTGGACTGTTGACCATGGACGCTTGAATTGAAAGAAAGAAGTGGAACTTCCTGTGTGAGGGCCATCCTTCAAGGAAGAGTCGCCGAATTGTGCTCACCAGTTTTGCGGATATTTGTGCCCCGTATGTGATGCATGATGTCTCGAGACCATTGTTCCAGCGTTGCTAGACAACGGATCGAGGACGACTCTGCAACTGGAACTCATTGTACTGCTATATTCCAAAGTCCATTGTTCTGTTAAGCAGCGACTGGAAAGAAAGAGAACAATAGTCGGTCATTTACCACGGTGAGAACAAGCCGCATGTAGTTGTGATTCTCTCACCCACTGCCAGCTCTCCGTTTTCCTCCCGTACTGTAACTGTACCGACCCAACCTACTCTCGTTTCCAGTCGTCGAGTCCCGTCACGACTCGCTCTGATTCCTTTACACTATGGCCAACATTGGCACAATTATCAATGAAAATGCATCAAGAGCGCTGGCGCCCGCTGCAGTCGGCTCACAGGTAGCCCTCATGACCGTCATTTCGGTAAGTCGATCACAACTGCAACGTACCTATGCTATATATCACGTCCTTGCCATCGCAGGTAGCCACAATAGTAGCATTTAACGTCCTTCGGCCCAAGAACAAGGTACGCCTTTGACTGCCTTCGGCATGTCCGGAGTTGCCCATGTACTGCCAACAAACGAACGCCTGTTAGGTGATCTACGAACCCAAAGTCAAATACCACATTGGGGACAAGTCTCCACCCCGGATATCCGAGTCCGTCCTGGGTTGGCTACCACCGCTCTACCGTACGAAAGAACCAGAACTCCTGGACAAGCTTGGGCTCGACGCGGTCACCTTTCTACGTTTCACCCGCATGACGCGGATCTTGTTCAGTTGCATCGCATTGCTCGGGTGCGCCGTGCTCATTCCCATCGACGCCGCCTATAACATCCAGCACGTCCCCTCCTCGGGCCGCGACGTCCTCTCCATGCTCACCATTCGCGACGTTCAAGGGTCCTACCTCTTTGCGCATGTCGCGGTCTCCTATGCAATCACCGGCCTCGTCATGTTTTTCATTTGGCGGAATTGGAACCACATGTTGCGCCTTCGCCAGGAATGGTTTCGCTCCCCAGAGTATCTCGATTCGTTTTACGCCCGGACGCTCATCATCACAGACGTCCCCAGGAAATACCAAAGCGACGAAGGGATCCGTGCGATTTTTGAGAGCGTTCAGGTTCCATATCCTACGACGTCGGTGCATGTTGGTCGAAGGGTCGGACGTCTCCCAGAGCTCATCGAATACCACAACATGGCGGTACGCGAGCTGGAACAGGTTCTCGTCACGTACCTCAAAGGCGGACGGATCGCCAAGGACCGTCCTACCATTCGCACCGGTAGTTTTCTTGGAATGGGCGGCGTGAAAAAGGATGCGATCGACTTTTACTCGTGCGTGGCCGGCTTTTGGTGAAGTGGAGGGCGATCTCACTTTTTTTTCGGGGCAGTGCGAAACTTCAACGCACGGAAAAGGCGATCGAGGATTATCGACAGGAGATAGATACCCGTAAACCAGAAAACTATGGCTTTGCGTCCATGGCTGCAGTTGCATATGCCCACATCGTGGCCCATATCCTTCGCAAGAAACATCCAAAAGGCACGGACATTGCTTTGGCACCCAATCCCAAAGACATCGTGCGTCGTTTGTTGCACTCTGTTTCGCCTCACGTCATCTTCTTACCCTTTGTCATCGTGAACTCGCAGATATGGGAGAATTTGAACAAGTCGGCTGCAGAGCTGGTTCGGAACAGGATGATCGGTTTCTTGTTGTTGGTGTTGGTCTGTTTCTTCAATACCATCCCGCTGTTCGTCATCTCCATTCTCGCCAACTTGTCCTCGGTGCGTTTCATCATCGCCTGGCGTGGGGAGATCCCTTTGTGACACTCTTGACAGATATCCGCATACGTTGGTTTCTTGTCACAATGGTCCCAGGCCTCCCCCCTCTCTTTTGCAGTTGTTTCTGGTGTCTTGCCGCCCGCCATCTCTGCTTTCTTTGGATTTTTCTTGCCCATCATCATGCGATGGCTCACTCAATTTCAAGGTGCTCAGGCACGTAGTCGGTAAGGGTAACCATGCACTGCTGAGAAAGGATCGACAATTCTGAACAAATGCGTACAGCCTCGATCGTGCCGTCGTCAATCGCTATTTCACCTTTTTGGTAGCCTCGCAGCTGGTGATCTTCACCTTGATTGGTGTCTTTTTCAGTGCGTCACCAATGAATGATACTTCTTTTGCCCAAGTCTGATCTATATTCCTACAGTCGCTGCTGAACAGGTCATCACTGAGATCGGCCAACATACCAGTTTCCAGGGGATCATCGACCAGTTGCAATGTAAGGAAGAGCGAGTTTCATGACACGGATTAGTTGGCTGACTCGAGCATACCCAATCAGCGTTGCCGGCCAGCATTAACCAGACCTATGTCAACCAAGCTTCTTACTGGCTCACGTTCTTCCCGTATGTCGAAAAATGATGATGTAGTGAAGCATACTGACATGGGTTCATGTAGCCTGCGTGGTTTCCTCGTCATCTTTGACCTAGCTCAGATTCTGAATCTCGTCTGGACCTCGCTCAAGACGCGGTAAGTGTAGTTGCTAGAGGAAGTCGATGTAATGATTCTGATTCTCGGTCGTTTCTTAGTATGTTCGGTCGTACTCCTCGAGACATTCGCGAGTGGACGCAGCCCCCTGAATTCCAGTATGACATTTACTAGTAGGTCGATTCCACTATGTCATCGTCCGAGGTACTCATCACTGCCACCCACGTCAGCTCGAACATCGTAAGTTCATCGTTCGCTCTGTGAAGCCTCCAGTTTACATGTGACCATGTACAGCTCTTCATGGCCACTGTTGCGCTCGTCTTTGCGCCGCTAGCACCCCTTGTCTCCCTTGCCGGAGCTATCGTCTTTTGGATGTCTTCGTGGGTATACAAGTACCAGTTGATGTTTGTGTTCATCACGCGGGTTGAGACTGGAGGGGTAGGTATAAAAGTAATACGTTGGAAACGTCCCACTGAGTCTACCTTTTACCAGCGCCTTTGGAATATGATCGTCAACAGGTTGTTAGTGTCAGTGGTCTTGATGCAAATGCTCATGATTCTCAGTGAGTCCGAGTTCCACTGTCGACTCTTTTTTTTTCACTGAGAACACGTGACTTTTTTTTTAGCTATCGGTCTTCAATACAAATTCAAGTCTTTTATGTGGGTTACGACCGTCCCACCGATCCTGTTCGTCGCTGTCTTCAAGATCTGGTTGGACAGGGTGTACTACGACAAGTTCATTTACTACACTCCCTCGGAGACGGAACTCCGTCAAGCCAAGATCCATTCTTCCCGTGCAGACGATTCTAGAAACCGTCTCGAGAAGCGTTTCGATCACCCTGCGCTCCATACAGAATTGTTTACGCCCATGCTCCACGCCAAGATGATGCCTCTCCTCGCTGATGTGTACCAGGGCAAGATCGGGAGCGACAAGGCGCGGTTGGACGAATACGGTGGACAAAAGATGGACGCACAGGTCGTGGAAGGCGGTCTCCGCATCGCGGGTATCGAACAGCGGGATCTCGAGTACGATCCAGCGTTGTATCGCCGGGACAGAGGCGAGTTGGACTGGGACGCCCGTTCCGTCGCGTCGACCGCCATCTTTGGGCACAACCGCGCGGACAGCGCCTCTGTCTATCACCAAAAGACACATCACCATCACCACCAACATCACCATTACGCGGGCTCAATGGGGGCTGGGGGGCGTGCATCGCCCGCGCCGTCGGCGTTTGATCGGTTTGCGACCAGAACGCCGATGATGAGTCAAGGGGATCTGAGCGCGATCGAGCTCTCACGGCTTGGTTCGAGTGTGGATCAGTTACCGCTGTTAAACGATGCGGGGTATAATGCAGGCGGGGACGCATTGAACGCGCCGCTTCCTCGGTATGCGTCGCCGGAGCCAATGCTACGACCTCCGATGCGGTATGCGTCCCCTGCACCTGCGCCACCGCAGTATCCACCGCAGGCTGGGATGCAGTATTCGCCCGTGGAGGGGTACAGAGAGGCGCCGTTGCACCGACCGTATCCGTCGCGCGACAACAACTCGATGCGTCATGCTTCGCAAGAGTCTATGTCTGGGTATGCTGGACGGGGTGGTTATCGAAGGGGGTGTTGAATGACATTCATACATGAAACGCTCTGATCTGTCTCCCCCTTTTTCTCTCTCGAAACCACTTGGTCTAATCTTTTTCTTTTCTGGTGCCCCCTTGTGACTGCTTGTTCACTGGGTCAACCGACATACAGGTACCTTCTAGAGGACCCTTTTTTTTTCCTTTTTTTTTTTTTTTTGGCATCCCTGCAGGTTGCCCCTCACATGGACTAACTGACTATATTACATTACGGAGAAGCAAAAAGAAATTTGGGCGTGTACGGAACGGACCTAGTACCTGACGCTTTTAATGGGGTTTTTGCTTGTGGACGTGTATCCATTGCCGAAACAACAACAACAAAAAGTATTACGGAATCGTGCGTGACACACACGTACATACACGTTTGTTCCTGTTATCCACTCCGACCGGGGACCAAGACTAGGACTGCCGACGACGACGCCTCCCGAGACAGAGATGCGGACGGAGACTGGGACTAGGGATCCTGCAACGTCCCTGATCACGCTGGCGACCTCACAAGAGATCCGAGACCGCGGGTCCGCGTTTGTCGGGTACGTTTATCGTGCGAGGACGGCAGAGGACGCTAGGAAGGTACTGCAGTACCACCACGCCAACGCCAACGCGCGCAGCACAAAGGAAGCATACGGGATCGCGGCGTGGCGGTGTATGGTGGTCAAGCCAGGTCGGACGGGGTTAGGCGGGCCGGATGAGTTCGAGGTCGAGGAGGGGTGCGAGGATGGGGGGGAACGGTGGGCGGGGAAGAGGGTGTTGGGGGTAATGCGGCGGGAGGGGGCAATCGATGGGGTGGTGATTGTGCGTCGGTGGTGAGTGTGGGGAGGACCGCCTCTGCTCCCTCTCTTTCATTAACTGAGTTTGACGTACTCAGGTTCGGTGGGACGTTGTTAGGACCGGTCCGGTTCACCCATATCGAAACCTGTGCCGGCGAGGTGTGCCGCAGGTTCAAAAGAGTCGAGGAGATGGAGGAATGCATTCAATCGTTGAAGACACTGGACGACCTTTTGGCAACTCTGCGGGCCCAGTTGGCTACGACGCTCGAACAAGCGAGAACCACAGACCCAAGTTCATGTCACTCACGGGCAAAGAACAAAGTCCCCGATTATCGCACCATGCAGGAAGATTTAGATCTAACCAAGGCGAGAAGACTCATCCATGCAAGGGAATGTGCAATTAAAAACACCAAGACCCTGGTTGAAAAGTACAACACATCCATGTGTAACGGTAACCTTGCACAATAAGTCCGACTGGACAGTGGTGCGAATACAGGCCACATGCCACCCCAAAGGTGGATGGATCTGCGAGGATCGAGATGCAGTTAGCGGACAGTATCACGGTCAGGGAGGCATCAAGAGGTCAGAGATGCAAATATTTGGCTGGTTGCTCTGCCGATCGTCAAAGCCAAGGCTACGACTGGGGCGGCAAACGAAATCATCATTTACGTAGTGTGGAAATCATGCTTACCATTTGAAATTTTAACTGTCCTTTCTTATCTTGCTCTGATAGAATGGTCGGATGATTATGCGGCGAATGGGTTCGACTACTCCTCTCGAAAAGGCAGGGGACAGGTAGAGCGATAAGCCAATGCGGACTGGCAAAAGTGCCTGGCATCCACATCTAAGTAAGGCCAAAATGGTGAGGGCGGTTGGAGAACGAACTTTAATGGCACCGTAGGCCACGACTGCATTGGCCAGATCGCCTGCCAGCTGCCCGGACAAACGGGAGCTGTCACCATGGCCAGCATGCATGCCTTTCTCAAACCCAAACACGCCATAGCGACGGCCAACACGGGTGGCCCATTTTTCGCCATCATCAACCCACTGGGAGAGTTGACGGCTCACCCACCCGGTTTGCGGACGAGCGTCGGGACCGCCGTCGCGTGTCAACTGATTGACGACGCGTTCACCGACGCGCAAACCTCTTGCGGCATAAAAAATGCCCACCAGAGGAACTATGGCAGTCAGCTCGTGGAGTACGGCAAACGAAAATATCAACGACGGCAACGGCGAACCAGTCCTCGTCGAAATCGCCGCGAGAGCATTGCGGTAAGGGGCAAAACGAGACGAAGGCATTGAAAAATTTCTCCTCGAGTTTTGCTTACATAATCAAATGGGTTGGGGCTGTGCTTGTTAGTGTGGATGTCCAACTTGAAATGCTCGTCACCGTCAAGCAAGTTGGTCGCTACGCACGGCGGAGCATCTTGGACTCAACCCCACAAACGGCGTTTCATGCAAGATATCATTGGCGACGGTTTCGCATAGATGATGCTGGACATAGCGATTGGGAAAGCACCGGTAACGAACGGGAACCGCGCACAATTCAAATCAGATTCTCCTGCGTTCCCGAGTCGATGGTAGACGCGCTTCATGGCCTCAGAGCGATAGAACGACAATTTGGTTGCATACGCGACTATCGTTTGTTGCGGGTGCGTCTTCAGCTGGATCATGAGCATTAGGGTTGACGATAGCCTAGGATTCGGAGATTCGTTCAGAGTACCAGGCAATTTGTTGGGCGGCGTTTGACTCTCCCAGGTCGCTCCTCCGGGTACCACCACAGGGCACGACGCTGAAAGTAGTGCTTCCGCCTCTACTGGGTCGTCCTGCGGGTGGTCCTGGTTTAGATGACCTACGGAGTCTTCTCGTACCGGAAAATCGTAGCAAATCTAACCCCTCTAGTTCCCAGGACGAGTCCCAAAAACCCACTCGGTTTGTCGTATTAAGCATTAAACGAGCAGGTGCGTTTTTCTTTTCTTTTCTTTTTCGCTTCCACGATGCGACATGATGTGATTGCTCCGTCCAGGCGCTGCAATTACCTTTCGGAGTACAGTGAAACCTCCACTCCGCTCCCGAGCGATGAAAGCCGCGATCGGGCATGGATTTTTGGAGTGGGGCGGTTTCGCACCTCTCAAACCACTCTATGAGTCTTCTCCCTTTAGCTCGCCGGCCCGAGATCTCCCCCCGCTGGACAGCAAAAACATGCGTATGGCGCTGAACAAGTGGAGTCAGATTTTAGGCGTTGCCGACCCCTTGTTCCCGGAGATGGGGCACCCTCCAGATGAGGCTGAAACGCCACAGAAAGATTTGGGCAGTGACTGGGAGCCGTTGTCGGCACCGCTTTGGATGCCGGACATGAAGGGGGATACCGCGGAGGAGTTTGAGATGCCCCAGCGCACTCAAGAGAGCCTGAAGCGAAATCTCGAAGATCTCTTGCGGCGCTCTCAGCTACGTCCAGTGACAGGAAGTCCTGACGACAAAGCAGGGGATTCGCAGATTCACGAGGAGAAAACATGAAGAGTACATACTGGTGGTCGTAGGCTAGCTACTCGATTTCCATGTATCTTCGCATCCCCATCACAGCAACTCAGTCATGAAAACACAAAATATCCATGGTGGTCCGTGGACCATCGTGGTCGGAATAGCGGCGGCCCGCTAAACATGGTCCGTGCCGGACGATGGTGACTGCCCCATATAAGTTGTTCTCGAAGTGCTACAACGGCGACCTTTGCATTCACCGTCCGTTCGAGAATTCATAATGGCGGCGCGTCTCCTGGGAAGCTCGTACTGGCGTTTCAAAACCACGACGTCAGTCGCACGGTCATTTTCGACAACCTCTTTGGCTCGTGGTATGTATTTCGCATCCTCATTTCCAAGCTCGTTTGCATGGATCAAGGATAGCCCAAGCACATGCTCAGTATAACCCCGATGTGCGCTTTCGTTTTCGGGTTTGTTCCGCGCGGCTTATAAGAATGCGGGGTAGGATCCCCTCTCGTTGGATTCCTTGCTTACCGAGGAAGAAATCGCCGTTAGGTTAGTGCCGTCCGCAATCCATTTTGTGTCCGTACCTACGCATTGCGTGCAGAGATACCGCGCGCGAATATTGTCAGGCACGTCTCATCGATTTCTAGCCTCGTGATGTCGGAGTACGAGTATGTCGGTTTTCAATAGGAACACTTGGCGCCTCGTGTCTTGGAAGGATGGCGGACAGAACGTGAGCACCATCAATACATCCTTGACGTATGTCACCTCGAACTGCTCACAGAGTTCAACCATGATATTCTACCCGAAATGGGCAAGTTGGGCCTCCTGGGCCCGACGATCAAAGGCTACGATTGCGCCGGCGTTAGCCATGTCGCGTACGGTCTCATCGCACGTGAGATAGAGAGGTTCGTTGCGCTCATGGCCATGTGTTCATGATCATACAGCATGCTGACCACTTCGACGCGTGATGCTAGGATCGATTCAGGTTATCGTTCAACAGCATCCGTCCAATCCTCCCTTGTGATGCATCCCATCCACGAGTTCGGCTCGGAGGCGCAAAAGGACAAATATCTTCCTCGTCTAGGTAATCATTGGTGTGATCATTTTATTGAATGGGGTTGAAACTAATTGCCGGATAGCTGATGGAGAACTCATCGGCTGCTTCGTATGTTTCAGAGGTTTTTTTATTGTTTTCTGACGCACCGAATCTTCTTCTGCAAGGGACTCACTGAACCGAATCATGGATCCGACCCCGCGGGAATGGAGACGACCGCGGAGGAAGCCGATGGTAGTTTTATCCTCAGGGGGAGCAAGACCTGGATAACGAATGCGCCAGTAGCGTATGTCGCCGATTTCTCGTGCGAGTTCGTTAATCGGTTCGGAAAAACCTAGCGATATTTTCGTGGTCTGGGCGCGTTGCAAATGGGATGGCAAAGTTCGAGGGTTTATCCTCGAAAAGGCATGTCACATCGCTCGTCTTATCCTTTGGCAAACTCAAAGTATGGCCTAGGGCATGAAAGGTCTCGAAGCACCGCCAATCAAAAACAAGGTTGCCCTCCGTGCATCAGTCACAGGGTCCATTTTCATGGACTCGGTGAGAGTACCACAGGATCACATTCTTCCACATGGTCAGGGGCTTAGCGCCCCGTTCTCCTGTCTGAACAGCGCACGGTATGTTTGTGACCCATTGGAAGATAACTACGGTTTGATGCCGAGAAATAGGTACGGTATTTCTTGGGGTGCCATGGGAGCTTTGGAGGATTGCGTCACAAAGACGCTTGCATATGCGCTCGAGCGAAAGCAGTTCAAGCGACCCCTTGCGTCATTCCAGCTTATACAAAAGAAGCTGGTAGACGCCCAGACTGAAATTGCGTTGGGTTTACAAGCCAGCCTTCAAGTCGGTCGCCTCAAGGAGACCGGGAACCTAGCGCCCGAGATGGTCAGCATGGTGAAACGCAATAATTGTGGCAAGGCGCTCCAACATGCCAGGATCGTCTTGGATATATTGGGAGGGAATGCCTCGTCGGATGAGTAAGTTCTCGACAACCACTCGTTCAGGGTGGTGTGGTTCCGACAGTATTCTCAGGTATCATGTTGGTCGGCACGTTGCTAACCTACAAGTTGTCAACACTTACGAAGGTATGTTGTAAACCGATCCACCCGTCGCCGCTTTGCTCAAACGTTTATCCTGGATATTATAAGGCACATACGTATGTACACATCCATGTGCTTGCAAAACTTGACATGACGACACTTTTTTAGGATATCCATACCCTCATCCTAGGCAAGGCACTGACGGGCATCCAGGCTTTTGTCAACTGAGATAAAAAGAGCCCTTTTGTTTAATCTATACAACTCTGGTGTGTAGGGGTCAGTCTTCTGTGCAGAACGAATGACTCCATCTTTACTACATTGGTTCCGCGGACGATCAACGGACGAGGTGGCACATTTCGGTGTGGCGGACCGACCCGCATTTTCTCCCCCACGATCTTGCTGTTTCGTCCAAAAGCGCCGTTCGTTATCTGTACACCATCTCGGCCCACACTGTCAATCATGCTTTTGATCCCGTTCATGATGCGGTTGAAGTGTTGGCAGTGCTTTGTTCAACAAACGAGCATCTTCTTTTCTGTCTCCAACGAACCCCATCTCCATCTCCAAGCTGCCACACCAGCCGAATCAATGGAATGCCATTCCACTTTAGAGTCATTATCAGAAGCTGTTTCAGCGGGCCGCGTTTCCAGCGTTTTCGACATTTCCATCGACTTGTGAAAAGTTTTTGTGTCAATGGCACGTACATATCGAGTGACTGAAAGGGCCATATCCTCTTCCACCAGAAACGTTATCAAAAAAAGAAAAAAAAAAAGAACGGAAGGTGATAAACGTCCCAAACTTGCAGTTGCTAGGCTCTGTCACGTGAGGTTTGCCTGGTACCCTGCAGCGCTTAGCCCAAGTAAGTATCGCCCCCGCCTGTTTCGATGCCAAGTGGGTCAGCCACTGAGAGTGTGTCATTGATCAGTTATGAATTGGAATAGAATAATAGAACCATTCTGTGATGCACATGAAACATTGAAAATGTTGAGATGTCAGATTGCTCCGTAGCTGCTGGATTGATGGTGGTACTGTACGTCACCCATTGAATAATAGTCGCGGTAACAACTGCCACAGGGCTCGCTAAAATATCGGCGGGGGCTTGGCATTCATACGATCGAAGATTATACAATCTTGTTGGACTTGGTCGCAGCGGTTACTTGCAACATGGAGAGGGCAACCAATCAAAATCCTGTGTTTATTACGTCAGTCGTGCTACTCACTCTATACGTAACGGTCGATCGCCCGGATCCGAATGATCAAGGAGAAGATGTGGGGGCGGTGGGGGGGTGGAGTGTGTGCGTGTGTGTTGGAGAGGGTCAAATCAGCCGCTGTGCAATCGTATTGGATTTGGCATTGCCATCGATGTTTTTCGATCTCGGTTTGACAAGTACAGTAGAAGAACCGCAGGGTCAGATCCCGTTTTTTTGCCGCAGGCTGATAAGCGTCGTTTATGTATCGACAGCCTGCCCTGTCGCAGATAGCACGTTCTGGACCTCTGAGAGTCTGGTACGAGGGCCGAATCCGGGGTGGACGGGGATCGCTTGATTGAACGTTTGACATACTTGGACAGAGAACAATAAACAAGGAAACGCGACACCACGGCCGTCGCCACCGGGACACTCAAACGTCCGCGTTCCTCAGGGTAGGGTGAACGTACGCGAGACCCAAAAACTCAAAAACTTCTCTCTCGGAGCTCGGGTGAATAAGTTTCGAATCGTGCTGTCTGGTTCTGTAGATACGCTTTAGCAACGGTGTGGTAAGAGAGCACCGCCGGTCTCACATTCCGGACGAATCAAACTTTAATCCCCTGAAGCACTGCATGTGAGCGGGCACTGATAGGCTGTGTAATGAAGGATATACACCATACTTTTTTTGCTTGGCCCAGAGGCGGAGATCACGTTGGAACATTGTGGAGCCTGTCCTGAGAAACAGAGCATTTAGGATGCAATAGCTTAATACAACCGATGGAACTAACCACCCGACTACCGCTGTCCAAAATATGTCAGGGGTAGCGAAAATTAAGTCCACGCGTCTGTACGTTCGTTTGCGGACCGAGTCGTAGGAGAGCACGAACACTGTTAGTGCCTTCTCAAGGGAGTCCCAATGGTGCGTGCGGAAAACATTGTGAGGGTGATAGCCACTCATGTCTGATCGACCTGGGCTGTCATGCAACGGTTGTGGGATCGGTCTTTTTGGGCTTACTTAGTATATATTTGACAAGTCCTGTAAGCAAAATATACGATAAGTTATCACCGAAGTAAGGGCATCTTACCACGATCGTGAAGCCTTTGCACTAGTTTCTTGCAAAGGCCTTGTACCTTGTCAGCGCCGCGATCCCAATCTGTATGGGAGATGACGATGTCGACATCGTTGCTTTCCAGTTTCCCCCGGCGATAACTAGGTGGGGTCCGGACGGGAATAAAATTCAGCGAATGATATGCCTTTCGACGATAACTAACCCGCCTACGATGATACTCTTGCAACCTGCTTCGATTGATTCCAATTCCTGCATAATTACCCGATTTATTTCCTCGACTTCCCGGCGCGGAATCCTGCCGACGGTTGAGTGGCGAGCAACGGACACAGTCCATGTGTGGCTTGTGTGGATTTTGTTGACTCACTTTTGGCTAAAGTCATGTCTAAGAGTCAGCGAGACCTGAACGGACTTCTCCACGCCTATTTCCTTGATGGGGCCAGCCTCGATAAGAGACACAGTGCCCTCGCGTATCATCCCTGGGGTGACTTCATAGTATTTTTCAAGATCCTCGAGAGTTCGTAACCCAATGGAATAAAGATGCCTGGCAGTGTGAGGTCCGATGCCGTGTATGGTGTTGAACGCAGAGAGTGTCAGAAATCTTATTGATGATAAGAGTTTTTCTGCGATCACAGAAGAATTCTAGCGAGGCCATGAAGCATGATATATCCAGCTTACGAGCTTCTGATATCTCGCCAGTCTGGATGAATTCCTCGACCTAGGTAAATGCATTCAGATTCAGAAACAAGAGAAATATGGTAGCCTCTGATGTACCATGGACGTGAGTTTGGTGCCGAGATATGGTAGCTTTGCTATATCATCTCGCGAGGTTTTATCATTAAATCGGTGGGGATAAGCTGAAGCGCCTTGTGAATTTTCAAAGTACCGACAGACTTGTTCTGTGACTGACCTTTGATGGCCTGAAGAGTAACGTCCGAGTCACTATTAGCCTGTATGGTAACACCACGAGGCTCACGGCTATGGCTCGCGCGTAGCTCAACGTGCTTCGTTCTTCCCCTTCGAAAAGTCTGGCTCTACGGATGATGTCCAGCTCTTCGGCAAGAGCCTGGTTTGGACAAATCAGGTGCGACGGTCGCTGGCAGCAGAAAGGCGAGAGGTAGTTCAGGGCTGCGAGATCTGTATCCTTTATACTACCCTCTGTATCTGTAGAGATTGGAACCTGTCCATAGGGATTCGGTGACGCCTCGGGAAGCGCAGGAGTACCCGACTTGACCCTCGCACATAAGCTTTCAGTTTCATCGCGAAGATCAGCAGCATATTTTCCACACGGCTGGATAGCCCCAGAATTGACTGAATCTCTCAGCCAATCAGGAGTGACGATAGTTTTAGTTTTCTAGGATGTCCCAGTAAGCCAGTGTGCAACAAATGAGATGGTTCACGAACAGCGACCTCCCAGCTGATGTGTCTCTCAAGGCGAGGTCTTGTATGCACGGCGGTGACGATGACGTCCGCGTGGTCTATATCTGTCGCCAACTCGAAGTTTTGTGCACTGGCGGTGTTACCATGATGTGCGGTGTGTTCCTCGACAAGATTAACGAGATTCTCCAGTGTACCGGGTAAAAGTTTAGCGGATATGATGTATATTCTTAAGGGATATTGACCGACAGAGCTTTCCCGAGTGTCCGACGCTACTGCGGAAGCCAGTGCGCGCTTTGATGAACCTTGGTCGGAAAGAACGCCACCGTCACTAGGCGACGGGGACGAATGTGACCTTTTGAGAGGCATCGAGAGCTTGTGTAGGATGTACGGATAGGTAACAAGAGCCTTCAGGAAGGCGCGCCTGTTGTACCAAGAAGTTATTATATGTACTTGTTGTGTTGCGAGCAATTAATTAAAGTGGTCACCCCTGTTGCTCCCGCCTAGTCTGTTGATGACAATGTTGGACATCTCATCCCCGATGAAACCCGCTATCTACTACTGTGTCGACTGTGCAAAGACCTATGGCTGCACCAGTGACCAACTTAAGCCAAGTCCTAGTCATGGCTTGTAGTGGGGGCAACGACTCAGCATGGTTATAGCTGAAGTGAGGGATGTGAATATGGATAGAAGCCCTCCCCAGCTTATAATTATGCAGATCTGTGGATTTGAGCAGAGAGCCATGGTCAGCCTTCAAAGCTTCACTGTTATCTTATCAACAGGAGTTATCCCTTCTCACGTGCTCGCGAACCTTCAAAAGTAGAAAAGGCAAGTGATAATTAACAATTGAATAATCTCGCCAAACAGCATGTTTTCGAGGGTATGAAGACCCACTACCTCCGTAGCGGGAATTATCGTGGGCGTTAATGAGTTGTGGCTCCCTCCAGTCCAAAATACCGGCCGATAAGCAGAATAAACTCCTCGGGTTCTGCATGTTCCCTTTACTCAGCCCATCAAATTTGATCAAAAGCTGTAGGGTCCCGATCTTGTCGACGCGGGCGATCAATGCGGAAAACGATACCGCCTCGATGGGTCGTTTGGACCACCCAACCACCACCTACCTGCAGTTATTTCGCTTCCGGGCTCGCCAGAAATTCCGCCGGATTCGTCGCATTTGTGTACTCGGTCACCCGCAACCGGTACCTGTCCGGTTCGCCCAACGTTTTTGGGAACCCAGAGCCGTACTACTACGCGGGTGGCGCATCTCAAAACGACTCCTGTGCTCTCCAAACGGTCGGAGCTTTGACCATTATGGCGTCATCTCCTGTGCTCAAAAGTATCTCGAGTGCGTACCTCGGTATGCATTGTACTTGTGCAAACATTTGTATTTCCCTTGAAGTAGTCCTTTGATCCTTTTGCCTTGATAGTGCAGGTAAAAAATTTAACCATGTATACGGAGTAAAATTGAACGGACATTCAGCCGGCGCACGCGGCCCAACCGTTGCCTGTCATTTGACTTGGGTGGACACCCGTCAAATACACTGTACAAATAGAAACCCAGTGAGTCCCCCCTGATACCAGTCGGTACCCGTGACTCAGGATACTACAGGTGGAGACGTAGTAGTACTGAACAACGACATTTTGAATCAATTTTGACACCTGCATTTTACATAGAACCCATTGCCGGTGACAACATGCTGTAATTTCGCCGGGCTGCTACGGTCTCCTCGCCCTCAAGCGTCTCAGGAGTTCCTGCCCGATTTCCGTCCATACCTCGGCAGTGTGTCCGAATACCCGAAGTGTTTGATCGAGCTGAATCGGACTCTGCCGCGAGGTTCGCTCTGATTTGGGCAGCTTACTGCATCAGACTAGCGGCCGATGGCAGGGAGTGCACATGATACACGACTTCAACCTGACGTTTTGACATCAACTTTATTCTCATTCTAGTCTCAAGGGCAAACAGACTCAAACCCATGTCCTCGGATGTCAGGGTATTCAAAAATTTGCCAAAATGGGGCACCGAGGCGCATCGATAAGGATCGGCCTGGCTGACTTGCTCCGGGGACAATTGTCAAGGAACACGTCTGCGAGTGGCGGGTCATGAGAGATAATTCACGCGAGAACCAGCCCCGCTACCCAGGTACTCACGATCATAAGTCCGGTATATCTCTTACATTGAGTGAGAGAACACGAGAAGGACAGTTTGGGAAGGCTTCTCAGCCGCACTAATCTGGATTGGCACTACATTAGTGTGAACCTTTCTCGGCCGGTCAATAGACCCCACGCCAAACGGATCTCAGCCTGCATTCGGGGCTCAGTACCCGACTGGCTCCAGGACGTGAATATGAAATCGAGCCTCGTCGGGGCTGTGTTGGTCGGCGGTCGCATGAGGTTTGTGGCTGGGGGTGGAGGGGCGGGCCATTCGGCGGATTGCCCACCCCCTGCCTGCCAACGTCAATTTCGTAAATTATTTCCATCGTGGTCGCATACAGCCCGCAGCTCTCGCTAATAGGATCATTCATCATGATCGGTATCCACATCTGTTATATCTCGTAAGTACCAGGGACGCCACAGAAGTATCTGATTGGATAGTCACGGAGGAAACGGATACACGCACTCAACTTTAAACATGTCAAGTCGGAATCAATACCGACGCAGAGATAATCGACGGGAGGCAGGGTATCAACCACGGTCACTCTGCCGGGCGCCGCCGTCGCGGTGCTCCCGATCGGTTTCCAGGACAGAAATCTCCCTGGGGGGGGGTGCCCGATTGTTACGAGATGGGCTGGCCAACTGAACGCTTGCAAAATATTCTGAAGGCACTTACGGAAATGGACGTAGATCCGCTATTGTCCTGAATGGTACAGCGACCGAGCACATGTGAGAGAGATATTCAAATCAGACGTGTTCTTAATTTGTCCGCTAGGGAAATCGCGACTACCGTCCTACTTTGCTACACGCGACGTATAAATCTGATATAAGCGTTTAATTTCGAGGACATATCCCCTTGTTCTTCTTTGCTCGCAGAACCTTGTCCCTATGCCAGTGGTCCACTCACCCGTGTCCCAATCCCACCCGGTACCTATACTCCACCTCGACACTTCCGATGCTCTTCTCGGGGACATGGCATGGGACAATCAGCGTCCTTACTCTCATGAAGATGCAATGGATGTTGTCACCTGGCACTATTATACCCTTCCCCCCTCGCCACCCGCTTCCGTCAGTTCAAACGCAGACGACTCTCCCCAACTGAGCAAAAGAATGATCAGACCGCGCTTCACACCCGAAATACAGTCGGAAAGCGAGCAACAGCCATGTCTCCCAACGAGCCAAGTCTTTGACCTCGACGGTATCGACGCTCCTTCATCTCCATCGTCTGCTTCCCCGCCGCCCTCACTATCATGCCAGTTGACCCTCCCCTCGGAAAGCGGGACTCCGCTCAAGAAGTCTTTCTCCACGATCGGAGCAACGAAGAGAGGACGCGGGAATGGGGAGAGGATCACCACCAAGGACTTTGTTCCTCCAGACGTGACTGGCTTAAGTAAGCGCGAGGCACGTCTCCTCAAGAACCGGGCTGCTGCATTCCTCAGTCGGCAGCGAAAGCGAGAGGAGTTTGAGGCAATGGAAATGTGATTTCTTCGTCTCATCCCAGCACTCCCATCCATTGACGGTATTTCCCTAAGCCGTGTCAAAGAGCTCGAAGAGGAGAACTCGCGACTTCAAGCCCTGGCAGAAAGAGGAAAGGATTACGATGACCTTTTCCAGAACATGGAGCAACTTCGGTTGCGCTTGTCGATAGCCGAGAAGCGCGAACGAGAACTCACCATCGAGCTCTCAAATCGAATTGCAGCAAACCTGGAGGTAAAGACAGAGTCGCATAATCCCAACTTACCTCCATCATACCCGTCACCCGGAGTGATAGGTCAAGCCTCCATCATAACCGTCATGGTGAGAGTGTAGCCTGCACGTGAAACGGAAATCTGACCGGACACCACAGAAACAATCCCTCCTATCGTCCCTTCCGTCCCTGCTCTCTGTGCCACCGCAGACCTCGTTGCCCATCACCTTTTCTGTCCCGTTGACGGGCTCTAGTTCTGTCAGGCCTTCGTCCTCCCCATTTAGTCACCAGTCTGCTTCTTGCGATATCAAGGATCAAGGCCGTCCACGATTTAGCCAGGGAAGTGTCGGATTCCATCCCAGTTCCACCGATGTCGGGTCCTCGAGGAAAATGGTGATGGATGGCGAACCTCCTGAAGCGCGCCAATTCGATATGGATGGCCATCATTGCCTTGGTAGTCTTGCGATTTCCTTGGACGCATCGCCGACCGAGGACGGTCGAGGTTGCGTGCGTGTCCATGTCTCAGAGAGGAACACCAAGGCCGCGATACACGGGAGCAAACAGAGGAGCTCGTCGCTCGCTTCATGGCCTGCAGCTGACGCATCCTTCGCTGTGGCATGCTACGCTTCAGCTCCACTGTCGGCACCGATCAGCATCCATTCATCTGGCGGCATTGACCATCTTGGGGCCTTTGCGGGCACTGGCAACGCACATTCCAGGATGGGCTTCGACACTCAGCTAATGCCATCGGGATATACGCCATTTGCGCAGTATGACCAAGAGCAAACATTCGATTATTATCCAGGATTACACATCGAGTAGACCTTGTCCATGGCGACCGGGAAATTCAGGGTAATGCCTATTCGCCTTCCATTTTTTTCGATGCCGTGCTGGCCCTTTTATAATCTTTATGAGTATGCCTCTAGTTTGTGGTACGACTTATACCCACGCATATTTTGGGGGCTTTGCCCTTGTCTTGTTTTGTCGTTCTAATTATTATCTAACACATCATACTGCAAACGAGAGCTGACCTAAAAGTAAGCTTTGCGGTAAAGCATACGAAGGATATCCGTTACTTGCATCTGTCTTAGTGTGTAGCATAGCGAATGTATACTAGTATTCATCGCCTTCAAGCGTTCTTTAATGACGAATACTGGACTTGTGAGGGGAGTCTGTTGGTATAGCGAACACCCAAAGTGCGCGCAGCAGCGCTGGGTGTGAGTCAGCAAATGCGTGGGTAACAGTGGCTTGATATGTGCCCCGCCTCACGCAGCAAGTATACAGGAGGGCGCCCGTAAAGCAAGTCAGTTTGTTCCCGACCAAGTCCGTAAATTATTGTAGCTTGTCTCTGGACCACTACCACCATGAACGCTCAGATCCCCGCCCGCAAGACCAACGAGTTCATCATTCCGCCGGATTATACGTTTGCGTTTCACCGTCTCCGCAAAATACTTCGAGATCCCTCAAAGCAGCCCATCGTCCTCGTCGCATGCGGATCCTTCAGTCCGGTCACCTACCTCCACCTTCGAATGTTCGAAATGGCAAAGGATTACGTTCGGCAGAACACCAATTTCGAGATCGTGGGCGGGTATCTGAGTCCCGTGAGCGACCAGTACAACAAGCCTGGTCTACTCAGCGCACATCATAGGTGAGCGATAAATACCAAGGATTCCAAACACCCCCTTCATGTTCTTCTTCGTCCTGTGGTCTTTCTTTCATTGTCTGGAAACGTTGCGTGCTGGATGAGAAACGCGTACTTTTGGACTCAACCGAATTAGTATGATGCTCACTCGAGCGGCCGCCTCGTGTCAACTCGGGGATTTATGTCAAACCTCAAGTGGCCCCGCGTGCACATTTGCACGTTTGGTCCTCCTAAAGAGAGGTTACCTCACATGGCCATCGCATTCATTTTGGATTGTATCAGTCTTCTGATACGCTGTACGGTCTCGTGACTTCATCACACGGGATAACACACCTGATCCTTCTATCTTTGTTTCGCTGCGGCATTGATAAGCATGATGGGCTTGCTTGACTTGCCCATCGTGGTCCATCAGGCCCCACATGGCTTGGAAAGATCTGTCATTTTCTCTATTCTGTCCTGTGCATCACTGTCAAGATAGAAGCTGACTCCCTCGTGCCAGAGTTAATATGTGCACTCTCGCTGCGGAGGAGACGTCCTCTTGGCTCATGATTGATCCGTGGGAGGCATTCCAGAACTACCAACGCACAGCCGTTGTGCTCGACCACTTTGATTATGAAATAAACACAATCTTGGGAGGGGTGCAAACGCAGGACGGAGAGCACCGGAATGTCAGGGTCATGCTTCTTGCAGGGTCAGACTTGATAAGCACCATGTCCGAACCTGGTGTTTGGGCGGTTGAGGATGTAAGTATTTTCCGTCGTCTCCATTTCGGACTTCATTCCGGATCCTCACGCAAATTCATGCGTAGTTAGATCACATACTAGGCCGGTACGGCACGTTCATCATCGAGCGCGCAGGTTCCAGCATGGATCGAGCTACAGATAGCTTGGCACGTTGGCGAAACAACATTCATCTTATCCCCCAGCTAATCCAGAATGACGTCTCATCGACAAAAGTCCGCCTGTTTCTTCGCCGGGGACTTTCTGTGCGATACCTGCTTCCAGCTGCCGTCGTCGATTACATAGAGGAGAATAACCTATACTTGGATGATGGATCTGTCCCGGAAAAGGACAAGGGAAAGGACAAGGACAGCGGTTCGGGGAAATGGGAAGGTGATGTAGGGTTTTCAACCAAGACACTGTTGCAGGTGTAACATCATTGGTATATGTCCCGTAAGAAGAAGAATACGCTACAGAAGACCTGCTGGTGGGCATAGGTATCATTAGCCATTGTATCGTAGTATCATTAGAACCGGGCTCAAATGGATCTGGAGGACCTTGTGCCCGTGTCAGCCAAGTTAACAGGTCACACAACAAGGGGCTTGCCATACACGGCATGGAAGCCGTGTCGAGAGTCCGACATACTCCGCTTCAAATACATGTCACCTGAAACTCAAACAACTTCCGGGATACACTTTTGCAGCCTTTTCCAAGCGTTATTCACAAGCTTCGTCGCGGGTGCAGGAAACTCGGCTCTCCTGCCATACCCGAGCAAGTTTTGGTGTGGGAGCGTGTAAGGTGACTCTCGAGTCGTGCCGACGGAGGGAAGCGGACTCTGGAGAGACACCGACATCAAACGACTGATACCATGGCCGCGACTCGGAAGGTGCTCATGTTACACGGGCATGTTCTTATATCTCACCAATAAAAGATGGCTCGGAACGCGCTGACGAGACGAAGCAGATACGCACAGAACGCGAGCATATTTAGTAAGCGGGTTCGTGCAGCTCGAGGACCCATCCAGGTTTTCAAAGTACCGACGGGATGATGATTTTAGCTTGGCGCACTACGCAAGGCGATGGACAAGGATATCCAAATGGGTATGTGGTTGCGTCTGTTCTAGATATCACCGTAGGTCAGTGCGCTGCAGCTCTTACGCCACACAGTCTTCGTCGACGGTCCAATGGTATTACAGCCAGTGGATCTGGACGGTTTCACGCCCTACGCGCTCGGTGCATCCGATGTAACTACTGAAGCATCCGATCCGGCTCTCACACCCAGAGCATGGTACAAAGCTAATCCCGACCGCACTGTCGCCAACGGACTAGAGGATGCTTTGCACATGCTCAGAGATGTTCTTTCGCGGGATCACTATGTGGTGAGCTTAGACTTGTGTCCTCCATTCCATAAGATGGGAATTTCCAATCCCTCAGGGTGTCTTTGGTTTTAGGTATGTTGAAGGCGAATCGAAACGGTCTTATCTTGATTGTGTTCAATGGTTTAGCCAAGGTGCAGCCATGGCAGCTCTTCTCGCTGCATTGGTGTGTGGAATGAGGATGGCCACAAAGAGAAAGCTAACCCCTTCCGGTTCCACAGCTTGAGAAACCACACACGTATCCCGATTTCTTGGTGAACGGCGAATCTCCTCACCCCCCGTTGTACGTCATATTGCTCTGATATTTCATTGATGAATCCCGAGACTTTGGACCACTGTAGTCAGTTCTGTGTCTCTGTATCGGGCTTCAAGGTAAACGATCCTTTGACCAGCGACATATTTGGCCAATCATACGCGACACCGACATTACACATTCTTGGAAAGACAGACGTGATTGTGGTCGAGGAGCGATCAAAGGTTCTGTTAAAGGTGTCTGCCAACGCAAGAGTGGAAGAACATGAAGGAGGTTTGTCCGATTCTCTTTCGTTTGGTTATTCCTCAAGTATCTGTAGGTCACTTCGTTCCATCGAAAGTAAATTGGAGGAACTTTTTTAGAGACTATCTACGCAATCCATTGGGAGATGTGCCATCCCCTAGTTCAGGGGCCACGTCACAGTCCAACTCTGGGATTGCTACCCCGGTCACGCCTTCGTCTAATTTATAAATCTGTCTTGGCCCCGAGTGACAGCTTCGTCGTCATAGATAGCTACTAGAATCTTACAAAGTTCCTACGACGGTGGAATCCAGAGCTTCGCCAAATAAAGTTTTCCGGTATTTCACTCGGTTGTATCCCACCCTCCTCCAGAATCTTCCGCTATGGAAACTAACTTTGCATATTCATCTCAGCCTTCGCTGACTGTTTGCTCGTTCGCTTCAGACTCTGAGTCCATAATAGGTGTGGTAGGTCGTGTCGATTCTCATCTGGTTGGCTCGCTCCCTGATACGATGTTGTCAACTCTTAATGTCTTCGATGAAACAAGTCTCCCGGCGTATCGTCCTCCAGTAAATGCGGGCGTCATCGCATCGTATCTATCTCAAAACGTTCCTACGTTTGGTTCTCCTCGGAGATTGGTGCTTGCGTATGGTGTGATACGAACACGGCTGCTGATATGATTCAGGGGGTTGATGTTCCACCTCTAGCCGAGTGGACTGTTGAACCCGTATCGATCAACCGGTGATTGAATCGGATCCGAAGTGGCGAATGAAGACGCTGAATCTGGTTAATAACAGTCGTGCCTCTCCTCGGTACAGTCACCTGACGTCCACTGTTTGCATGATGAATGCGTGCATGCTCATAACGTATCCACCGCAGCATATCAGATATGACCTCCGCGTTTTCTCAACCATTATTGAAGCACTGATTCGGAAGAGCGATATATCCGAGGAACGCTCAAATCAGAAAGCATCATATAATCCCTGATTGAATTGATGCAAAGTGAGTTCTGGACATTCACGTTTAATGGGCGCAAACCCTATCATCGTGGGTTCAGGTTTCCCTGCCTTGATCCAAGCGATCCGACACGCCCACCGTCTGAAACAGTGATCAGCCCGTGTCGGTAGTTGTAAAGAAGTCTGTTCGCAGAGCTGCATCACCGTAGTCTTTACCGAGTTGTCTTCCGCCTTGCGGGTATATTCCGGTACAACAGGTGCGTCTTCCGATCTCACGGTCCAGCCGGGCGCGATTTAAACCCCTATGCTTACCCTACAACGCCACAGGCCTGTGTATCGGATCGATCCTCCATATGTCACTCAAAATCAAGGCGCAAGATACCATGTGCAGCGCATATCATGCCAAACAGCTAATTACTCAGTTAGCATGCCTACCCAATACACAGATCTTGGCGTCACTTCTCTGGCTAGCATCTGTTCTTGAAGACACACCTCAAGGTTGCCTCGAACCCAGGAACTCGAGAAACGTTTCATGTCGGATGAAACCGCTATCAGAGATCTGAATGCAACAGCCTCTAGCACAGATTAAGCCCGAAAAGCTCGCTGTCGTACTAAACGCTAACGACATTTGAGGTAACGTACCGTGCAACAGATGGTCGCCGGCCACACGGATTTAGTGTTCATCGAGAGAGCCATATCAAGGGAGAAGGACAGGGATTCTTTGTACAGCATACTAATCTCTATCAAGATAAGCATCTACACAGGACGCCGCCACTGGCTAGTGCCCCAAGAAGCGGATTCATCATCGTCCGGTCGGGGTTCGGGAGAATATTCATGGAGGCTGTAATCGTACGGAGCTGTGGGATCAAGATCCTAGCCCGACATCACTCTAAAGTCCACATGACGGTCCCGGACACTCTTACAGGCAAGGCAAGGTCCGTGTTGGGGTTGTGTTACCTTGTCCTTCGAACTCTGAAGCTGACCAACGCGAAACTGGAAGTTGCATGAAGTACGTTATAGCAAGATCCGGTGGAACGCGGCTTGAATATACATATGGTTTCTTGTTCACAAGGTTGCGAGTAGGTTTACTTGATGCGCATTGATGGTGACACGGACTGTCGATGACTGTGCGACGACATGGGAGATCCCTGCCTCAGATTGAATGGGCATTCAGCCCATATCATGCGAAGAGAGTCAGGTCTAGAACGTAAAAAATCAGACCCTGGTTCACGAGGTTCAAAAGCTTGATGCGCGTCAAACGTGACTAGTTCCGTCGCAGCATGAGCCCAAACACTAACATGGCTGGTAGCATCGTCTTCCAGCGTCGCAAGCCAATGATCCCAATACGGCCAAGTAACGATAAGTTAGCACCACATTCCAGATGTATCGGTATCGCAACGGAATCGCGTCCTCGTGTATCAAAAGTTTCCGTTACGGAACGTGCTCGATTTGCGATCCCCGACGCCGTCTTTCCAACGGGGTCATTCGCTGGCTCAGCGTTCAATGTTCAGCCGTTGCCTCATGGATCCAGTAAGTATGTACGCCCCCACACGGCCCAAGCGCAGCATCGACTGCTTCGACGACGCCGCAAACAATCAGGGGCATGTATTTTTGCGCCGGATCGCCGCGATAAGCTTGGAAGGCGTTTCCGGTCGCTTTGACGATGGTTTGGGGTTGACGAGACATGTTATTGAACAGATGACAAGTGGATAGGAACGCTTCATCGTGCCAGATTATCGGGTAGGTAAACTTGCCGAGTACAATAAACCAGATATATCTAGCATGTCCATTCCATGCGTTCCATGACAGAATGGACGTCGACCATGTGCTAGACAACTTGAACGTGTGCCTTGCCCCACACGGTCTGCCAAAACCATGTGACGACTTGCTGATCTCGGTTGGGCAAGGACGGGAGAGAGCTGTCCCGTAGGCCAAATTGGCCCTTCCTCGTGAGATTGAGCTTGTCGCAGCCATGTCTTCGTCCCCGAACGGTTTGGTCTGTTTCACCAACTGCTTGCTTCCTCGAGAGGACGGTAGCCTGGTGGAGAAAGACCTTTGGATCGACGAGCGCCGTGGTGTCATTCTGGACGCTCAGGTGAGTCGGCGCTCCGGGGATCGGAAACCTACGCTCTGAACGAGTGAAATGTAGAAAACGTTCTACCTGAGGCGAGAGAGACCAGAAAAGACCATCGACCTGGGCGGGAACATCTTAAGGTGAGCCAGCGGGAAGATGCCTTGTCTATCGCTCTCCGAATCACTGACAAGCAGAGCAGTCCAGGGTACATTGACATTCAAATCAACGGTGGATTTGGTTTCGACTTTTCTGTCTACGAGGGCAACGATCAAGCATACCGCGATGGCCTCAAGTTGGTCGCAGAACGGATCATCGAGACGGGCGTCACAGCCTTCGTCCCGACGATCATCGTACGTGGCAGTCGTATCATGTTCTGGCGAGGTCGTCCTCTGAGAAAAGCATCCCTCAGACGCAGGAAAAGCCGCTCTACCCAAAGTTGCTCCGTCTCTTGCGACCCTGGTCTCCCCCAGCTGCTGCGCATTTGCTAGGCTGGCATGCCGAGGGCCCATTCCTGCACCTTGCAAAGCGCGGTGCACACCCTCCCCCGTTGATTGCTTCTGCCCCGGGTGGATTCAATTCCTTCGAGTCCACCTACGGCTCGGAGAACATGGCAGAGACTGAGGATTGGCTCATGGCAGGCGACATCGGCCAGGACACCGTCGGCGTCCGCATCATCACAGGTGCACCTGAAGTCGAAGGGGTGATGGAAGCCATTTCCAAAGCGAGCAAGCGAGGCATTTGTTTCAACATCGGCCACAGGTGAGCCGCCCATCACATCACCAGATTATATGCGCTCAACGACAAACGTAGCATCTGCTCGACGGACGTGGCGACTGCCGCAGTCCGAAATGGCGCACGGTGCATTACTCACTTGTTCAATGCGATGCCTCAGCTTCACCACCGAGACCCCTCGATCATCGGTCTTCTGGGTGCCTCGCCGTACACCTCTTCTGCCCCAGCGTCTGACTTCGCCCCACTGCCGAGTTCCCACACCAAGTCGGTGTCTTCTTCGTGGACGACTCAGAAGACTCCCTACGCATCTGAGGCGTTTGACGAGATCCATACACCACCCGAGACACCCGTTAAGCGCAACATCAAATACTCATCTAGCCTTGGACAGTCTCCATTCGAGAGACCATTCTATGAGATCATTGTGGACGGCATTCACTCCCACCCAAACTCTGTTAGGGTATGCACAGTACAGTTTGATATTTCCAAGCATTCACGCCAACTTTTTCTTCTTTCAAGCTGGCATACTCTGCTCACCCCGATGGGTGTATCTTGATCACGGATGGTAACGCGTTTGCCGTTTCGTCGCCAGAGAAGGATGGCTGAATTGCATGCCCAGCAATGAGGATACTGGATCCCCACTTGCAAGACGGGATTCACGCGTGGCGTGACGGTCGCCGGTTTGTCAAGGAAGGCGACAAGCTCTATCTAGAAGGCACCACGACGCTCGCTGGAAGGTCCGTTCTCTATGCATGTTGCTCGTTTGAGCCCACCGCCCGTCGTCTTCTGTTTGTTTGCTCACCGATGCCCTTTTTTCAACGCTTAGCGTGGTCACCCTGGACAAGTGCGTCCGCAACTTTGTGCAGTTCACGGGGTGTTCGCTCGGCGAAGCGATCAAATGTGCAACCTTGAGCCCGGCAAAGTGAGTGTTGGCGCGGTTGTCGTATGCGACTTTTGTGAGGCGGGCGGGTACTCATGCTTGTCGTTCTGGTCCCTTTTCTATAGATGCCTCGGGATCGAGAACAAGAAGGGTTCCCTTAGAGCCGGTGCAGACGCTGACTTGGTCGTTCTCGACCGCCGAGGCAAGGTTCTCAGCACGTGGGTGAAGGGTAAGAAGATTTGGGAGAGTAATTGAGATTACCCCGTGATACCCTGCAACCTTTGGGAAGGTGTTTGGAACAAGATAAATGTGGGAGGAATGTGTGAATCGTTTTCTCTCTTTCAGGATACTACGCAACGGACGAGAACGAGTGGAAACGAGATGTATTGTTCAGTATGGGATATGTTCTAGAGGCACTGACGGAGATGGAGAACAATAATGTGATTCCCTCGTCAGAGGGCATTACGTTTGGAAATGCTCCACAAGACCTGCCGATGTGGCCAATTCAAGGAGAGGTACTGTAGACCAAGCGTGAGGCATTTTGTGTCGCATCAGCTTCACCCCACGAGCATGTCATGCACAAAAGTGGTACAAGCAACGTTTACAAATACATTGGAGTGGTTCAAACCAACAGAAACAAACAACCTTTCTTTCTTCATCTCCACCCATTGCTTTAAGCTTTGACAATCCGCTCGATGACGTTCAGCGCAGCCAACACCAAGCCATCGTCGAAACGTGGCGCAACAATCTGCAGGTTTATGGGCGCGTCGACGTATACGTTGGGTTCATCTAATCATGATTTGGTCAGACGTGGTGCCCCGCCAGTGCAAGCGCACGGGAACGTACATAGTTGGCGATTGTATGAATCCTCTGGACCCAACGAGCTAAAGTTTGAATCGATCAGGTCAGTGGCTGGATCGACGACGAGCCCCGTCGGGAACACAGCCCCGGGCCAGTCGAGCAGGTTCCACATCGCGGTATACCTGGAACGATTGTCAGACTTGCATCTCGGCGTATCCTATCCCACGAAGAACGTGGCTCACCCCCAGTACCTCGCGGTATCGTGACGGCACGCGACGCCAGGGTATGTAGGAGACAGTAACACGTCGATGTTTTGCTCCCGCCAGTACTGTAGATACGCACGTCGGAAGGAATCACGTTTATAGTGCAACTACACTCGACTCGTGAGCCTGATGACGCCCTGCTGGACAAAAAAATATGGTCTTACTTCCCATGCCTGGGTTGCATCGAGGCTCTTTGTGTGGGGTGGACTGATCACCCATTCGCTCAGAGGCAGCATGTCTTCCCCCCCCGTCTTTAAGGCATTGGCGGACCGTTTCCCCACCATCGTCAAAGAAAAGCGTGCGCTGACGAGGCCCCGTGTGTGAATCTTGACAGGAAGCAGTACTTTGGACCGACATACGATAATGCTATAACCTTCTCTGTGCTGGTAGGGAGCATATTCCACGACCTCCACCTCCTCCGATGCTTCCAGTTTGGCTTTGGTGAGGTCCAAAGCTCGCAGCACCGGAGGATGTGGTAACACGACCCCATCATGGATCATGATCCCAACCCGGAGCTTTTTCTGACTGATATCAGGGACCACAAGGGGAAGCGGAAGAAGGGTGGGATCTTTTAGCCACGGTTTCTTGCTCTGCACGGCTTTGATCAGCATCTCCATATCCCTCGCCGACCCGCACATCGGGCCAGCGGAGATAAGCGTCCCATCATTGCCTTTCATACTGCAAAGAAGGTGGAAAACGTTAGTTTTGAGAGTGTGATTTGTACTTACTACCAGATGAAAGGGCCAGAGGGAAATATAGTGCACGTCGGACGAATGCCGTACAGGCCAGTGAATGCGCAAGGAGCACGGATAGAGCCTCCGCCATCGCTGTTTGCAAGATGAAATTGGATGGTGAGATGTACAATTTAGGTACTTGCCTTCCCATGCCCATACAAGACCCTTTCATTGCCAGTAGCGCAGCTTCTCCACCAGAAGAACCACTCGGGGATAGATTGAGGTTGTGCGGATTGAGCTGAAATTAAGTCATCATGCTGTATCTTCTCAAGGCTCATCATGCAACTTACAGTACGACCATAGAAGGATTTGGTCTCCAGGTGCATAATTGTCTGGGGTTGGTTTGTCTTTACATAAAAAACTATCACGAGCTGTCAAACATGGTACAAAACTCCTAAGAACCTGAATTCTCACCAGCCCCAAGGTCGCGCAGAACGCTTGTGAGGTTGCAATCTTCGGATGATAACTCGAGTTTCGACAGAAATCCTCCCGAACCCCAGCGGCCTTTCACAGGCATGTGATCCTGAATGTGATAAGTAACAACCTAAAACACAGACCCACAGGAGACGCGCACTTTGATAGAGATTGGCAATCCGTGCAGGGGACCAACTGTCTTTTTATGCACGTTGAAGTAGGTGTCGAGTTCCTGGGCTCGCCGAATGCCCTCGTCAAGGAAGAAATCCGTCAGACAAGCGGTCAGTTGGTGCGCAATAGCAGCACGCTTCCCAAACGCAGTGACCACTTCAACTGCGGTGAGCGCACCAGACGCAACCTTTGCTAGAACATCTGTTGCGTCCAGCTCAGTAATAGCGAGCTCCTGTATCGTGAGGATCCCACAAGTCGCAGGGATTGACGTGACATTGAGTGGTGGGTTCTCGAGGAGCGAGACTGGCAAGCGATATTTGGCTGGGATCTGGTTTTCCAAGCGCGACAACTGGGCAGATACCAGTTGTTTGAAATACGCATTGCCAGTGGTGCCTTGTGTCCTGGAGGAGATTGACATGGGGATAATTGATGCGATGTGCAAACCATGGGGACGCGGTTCGACAAGCCTTTATACTATTCTTTCTCACCAACAATAGTCTCTGGGAGAATATAGTTGTGCTTCTCAGGTCATGAGGACTGATCCTTCGATCATGATAAGATAATATAGGCAGACAAGGCGTTGTGGAGGTTTAAAAAAAATCTACCTGAATATGTCGCAGAGCTTCCCATGGAGCCTTCGTCGACTGTTATGAAATCCCCCGGGATCACAAAAATGACCCATCACCGAGGAGAGGGCAATCAGCCCGGCTCGTCATGGGAAGGGAAAATTGACGTCGATGGGTATTTCCCCCAGCAATTGCGCAACGCATGTGCGTCGACGAATGCATTAGGAGTAGAAATCGAGACGTCTGTCTGATTTCATTTCCGCAGTTCAGCCGGTCATCCAGCCGTTATTCTCCGTGGACGTTCTCGCCAGTAGGAATGGACATCTAGAGTGCCACGATAAGAATTCGGCGGGTAGTACGCGTACATCGATGATCGCAGCATGGCGCCTGAATGGACCGCTTCTGAGTACGAGTCTATTAGTAAACGCTTGGCAATTTGGCTACAGGCTGGGTGAGCAACGAGAGAACTAATCAGAAGACAGACCAATCTGCTAACCAACGCAAGCCATTCGGGTCTGGTGTGAACCAACGACAAATGATAGATATTTACGTAACAAAAGCTTTTGCCAAACAACAGACAATAACCTTGGAGAAGATTTCGAATTTTGACGAGGGATCGCGAGCATGACCTCCTTACCTCTGGTCGCTCCCCTGTTCCCAGCAGGGAAAGAACCTCTTCCTCCAGGCCTCACCGAGGAAGACCGCGCACAATTTCTGCAAGCCAAAAAATACCAGGCATGGATGTCCTATGGCATGGAGTCATGTGCAGCCAAGACAGTCATTGCTGGCATCGGTGGTAAGCCCATGCACCTTCTCGCACTCGTTACGATGGTGTATTCGAATTTAGGTTCATTATCCTCCTCTCTATAGGTCTCGGTATCGGCGCCTTCTTCTCCCTCATGTCGACGTCCTTCGCGTATGAGGATCCGTATTTACGTGCGCAATCACAAGCGGGGATGAACAATACCCAGAAGGCACGCGAGATTTTTAAGGACATGGGAAAGGGAATGTGGAGAAGCGGGAAAGGATTTGGGAAAGTTGGAGCGCTGTTTGCAGGCATTGAATGCGTCATCGAAGGGGCAAGTTGTTCCCGTTATTGTTTCGAGTGTACTAACGCTGTCGTTTCTAGTATCGGGCAAAAAATGACATAGTAAATTCAGTGGCTGCCGGCTTCGCAGCGGGCGGAATTCTCGCGCGACATTCGGGACCCAAGGCCGTATTGGGAGGTGGCCTGGCATTCGCAGCGTTTTCAGCCGCAATAGATTTGTTCCTCCGTCGAGAACCTGCAGAGTGAGTACGACAGCATTTGTTGCACAAAGTATTTCTAATGATGTTTCAGTGACGACTAATTCTATACGTCAGCGGACATAGCGTAACTTATTCCCAACTGTCAGACCCGCAACACACCTAGAACATTGTATTTACATCATTATACCGCAAGTTTCCACTTTAATGCAATCTATGACATTCCAGCTCGGATCAAGTTCAATTTAGCATTCGCCGATGACAATGCTGCGCTACGAGGAGGCCTTCTTTCGAGTATGCGCCCGGCACGGAAAACGTTTTCTGATCAATCCCATTCAAAGTGTTCACCAAATGTTTTATGCCCTTTGGCTACAAGTACACCTGTCTTACCAAAAATTCTGGTGATCTCTTTATCTTGAGCGTCGTATCAAAGCGTAGTGGAGTTTGCAGCTCAGAAAACCGCAACATACTTGAGTGTAGTCGTGAACCATCTGGAATCATACATAATGAAAAGTGAGCATCTCACACACCACGGCGCTCACATGTTTTACACCTCTGGCAACAACACCCACTACATGAAAAGTCCTTTACAGAATCGCTCTGCCGAGTTGCTACTTGTACCACAGAAGGAGTTAGCTCGTCTGGCGGTACTGCTGGGCGTAACGTTCCCATTTGACGACATCGGCCTTGGGTACACTGCGTCGACAGAACCAATTGATAGGCATCCTCCGGGAAACCACTGCGAAGACCATTTCTACTTGGCTTACGGGTGGAGAGCGCAGGAAGTACTAGGCAGTTTACAGTAAAACCGTGAGGAGTTCCAGATTGTCGAAGGATAGTCGGGGTGGTAATGCCTCAAATAATAGTCCACGGCACCCTTCTGGTAGTCGGGCATCGCGAAATAGTTGCTGAATCCACCTCCGGAGTATATCACCTTCATGCATGCCATTTCTGGTTCGAATACAGTTGCGTTGGGTTTAACCATCGTAGCACCAACAGATGTGACATATGGACAACTCCCAGGGAACGTGGGGTTGAATATCTTTCCACTGGTGGTTTGCGTACCTGGCAGCTCGTGGTGAGATAGCCGTCCGCTAGGACATTATGTGAATAGTCCTCGCCGTTGGGATTCAGACAGAGGCCACCACCGCCTGCCACACCATCATCTCCGGAGCTGAACAGAAACGTGATACCCATCAGTCCGAGCTTCGCGTACTCGGTGCACTGCCGCTCGGCGTAGAACGGGGTGAGATCGGTCTCGTTGTATCCATACGATGTCGAGATCACATAGGCAGGCTTCACAGTCCCACAGGCCAAAGGACCTTTCCGTTTATAAGATTACGATCAACAGCCTGAGGATAGGTAGTCATACCCGCATAACCGCCAGGTTGAGTGTCGGGATAAACACCATCTTCATTGGGATCGCCGCCGCCCTCGAAGGAACAATAGCTACCATCGATGGCGTCGAGGAAGTTGTTGAACGATGCACCTACCCGACCATGTCTGTCAGATATCGAAAACATATACCGGAGCACATGCTCACCCTCTACCATGTCACCGGTTTGATAGAGTGACACGGTTTGCTCGCCAGTGACCAATGACATGCCGTATTGCAAGTCCAAGTCTGACTCCCCATTGTATCCAGGGTCCTCGTATGTCGTCTGTGCATAACCTACGCATAGATGGATATTCTTTAGGCATCTACAGGTGCCTCGGTCCGGAAAACAGGTGCTTACCACCGTCGATCGAAACCAAATATGGCTCCTTGCCAATAAGGTCCGTCGAATAGTTCTGGGCGAACATCTGCAGATCGCTCTGCAGATAAGCCTGTGGGGTATATTCCACTGCGGAACAAACGACCAACAAACCACGCGTGAGCACAAGTCCCACGTACTGTGAAAACGTTCACTGACCGACGCCAAAACTGTTCTTGTCTGTAGCAACAGGCTCACAGAAAAGAGCGTAGAGCGTCCGGAAACAGATCGGAGTGATATACTCGTCATACTGTTCCAGCTCACCAATGATTCCCGAGACCGTCCCAGTTGTCTTTGGGTTGATACCAACTCCTGGTTGCCCGATATCACGAGCTGGGGATGTAGTTTCACCACCAGACCGACTGTTCGCCTTAGCGTCGAAATGCACAGAAGGAATAACGAAGTCGACATGGGGCTGGACGTGCTCGGGAAGATGGTATACCTCGCATGCTTGTTATCCTCGTATCAGATTATTCAATCTCAACCGGCATCTTAACTCACCCACGTGCTCTTTGCCAGAAATGTGTGTGTACACGTTGTACTCGGTGTTCATCAACCGTTCCGCTTCCACGACAGTCGCATCCACATGAATCCATCCCTTGGTACGACTCGGTGCTATCTGCTCCTCGCTGATGCCGCTCGCGATGAGCCAATTACGGACCGTGTCGATTCTATTGTCGCTCGGTGCGAACGTACGTGCAATGTCTCCTGCAGTCCAATGCTTTCCATAGTTTGAAGATTTGGGTGGGAGACATCATGAAGGTAATGCCCAATGTCTTCCGTGTTTCTCTGCTTCAATGCAAACCGCAAGGGAATGGTTGAAGTAACATCGTGGCGTCTTGCCAGACTCCAGCCTGGGGAAGGTGAGTGCGCTTTTCATGAACATTATACGTGCTCAAAGTGGGTTCTGCATTCGAAAGCAGAGCAAGGGTGAAGACCACCAGCGAAAGTAATGGCGAATAGCGCATCACAGGCTAGACGGCCAGTGTGTACAGACTGACGGGCGGAGACTGTTCAAGCATCGTCTGCTATAAAGGTCGAACAGGGCGCATCAAGGATAGCCGACCAAATGTTCACGGATTTGCCAAGCCGCGATGGGGCCTGACCCATGCAATAATAAGAAAGGAATAAGTATGATGTACTCCCACGCAACAGACCCTTCGGGGATCTTGTATTCGAATGATCTGAAGTAACCAAGAGCTAGCTGCAAGTGGAATTCTGGTCTGCAAGTTCAATGTCATGAGTCCATGTGAGTCAATTCCAACATGAACTCACCTATCCACGCTTGGGAGTCGCTGTCAGTTTTTTTTACACGAGCACGGGTGCAAAGTCCCTTGCAATTGAAGCATTTCCATCCCAATTTATTTACTGCGAATATAGTTCTCACACCCAGGGAAATCATGTTAGATCATCCATATCTCAGCAAATGGAAGATACTGGCCAAAAGCACAACCACGCGTCCAGAGTCGTGCATCATCATGGGTATACAGCGTTATTCCGCCAGAGTCCTTCGGTTCAAGAAGCCCGAGGAAATTAGTGTCCCCGTCACAGAGTCCCATCCATCCGTCGCGTTTACCGCGACCAAGATTCGTACCCTCAATGATATCGTTGAAGGCGCCAGCAAACTCGGAGTAGATCTGGAGAGGAGATGGAGAGGAATTAAGATACTGTTCATCGTACCTGGTCCCACGGAGCTTACCAATGGATTGATGAAACCCCTTGCCGGTAGCAATACGAGCATTGTTGATCATGGTGAAGATGGCTCCGATATTGACTAGACAGCTCCGAGTATGATATTCCGTAGACGAGCTGGAATTCACCACCGACCCATGCAACGCTACCGAACCTGAACCACACAAGAAAAACCGCACCATTCCAGTGGAGTTCCACATCGTCGGCGAAGGATAGTCCGGATAGTAATACAATAGTGCACGGCATCATTCTGGTAGTCGGGCATCGCGAAATAGTGGCTGCATCCCACCTGTAGTATATCACATCCATGAATGTTAATGAATCATGATGTCACAAATGGATCACCAATCATTCATGATGGACCGCGTGGGATGGCACCGACGTGATGTGAAAAATGGAGATTACGCCGACTCATAAAAATAAGGCACTCTGTGCAGCTTGATTTAGCATTCAGAAGGTGGTAAACCTCTTCGGACCAAGCGACCAGGCCTCCAGAATGGATGTCGCAAGACGAGGGTCGAGGATTCACCGTGGAGACGGTGGGCGACAAAGTCGACGGGAGATCTCGAATGACCACGGAGACGAGGAACGTCGAGGACTGGAGCAGCTGACAAATTGGTTACGCAAGCACACGAGAACCATGCGAGGACGTGATTGACACTATGTAGTACTGTGAACATTGAATTACGGTCGCTCGAGAAGTACCGTCAGGTCGCACTGTTTGTTCTGCGAGTACGCTTTTCCATCAACTTCTACTTCTACTCGCGCTACTTCCGACTCGGGGAGTCACTATTTGTGGATGTGCTCCGCTTGGACCCTTGCTTGTTGCGAACCCCCCCCCCCCAAAAAAAAAAAAACCTAGCTGAGTGATATCGTGAGTCTTTCGAGGTCAAACAAGTGCATCGTTTACCGATCTGCGGACGACGTAGTACCGTATCAGCAAATTCACAACGACCTGTATTTGCAGTGTTCTTCAGGCTCCTGCACGTACAGCTCACTGTGAATTTGTTGATTGGTACAATATCGTGCCATCTAGTACGCGCCCCGCATCTGATTTCGCATCCCGAGAACCAGTATTCGATCCTCCACCACTCCAAACCCACCAGAAAGCACCCACGATGCACACGCAATAGCCTTTGTGTCGGGGACGTGCATCCACCATAGTTTTTCCGCCGCCCACGGTAGTCTTCGTGTCACAAAGAGATTCAGACGAGCGAATTGCGTGAACTGCCCTGTGTATCGGGATGACTGCAACTAGATTCACTATATTGACGACCGCCTCGAACGTACATCATTGAACATTTCAGAGTCTACACCACCAAACATTCGTCTATATGTGTTTACAAGCATGCCTGACAGCACCATAAGCTCGCTCCAACATCACTACACCAATGTCCGAGGTTTGGCGCTGAGCCTCCCATTCTATGCACCGGAGAAAGTCAGCCACGACAACAATGTACGCCTGCCATTCGACATGGGTTGAGTACCCGCTCGCGTTCACAAGCCCACTTGACACGGACCTGAGAGACAACTCGTAGCATCATGCTCCCTCCAAGCAAATACCCGAGGGCCGCCAAGGCATAGTAAGCGGCAAGGAGAACGCCGGTCACTCTGAACGGCGCTGCGAACCACCACCACGTCGCAAACGTACGGAGAAGTAGCGCCCCTACCGCCGCCATTGCCTTGCTGGATTGGTCCCATACTGCCTGAGAAGGACGGACTTGGCTTGACCAGTCGAGGCTGAGAGGTGACTGCCTTAAATGATCTTCTACAGACGTCCGTGGTAGTGACCACACAGGGAGTCGGTAATACACAGACGCAAAAGAGCCGCCATACCCCCCATGAGGCTGTCGCTCATTCGAGGTCCTACCCACGTTTTTTGAACTCTGTGCTGGTGCGTGACAAAAGTGCACCCTGAGGTACTGTGCTGCATCATGAGAGGGGACGTTGTCCAAGGCAAACCCACAGAATGCCTTCTCGAGACGTGAGGTACAGCCGTGTTGGAATGTGAGTGCGGTGTCTCGAAAGAGGACGTAGAAACGGCCAGCTGCGCCGGTGACTTTGTTGAGTGCGACGTCACCTGTCTCGGAGGAGGCATAATGATTGAAGAGGACGAGGATGCCGGCGAGGATGTTAAGATAGAAACTGATAGGTACCCGGGCCATGACAATTTACAGTCGAGGGTTGCCCTCATGGAATGAGACTTTGCGGGGGGTCATCGAATCGACGGAAACGTCACAGGCTCCAAACAGCGACAAAGCAGAAACATAGCTTGTCGAGGCTCCAAAGCATTCACATTATGGTATTACAGCTCTATAGTACACATTAGCACTAACTTAAACAGCAGTGGTACAACTTGGACATCAAGACGACACGCGTAACCTATACACAAACAGCCCCGAAACGTTCATATGAAGGTGGTGCTTCACCCCTCTCGCTCACCAAACCAGACATTAATAATTCGTGCAAATGGGTGCGACTGGCGGGCGAATCTGACGAAAATATACCCAAGTCTCCCGATGTATTCGAGTTCGTCGTTGGGAGAGACGTAGCACGGTGCAGAGGAACCGCGGTTGCATGAGAGTGTGCCCGTGCTTTCGCTTGGTGGCGAGTGCGGCACGGACACGTTGATGTGTCTTCCGAGGGGTCGCCTTCCGACCGTAGCGCCTCGTCGTAGCGTGGAAGAGACATCCATTCCGGCGTGCAGCGGCACTACAAGCAAATGGCGGGTGGATACGGAAGCACGCCAGATCAGAACACGCGACACTTACCGACAAGATTCGTATGGGTGTGTGTATTACGATATCGTACAGCTTCTTCCTCCCAGCTATTACGGTTGTCTCCTCCTTTTCCACTCTCAAGATTATCTTGAGTGTATGATTAACCATGACATTGCTACCCTTGGTTCGGTTCGAGGGATGTAGAATCGAACAAGAATCGGGTACTCTCAATTGATGGCGAATCGTCCATGGCCCTGGTCCCATGAAGGAGGATGCTACCTCACTTTCGTCCTCTCCAGGCCTTAGGAAGCGATGCAACGGGGACTTGCGGAATGCATGCGGCTCATCTGATACCAGTGGTAAAATGGGTTCGCTATACCTTGCGTCGAAATTGTTGTGTTTGATGACCAGTAACGTGGCACGTCGTATGGCATCCGACCGTGCTTGTGTTTCGGCTCGTGTGTAGTACTCTGTCCGCTCTTCAAACCAGGAGTCAGCCAAACTCAGTCCTCTTCGTGAATTCACTCACCGTCCAGATATACACATATGGAGTGTACTTTGATCTTTGCCAAGGGCATGATTGTCAGCTGAAGTGGCACTTTCCCGCCAACGGGGAAAGCGCGCCCCGCGATTTGGACACGATACTTGAATTGACCATCCCATTGTCGCTGCAAGTCAAGCTCCTCTACCTCCTCTAAATTATCGGCGTTTGGTAGAGAAACAACAATGACCTCCTTTTGTGCGGTCATCTTCGCCTTGAACGCACCGGGACGCCTGACCTCGGCTTTGACCTTCCATATCAGCGATCCATGATCGGCCTTCATCGTGGGCGGCGAGTTATTTGGGATCATGAAAAATATCGGATAGATGTACGTCCCTGCAATGTACATTATATCATGCGATGAGAAAGGATATGTCAACGACGTACCTTCAGAGAACACGACCCAGTCATCACCGCTCCGGTCGTTCGCACCACCGGCCACCGAAGTCTCGGCAGCTCCGATTTGAGGCTGCGCAAGTCCCACGCCATGGGTGCTAACTTGGGCCCTGGCCTTCCCCTTCGTCAACGATCGTCCACGCTCGAATGCTTGTTCATCTGGCCGGGGCCGAGATCCGGTTCGCGGTGACCGAGATCGCACGTGATCTTTTACTACGTCAAAGATATGTACGACTTTTCCCAATGAAAAGCGTGAATGCGACCTGCCACTGCGTCCCCGTTCTGAGCTGCAACCTGAAGAGCCGATCGCGATACGGGATAGCCCATAATATGCGACGTTGCCAGGATGTGGAACGGAGGCATCGATAATTTCGTCATCTTCCGGAGCTTCTTCAATGCTAGACGTGCGCGACAGAGCAAGGTCGCGTATTGAGTGCACGCTGGTTGTCGGTGAACCACAGTGAATGTCTGGTGTCAGGTTGCTGAGAGATGGAATGGGAGAATCTAAGGTACATTCTCAACATTCATATGGATCCAAAAGGAGCAACGAACTACATACTCTGCGGTTCCGTGATTCTTGAACTGCTAGCGACAGATTGTGATCTACTTGTCGTAGGAGGGTACGAATCGGCACTGGAGGGGGAGTGCTGACCAGCTGAACGACAATACGGTGGAGCGGGGTCAACTGATGTATGACCATCCTGCGAATTTCTTCCATCGTCGTTTTCCAGGTCTTCGGAACTAAGCCGTCGCCTGACCGCTGGAGATCGAGGGTCGAGACTGGCACTACGGGAGACCGGACGGGTACCGTATTGTGCATCGGATGCAGTATGGACCTCACGAAATTGCACTCTAGGCCGCGTAGACGTGGCACGCTGTCGTACCTGGTGCACGAGGCCCGCCTTGAATATGACCGTTGATGTGGAATGGACCTTGTATTCCTCTGTGACATCAACACGACCTGGTCCGGCACCTGTCAATGTCATGTCCTTGTTAATAATGACAGCGCAGGATGCACGTGATTGTGTAGAAAGGGACTTTACCTTGTGCATAGCGGGTAGTCGCTTTGGCCTGCAACTCGAGCTCGATGCTCGATACCTTGATGGGCTTTGCGAACGTGAGGGTGAGGAGGCCACGCACGATGGCTGGTGGCGGCACCTCGCTGCCAGTGGCATGATGGCGGGATGCACGCCTCGATGTGCTGTGGATGGGGACGACCGGTTCGGTGAGTCGAATAGATAGGGAGCTCTTCTCGAGATACATGATGGTCGGCCGGGTCTGAGATGCTGGTCCTTTTTAAGTCGCTGATTAGTAGAGCCCACGGTGTCACAGCGCCGTCTCCGCTGGTACGTCACTATATATTCTATTCGACAACGACCAGGCTGTATGCATACCCGGCCGGGGATAACTCAGAGCGGCCGAGCAAGGCGGCCATGCCAGACGGATCTGTTCCACCCGCGCCGTCAGGAACAGCACGCTTAACCTGCACCTGAAATGGGCAGCCGTCGAAGTGATCCGTCGTGCTCGTATGGCCGCCTTTGATGTTTTGAGGTGACCAGCCTGAGGGTATTTTTGCATGTCCAACCGGAGTGGGACCATTAACAAGAGTCGGCAGTGTGTGAGATCACGTGCCACTGCTCAGCCACGCCGAGTTGCCCCAAGGGGTGGCTTGCCCGTTCTGGAAATGTCCGTGAAACACGTCACGTGGGACCGAATCGGTCCTTCGGTCCTAATCGGACCCCACACCTACGTAAATAATTCAGGTTTGCTCTGTTAATTTGAAATGACAATTGTCATCGTTATCGGCTTACAACATCCTAACATCCTAACGCCAGTTGACCACCGAGTTGTACAACAGTGGTGCTTTATTATACAGCACTTCCACCAAGATCGATTCGTCACATTACGCCGAAACCCATTAGCGCAGCTTCATGCCGTTGTGGATGCGGGGACCTCTAATATCAATATACCCAATGGAGACTTCATTATCGAGAAACGTAATTGAGATTCATTACCTCCTTCCTCTTTGGACAACACTCAGGTTGAGTGGGGACGAGGGAAGGGTGGATACAGCGGCGTGCCATGCTACGAGGGACGATAGGCCATATATGGCGCCCTGACCGACATATGACCACCGCCCTGCAGGACAATAAACACGGTAATATATATGACGCGTGAAGCTTTGAAGGGCGATGCATTGATGTGTGAGAGATGGGGATCGGGTGGAAGACGAACCGTGCAGGGCAAGGTATGAGCGCTAGGAGCCAAACCGCCTCGCAGGGCTCGATTGCTGCAGACAAACCGTGCTATCACGCTAGGGCCCCAGGAGGGGAGAACTGCGAGTGGCGGGCGGGCAGTGCGACGACGAGAAGTGAAGGGTGTGCGAAGCAGGACGAGCGGGCAGGTGTGGGTACTACGAAAGATCTCCGGTGTGAAGTGGATACTGGGAAAAATAACTTGTTTGTCGTGGTTCTGTACGATTCAGGGTACTGTGCGTTTCTGTATTATTCACTATGTTGACGCTCGGTATCAGGTTGGGTCTACTTCGTTTTGTCGGAACCACGAGATGAACGATAAGAGGGAGACTACAACATGGGAAAATGGGAGGGTTTATATACCCGAGGATGATGGAATGCTATCTACGAGTGACGACGATCCATGACATACGTCCGTGGTAGGATATACAAACTAGTAGCGGTCGGTCCATAAGTTGTGTTCCATTATGAGAATGGAACCCTAGAATATGCTTGTGGCAGGAGGTGCGATCTCCACCGGGAATGATGAATTAGATAACTGTAATCATCTGATTAGGAGGCGACGTAAGGAGGAAAGGTTGGGGGAGGGTAGGAGCAAGGCGACCATGGCAAGTATAGATCCACCCAAGCATGTAGACGCAAATATACTAACTGCTATTGGCTGCGATGCCCAGGCATAGCACAGGACACCGGCAATAGCAAGTACGAAGCCTACCGCAGCAAGGAAGACACAAAGCGTATGGGTCCGACTCAAGAGATGGGATGAGACATTCGACATGAATGGTCCAACTTGCTCGATATGGGGATTGGCCGAAATAATAGGTGGTTCGAGTGGATACGAGCCCCTCTTGTCTCGCGCCGGGGTTGGCTTTGCTGTGTCTTCGTTTACAGACTTGTAGATTGTTGATTGGGCATCAATGCTCGTAAGCGTTTGTTGCGCAAAATCGACGGGATCTCGCTCAACGTCCTTCATCACGGATCCATGAACAGGCGAGTTTACCATTTTAATGCCTTCCGCAATCATCTCCTCGCGTGTAGCCTCTTGTAGTTTATACCTGATTAAGAGGAATGCACCCAAAAACGAGAGGACGGCTACATATATAGGATGAGTGTATGTGGGATCAATCGTGCATACAGTACGTACCGGCGTAAACATGCAGGATCAATGCCCCAAGAAGACTGGCATTTGATGCCTTCAAGACATTGTTATTCCAGTCGAGACCGATAACTGGTTTCGTGTTCACCAGCATAGCCGCTTCTGTTGTTGCGAAGAAAGTAGTCTATAAACACGGAGACCCTCAGACTACGCAGAACAACATAACGCGAGAACTCACGATGACGCTGATTAATTGAAGTCGTTCCTGCCAGGAGTTGACAAGGTTCCCCATTGCCCGTTTTCGCGCCTTGTCGTCCATTGCGTCTTGCTCCTCCTGTGTGACTAAACCAAGGGTTAAGAAAGCTCGTTAGCTAGAGGTAAATGTTTAGAACTCGACGAACTTTGCTTCTGTGGTTGATTCAACATCATTATCCCTTCGTCCAAGTTATCCATATCGTGGTGGTGCATCACCGAATTCATAAATCCACTAGGGGGAGGCTCCGTGTGAGCTCGCTCAGTAAAAGTCATGATTCTGTGGGGTCCTGGAGAAGTTTCGGTGAGCAAGGGCAACCCTTTGAAGATGGACACAATACGGACTGGTGACTGGATACATGCGAGTGGAACTCATCTTGGGTTCGTACAGCCGTAAATACTAGTCTGTACTGTGCACCACGCAGAAACGTCGTTGGGTTTGTGAATGAGAAAAGGTGTGGAGTGCGTTAGCTGGGTGTTTTGCCATGGGAAGATATATAAGGTGACATAGCCCAGAAAAACCTGTACATACGCCAAGAAAAGCGTGTGTCGAGTGACTCGGAGTCAACGTTTGTTACCGTTTTCCACGGGCATCACAGTGAATGCATGATTGAAGTGGCAACTTGGGCGATGCTTGGATACGTATGGCGAGGGCGCTGTGATTTATACAGGACTCGACAGCAAAGATCGATTGGCATTGGTGTAAGTTGTCGGTTTGTTCCAACACCGGGTCTTGCGAATGGTTACTATATCATGCCAAGAGGAAGCCACCGCCACCCCCAAGTTGCGGCCATGATCCCCGTGCCACACAGAGTTCCCACGCGTCGTCCGCTAACTTTTAGATGTTCCGTGTGAAAGTAGGTTGACCGCCCAATCATATTTGGCGTGACGCGTGACCACTGGCTACTACACGCGGCTCTCACTCAGCCAGATAGCAGATCATACGACTCAAGCTCAGGTCAGCAGTCCAGACTACTAGGTGAATGGATGGCCGGTTCAGACCATGCAGCTGCTGAACCTCTAATTCACAACTCCACGTCCGTGTACAAGAAACGTGCGTCTCAGTCGCCGGTCTTTGGCATTGCGGTGCCGTTCCCACAGCATGAATTCAAGGAGAGTCACTGGGTGTTGGGGGCCTCATTACCTGCAAGAGCTGTTTATCAGAATGATCCCATCCCGTTGTTTAATGACATAGACATTAGTTTAGAGTGTGCTTGACTGTTGGCTCCTAGCCCGGCTCGTCGTGTGTGTCGTCAGCCTAGGCTAGGCCATTCCCGCGAATCCTCGCAACGAAGTTGGTCAAAGGTGCCGCACCGATCCTAGGTGCAGGCCATTCATATGCTAAACTTTTTCGTCCTAAGAAATACAAGCCCTCATGAAAGTAAGCATTTTGAGGCACGAACCTTCGTATGTCTAATGTTGACGTCGCCGGTGGTCGGTCGTTTGATGATTGGCGAATACTGCATTGCCCTCAAATGTGTTTGTTGGTGGCTTTCGGCTTTGCATGTATATTCTTGTGATGAAAGCTGTTTAATATTTTCACGGACTGAGTCAGGTTCCCATATGAGAGGCAATGATTGCACTTGTCTAGTGTTCATCTTGATCAGATACTTCAGGCAAGAGCGCGTTTTCAATCCATGCAAATACTTGTCACCGTCTTGTCTCAAAACCCTTGCGTGCGCTGGCATGTCTCTTCGCCGCGCACAAATCCATAATGCCATCACCCAATCGACACGACTCCGATCCTGGTTGTGACTCAATGGAGAAACGAGGTATTTGTGATGAGCTATTCCTGGGTGCTGCGACTAAGCTGTCCGCGGCACGTGGATCTACAGCTCGTCACCGGATTGAAGTGTCCAGATCCAGACGCCTGGTAAAAACTTTCGAATTCCCTGACGACAAGTTCAACCCGTAGAGGTACCAAAAGTTTGCTGGCGATAGACTGCAAGGTTTCACTGACATACCTCACTGTCCAGGAATCAACGGTGGTGCCATTCAAACTTCAAAGGGTGCTTGGTACAGTATCCACTCTAAACTCATGCGGTCAGGCACATGCTCACGTCACTGGTGGATGTCGGGTCATCGCCCGCCGAGTTTTGAAGTTTAAATGGTGCCATCAGTAACCTGTGTCACCCGGCCTCCACCGAATTTGACCGAATTCGTGGGTGCTTCGTGTTGAGAGCCTTACAATACAGAAAATAGCAACTCTGACGAAGGAAGCAAATTCTTGCCGGTCATGTGAATCGAATCCTGTACTTTGGTACGTCGCGTTGCTCAGGGACAGACGGGGGCGCTGAGCCGCAGATCGCTTCTTGGACAAGCTGATATCGTTGTCCGACGTGCGTCACGGCCTATCCAGCATTTAGTTGGCACATTACTCGTAAGTAGGATATGTTGTTTGGTAAATGCTTCCAGGACTTTCTGCTGCGACATTCCTCAGGTCTTGAAAACAAGTTTCAAGTTTTATTGCTGCCCGGGAGGGATCTGTAACTTGTTCAACAATCACGAGCACCCTAGATATAAGTAGTGGTATGTAACAAACCACTTTTACATTACTGCTTGAACTGAGGCGAGATGACTGGGTTGCAACATGTCGCTAGGCTTGTGCCGACTTGCTTCAGAACGAAACCAATTGCAGCGCCCTGTAGTGAATGGTTGAGAGAATATGGATGCATACACAAACTGAAGTGTTTGGGCTGAACTGGAGGAAGTATCTCGGTTCTGAAGGACTTGGCCTGTTTCCTTGAAACAAGAAATTATCACTCGAGCTTCAGTTCACAAGGTACTCTCAGTCCCTGTTCTAAACCTGTAGCACGATCCTCGCGTGCACGATACCGCGATCTAACAGTTCAGATCATACTTATCGACCGTATCCCAGCCATTCAGTCGGGTATAAAACACCAAGCCTCATATTTTTCTGCTTGGCAACTGACACACCGCCCGACACCTGGCCCGCGATGCACTCTTCGTCATTTATTTCACTTGTCGCCCTCACCTTTGCTCTGCTTTCGGGTGCAAAACCTACTCTAAGCCCATACAACGTTCACGAAAAGCGCACTCACATTCCTGCAGGCTGGAGCCTGACGAGACGCCACGATGCTACCTCGACCATTCCATTGCGGTTCGCATTGAAACAGAGAAATATTGAAGACATCGGAGATCACCTCAACGACGTCTCTCATCCTAAATCTCCAAACTACGGAAAACATTGGACCGCAGCAGACATCGCACGTACATTCGCACCGAGCGACGAAACAATCGACATGGTCCGTAATTGGCTCATCACGAGCGGCATCGAAGAGGAGCAGATTACATTGGGTCGCACCAAGGGATGGATCCGAGTAGATGTAACCGTTGAGGAGGCGGAACAGCTGATGAACAGCGAGTACAACGTGTATACACACATTTCTGGCAAAGAGCACGTGGGTGAGTCGAGATGTTGGTTGTTTCATACGATTGGATAACCTAAAATGTGAATAACAAGCCTGCGAGGTATACCATCTTCCCGAGCACGTCCAGCCTCATGTCGACTTCGTTACTCCTTCTGTGCACTTCGACGCTAAGGTGAACCGTCGGTCTAGTGGTGAAACTACGTCCTCAGCTCGTGACTTCGGACGACCAGAGGCTGGTATCGCTCCAAAGATATTTGATTTGGCCCCAGGGAACCACCTTGGTGAGCTGGAGGAATGTGATAAGTATATCACTCCGAGGTGTCTGCGAGCGCTCTACAAATTTTCCTATGAGGCTGTATCTACGAACAGGAACAGCTACGGTATCGGTCAGTGGATGTCTCTATAAACATATCTGATTTTTGCTCATGTGTTGTTTGTTGGTCATTGGTTCTGTAGTGGAGTATACCCCACAGGCTTATCTGCAGAGTGATCTGCAGTTGTTTGCAAGGCACTTCTCCAAGGACCTTATTGGCAAGGAACCATATGTAGTCTCGATCGACGGTGGTGAGGATCTCTTCCGGATTGATGCATGTGCAGACTCGGATGCCAAACTTACTTCTGACTACTTGTAGGCATTGTCCAGACTATAAACCAGAGCTTTCCTTATAACGCGGAATCAAGCCTAGACTTGCAATTCGGCATGTCGATGGTCACTGGCGAACAAACAGTGACACTCTATCAGGTCGGTGACGTGGTACAGGGTGGGTTTGTGTTCCTGTATATCATCTCGGATATCTATCAGACATGGTTGGGTAGGTGCATCGTTCAATAATTTCCTCGACGCCATCGATGGTAGTTACTGTACCTTTGAGGGCGGTGATGATCCCATCCTAGATGCTCAATATCCCGATACCCAACCTGGTGGCTACACGGGTATGTCCATCTATCTTCACGCTGTCCATCTTAATCTTAAAAATTGACAGGTAAGGCTTGTGGGACCGTGAAGCCTGCTAACGTGATCTCTACATCATACGGATCCACCGAGGCCGAAATCACTCTGTTTTATGCACAAAGGCAGTGTGCAGAGTATGCGAAACTCGGACTCATGGGTGTCACTGTCCTGTACAGTTCTGGAGACTCTGGTGTGGCGGGCCCTGGCGACGCCTGTCTTCCGCCTGAAGGTAGGACTCTCCGCCGGATGTAATATCAGAACAGGTGTCTAATCCTATCCTGCTAGGTCCAGGTGCTGGGTGGGTATTCAACCCCACTTTCCCGGGAACTTGCCCATACGTTACTTCTGTCGGTGCGACAATGGTGCAGCGAAACAAAAGTGTGTCCGACCCCGAGGAGGCCTGCATGGAAAATATCTACTCCGGAGGCGGATTCAGCAACTACTTCGCCATTCCCGATTACCAGAAAGATGCTGTGGGCTGCTACCTGAAAAACCATTACCCCAGCTATCCTCTAAATATCTGGAACTCGACTGGAATCGTATGTTTTCTCATGTTTCGGAGACCGGAACGACGAATGCTAAAAACCGCCTCAGTCCCGGGGATACCCCGATATTTCTGCTAATGGAGCAAGATATGTTGTCGCGGTACGCACGACAGACTTGCTCTTATGGTTCTCAGTTCACAATCTCTCTGTTCGATCCATAGGTTAATGATCGATTCAGGCTCGCCTTCGGAACGTCTTGCTCTTCCCCAGTCGTTGGAGCGATCATTACGATGATCAACGATGCCCGTCTTGCCGTTGGTAAAGGGCCCATCGGTTTCATCAACCCAACGGTGAGCTCCTTCGTGATCCCATTCCTGAAAATAACCTCGCCACCTCTCTCCTTGTTAGATCTACACCCCGGAGTTTGCTGGCACCTTTCACGACATTACCAAAGGCAGTAATCCCGGTTGCAATACCACCGGGTTCAACGCAACCGAAGGATGGGACCCTGTCACCGGGCTAGGGACACCCGACTTCCAATCGCTCCTCGACTTGTGGTTGTCATTGCCATAAGTGCAACCATGAAATCCTCTTTCAAACTCGATTCCTCATGGGAAAACGTAGTAGCTATATTGTATCCATCGTGGCGCACGACTCGGAATGTGTCATGAGAGTCATCCAATATCCGATAGTTGGCATATCATAATCCCCGGCGGCGCTAGTGTTGCCGCGACCTTGGCTAGCAACCGGTTGTAATACTTAGCCGACAACTAGGTGAGAATTCCAAGAAAGTTACAGGATGCACTCAAGTACAGTATCTGGATGCTGCCAGTTGTTTATTTTCTCAATTTCTCTTTGCTGTCGGAGGCCTCGGCGCTTAGCTCAACACCGCTTTTGGACTGACGGCTAAAATAACGACTAAGCACTGATCGTCCCATGCTCTTTTTTCCGACAAGTGCCAATCCGTCTGACCATGCGGTACGAATCCTTCAACATGTGCTTGTTTCCCTCGAATCGTGTACCCTTCTCACTCTCATCCAGACTCACCAGCGAAAGCTGTCCAAGAAGCACCCGTTTTGTGTACAGTCCTACAATCCTTCATACTACTCTCCGATACTTTGCAGAAGATGAGCTAGGCCTCAGAGCCTTGGCACGCAATGTATCTTGGCGCGGCACTCGAAAACTATCCATCTCCCACGGAGCAGAGGTGCGTTATTAGCTAGTCTCAAATGGTTCTCGTCGTCCGCCTTTTGAATTGTCCCCTGTGACCACCGAGTTCTATCTAAGGCAGGGCTTTAGCGGTTCAGGAAGGACGGATCCTGTCACCTCAGACGCAACACTTCAGTTCATCGACACTCACTACCAAGCACTGAGTGTCAAGGCTGAGAAACGCTATCCGCCATGTAGCACACACCCTAAAAATGCATGCAACTCCCATAGGGCACCCGGAGATTTTACCTATCTCTGATGGTACCATGTTGCTTCACTCACTTTTTGCGTCCCACCATTCTTCCTATAAAGTCTTCTCAGAGATAGCAGTACGGTATCGAGACGCCTGCTTTTGCTCCATCATGAAGGCCCTCCTTTCATTTGTCGTCCTTGGTCTTGGTCTCCTCGCCGCTGCGGAACCAGCTCTCTCTCCTTTTGCCGTTCATGAGAAGCGCACCCACGTCCCTCTGGGCTGGTCGTTGAAACGTAGACATGACCCCAACACACCCATTCCTCTGCGCTTTGCCCTGGCCCAGAGGAATATTGATGACATCGGAAAGTACCTCATGGAGGTGTCGCACCCCGAGTCCGAGAAATACGGGAAACACTGGTCTGCGGGTGATGTCCTCGAGATGTTCGCACCCAGCGACGAGACGATCGATGCAGTTCGATCATGGCTCTTGGGTAGCGGCGTCGAGAGCAACCGCATCCGGCTGACGTCCAACAAGGGTTGGATCGAAGTGACGTCCACTGTCGAGGAGGCAGAGCGTCTCCTCCAGACAGAGTACAACCTCTACGGTCACACCTCAGGAAAGGAGCACGTTGGTTGGTCGATTTCATAGATCGTATTTCATACGGTGCTGATCGAATGCATAGCTTGTGATTTATACCATCTCCCTGCACACATTGTCCCTCACGTGGACTTTGTTACGCCGAGCGTACACTTCGATGCCAAGGTGACACGTCGTGATAGTACCGAACCTGCTCGTTCCGTCGGTCAGCCAGGTGTGGGACTTGGGCCAAAGACCACTGGAAAGCTGAATGCTGCACTGCCCACTGACCTTACGACGTGCGACCAGTACATTACACTGGACTGCTTGCGCGCGCTCTATGGACTCTCTAACACCCCGAGTGCGACCGGGTGGAATAGCTACGGAATTGGTAAGCAAACAGTTGTTCTAATGCAATCTCTAGTTAAAAATTGCGCGAATCGCAGTGGAGTACACTCCACAAGCTTACCTTCAGAGTGATCTGGACATGTTCTTCGGAAATTTCTCTCCCTCTCTCTACGGAATGTCACCGTTTATGGTTTCAATTGACGGAGGTAAAGGTGTACACTGTACAGAATTGTATATCAGTCTCACTCCCCGCTCAGGCTACGCACAGACCGAGTATCAGGGTTTCGGCTATAACGGTGAATCCGACCTTGACCTTCAATATGGTATGGGTCTCGTTGGGCCATTACAGATGGTGACTCTGTACCAAGTCGGTGATATGGTGGAGGGTTAGTAACTAAGATATACATTACGTTGAAACTGATGTCGTTTTCTCAGGTGCCTCGTTTAACAACTTCCTCGATGCTATCGATGGCTCATACTGCTACTTTGAGGGCGGTGACGACCCGACCCAAGACGCCATTTACCCTGATCCGTATGGCGGTGGATATGAAGGTCAGTCTGTGTATCTAAATTTACTTCCCCAGTTTCATGTACCCCCCACCAAGGTCCCGAGGCATGCGGAACCGCCTTGCCCGCAAAAGTCATCTCGACCTCGTACGGGTACAACGAAGCTGACCTCACGCCATTCTATACCGCACGCCAGTGTGCTGAGTATGCCAAACTTGGTCTCATGGGTGTCACCATCCTGTACAGCTCTGGTGACTACGGTGTTGCCGGTAACGGAGGTCTTTGCTTGAACCCTAACGGTAAGTATGCCTCTCTCCCCTTCGCGATTGTGTTCTCAGTATTGCGTTTGGTTGGTAGGAACTCAAACTACCACTGGGATGATATTCAACCCATCTTTCCCTGGAACTTGCCCTTACATCACTTCCGTTGGTGCTACTATGGTCCCGCCCAACTCAACAGTCTACGAGCCCGAGACGGCCTGCGAGGAGGTCATCTACTCTGGTGGTGGATTCAGCAACTACTTTTCTATGCCCGACTACCAGACGTCGGCTGTCGATTACTACCTGAAAAACCACCACCCCAATTACCCGGCCAACATCTGGAACTCCACTGGAATGGTATACTCTTGATTTACTACAAGTTGAAAAGGCTGACAAATGAACAGTCTCGTGCCTTCCCTGACATTTCCGCCAACGGAGCGAACTACGTTGTTGCTGTATGTCGGCTATTGCTATTCAATCTGGGTGATAGCTGACATTCCTCCTACGTGACATAGATCGACGGCCAATTCGAGCTCGTTTATGGAACGTCTTGCTCTTCTCCAGTCAGTGGCGCGATCTTTACGATGATCAATGATGCTCGTATCGCAGCCGGCAAATCGACTATTGGATTCATCAACCCAACGGTGAGTGAAATGGTTCATCAGTGAACACTGCAACATCGTGACGAGACTTTCCTCGTAGATTTATTCCTCTGCGTTCGTTGGCGCCTTCAACGATATCACTATGGGGGACAATCCAGGATGCGGAACAAACGGGTACAATGCTACGATCGGCTGGGATCCTGTGACTGGTCTGGGAACACCAAACTACCCCAAGTTGCTTTCTGCCTGGCTCGCGCTTCCCTGAGGGGTGAGAGTGTTAATGCAGAACGTCTTACTGCATATTGATTGTGTTATAAACTTGGCATGAGATCAATGTATTTTCATGGAAAGCCTGGAACTCTTTTTGTCTGATCATCAGCACAAAGTCTCACACGACTGGCATGGCACTCGATTGTGATATCACTGGTGCAGGTTCTGAGTCTCCGGCCGCCGTATGAACGATTCATACATGTGTTCGAACGTCAGCAGAAATATATAGTCGCCTCCTGTGTCACTGGTATCAGATATATCGTCGAAGGCGTGAATAAGAGAACGGCAAAACCTGAAACCTGAGCTCTGGAGTTTCCCACTTACGGGCCACGGTGCTCCACTGGGGGATGCAACTTGGACGCCCCAAGTCGAGGACTGCTCTCGAACCCCCCATACGTGACGAGAATCTGTTCCAGCTCGTGTACCGCCGTGTTGTAGTATCTGGGAGAGTCATCCGACTTTACTACGCCCGATATGCACGGTGCACCGACGTCGTGGAATATGATGAAACCTAAACACTTTCGAAAATCGCACAGATCCCATTGTCGCTTTGGTATTTCCTGGGGACGCCAGCGACGGTGAACGTCCGGGGCATAAAATAACTCGAGATACGACTCTGGAGCCTGAAGCGGAACCATTCCTGGCGTGGATGCACTGACATGTCATGCGGCCCGGATCTGCAAACCGTCGAGATGAACGCTTAATTACTGTAACCTGCGGGTTGAAGGAATTCTGCTCCGTTCACCGTGAGCTTGAGAGGTAAGAAAAACTAAACTGTCAGTGATATCTGTGCCTGTGGCGAAGAAATGATAGATGACAGTGACAGTACTGTAGCTTTCATTGAATCTCCGGAAATCTTGCTCAGTTACCCCACAATGTGCAAGCTACCGTCTTAGTACTAGTAACGACAATCAGATTGACTACAGACGGGAAGCAGACGAATTACGACTGGCGCCACCACGTGCAAATTGCTGGCATCGTACTCCAATCCACCAAGTCAGTAGCAGTTGTCAGAGCCAACCTTGCTAACAGCGCGGCCCTAGGACAGTTCACGAAGTCAGATAACGAGTACTTCAAACCCCAACATCGCAGTGTGGTAGTTCCGCGTGTACATCCTGCAATCGTTCGTACCCACCTGGCAATCCGTATCTGAGGGCCGAAGATTTCTCCCCCAACAGCTCCGGAGGGTACTCTTTGACGGAGCTAGCACAAATGAGATTACCCGTGTTAGCGGCATTGTCTACATAACGCACCTACAAAGACCTCGGAGTGAGTTATATTGTATGATGATTAAACACGATACATGCCACCAACGAACTCAACAACTTCTTATTGACAGACGAGGAATTAAACTTGACTAAAAGTTCGTAAAGCCTGTCGCCAGTGTCATCGATCGTCCCGTCTGTCACGTTCCCTTGTGCGATCCCACTGGCCGTGCTGCTTCCCTTTTCCCTCCCTCTCCCTATCTTGGCAGGGATCGCTACGACCTCTGGCGCAGTCTCTCTCGTTGTAGTATTTCGTCCCCCTCCTGCTTTCATCAACATGATCGCGACCCTGTTCTCTTCTACGCTCGCGATCACCATAGGCGCTCTTCTCCTGGGATGCCACACGATTCTCCCTCTCCTTCCGTAACGGAGAACGCGAACTGTATCTCGAAATTGTACCCGCTCGATTTATCATCACCTCTTCCACTCTCCACTCTTGCGATAGGGATGTAACGCATATCTTTACCCTTGGGCTTCTTCTTCCCACTCGCGTCGTTTGGCTCCCGCTCCTTCGCAGTTCCGTGAGGCTATTCTTCTTTCTCTTATCCAAATGGGAGGCGATAGCTCCGTCGGACCAGCTCATACCGCGTAGTCGCGTAGCACAGCAGCCCCAAAAGCCGATATGGAGACACGCTCGTCGTCAACCGCCGTAGCGACATTGGGTAGTTCTTGAAATGTCTTGCTTCAGCGCATCCGCTTCTGAGAGGGGAGACATGGGGGATGATCTCGACCGCAGGAGCAGGTCCGCCCTCGCCGGCTAGAATTGCACGAAGAGCTCCTTGTTATTCCGTTTCCCGGCTGTGGATTGGTCTACGGTGACCGCCGACACGGCCTCCGCTTTGACCCTTTTGTTGATCTGTAGACCAGACAGTTGAGGGCCAGAGTTGATGGTATCCCTCGTTCCGAGGCCACCAACACTGCCGTCTGTGCCAGTTTTCGCAAGGGCAGAATCTGAAACGAAGGAAGGCGCGGGGGAAGCATGAGGTTGGAGTCTATCTCAAGGGAACATGGTAACCGATTGCAAATGACGCACCGCTGGCTACTGTGGTGTTTGGAGCTGCCGACGAGGTTCTCCTCATCGCTCGATTCCGTAAGGTGGCTATTGTCGTTCGCGCCGGAGCCATTCACGGATACGATTCCGGTCGCTTCATCGTCATCTGAGTCCCCTCGAGAACTGAACGTCCGGGGAGAGCCTGCAAGTGGGCTTCCCGTGGCAGAGCTGGAACCTTGAATGGATCATCTGGTTCTGCGCCAGACGACGAGGATCGAGATACAGGTGTTGGCCGACGGACTGTAAATGAGACGGTGGAGGATGTCGTGGGCATGTTGTCGTCGTCTTCTTTGTGTTTGACGCGGAGAGTCCGGTCCACGTGCTCTGATTGGCTTTGTCAAGCGAATATCATTGAAGGCATGAACGTCACAACGTCCGGCCATTCAAACATCCATGAAGCACAATCCGACCGACTCTCGAGTGTGCTTGAAGGGAGGTCGTCATAATTACTGTGCATTATTGTTTATTTATCTTTTTCCGACTCAAGCGTCTGTAGTTAACCAGCTGCCAAAGTGTTGCCCCGTCAAAGACAGAGCATTTCTCTCGACAGCGGATATCTACAGATTACTGAAAGTCGCGACCGCTGTGACAGATGGCAGATATTCAGCCACGTAGCAAACTCCGTGACAAGTCAGGCCTTCAGGTACTGGGAGAACACGTTGGATTTTTTTTTCCCGCCACATAAGAGGCATTCTAGTCGCGCCTGTAGGTCGGGGGTAAGCATTGAAATGGTGAGTAGTGTGATACACTTTCCCGCATGTGGATAACTAACCATTCAAATCTTGAAAGCATCACTTGCGATTTTGACAATCGTGAGCAAGTCAGCTGCCCGTGTCGCCACAGCAGATCTCCTGGTAATCGATAACGGGCATATTCCTCGGGTAGGGCGGAGTAACAAGGCACAAGTCAAGTTCATATAAGAGCAACCGCGTCCCACCACTGCTCTTATAAGTCCCCTCCGAGGTTGCAGAACCCCATCGAGTTACCTGCCGTTACCCACTTATGAGGGCCCTCTTTTCGTTCGTCGTCCTTGGTCTTGGTCTCCTCGTCACTGCGGAACCATCTCTCTCTCCTTACACCATCCATGAGAAGCGCACCCACGTCCCTCCGGCCTGGTTGTTGAAGCGCAGACATGACCCAAATACACCCATTCCTCTGCGCTTTGCCCTGATCCAGAAGAACATTGATGACATCGGAAAGTACCTCATGGAGGTGTCGCACCCCGAGTCCGAGAAATACGGGAAACACTGGTCTGCGGGTGATGTCCTCGAGATGTTCGCACCCAGCGACGAGACGATCGATGCAGTTCGATCATGGCTTTTGAATAGCGGCGTCGAGAGCAACCGCATCCGGCTGACGTCCAACAAGGGTTGGATCGAAGTGACGTCCACTGTCGAGGAGGCAGAGCGTCTCCTCCAGACAGAGTACAACCTCTACGGTCACACCTCAGGAAAGGAGCACGTTGGTTGGTCGATTTCATAGATCGTCTTTCAAACAGTGCTGATCGAACACATAGCTTGTGATGTATACCACCTCCCTGCACACATTGTCCCTCACGTGGACTTTGTTACGCCGAGCGTACACTTTGATGCCAAGTTGACACGTCGTGGTGGTACCGACCCTGCTCGTTCCGTCCGTAACCCAACTACGGGAATTCAAGAAAATTCCCTGGGAGTGATCCAAGGTCCACTGCCGACCAACGGTGAGAATTGCGACCAGTACATTACACTGGACTGCTTGCGTGCGCTCTATGGACTCTCCGACACTCCTCCGCATGCGACTAGGTCGAACAGCTTCGGAATTGGTAAGCGAGTAATTATTCTAACGCTGCCTCTAGCTGAAATTTGTATGAATTGCAGTGGAGTACACCCCAAAATCTTACCTTCAGAGTGATCTGGACAACTTCTTCGGGAATTACTCCCCTTGTCTCTACGGAAAGTCACCGAAGATGGTTTCGATTGACGGAGGTAAAGGTGTACACTGCACAGAATTGTATGTTGGTCTCACTTCCCGCTCAGGCTACGCACAGACCGAGTATCAGAATGTAAGCTACTACGGTGAATCCGACCTTGACCTTCAATATGGTATGGGTCTCGTTGGGCCATCGCAGATGGTGACTCTGTACCAAGTCGGTGATATGGTGGAGAGTTAGTCACTAAGATATACATTACGTTGAAACTGATGTCGTTTTCTCAGGTGCCTCGTTTAACAACTTCCTCGATGCTATCGATGGCTCTTACTGCACCTTCGAAGGTGGTGACGACCCGACCCAAGACGCCATTTACCCTGATCCGTATGGCGGTGGATATGAAGGTCAGTCTGTGTATCTAAATTTACTTCCCCAGTTTCATGTACCCCCACCAAGGTCCCGAGGCATGCGGAACCGTTAAACCCGCAAATGTTATCTCGACCTCGTACGCGTACAACGAAGCTGACCTCACGCCATTCTATACCGCACGCCAGTGTGCTGAGTATGCCAAACTTGGTCTCATGGGTGTCACCATCCTATACAGCTCTGGTGACTACGGTGTTGCCGGTAACGGAGGTCTTTGCTTGAACCCTAACGGTAAGTATGCCTCTCTCCCCTTCGCGATTGTGTTCTCAGTATTGCGTTTGGTTGGTAGGAACTCAAACTGCCAATGGGAGTATATTCAACCCAACTTTCCCTGGAACTTGCCCCTACATCACTTCCGTTGGTGCTACTATGGTCCCGCCCAACTCAACAGTCTACGAGCCCGAGACGGCCTGCGAGGAGGTCATCTACTCTGGTGGTGGATTCAGCAACTACTTTTCTATGCCCGACTACCAGACGTCGGCTGTCGATTACTACCTGAAAAACTACCACCCCAATTACCCGGCCAACATCTGGAACTCCACTGGAATGGTATACTCTTGATTTACTACAAGTTGAAAAGGCTGACAAATGAACAGTCTCGTGCCTTCCCTGACATTTCCGCCAACGGAGCGAACTACGTTATTGCTGTATGTCGGCTATTGCTATTCAATCTGGGTGATAGCTGACATTCTCCCTGCGTGACTTAGGTCCACGGCCAATTATATAACGTTTCCGGAACGTCCTGCTCTTCTCCAGTCAGTGGCGCGATCTTTACGATGATCAATGATGCTCGTATCGCAGCCGGCAAATCGACTATTGGATTCATCAACCCGACGGTGAGTGAAATGGTGTACTAGTGAACACTGCAACATCGTGACGAGACTTTCCTCGTAGATTTATTCCTCTGCGTTCGCTGGCGCTTTCAACGATATCACTAATGGGAGCAATCCAGGGTGTGGAACCAGCGGGTTCAATGCCACGACCGGCTGGGACCCTGTGACTGGTTTAGGAACACCCAACTTCCCCAAGTTGCTCGCTGCCTGGCTCGCGCTTCCCTGAAGGGTGAGAATGTCAACGTAGGATGCGCCCACTTTATCTATCCATCTATATGTTTATTTTGGAATATACTCTTCACACAATGTTCGGATTTTCTTGTCGAACTCACGAACTACTTGATCAGTGGTGGTCTATTTTGTGTTCTAGGGAGTTGACCTTGCTAGAACTCAGTGAAACTTTAAGAATAAATAATGGGAGAGAGGAGAATAGCAATCTTCACAATGGAGTGCTCGCACTTGAAGCTTTGAAGCTTGAGGATCATTGATCATTGATCATCCTCAGCAGGTTCAAACAAATTTGAAGCCGCGGCCCGAGTCCCTCGGAATTAGTTGATAGTACTTTGGTTGAAAGTGAAGGAGCGGACTTGGTGATTTACCCTGAACCTAGTGTTTGCGATCTCCCTAACCGTTCCTCTCCAGTGAGTCACAGAATCCTTGTAGCGGCAGCGAATTTCGACCGGAACGGAATTCCGAACACATGAGAAATGGATACACACGACCAGTCACGTGGTATACAGTATAGCACAATTTATATTGTAAACTACTTTCGAAACCCCCCGACGGCAGTCATTGGTCCAACAGAACATTCATGTCTTTGCTCACTTTCCTGGGTCTGAGGCAGTCAAGATACAACCGGACACCACTCACTCTCGCGGACGTCCTCCATCGCACCCTCGTCTCTGGACTCGCGGCACTCAGCATATATGGCATCTACCTGGGCTACTCCGTTCACGACCATGTCATGTCTAAAGGCAAAGGTGTGTCCGTGGGTACGATCGTCAATCCAGTCTCTGATCCCCCACCTTTCTTTTTCTTTCGCTTCGTTGTCTTGTCTTTTCATCCGCCTCTCCGTCTCATCCACGCGTCCGCAGAGGTGTGTAGCCTGTCGGTTTCATGCGGTATATGCAGACCGAACTAAACTTTCGATGATGGCACTGAGGTACTCGCGCTGAGAGAAGCCGAAGCCAAGGCGCGCGAAGAGGCACAGGTGACGTTAAATTCCTTTATTTTCAAAAAAAGGCATACCTCTGAATGCGAGAACAACAAAAAGGCTGTAGAGCAGGCTCGAGAACAGTCCTTGGCTGAGGCCGCCCAAGCTGCGCTCCCCAAGTGGTCATAGGAACGTACCGTATGGCTTATGGCACCGTGGGTAAGTGAGGAGCTCTGGAGTTCAAGTTGCTGGTTGTCCAGGGCTGGTTTTCGCCGTTCTCTCGTTCATTGTCTCGGTATATCTGAAACCAGTAACACAGGAGGCGACTATATACCGACTCTCGAACAAGTGCGAATCCTCCATGTGGCCGGAGACTTTGGATTCACAATAATGGTATCACGAGTTGCGCGCGCTACACACCACATGTGACTTTGTACTGCCGAAGAGAATTGCAAAAAAAACATCTACTTTATTTCCCCAGTCTTCGATTTCAAACGTAGCATGATCACAATGCAACGAAACCCACCAAACTGTCATACCTTACAGAGGCTGCTGTCTCCTTTTTTTTGATGAAAAAATGATACAGAACTCGTCTAGGAACCCACTGAATTCAATTACAGAAGATACAAGGGATAATATAGCAATAGAGTATCTAACCTAGATGTCTTGCGTCCAACCAGCTACGATCGAGAATGGAGTGCTGATATGAAATCAAGAACAAAACGAAGAAAAAAGATCAAGAAACAAGACAGCGAGAAAAACTAACAACGCTACAACCGCCAATCTCGGAAGAAATCCCAGTCCGTCCGCACGAAATGAATCATGTAGTCCGACACGCTCCCCCCATCGCCCTCTTCTCCGCCGTGCTCGGGTTCGCCTTCCTCCTCCGCATCACCCTCGACTTGTACACCACCTTCGGTTTCCCCGCGCGGTTCTGCCATCTCCTCAGCACCAAAGTCAGCTTGATCGGCACCCTCGAGCACGTCTTCTTCCCTCGCCGCGAGGACAGCAGCCTGTGCATCCTCGGAATCCTCAAACTCCCCAAGTGCCCTTGTCAATGCGCCGTCATCCTCGAACAACGTCCGCCAGTCGAACTCCCCTTTCTGGATAACGATATCATCCAACGAACGCTTTTGGTTGGCCTTCATGAGCATCGCTTCCTCCACCGTGTGTGAAGATATGAACCGGTAGATGTGTACGTCACGAATCTGTCCGATGCGGTGGGCACTGAATAATCATACCAGGTCAGCGATGGACCGTGTGCGAGCCAAGATCGAAATGAATATCTCACCGGTCCTCGCACTGTCTATCCATCTGAGGATTAAAATCACTGTCATAAAATATGACCGTATCCGCGCCAGTCAGACTACGGATCCCATCAATATCCCATATTAGGGAACACAAGAAAACAGAAGGACGTACTTGATGCCGACACCGCCAGACCGAGAAGACGAGATGAAACAAAAGATCCTCGCATCCGCATTGAATCTCTCCGTTATATATTGCCTATCCTCGATTTTCGTCGCGCCATCCAGTCTAAGATAGAGATACCCATGGAAGTTGAGAAATATCTCGAGAATATCCAATACCCTCGTCATCTGCGTGAAGATCAATATCCGGTGACCTCCCAACTTTTTTTGCCGCAGCAATTGACTCAGTTGTTGGAGCTTGCCGCAATCATATTGCAACAGTGATGGATCAGGAAACGCAATCTGAAGTTTGACGCTGGTGCGGTGCAAGACCTCGTCGAACGTCGGCGGACAGGATATGATCGCCTCTTCGCACCCAGTAAGCGCCAGGCGGGGAAGATCCAGTGCGACAACCGCAGGGGTAGCAAATGTGAACTTGTCAATGACGCCCGATAACTCCTCCACACGTTCTTCGTGCGATTTCACCATGGCGTTCACGGTGGTCACGGTATCCAAGTACGCGGTCTTGTGATCGATAGCGGATAGTGGCAAGACGGGACGGTGACAGCCTTGAACAGTTCTCAACATCTCCTGCCCATATATCGGTGTTCGAGCACATCGCAAACGGTTAACGTAGCCTATCTGAGCCCACCGAGTAACTTTTTGCATACGCTGTTGATAGCTGTGCCATGCATGATAGCCTGCAACGGTCCGCACATCCTTTGGCGGTGGCTCCCCAGGCATCTCAGATATGAGCGGTAATCGATGTGTGGCGTCCAAACGATGCGTCTCCAGCACAGACATGAGGGGCACGTTTTGCTGGTCGATGAATCGCAGCCCTAACAAGTCGAAATTGACCCGCTCCTCGTCTTCCACCCTCAGCAACTTCCGTCGGACGAGCAGTTCCTTTATCTCAAAGTCGGCAATCGCGGAGCGCGTCATGGCAAAGGACGTGACGACGGGTCGGACCTCAAACAGATCGGGGTGATTGCACACCTTGCGAAGTTGCATCAGGACGTTGGCGATCTTTTGGTATACGCCCGACTCGAGCGCTTCACGGGTGTGTGCACGCAACATGAACTCGTCGTACAAGAAACGTTGTCTCTTGGAAAGTGGACAGAGGACGAGGTGGTCGTATTTGCTTGGAAGCTCTTTTTCAACGTCCCGTTTCAGTCGACGAAGCAGGTACGGCCGCAGCACGGTGTGTAGTTTCGATACGCGTTGCAAGTTTTCGTCATCCAGCATGGTACCCATTTCGATCGCTTTCTCCAATGGATCTGGACGACGCGAGACATAAGCATTCCTCCCAACCTCAACGCAACGCAAAGAAACAAGAAAACGCACTCGAGAACCATTCCCCAAACTCCTTCAGGTTGGCAAAGTTGGTACCAGACATTAAGAACTGTAAGAGGGCCCACAATTCCGTCAAATTATTCTGCAAAGGCGTTCCTGTAAGGAGCAGCCGCCGAAAGGAGCGAAACATGAGAAGGATATTCCACCGCTGAGACCTAAAATTCTTGATCATATGCGCCTCGTCCAGGATCATGTAGTACCACATCTTGCGCTTGAAAATGTGGGCGTCCCGACTCGCAAGTGTGTACGAGGTGATACAAACGTTGAAGTGGTGCTTGTTGTACCATCCCTGTCGCAGTTCTTTCCGACGCTTGGTGCTGCCGTGATAACTCAGGGTCTTGAAGCCAGGGAGAAACTTCTTGAACTCCATCTCCCAGTTCAGCAGCACGCTCGTTGGAACGATCTAGGTGACCATCCGTCGTGAGATTCATCAACGAAGACGCCCCGAAAAAGCCACCAGACGTACGATAAGATGCGGCCCCCATATCCCCCGATCGCAAGCCAGATGCGCAAGAAGTGCAATCGTCTGAATCGTTTTCCTATTCCAAACATAAATTGGTTAATGGCACGTACCGCCCTCGGTTCTTCACTAAACGTACCCAAGCCCCATCTCGTCCGCCAAAATACCATTCAGATTATTGGAATGCAACGAGGCGAGCCACTCCAACCCACTCTGCTGGTACGGGCGGAGCACCCCGCGGAGAAGTAACGGTGGCTTGATCTTGTCCTCGGGGGACCAATCGACAGGTGCAACGGCGAACGGCTTCAGATACTCCGGGATGCGGGTAAATTCATCGTCTTGGACGTCTTCCATTGGCATATCCACCTCTGCCTCTGCTTGGTGTATCTGGGAAGAGACGGCGTGATCGAAAACACGCTCAGGTAGAGGTTGCAACGCGTCATGGTCCTTGGCTCGATCCTTCTTCGCGCTAACTATCCCATGTTTCGCGTCCAAGGCCCCGTCCGTCCCCTCTGATTCTTCGGCCACGATGGCGTTGGCCACATGCCCATTGGACACCACAACAGAACCATCGCCGTCCTTGACAGGGTCATGATCGATGACGCTCGACGCAGGCGAGGGATCGTCTCGCATAGGGTAATCATAAAAGCTCTCCAGCGCTGGTGAAGGTGCATCGCCCAGCGTCGGCGTACGCGCAATCGAGTCCATATCCGAAGGCATACTCGGTGATGCCACCGCGTCCTCGAATGTCGCCGGCCGCTTGGCCAACGTCGCAGCGTCCTGGTCTACAGTAAACTCGGACGCGGAGCGCGCTCGCGCTCCCGGTTCCATCACTACATCCGCGTCCGTTCGATCAGGGGGGGGAGCCTCGGTTACAACGTCCTCTTTGGGGCGTGTCAGCCCAAGCAACGCATGGGTCGTCTCTTCTTCATCCTCGTCACTGCTTTCCTCGTCGCTCTCGTCCTGCCCACCACCGTCCCCATCCTCACCGTGATCGTGATCGTGATCGGTATCCTCCAACACCCCCAGACCAACAAACTCCTCCGCACTCTCCACTCCAGTGTCAGACCCATCCTCGTGTTCGTTTTCCTCGCCATCGTGCTCCTCACCTTCGCTCATCCCTCCCGATTCCAGTTCCCACTCCAACGCTGACAAGCTGGTCGAACGACTCCTCGACCGCGACAAGTCGCCTCTGGAAAGGTCGACTTGCTGCGTCTCCAGTATCTGCCCCGACTGGTCCAAAATCGCATCGAGATGTTCATGGCCCCGACGCATCTCCTCCGCCTCTGCCCGTTGCCGCTCTTGTTCTCGTACATACTACCAAAACGAAAGAAAAAAAAACACATTCAACACTTGGCCCCCAACAAAGGCGACAACCTAAGCGGAAAGAAAAACAAAACAAAACTCACAAAGACGGCCTTCTTCCACTCTGCTACTATCATCTTGACTGTCGCCTTTGCCAGCGCTCTCACCCGCTTCTCGTCCTGCGCCTTCGCCTTGTCTTCCCTCACCGCCGACTGATCCCAAAACGCCTGTATCCGATTCGCCACCTGCGCAGCTACTTGCCGACCCCGGACGAGGAAGCCACCTCCCCCTCCACCATGTCGACCCCTCTGCACGATCGTTTCAACGATATGCTCCCACACGTCCTTTGACCGCCTCGGGTCCCGCGCGTTCGGGTTCGCCGTGATTGCAGGTACAGGGGCAGGTGTCATTTTCCCAGACGCCAACCCCTTGAACGACTCGCCATACAAAAAGGGCCCGAACCGCCCCTGTTTATGCAGCCTCTCGATCTTCTCTCGCGAGACCGCATCCTTTTGTGCAAGCGTCTGAAGAGTCTCGTGTGTCTGCTCTTGCTCGTCTAGTGACGTGTATGAGGATAGAAAGTCAGTGAGGTTCGAGGCGAATTTCGGCGGGGGCGGTTTTTGGCGTGGGTTTGTGTAGGACGGGGGAGGCTTGCGGACGATCAGTCGAACACGTTTGATGGAGGGCGTACGAGAAATAGAGGGATGTTCGTCGGGAACGTGCGAGAGCGAGCTTTTGGAAGGATGCACTGCGAGGCGCAGTTCGGGGGGTTTGCTCGGCCCCTCGAGACGCCCTGACCGACGTGGTTGTAGGACATTGCTTGCGCTCTCATCTAGCCCCATCACAGACTTGCGTTTCTTTTTTAGATTAGGGGACAAAGGCGGCGACGAGGCCAGGGTACTCGCGCGCTTGCGTGCTCGAGAGGCCAAGATGGACGGTGAGTCGGGCTCCAGCTGACTCACCCCAAGGACGCGTGGTCGAGGGCGAGTCTTGACCGTCCCGTTCGGCACAGATGTACTCACGCCCGCACCACTCATAGATGGTTCGACTGCCTTTTGTTTTCCTTTGGCTTTGGACGATAGGACAGTGGGTGGTGGCACGCGGCGCACGTCCGTCTTGGTCGAGGCATCAGCGTCGCTCTTGATAGGAGACGACAGCGTCAGATCAAGGACACGTTTGTTGTGTGCACGGCGTGTAAACCGCGATGGACCTGCGGTGGCAGCAGCACGTTCGATAAGGTCGTATTTTGCTTTATACTAGGGAATAAATGTGGATTGAGCCCACGACCAAGTACGACGACCAATGCCACATACCTCCTGATACACTACTGAATCATCCTTCTTTGCTACCTACACACACACGTGAGCCCTCCGACCGGATGCACACGGAAGAACCTACCTTGGGATCGTACCCGAGAAGCGTCACAAACTGTTCGAGATGAAATACCTCACGGACCTGCGTTCACCATCGCAAACAACCCGAATCTGAATACCCAGCCAGTCATACGCAAGAAAAGGCCTGGTACGTACCATGTCGTCATGTTTATCCAGCACGCCATCCAGTTCGGCTTGCCTCTCGACGAGCATCTGCGTACGCTCGTGCGCAACTTGCTCTTCGGTCACGTTAATATCGCTGGACTGGGCCTCACACATGCCACTTTCAGCGGTGCGTGCAGCCTTGATGTACTTCTTCGTCATACCACAAGACCCTCCAATCAACGCACCGCCACGACACAAAAAAACCCCAGGGATAACCCACACCTGGCAACGTGGCTCTTCCCCGATGTCCTTCTCTCCAGCACACACGCCCAAACCCCCAGTCCTAGAGAGAGAAAAAGCGAAAAAAGGGTGATGCGCAGCCAAGCTCGTCCAAGTCGGAGAAAAAAAGGCGATCTCTGCGGATCCGGCACGGTTTTGCAAGATTTCAAAACGAGCAGTAAGTGTGGCCGTCGTCGTCGTCAAGGGTCACAGAGAGATGTGAAGCTCCTGAACACTGTCGGTCGTTGTGGGTGAAATGCGTGCGGCGCCATCTCCCTCGCCCATATTTTTGCGACATGATGTTTCTTGTTTGTCCGGGACAAACAGCCGTCCTATCCAACACCGGCGGTGCTTGTAAAATGCTTCGACACACAGACGACAGAAAAACTACAACAACAGAACTCAATAATAAAAGGACAACAAAAAAGAAAAATCGATAAGAAGTGGCTCCAAGATGTAAAGCTTACAGCGAGGTATTCGTGATGATCATAATATCGACTGGGGGGGTTGCGGGTATGAGTGTCACTGGAATACATGTATATGCCAAGACCAAAAGAACAACACGATGGAACAATTCATGCACAGAAATCAACGAGTGCCATGTGCAGATGTATATTCAAAGTTTGGGAAAGCACTTCCCCAGGGATCCGGTGCAGGTCGGCCATACATCGCCGATGCATTGTCCTCTGGATATTTTTCGAATCTACGCAAGAGATAAACAATCAAGTGACACACGTCATCCAGATGGTACTCACGCGCTCGCATCCCCGTCCCCACTGATCTTGGGCAAGTATGGTGCAGAAATCTCCCTATTCCTTAGCTTGGCCCAGTCGACTTCGGAGAACCAAGGGTGCGCGAATACATCCCCGGCACCGTGCCGCAAGTTACCGTACCGTCGTGATGGATCGCCTTCCATGAGCTTGAGAATAAGATCAGTGGCATTGGCCTGGAAAGGGGGCCACCGTATAAACGTCGGTCCGCGCGAAATTCTCTCGTACAAGGAGACAGTATTCTGCTCCGGGTGGTGGTATGGAGGGAGACCGGAGAGCATTTCAAAAATGAGTACACCAAGGGCGTACCAATCTACACTCTTGTTATATCTTTGCTGCCCGACAATCTTGATTCGTGCCAAGTTAGTACACAAACGATCGACTCGATTGAGAACATACTTCGGGAGCAAGGTAATCAGGCGTCCCGCACAACGTCCACGTCACATACGAACAACGCTTCGAGAAGCCGAAATCGGCTATTTTGATATGACCATCGTGGTTGAGCAAAATATTCTCAGGCTTGAGGTCGCGATAGATGATATCAAGGGAATGTAAGTGATTGAGGGCGAGGGCCACTTCTGCCGCATAAAATTTTGCTACTGGATCAGGGAACCTCTGGCGAGGCAAGTCAACGAACGAGAAAGAGCAAGCAAAGGGGGACAGACATTCGACCTCCTCAAGAGGGTAAACAGCTCCCCTCCAGGTACATAATCCATGACCATGTACAGATTGGAGTCATCTTGAAATGCACCCCAGAGGTTGATGATGAAAGGGTGCTGGATAGCCTCCAGAATCGTCTTTTCATTGTTGGTATGTTCGACTTGCTTTGTCTTCACAATCTTGTCTTTGCTCAAGACTTTGATTGCGTAAAAACGAAGATTATGCTTGCTTCGCACTGCATGGTGAGAAAAATGAGAACCGAAAGGCAAAAAGCGGTGGTTGAAACAAGGGAAATTGAAAAAGAAACGGCACGGATTTCGATTTTTAAACAAAGAACTGACCTAAATGTACTCTCCCAAAGCTTCCGGTACCCAAGGTTCTTTGTATGATGAAGTCGGCAAGCTTGTAGCTTGCTCTCGGACGAGAAGTGACTCTCGGCAATGGAATGAGAGGCTCATCGACGTCTTGAACGCTACAGTCGGTCAACGATGTCCGGGTGGTAGATATGGAGCCTCTGTGGTATTCTGAGAGGATGCGGAGGGGGGAGGATGGGGTAGGGGAGGCTGCGACTTGGATATCTGGTTGTTTAGAAAGCTGAGCGGGGTAGGGGGCAACGGCGACGTTGTTGTCTGCCATGGTGGTTTTGGATGAAAGAGGACGTCGGAAGCTATCGACGTCAAAGAGTGGACATATAAGTTACATGATCACTATATAATTGCTTCCGTCCTCCCATTGTCCACCTCGATCGGCAACATCCGATTTCCGACTCCGAATCACACACCCCCATGTCATTATGCTTGTACATATATTTCATGGAAACGTCTATGGGCATTTAAAAATACAGTAAGTATAATTGTTCATGCACATGGATAGCGTGTGTCGTGGAACAATTATGATGCGGCTTTGCTAAGACCTGGGAAACATGGAAACATGAGCACCGCCCTGCCTCTCGACCCAATAAAGAAGCGCCTCACTCGAATCCCAACCTAGTTTTGTAAGCTGACCACTGTCATACTTTTTCAAGAACACGTCAATCATATTCTCGACCCCTTGAAACTTTTCTGCGAATTCGCCCGCCGTCCTCGGTGGTTTCTCATTGGGAATTGCGTCGGGTCGAAGGCTGTCTCTGATCGTTGCTGCAAACATGGTGTTCGAATCTCGTCGAGATGGTTTCCCGCCGACGCGTAACATGGTGTTGGGAACGGATATTGCAACAGGGGGTGGCTTTTCCTGTTGTGGTAGCTGAAGACCGATTATTCAGGGAGACATCCGAACCTCGCATTGAATCGACGTACGATGTGGTTGGGTGTCGACAACGGTGGTAGGGTCTCATTCGAGTGCATATAGGATACCGCCGATCTCGAATTCATCACAAAAGGGGTGTCCAACGACGAAACAGGCGATAAGCACTGTCGGGGCTCCTCGACCTTGACGGCGATTGGTGGCAACGAGGGCATCCTTGTCTCGAAAGACGGAGAAAGTGACTTTGACGGAGTTGGCAAATGGGTGCGTGGGAACTCGAATGTGGAAGGGGAGAGACTGGCACCAGTACTGTCACGGACAGCATCCGCCACGAGTTGTTGTAACGGCGTATCAGGTGATTCGGACCTAGGGGCGTCACCATTTTCTCTAGCTTTTTCTTGCTGGTACTGGATCCAAGCTGCTATTTCTACTTTATCTGCGTTGATACGGTCTGCCCAAAACGTGATGATGCCTTCTGAGGGGTCAGTTAGTTTCCTGTATAGCACCCGGAGTTGTTGGAGGTGTGTTGGGGTAAGCTTGGGAAAGACTGTCAACAAAGGGATCATGGTGAGTGGAATGGGTTATGCGCATGGGTGGACTCACGAATAGTCTCGTCGTCAAGGAGGATGGGCGCATGTGGATCGCCTATAGATACGCGAGAGTGAGTTAGGGGTGCGGGGAGGCGGATTAGACTGGAAGGACGCGCACGTGATGGTTTGCGATGGCGTGCAAACCAGCTGGAGAGCTTCTCGAAGGTGAAGGCTTCGTTGCCGGGGATGGCACGGAGGCTGGCAAGAATGGCGAATTTTTCAGATTTGTTGGGGTAGGAACTGACTGTGCGGGCATAATCTGATGGTCTGTGTATGAGCAGATGGGCAAGGAGGAAAAAGCAAAAGGGACATGCTTGAGAGGAAAATAGAGCCCTCTTTTGTGAGCCTCACTCTAGTTGAGCGGGTCACCTCCTCTGGCAGATTGAAAAGTGACATGGTGGCATTGGGGAAGAGATGAATATTTTTGAGGGTGAAATACACCCCTTTAACAAAAACAAGACTACCCTGGCACGTGTTGCATATATCTATATCGGGACACACGGGATGGACGACGGCGACTCACGAGCCAATCAGCGACGAGCTTCGGACGTATCTCTTCCTCAAGGCATCCGCATGGTGACGTGAATTTGTCATGCAGTGCTTACAAAGACATGGACCGTGCACGAACCCGACTTCCGACCGCCCTGTCCCATGCACTCTGCATCGGACCCACTTCGTTCTTCAGCTTGTTCTCCACCACCATGTCCTCCATCTCCCGCATCAGCACTTCCATCCGAAACTCGCCCGCCGGACTTGACCCCGCCTCGCCATGGACAGTGCGCAACTCGGTGTTTAGCATAACCCATACTGGAAGTGTCAGCCAAGGATCAGCGCGGGAAACACACCCATACTCACATTCTGTCTCGATGCCCCTGGTCAGCTCCCTGATTCTTCCTCCCATTGCTCTCACCACTTCCCCCTCTGTCTCCCCATCGACCTGCATCATGCCAGCGAACAAAGCAGGTGCCACCCTCGACACTGCAACCGACATGAACAGGAACACCTGGTGCAGAAACAGAATGTGTTGATATGCTACACGCTGCGGAAATACGTTCTCGAATAGCATCCACTCCGGTGGTACCTGGTCAACAAAGGTGTACGCAGAAACCCCGGATGGTGCTGACGAGGGAGCGACAATCAGATACAACTCAAGCGCGAACATCCCTATGAACAGCAGATACCGCCACTGTATACCACTGTCAGATTGGTCTAATCCATCTTTGAATGAGCGGATACACACAGCTGCAATCGGGCTTTGCCTCCCCACCACAGAGAACAAAAAAAGTGCTATGCCGGTCATGATATGGCGTGGCAACGAATTCAGCAGACCCCGTCTCAGGTAGTCTTTCATCGTTGTACAGTCCTGCCAGCGCAGCACATCCGGTCCAAACCTTTTAAATACATCAACTTTCAGTTCACACAATACACACCACTCACCTATCATAGGCAAATCGAACGACGGGGTCTCTAAGTGCCTCAAATGCATCCCGTGCATTGATGAAAAGTGCCTCCCCTCCCGGGCCAATCCGATCCGGATGATTCTTCCTCGCAAACGCTCTAAAAGCGGCCTTGAGTGTACCCTCGTCCGAACGTGGGTTGACCCCAAGGAGTTCATAAAAGTTCTTCGGAAGACCACTCGAGGCATCAATAAAATTGTACGTGAGGTAACATAGCACAACGGCAGCATAGGTATATCGGTAGTGGCGAATATAAACGGCTGATCGCAGCGGTGGGGGAGGTATTTTGAATATTCTCTGCGAAAGTTGGTGGATCACAGAGAGCACTTGGCGAGTTGCAAAGTCTGGGAGGTAAGTCCAACACGCAAATTGAAAAAGGGTACCAGACATCTGCCAAATGAGAACCAGTCAGCATTGCATACACGCACAACGAGAAGAGTTGAAAAGCTCAGAGCTGCACGAGACAGCCAATGTGATCTCATATCCTCGACCGAAACAGCCAACTGGAGCCTAATCCAATGCCGCCCACGCTCCTGCATATATACGCACGCAACCACGCGCCCGAAACACGGTGTTCTTTTGCGTGGGCGCTTTTGGCGCGCGGTGCCGTCCGTTCGTTCTGGACAGCACATTGTAGCGTTTGTAAAAGAACCACGTCTAGTGACCGCCCGCGGCAGAATGTATCTGGTCTGCGCGAGCTCGGCTAGTGAACGCGTAGAAATGATGGCTCTGCCTTTGCTAGCGGGCTCTTGTGCTCGAAGCCACGCTAGTCAACTGAGAGTCGTGCATGTCGGTCTGGCCTTAACAACGCCACAGCGTGATCTGGACTGTGCATCGGGCATCAGACACTTTGGATGGGTTCGTGGACAGCATGGGCACAGAGGCCTGCCATCGGTGGGTCGACCCTTTTACTAGAACATCGTCGCGAGCGGCATAGAACGTGTCAGACTCACCGTGGACGTAGCGGAAAGGAGGGAGCGTGGGAGAGCATTATATCATCAATTCTTGATTTGAATGGGCAGCGAACACGTCGGTTTTCGCTACCGACCAGCCACTCTCCATACGAAACCCGCAGTTCAATTTTTATCGCTGGAGACACGCTCGTCGCTTTGAACGTTCCCGTACGCTGAACCATGAATATTTTCCGGTTGTTGGGTCCGTGCGCACCCAGTGAACCGGCGAGCCTGCTAACTTGCCCTTGACAGGGGATTTGGCCCACCTGGCCTCCATTTTCATCCTTGTGCACAAGATACAGACAACCAGATCGTGCCGTGGTGCGTCTCTCCGTGTGCGCGTGCGCGGAGGCGGGTACTGACGTCGTTTACGCAGGCATCTCGTTCAAGACTCAGGCACTCTACGTGCTCGTCTTCCTCACACGCTACATTGACCTCTTCTTCCGCTGGATCTCGCTATACAACTTTTTCATGAAGGTCTTCTTCATCGCTAGCAGCTGTTACATCCTCTATCTCATGAAGTCCCGCTTCCGGTTAGTCATGCATGTGCTCCTACAATGACAGGGTTGATGACCTACGCACCTGTTGTAGGCCCACCCACGACCCATCCATTGACACGTTCAAGATCGAGTACTTGCTCGGACCCTGTCTCTTCCTTGCCCTCATATTCAATTACAACTTCTCCCTGACGGAGATCATGTGGGCCTTTTCTATATATCTTGAGGCGGTTGCGATTTTCCCGCAATTGTTTATGCTCCAGCGGACAGGGGAGGCGGAGACGATTACATTGCATTATCTTGCTGCGCTGGGCATTTACAGGACACTGTACATTCCCAACTGGATATATAGGTAAGTGACATAGAGTTGGCACGTGAGTCGCAGTAGTGCTCAGTGCCATGCGTCTTGGGCGTTGCAGATACTTTACGGAAGACCTGGTAGATCCCATAGCTGTCGTAGCCGGACTCGTGCAGACGGGGCTATATCTCGACTTCTTTTACGTTTACGTCACAAAGTACGTCTCTCACTGCCTTTCTCCATCTCTACTCATTGCGTGTCATTTCCGTGTGCGTGTTCCCGGCGGTGCAGAGTACTGCAAGGACAGAAGTTTGAATTACCAGCATGAGAGTTTTGCACGTACGACATGTTAGAGTTTGCCGAGCGCCAGATCCTGTTGTTGCTGTAATGCTGCCTATTCGTGACAACGCGGACTTGGTATGTTGAAAGATGTCGACTAGTTACTGGGGGAGTTTTCTTACTCTACACGAGCGAATAGTTATGAGCACTTGAGGATGTGAATGTCCATTGTTCCTGCGAAACCTGTGTGGGAAACTGACCCCACCTGCCTCTCTTCTGGTCGTGCTTCGCTAGTTACTTAGCAATTATCCTCTCGGCCACTCATCCTCGGTCAACTCGTCCGCCCGTCGACAACACTGACACTCGCTCTTTCAAAGTCACGATTTTAAAACCACAAAAAAGCTATAGCTACTGCATCATGCTGTCGGCGACGCGGTGCTTTCCCGTGCTTTATCTAGCACTTTTTCTCTCTCTTCTGAGCACGCTTCCCTATGCGTATGCCGCTGCGGACACCAAGGTGGCGAACAGGACCATCGAGCGGGTGAGTTCTCTTTCCTTCTTTCAGGGACACGAACAATTGTGCTTGAGTTCCGTTCGCCCCGAGGACGCACGCGGAAGGGATGGCGTTGAACGTACGCTCATGTCCCGTACTCTTTGCAGACTGTCCAATTACGCACACACACAATACATCCGCCGTACATTGACGAGGACCTACAAAACCGGTACGCTGTGCACGTGATGACAGGTTCGAGGAGGACTGTATATTGAACCCTTTTGCGCCGTCTATAGGTGGTGGGATTTTGGCGCAGATGCTTATATCGTACGTGATCATGTACTTTTATGCGAGGGGAAACGATACTGACGACATGTCTGCTGTTGTGATAGAACACAAACAAACATATCCGTCTTACGAGAGCTGTTCCATCCCAAATGGTATGCACTGGCGCCTTGCGTTGTCAGAGTGGTGGACTGAAGGATTGCCGACGACGTCACTTAGGGATGGTTGTGGTCCCGTCTCCCGTTGAGCTCGTCCAACTTTGTCATCGAGATCGAATTCAAGGTTCACGGCCCCTTTCCCTTGTCGGTGCTCCATATCGATTTATTCATCGTGTAGATCTCTGGTGCATCGAGCCATCTATATGGCGACGGGATGGCGATCTGGCTCACAGCTGAGCGCGCACAGCCCGGGCCCGTGTTTGGGAACAAAGGTTCGTCTGTGCGTATCTATACAAAAACGACCTCTCACCCATTCATATCCCCCCTCTGCCCGGCCCTGCAGACAAGTTTGAAGGTTTGGGTTTGTTTATAGACACGTGAGCGTTGATCCGCTCGCAAAAGTATTCACTTTGTTGTTGACGCTCGACCACACCAGTTATGCCAATTCACGACATGCATTCGGGTTCCCTCGCATCACGGGCATGCTTGGCGATGGAAAGACGGCATATGATCACGAGAATGATGGCGATGCGAACAGTATTGGCTCGTGCTCGGTACGGTATCCCTTTTTGTCGACTCCCGGGCAGCCGACCCTAAGTATTTCGAATGGACGCGCAGGCGATGGTCCGACGCACGAACGTGATTACCAAGTTGAGAATTACATATGTTAAAGACTCATACCTCGACGTAAGTCACGCATACATCGATCGCATGCACGGCCGGACTCACTCGACGTTAGGTCAAAGCTCACTATAGAGCCTGTACGTACATGCGGTTCATGTGTCGTGGAGTGTCGATCGACTCATGCTATCATACAGGGGACAACTGGTCCGATTGTTTCCACGTCGACGGGATTAGTCTGCCTGCATCACCCTTCTTGGGTGTGTCCGCGCTGACAGGCCAAGTATTCGACGCACACGAGTGAGCACATTCCGGACCTCTTCCTGCATCAAACAGTTACTCACCCCCAGCCAGCGTGATCTCGATCACGACCCACTCCGCCATGCTCTCCTCCCAAGACGCCCCGCTCAACAAACTTTCGACCGGCAGCGGCTTCTTTGGCAGCCATCGCACCGGAGGCAGCCACCAATCCTCCTGGCTCGCCTTATTCGTCAAATTCCTCTTTCTCGTCGGCGTGGCCGCTGGTGCGGCGTATGGCTACAAGGCGTACAAGTTACGCAGTCGACGTGGCGGGCTCTCGTCGGCAGGCACGCTTGGCGGGCTTGGGATGGGCTTTGAGGATCGGTCGTATGGGTCACGGAGGCGGTTCTAGAGCGGCGTGAGGCAGCGCATGGAGGTAATGATCACGAAGATCAGATCCCTTGTGTGCTTCGTCGTCTTTTTTTTTCTTTAATATTTTATATTCGTTTCGGTGCATGGTTTGAGAACCCATGTGATCTTTTTACCCTAGTACGGTCTGGTGTGCACGCGTCCTATACAAGAAATGAGCGGTGGTCAATGACAAGTTATGTCTTTGTCTCGAGCTCGCTACCACATGCTTGTTAAATTTGGGGGAAGGAGGGGGAGCCTGGGCGTGAATATCCAAAGTGTCAGTGCGTTGCTCGAAAAATGTATCTACTGCTATCTACTACAAAATGTGCGTGTTGGGCGGGACAACGGAAAACGTTTTTAAAAAGTAAGAGAAAAGTGGCTTCTACCAATATTTGTATCAGAAAGGAAAAGAAGAGCGAGCGAGATATACAAGACACATCGAGAGGAACGGACGGTTGACCGCAGAGGGATGGGATGAGGTATGTACGTTCGAACTAGCTAGGCGTTCGGTAACTGGTGGTAACTAGGACTAACTACTTGTAACTACAGATGAGGTTGAGACAACGCACGAGACCGGACTGAACGGGTGAAAAAGTACTATCGTTACTACTACTACGTGAAAAAGAGTTAAAAAAAGAGACAGACGACGGATCCAATCGATGGTCGATACAAAATGGTAGAAGACACGCCCGGCAACAGGGAGAGTACGCTGAGTACAGGGGGTCGTTTGGGTCAAAGGGCAGTGCACGTGGGTCGTAGATGAGATCGTGAAGATATTATCTAGGGAAGTTAGGCGATGACAACCCGATTACACCCCATATCGCGTCGCGAGTCTGTCTTGGATGGCTGGGGGAAAGACGGCTACTTGAGCCTGCCACCCAGCAACGTCATGGTTCCGGAACCCTGTCAAAAGTTGTTGGAACATTGCGTTGAGCTCAGGGGAAGGGTTATTCCACCGGACGATGGCGTTACAGAACCACAACAGACTCTACAGGCATGGTTGGTCAGCCTTTGGCCAAAGGTAAAATACTCCTAGATCAACTGACCTTGGCGATACCAGCAGGGTTTGTCTGCACGAGGGTGCAGAGACCACGGAAAGCAGAATCCTTCTCCTCGTTGTCACGGATTTCATATAACGCCTGGCACCATGCTTGAGCGAACTCTGGCAGATGAGGTGCAACAAGAACCGGATGCATGAGACCAATTCGGCCAATTGATACTGCTGCGTTTTCGTGGAGGCTGCGGGGTGCCTTTGGGTGTAGCAAAATTGGAATGAGACGGGCGATCAAGGGGTTGACCCATTGTTGGAACTCAGGGTCATCTACAGAGACAAGGAATGAACAGAAGATACGCATGAGACTCTGAAAATCTTACCTCGTCCATAGCGCAATGCAACTTCACCAACAGACCACGCAGCATTGTTGCAAGCGCTGACAAACTCCACCTTTGGTTCAGGATCGAGCTGTTGGATGAGCTCTGCCATAATTGCAGGAAGATGGGGTCGCAAGAGGTTGAAGCATCCCATTGCCAAATCGCCAACAAGCGCATAGGCCGATTGACGCACCGGTGCTTGTGGGTGCTTCAGGCAAACAGTCAGCAGCGTGAGAAGACTGGGTTGCGTATGTGAGATGATGGGCTCCAGAGTAACACCCAAACCCTGCGCTAGACCTGATAGGAGATCCAGCGATACAACAAGGAAAGATTTGTCGGGTTCATCCAAATCCGGATTTTGCTGGTACGCCTGGTATGAAAGAAGTGCTTGGTGGACGATATTGGCACATCGCTGGAAAACGAGAGGCGTGTATGGTGTAAATCCAGGCCCCATAGCAATTGCGACTGAGGAAAGACACTGCAGAATATGTGTAAGCACCAGCTACATGCAATCGTGAAGGTATTACCTCGAGCAAGGGGATCAGATCCTCGTCACCATCTTGTAGTTTATTCCAGCGGCCAGTGAGCGGGGGCATCAATATCTCAACATACTGGGGATTTGATAATGCACGTCCCACAGCGTCAGCGAGGGTGCCAATGGCGTCGTACAGAATGAGCATGTTCTTGTGTTGGTACTTCTGGAATGCGAAAACCAGGTTACGCAGAACTGGCTCGAGGTAAGGGGAAAGTTCCGGGCCGGCATCCTCTTCGAGAGTCGCAAATGCACTGCAACCAGCCTCTTGTACCCGTTTGTTGTCGTCCAAAACCATCCGAAGAAGCTGGTCAAGGCATGAGCCGACAAGGGATAGTCTGCATATCTCATACGTACACCTTCCATTGTAGGGATGAAGTATCGATTCTTGTGATCTTCCGATATTGGCTGTGTGCACCAACTTGCATAACGGCCTAGCGTCCAACAGGTGATTGAACGAACAAGAGGCTACGGAGACTGAACATCAGAGATAAATTGTGCCCATGTGTCGCGCAACGCACCTTGGGATCATTCAGTGTATTGAGCAAGTAAGGAATGAGGACCTTCAAGTGTTCCTCGATGAAATCGATACAACCTTATTATCTTGTTAGCATTGCACTGGCCAGAAGCACTAAGCCAAGCACACCTTCAGCCATAGCACCCAATGCTAATATCGCACTCTCCCTTTGTAGCCACTCTGTACTCCATAGTTTGTCTTTCAAGGGGGCAAGGAGGACGTTCATCAGGTCTGCACCAAATCTGACAGCCAATACATCCAAGGCAGCAGCGGCACATTTCCGGAGATTCCACTCCGTGGACATTTCATCAGCAAAGTCGTCGTCGTCCAGGTCATAGTCGTCCTCATCATCGTCTATCGTTTCCTGGCCGTAGGCACCGCGCTTGGCCGCATCTTCGCCAGTCTCTGCCCCCTCGCGCTCCAGCCCATGGAATTTGGAGCCATAGTGGCGTGGTTTTATGTCGGTCTCCTTATCGGGAACGGTGGTGTCTTCCGTGTCCCCCTCGAGCCAAAGTAAATCATCTTCACCATAAACCATGCAATCGAGGAGCACAGGAGCTACACGGCCAAGGAGGGGGTGCAAGTACGGTGCAAGATCGGGGTCCTCGGCAAAAGTTAACCAGAATTCACAAGCCTCCAAAGCGACACTCTCGTTTTTGTCCTTTGTCGAGTACAACATATACTCTGCAACATTGGCCATCTCCGGCATGAGCTTTTCAGGACGAGCAGCAAGAAGTAGTACGAGAGCTTGGCACACATGGCGGCGGACCGAAGGGTCTTCGTCTGATGCACGCTTGAACAAACATGCAATGAATGTGTCGATGTGCGCAAAAAGCGACTGCGAGTTGATCGGCACGAAATACGATAAGCAAGCGACGGCGTGGGAGCGCATTTTAGGTGATGGGTGCTCTGATAGCATGAGGAACTTTGGAATCATGAAGTCAAGGGGGCGGGTTCCATTGATCTCAATGTCCAGTTTCCGCGGAAAATCTTCGCAAGCTTTTTCAAAAACACTGAAAGCAGCCTACGCTCGGAGTTCAGTACGTGATTTTAACGATGTCAAAAGGCGAGTGGGAAAACGGTAGCAAGTTGAGAGGCCATGCAACGACTTCGGGGGTGAAAATCGCGACAGGAGCGTCACCAAGAGGCATATCACGACACTCTTAGCAGAATGTACATGCCATCAGTCTGCCAAATAGGGCGCTATACTGCCCCGAACAAACGACGCAGTGCCCAGTGCGCATGGCGCGTATTACGCTGTGATACGTTCACAGGATTACAGCGGGGCGTAGGTGGCACACCTTTCAAGTACCGGTGGACTCACCTCCTGACGATTTGGATCATCTAACATACCGACGAGTTGCTCGAGACAATCGGGCCAATTTTTGGGTTCTAAAACCCCTAGGAACGCCACGATGTCTTGACCGGCAGCGGTCCGGACCAAGGCAGAAGGGTCACTGAAAGCAGAAAGCACGGCAACTTTTGCATACTCTGCTACGTCAGGGGAAGCCTTGAGGATTAGGTAGGCATTATTCTTGAGGAGGTAACCAGCAATTGTCCGAATCTGGTCCTCCTCCTGTGGCAAGGCAGCCAAGATATGGGCCAGATATGCTATGTAGTCTGGTACACGCGTGAAGGTATTGAGTTTCTATGTAAATGGAGGTGAACACGACGAGATCGGGATAAAGAAGGGGGCTATTCGTACATGAGTGATGGTCCTCTGAACTTTGTTTTGGGTGTCGGTGGAATCGCGTATCGTCTGAAGAATTTCCTGCAATCCCGCAGGTTGAGGACTCCAAGATGCCATCGCGCACGGGCTGAGACGCGTCAGGGAAAGAAATGTTTGAGTAAACGCGCCGGATGAAAGAGAGAGAGAACGGTCGACTTCTTTCAGCTAAGCACCTCTCGACCCTCTGTGTACCGATGTTTATCACCCGTGGGAATTCCATATCTCAGCATCTGTCACACAATCACACAGTCACGCTCTAGGCCATCAGTTCACGACGTTTCCTCCAAACTTCTGTTAATTCTGAACAGAGTCTATACGGAGACTTTGCCGAGCCAATTGCATCCATGAACATTTGAATCATAATAATTAACACATTCTCCATCCCCACTACATATAAAGACGCCATCAAACTTGTGCAGCGCCGTGCCGATATCAAGATCATAATGCATCTTCGCGCTGGGAACTCAAAAGCTGCGGATGAAATCAGTATCGGACACAGGCCTGGTGATACTCGCTTTGCACATCAATGTTTCCTCCCAGCTCCTTGATACATTAATTGCACAGAGGTCCAAGTAAAGCACTGTGAAACCACCAACTTCAGGCAGATCATGAGCTGATATTATAAAGTAGAAATGGATCAAAAAGGTAAAACTCGGAGCCTCTTGGCACTTTGAGATGTGTGATGCCATCTCCAGAATATCGTTTGTGCTTTCCCCACCTTCGTATCAGATCCACCAGCCTGGTCCAGCCGTACGTAAACGAAACCCGGCTCTCATGCATTCAATTCCGAATTGCCCCCATATGATGGTTACTTTGTTACCAACCAACCCGTGTCCTGCCCGAGAGTCTGGCCACTTGATTACTTTGCACTCATCTTACACATACAGTAGTCATGTTCCAGGTGGGCAAAACCATCAAGTATCTAACCAAATCAGCAAACACTCCGCTACACTGGATAGAGAACACATCCCTTATCACTCGGTATAATGATCGTCTGAAGGTGAAACGCTAATCTTCTCGATGATCGTCTTCACCCTCTCATACACAGCAAATACAATGGCTTGTCCAGGCGCAACGCGGAGGACTCGCGGCGTGATACCCTTGTAAAACGATCTAGCGCCCTCTTTGCGCCACATGTCCTTTGCAATTATCGCTATTCGCTGCATCGCGGTGACTTCCGGTTCCCATGTAGTTTTTTGCAGTCCTTTGCCAAAAAGTCAGTCGTATGATGACTCATGCCTGCAGAACTCACGTGTTTTGATAGTGTCAATAGGAGCATTGGAGAATGGACCCATGGCCCCGGATATCAGTCCGATTATCATGTGCTGGTACGACGGAAGTTCAGCGAGATCAGGCTGGTATCGATGTGCTCGTTTCTTCAGTTCTTGATATGCCGTGAAGTTGGCGCCTGATAATTCCATCACAGTTCTGATTTAGCCAAACACGCGACGGGACGTTGAACGCTCACCCTGGTTAGTGGCTTGGCGTAGTGCGGTAAGCGAGACACCTCTATAAAGTGTCGAGAGTCCTTCCTCGCGGACGATTGTGTAAACAGCGTGTGCTGCATTACGATATCGTGGCGTCTCTAGCGGATCGACTAGCGAATGTTGTTGGGCCTGCAGTCTGATCTTGACCACTTCCATGGGACAGACGACGGCTATTGCCTCCGTCGTACCCGAAGCAAGACCAGCTGGTCAAGGCGAACAGCAACCATGAGACCCTGTGCTCGATGCTGTCAACGATATGCAACATACCGATGAAAATGCTGCCAACGCTCGTCTTCCCTGTAGCTTTGTCCGCCAACCAGCCTTTGTACGTCTCGAAGCTCGCGAAGCGGATGGCCATTTTGGGGACAATGCCCGACAAGACCGCGCCGAGCCCCTTGTACAGCGCAAGTGGTGTTTCACGTTGCACGATTCGGACGCCAGTCGCGATGACACCGCGCGGCTTCGTCTACCGCGTCGCACACTACTCTTAGTGTGTGGCCTGCGTTCGAAATGTGTTGGGCACATACCCCGGGTGCGCTGCCCGACTTGGAGAGCTGCATCCGCACCTTGATGGTGTCGAGTGGTTGGCAGCACAACTGGCGAGCAGGGGGTGTGAGGATTGGCCGTTGAACACCGCTGCAATCTGGGAGACGCACCGCTTCCATCGCGCCAGCGATTCCACCAGCGGTGATGTGGGTCGCAAACCCGACTGGCTTCTTTTCGCCGTTTCGTGACATGGACCGAGCGGGCAACTAGGGGAGGCAAGGAAATGAAAGGAGAGCTTTCGAAGCGGGGAGGTGGAAATGTTAGTACTTGTATTAATGATGACCCCTCGTCCAATTCATCTTCGCGTCGGCATGGATTTAACATGTGAATTCCCTCATTTGGATTGTCCAATATACCTCACGCTCGGGTAGGAGTCAAATAAATAAATGCAACTACGTGCTAAAATACTGCGGGTATGTTCAATGTTGGATAGAAAAAGCACGAAAACCCTGCCAATGCGATAGCGTCGGGGATATTATAATGGCTCTACAAGAGATCGAATGCTTGCCGCGTAAGTGCGTCGTGATGGCCGTCATGTCCATACGAAACCAAGTCTATGTCCAAGTCCGGTTGCACTGCTGGTGCAGTAAAAAGGAAAGATGAGAACTTGCTAACTTGATCGACCCTCCTTGGCATTATCAGATAGTGGTAGCTTGGGCGGCTTCTCAGCCGTCGGCGTATCCGGCATATCCATGGATTGCTGCGGAATTGATTCCTCGTCTTGGGGAACTTCTTGTGGCTCCCAAACAGATCCGCCAAAGGTGTCGCACTCGGCCCCACCAAACACACGTGTGAAGACTTTCCACTGCGCAAAGGCAAAAGCCGGGCTGAAGAAGGATAAATTGTTGGGTCCATTTGCTGCGGATAGAACGCGACGTACGTTACACCCAAGGATACCGCGAGGATAGCCACTGTCGTCATAGGCGGTGAATATCCGTTCGTCATGGTGTCCTGCAAGACAACCAGTAAACAAGATGTCATAAAAGGCTTCATATAAGACGTACCACAACATGATAGCTGTTTCTGTCAAATAGGTAGCGAAGTCCACGACTCATACCAAATTGTTGGTTGACGACAAGGTCGAATCCGAGGCCACATAAAAACGAACCAGTCGAAGCACAGCCGTTGAGCTGCAAAGTAACCCTGTCAGCAGGCATCCAAGACGGGGCTTGGCAGGACGGCATACTATCCCGTATTTTTGCTTCCACACGACGAGGATACTCCCTGCAATGCCGCACACGCCTATGATGAGCCAATTGAGGAAGAAGGCATCAGAATCCGAAACAATGAGTCCGCTTCGCAGCAGGACGATGCGGACCCCAATAGCCAGACCGCCCAGAGCTCCGAGGACAAGGATCCCGAGGACACGGGTCATCTCCAGGAGCCCCAAACCAAAGCCCATGGCGAATAATACGAGAATGCAGAGGGTCAGAACAACATCGGAGACACCAACATTGTCCAGGGTGTTTACGATGACAGCCCAAGCTTGAGGTCATCGTCAATGTCAACGTCGAAAGGGACATGAGCAAGACCGCTTACAGGCAAGCACAGCGGCAGTTCCAATAGCCGTGCCTAGAGTTAAACGCCCCCCACGGAAGCCTGCCAAAAGAAGAGGGGCACCGACGACGAAGGAAAAGACAATCCACAACACCGCACTTGTCGAGAATCCAGAGCCACTCCCGTCCGAGGCCAGCCCTTGAGGGATTTGCTGGCCTGTGACGGGACTGTACACGACTGTTGTGCCATTGATATTGTCAAAGATAACGTTTGGGTCTTGGACGCGGGTGAGCTGTTGGCGAGCAAGTGCAGGAGCGACCGCGGAGACTCCGGATGTGAACCGAGCAGCAAGGACGAGTGCCAAGGACCACGAGAAGGAATGATTAGGGCGGAAAGAAACCGCCATAGGTTACTTGGCAGGACCACTGGCGGAAATGAGAAGGAAGCAGAAAAAGAGCGACGATGAAACTATGTAACGAGCGGAAAGGTTTACCGGTGAGTCAGGTAAAGTGATGTAAAGGGTATAGCGCTAAGCCGAGAACGACGCCGTCGTCGCTGGCCTGGATGTGCAGTTCAGAAGTACTTCTCGTCCGCAGCTTACGTGTTTTGAGTCATTACTCACCGCGTTCGAATTCTACGCGTCGTCGCGGTGACAACACCCCTCGGCGAGTCGCGATAGGCTAGCAGATAGCAAATGGGGTAACTCTGACACTCTTGTCTTTCTCTTTCCACCTAACATGGACGCCAAGCAGGCCACTGCAAACGCGCTCGCAGAGCCCAGGAGGGAATCGCAATCCATCTGCGCAGACCTAACCTCCACATTCTCCCCCTCATCGCCGAACATGCCGGGTATGTGTTTCACTTCAGTATGACGCGTCGCCATTCATCCCACGCAACAGCCTCGTTTTGGTGGATTCGACCAGAGCTGGGAAGCGCATCCCGGACGCGCTGTCGAAAACAGTACCCATATGGTGCTCCGTCGTCAATCGCGCGACCCTCAGACGGACCTCCGAAACCCACCTGGGGCTTGGGACACCGCACTTTACACGCCACCGGGAAGCGTCAGTCCACAGGAACACAGTCAGATCGAGCGCAAGCTCGACGGATGGACCTCCGAGCTCGCGGTAAATTCCCCAAAACCGCCGTGCGTGTTCACTTCGTACGCCAACGGTCCCTCAGGCCTCCTCCTATTCATTCCCAAAGCTGGATTATCCACTTCGTCCGATATGGATCACACCCGCCACGACCGTCTTCCGAAACCGCCTGACCATGCGTTCTACCCGATCATATATGTATCTGCCTCCAAACAAGTCATAGATGGCGTGGAACGCCGAGCCTCGGGGTTTGCCTACATTCAAGGATCCGGGGACGATCACGAACTCTGGGGCATGGTCTGTCTTCTACCTGATCTCGACGCCCACGTTGTTTATCGTCCTCGTTTTATTTACAGGGTCTCACTCCGAACGTGTACTGGAGGCACTGTGACAAGATCTTGTCCATGGCTCCCTCCGGCCTTCCAGACCTCGTTCGGTCGCTCGACTCAGCCTCCCCCTACACCAATGACGCCACGGATCCCAACAAACCTCTCTGCGGCACGCCAATCCAACACATTTCGGGACGTATCTCTATCTGCAACATAGCCTCCTTACGACGACCTGACTTACTCCGAACCCACCACGACATCGCTTTCTTGTGTTTGACGCCCGATGATCCGAACCATCTCACGTCCACAGTGGGGGTCTTGTCAAGGGAAGAGTACAGGATACTGAGCATTCAGACCCCAGAGGGGAAGAAAGGCCAACACCATTTTCTTACCGTCGTCTTACCGCGCTCGATGCCGTTCATCCAACCACCTCCAGAACCAGCGCACCGTCTGTTTCGCGTGCAACACCGGGACGGACATCAGTGTTGGCGTAGCCGTCGTTGCCTTGGCGACATTCTTCCGCTCAGATGGATCGTCCTGCTCACAAGGAAACGCACGCAATGATATATGTACGTGACATTCGATGGTCGGATTTGGCTCAACAAAACACACTCGATCGAATGTAGCCAAAGACGTGCTCAAAACCCGCCTTCAGTGGATCATATCCAGTTGCCCACGAGCGAACCCATCTCGCACGACGCTCAAACGTGTCAATGATTTTCTTCTCTCGCCTTTCTCCGGTCCCCCGACACTGGGCGTTCCCAACGGGACACTTTGCTCGGCCGTCGGTCGATGATACATGAATGCTAAGAAATGGTGCATTACAGTGAGGCTATTGTGAATGTTCAAGGAACTGTGTGACAGAGAGCCCATGCGACCACGACTCCACGTGGTACTACGATTTCCGCCCGGAGACGACGCATCCCGCATCGGAGCAATATACCACCAATCGAAACGAAGCGTGTACCCCTACGGCAAACGTCGATGGAACGAGCCAATATTTGCCTGGGCTCAGCATGCGAGTGGGGATGCATACCCCAGACAAGGCGTCGCTATAAGGGCCCGAAGAAGCCAAAAGCCTATCCAAAGTAGGTGTTTCGGATGCAGAGGATGATGCAGGAAAAAGGGAGAGGTTGAGCGCAGCGGCAGGAGTAGGTGACGTGAGATGCAGGCGAGCACTACGCGGGATGGGTGGGTATGTAAATCATCGAGGGAAGTAAGGAGGAGAATAGACAGCCATGGCCAACACACCTGAGCTGTGCACTAGACGGGAGTTGGACCTCGTAGATCGGATTCGATCGATACCGTGCATGACTTGGTCCTCCGACGGCAGTACGTTCGCTCCTTGTCAAGTATCAGAATTGCTCCAGGTCGTTGATTGATGGAAATTATCAACACTCACCATTCGCCTTTAGAGACCCTCGCATACATCCCCGCCCCTTCCTGCGGGATAGGCGTGAGGTCGACCTTGCGTGAACTTTCAACCTTGAGTGTGAATTGCCCGAGATGGATTTGAGGCTCAAACGCGGAAAGGATCACGGTGTAGTCACCCGCTTTGCAATACATCAGCATCGATGCTGTAAAGCAAGGACATCGAGACCTACATGCCATGTCTTCCGCTGCTCTTGCTCGACCGTATGTGTAGGCACCGGAGGAAGCAACTACCTCCTTTTGCGCTAACCTATACAGTAACATAGGTATCGAAACAAAAACTTGTGAAAAGAAAAGGACATCAGTACTCACTCGAAAATCCGCTTGCCCGAAGACCAGACAGCGGTTACGTTCAACGGCACTTCTCTGGGACCTTGCGCACTCAGTACCACGACTGACTTCTGCCCCGTCTTGTTCTTCCCGCCCACGGCAACTATCTTCGAATTCTCCACGAAACCCTTCAGAGGCGACGCCTTGCCACCAGACGTGAATGCACCCACCCCACTCGAGCTAGCATTCTCGTCATAGATACGAAGGTGCCATTGCGGGTTGAGCATATACGTTGGATGTGTATGATTCCCGCCCGCGTTTTTGGTGGTGAGTGTGCCGTCGACCTGCCAACCAGATAAGTATTCGTATACACAACGTCGCGTCGACGCCAAGATGTACTTTAATACTAAACCCAGAACCTCTAGGACTAATAAGGTCCTCTATCCCCGAGTCTCCGTCCCATGACGCCTTGACATCCGCACCGCAGTACACGTTCACGGTGAAGAAGACGTCATCAAACGGACCGTCATAACTGGCGAAAATTGAAAGAGCACCCGAGATCTTGGGTCGTGAAACTGACGGTGAAGGTAAGGTCGGGAACCCCTCTCCAACCTTTGTCTTCACTAACACATACGGTGAGGTGGTATACGGGCCCTGCGGAAGATCAATTATGTCGACGATGCGGACAGTAAGTCACGAATCAGTTTACCTTCACCTCGGTATTCCCTGTTCTCACCCATATGTCTCTCCAATCGTCCTCGTCTTCAGGGTGTACGGCCAGTGAGATGTACTCTGCTCCCCTGCGAGTATGGGACAAATGTCTCGTCAGGAGGACCCAGACATCTTTGCTCATATCCAGCGTGCCACCACCTCTATCTGGGGACATCTGGCACTCATAGCGCAACCGCAGATGGCGCACGGATGCTGAAAGACAACGACTTTCCTTCAACTGGACGTACGCTAAACACGGGAAAGGAGTTACTTTGCACTTTGTCGTCCGTGTCGGACGGTTTCCACACGCTGGGTTGCAATACGTGAGAATTATTCCGTTCCATGACTCAATGATGCATTGTCAAGAGAACTTACTCGTGGTGGATGGCGTCATACTGAAAGAGCCCCGGATCCCAAGATGTATATATGCCCTCGAACGTCGCGCATATACTATCCCACCGCATATCGAGCAGGCCTAGCCACCAAGGTAATCCAGTAATTTATCACGGAAATCATTACCAACACTCACGTGAATTGTTCGGACTCGAGCGGTTCTCGCGCTCAGCGTGAAAAGATGAGCTAGTCACAGGCACCGTCGAATTCACCAACGTGAACCATCGTTCGCTTTCCGTTTCTCGAATACCTGGGTTTGACCATCAGTGAGCATGCAATTATTGGCGAGACCAGAGATAACCTTTGTTAACTCACCAACGACGGCATAATCGTGCCCAGGTAGCAGCTTCACCCCTTCAATTTTCAGAAGCGTCTTAGTGTCCGTGCCTGTAGTTACCACACAGTGACCTATGCCAGAAACTTGGTTGGGGAAGATTCGTTGCGAAGAAAGCTGTCCGAACTCACCGTTCCGAAACCCGTTTGCTAGTCTTTCCCACGTTCTTTCCCTTTCAAATGAGGTGCTGCGCACCGCAGCATCAGTATTAGAAGGGTGCAGACATGCCAGCAGAAGATGCGCAAAGCTACAAGCTCAGGGATTCATACTATCCTCCCAACGAATTCATCTGCGGAATCGTGGATAACCAGAGGCCGCACCTTTGTAGCTCGATATGTTCAGGTATCCACCCAGTCAATATCCTAGACCACGACGACGTTTGATTCCGCGGAAGACGGGTAGCGATGAATGAATCGCACACGCACCGTAGATCAACGGAAGAATTCCTATTGCGCGAGAAGGTCAGAACTAAACAAACTGAAAAAAGCCGTACATCACTTACGACCCAGGAAAATCATAACCTCCCATCAGCTTCAAATACTAGTGCAGCAACGTCAGTTTTACGGTACGCCGTATGAGCATGATGATGTCATACGGCTTTCTCGATCAAAGCTGGCCATGCAAACGCTTTGCCTCCTGAGGAAACTCCCACGGGACGCCCGGAGTCGTCAAAAGGAAGCAGGTCATCGATGGCTTCCAGGGATGGACAAGGTTCGATACGGGACAACAAAAGCAATGAGCACCACAAATACCATGTTCAACGATAAACATTGAATGGAGGGTGGAATGGACGGATGGGGTGCAAGAAATGGAGACATCAAAGTCCTACTCTTCATAGTCATTCAATCAACACTTACATATCTGTAACGTGCCATAGAACGTATTGTCACCGCCATAGTCCATTGACTGGAATTTGCATTACGTACTCGTCTGCAATCTCCATTCAGATATGCTTTGAGGTCATATCTACCGGGCTGATTACCGGGGAACAGAGATGAGGACAGCAACTTTGAAGATAGAATTCCGGAAAGACAGGCATTAGCATATGCGTCGTCCTCACGGTTGCAGGGAGTTGAACACAACTAGCGGACAGTAATAAAAGCAGACTCCGCATAAACCACAATCGGGGGAATCGGAGCTCGGGCCGAGAACATCGTACAACCTCGCGCAAGGAGAAGACGAACGAGGAGAAAACATACCCTCGAGTTGAATCTCTGGTTGTGCTGAATGCATACAGCTACAGAAGCACAAACGGAACAGTCGCCGGTGAAGGTCTGATTTATGTCACTGGGTGTCAAGGTCAACGAAAGCTCGAGAAAGGTGAAGATATCGAAGGAGGGTCTTTTCCATGTGATGGTTGTAGAGCTGGTGGTCTTGGGCAGAGGGGGACTTGGCTGGCCGTTTGGGTCGCTGGCATCCGGACAGTGAGCAACACGCGGGACGTCGGTCGAGCGGGATGTGCGTACGAGTAATGGGTTCCCGGCTTCAATGGCAAGGGTACGGGTTCGTTCCAGAGAGGATAACGGACGTTATTGACGGTCGATGACTTTCGAAGTACATAGGCTTGATATTCTGTGGTATGGTGAGTGGCTACATGCCTGGCAGAGACCCGAGGCTCACCCGAACCGAAAGAGTCGATCGGCGCAGCAACGACGCTAATCTGAGCGCCGGGCGTCTTGCTGGCTTTTCTAATTTTTTCGGCCCGTTGGATGGCTTTTGCCGCACTTGCCTTGCACTGTGCCTGGAACGCGGGGGTGGCAGTAGCGGAGCGTGAAAGATGGAGGAAAGCATCGGTTGCCTCGAGGTAGAGGTGGAATGCAGACTCAAAGTCCGCGACAAACTCCAAGTTGGTGGCGCGGTCATAGATGGACTTTGGAAGTGAGACTCGTTCCCAAGGGCAACAGATTGACCAACCTCTGCTTCCCGAAAAGTCTTGGGGGGCATGAATTTGATCCGTTTACTATTGCCGGAGAGCCAAGAACGCGCGTACGTTGCGTGGGAAAGCCTCACTGTCAGGTGGACTTGGCCAAGCTTTCTACCCGAGACAGCGTCGAGCACTTCCAACACAGCGTCGGAGTCAGTCCGGCTGTAGTAGGATTCGTACTAGGACAAGATTCACGTCTATCCTATTCCCAATCAGCTCTACTTTCCGTGTGCTTGGCAAAGGCTTGTGATCCTAACAAGTACAAACAACCGCTTGATCGATACTGCCGCCCATTTTCATTCGCTGACGCACCCGCGTCAGAACAACTTGAACCATCATGATTTCGGACTCTGACTCAGAAACCAACGACTTGCACACCCTCACGATCAACGAGCACTTTGCAAAAGCCTTTGAATACAAGAAAGAAAGAGAGGAGCTCGCGAAGCGTACGTCGAATCTATTTTTCTAGGTTCAACACCTGCACGGATCGACTTGACATGTATCCTTCTGTGGTGTAGTGAAAGAGAAATATGGATCCGACTATTCAGGGTCGGGCCCTTCCGACGACGATTCGGAAGATTCTGAAGACACGGAAGAAGACTCGGATGGAGGGGAGCTCACGCCAGCGGTGGATGCTGCCATTCTTCGTACGCTGGTGCGGATTAAGAAGAAAGATCCGGCCATTTATGAGGGCGGAAGACGGGTGTTTGAAGGTGTGTTTGGGAGAGGCGCGGGGACCCATCTTTAGGCCTGCCCATGACCCTGATATTACTCGAGGCGGGAATTCACCCATTTTATGTAGAGGAACATACGCGAACGCAGGACAAGGCGCCGGCTACGAAGCCAAAGGCGAAAGAAAAGGTATGTGCGATCTAGACTCGACTCTGATTCTCCTTCGTACTGACCGCATGCATGGTTGAAACCAGTCGACGAAGCCACTGACGATCCGGGACGCTGCACTCGCATCCGTACTCGCCGAAGCCGATTCACACTCACGCTCACCGAGTCCTGAACCACACCCGCTGACGCACACCGAAGAACAGGCGCTCCTTCGCTCCGAAACGCGTGCCGCGTTCCATGGCGCAGTCGGTTCAGAGGCACAAGGTATTTTTTTTCTTCTGACTTCCAGATGCGAGGACGGCTAGGGATTGACTAGAACCGTTTGGCTTGTGTGACCACGGAAATTAGGAGATGACGACGATCTACTTATCCCGCGCTCGCGTACACGTGACGAAATCGAGTTGGAGGAGGAAGAATACAAGGCGTTCTTGGAGCGGGAGGTCGGCGAGGACCTTCACAACCTCGTCACTGTGGGTACAAACGAAGTAGTTGGTGCCTCAGAGGATGTCGAACTCGTAGGAGATGGTGACAAAAAACACGAGGGTACAAAGAAGAAGAAAGGCAAAAAAGAACGAGAGAAGGAAAAGGAGAGAACTCAAGAAAATGACGGGGCACAAGCCAAGAAAGCCACGAAGAAACGCGATAAAAGGCCCAAGGAAGAGGCTGATCATGAGTTTTTGATGAAGTACGTGTTGCACCTTGCACTCCTGTGGGCATGGTCTCACTGTAAATGCGACAACGATTGGCGTTTCGTGCAGTTATATCTTCAATCGGGGGTGGGTAGACAAATCGAACCGGCGTGTCCCCACGTATAACGAAATTGTCGAATCCTCATCGAAATCATCAAAACGGAGGTCGACCAAAATCCAAGCAGACTCGGATGGCAGCGATGGCATAGACCGGAGCTCGGTCAATGAAAAGGGAGAGGCCCAGGGGACGACACTCTCGGACGAGGACGCGTTCGACGACCTTGCGGACGCGTTCGAGACATCGTATAACTTTAGATTCGAGGAACCGTAAGTACGCTTGCTTTCAGGTTGGGCATCGGTCGGTCCGAGTCATGGGCTCAACTTTGAGTCTCAACGGCGCGACACAAGTTCTTTCAAACACTCGCTTACGACAATCATACAGAGGCGGTGCACTTGTTGCATCTTTTCCTCGTGATGTCTCGTCCGCTCGGCGCGAGGCTACGACTCGGAAAGACGCCCGTGGTCGAAAGAAAGAACGACAAGAAGCGGAGAAACATGCACTACTCGAAGCGCGAAGGGCAGAGATCAGAAGAGAGCGTGCATTGGTTGAGGCCGCGGTCGCCGAGCAATACCCAGACGACGAGGATACCTCCAACCAAAAGAAGTCGAAAAAGCAACAGAGAAAGGAGGAGCTAGTCCGTTTGAAAGCACTCAAAGCCAACGAACTGCGAAGAAAGCTCGAAAAGGTCAGTTCGGAAGGTGGCCTGGGTGGTATCAGCGATGAAGGTGAGAGCTGTGAATTGTATGGATGGTCTCCCAACTGTTTGAACCATCTTTTCTTTGGTGATCGCTGACTGTATTTGAATGGATCCCAATAACGTACAGCCGTCGCCCACCTCGATCTAGACGCTGATTGGGATCCATCGAAGCACGATGCGCAGATAGCAGAGCTGTATTGTGGTGACGACGGCATCGGTAAAGCCAATTATTATCATTGATGTCCATCCGACTGATGTACGTATAGTCGACGATGGCGATGCAGAAAAACCAACATGGGACGATGATATTGACATTGACGACATCGTCCCACCCACGAATACCAAATCAAAAGCAGAGCTGAAGAAGCAGAAAAAGAAAGAGACGAAGAAAAACAAGAAAGCGGATGAGGATGTCGGAGTGGATGTGGATGAAATGGACGCGGACTTGGACGCGGGTGCCGATCGGAACGATTGGGATGACGATGGCGAGGAATGGAAAGGTACAGAAGAAGAGCGAAAACGCAAGGTGGACGCGTACATGGACGAAGTGGTGAATAGGCTTGGATTCAGCGGTATAGTGAGTCTGTCCCGCTTGCAGACGGATAGGATTCACATGCAAACCCCACAGACCTCCCATATGCCTACACGTTTCCATTACATTTCCACGGTTCCTGAAGATTACGGCCTTACGCCCACAGAAATCTTGCTTGCGACGGATGCGGAGTTGAACTCTTATGTTGGACTCAAGAAGATGGCACCATATCGTGTTGATAGAGGTTGGTTTGCTTACTTTCATCTCAGTACTTGTTCAACCTTGATTGCTCTAGATGGCAAGGCGAAAAAGCACTGGGACCCAAAACGAGCTGACCGGTTGAAGGAGTTCCGCGAAAATCTGCATTCCCGTGTAGGCTCGCGCTACGAGGGTTCCTGGTCACTTGACGTGGGCACAAACACGAAGAACAGAGCTACCGAAGCGCAGGGAGAGAAAAAGAAACGGAAGGGTAAGAAAGAGCGCGCGAAGCTAAAAACGGCGCAGGGTGAAAACGACGATGAAGGGGACGAGGGGAATGATACTGGCGTTCAGTCAGAAAAGCGGAAACGCGAACCCGAGACTAGTTCACATTTTCATGCAGCTCTGTCTGGTGAGACTGAGAAAGATGTTGAAGATGGTGCACGAAGGAAGAGACGGCGGCATAGAAAGAGGTCTGGTGCGGATGTGTTGCTCGTTACGAATTCCGAGTAGAGAGAGTATAAACAAGTATAAACATAGCTACCGTATTTGGGTTGCTTATTGTGCTAACCATATCCCATTGTTCTCTGGTTGCACAGAATGGCCCGGACCTCCTCTTTCTATAACTTGCTATCACGACCGCTCGTTTTCTTCCTCATTCTTTTTCTTGACTCTCTTGCCATACTTAACGATGAGCTCCAAATTTCGCGAACATCTTTCTATTAATCCTGCCCCAAAGCACCTCCCATCCGAGACCTCCAAGTTCTCGCCGACATCGACGATAGCGTTTTCATCGCGCTTCTCGTTTGGCCGAAGCAACTCGAAGAACTCGAAACATTCAAGGCCCACTGTAACCCTCCCCATGGACGTTGAGGCAGGCACATCGCCGACATCCTCCAACGTGCGGGACAGATTTACGAAGCTCTTCTTTGACCTTCGAACACTCAAGCCCGCTGAGCCGGATCTTGTCCCTGTACAAGATCCATGTCGGACCCAGTGGCAACCGCTTCACATCGAGAAACGTCGCTGTCCGTGTCAGCTCCACGATCCTAAACACGAAGCTCGCGTGAAGAAACAACGGCGCCGGTCGCGGTGTCTCCTCGTCTTGCTCATCATCATCCTTCTTCTCTTGATCGGGAACGCTCTTTTTCTGAACATCCGCGTCCTCTCGCTTTCCACATCACCCTCTACGACAACAGGTCAGACGACTTCGACCACTTATGCACTTTCTGCGGATGCTCAGCAATGTCTCTCTCAATACACGATTAATGCACCTTCCTCTCCCAGTGGCTATCCATGTCCGACGTGTCTTTCAATTCTTCAGGCTGTGCCTTCATCCTACACGTCTAGTTCAGCGAATGCCCAGAATGCACAGGCGATCAATAATACTGTGCAATTCTGTGGTCTCCGTGCCATCTACGAGACCGCGAACGCGCAAGGGCAAGCGACCCTCGGAAACGGCAGCTGGGCTCAAAACGTCAACTTCTGTACCTGGACAGGTGTAAGCTGTGATACCTCGGGGCAGGTTGCATCATTGTAAGTGATGTTGGCGATGTGTACGACCTCACTCATCACGGTTGTTTAGGCAACTTACCTATCCAGGGGTCCCAGCCACATTGCCCAATGAGATTGGTGGTTTGACCGCTCTGCAGACCCTCGAAGTCATCGGAGGGAACACGATCCCTGGTAAGATTTTGCTTCCTACCGGTCCGCCGCACTCTCAATTTGTTACTCGCGTAGCTGGTTCCCTGCCAAGTTCGTTCACCAACTTGACGTCACTCACGAGTCTCCGCCTCGAAGCCACTTCCATCGCACCGCTGCCTAACTCGCTGTTCGCCTCGCCTGGCCTCACGCGCCTCTCCTCCCTCGCGCTGCTCCGCAATTCGCAGATGGGTTCTGCGCTTCCAATCAGCTTGACCAGTCTCACAGGGCTGCAGAATCTGTAAGTGATACCGACTGTCCGCACTGGATGGCCCATTTGACACGGTGTCACGTAGGCTGGTCAACTCTCAAGCGTTATTGCCATCCCCACTCGCGACACTTGCAGCGTCTTCGTCGCTCGCTGCCTCCCTGCACACCCTCGACCTCACGTCCACATCGCTTACGGGCTCCATCCCAAGCACCGTGTCGTCCTTTAAAGTTCTCACTCAGCTGTTACTCGGTTCCAACAACCTCACCGGTACGGTGCCTACGTTCCCGAGCACACTGCAGGTGTTGGAGCTCAATGGGAACGCGATGCTCGGTGGAAGCGTTGCGTGTCCGCCTGGATCGCTCCAGCAGTGCTCCGTGCAAGGCACCGCGGTCAGTGCTGCTGGGTGTGGTGTGTGCCAGAATACCACGGTGACGACAGCGCGGTGAACGCGACCGTTGACGATCTCGACATGATGATTCCTCTTGACGCATGGTTTCCTGACAAGGTGCTCATAGACCCTACACGGACTAACGACTCGTATAATCACATGATTTTGTAGCTATACCTGTTCATTGGCTCTATCAAACAATCCTTTTAGCCTCTCATTGTCTTTTTAATTCCCTATAACTGACTTTTCTCTTACTTTCTAGAGGGCGGCGTGAGCCGTCTGATCTTGTTTTTTTACTGGCGAGATACTGTAGCTCCAAGATTGATCGCGTATACATGTGCAGTTTTCCAAAATGCGTAGTGCTGTGTGACTTGTGATCTGAACGTCCCAATACGACTCAGGCTTCGTCGAATCGTACCAGTACTTGAGTCTCCATACATTCCGCAAACCTCCAAGGGCTTCGACAGATAACATGATCTCTCGATTCGCGCGTTCGTTTTTCGCCATCATCATCGCCCTCGTACGTATCTCGAACAAAATCTCATTCCAGCCGACACCAAGTAGTGCGGCTCGCTCACATCTTAAATCCTCGACAGCTCCTCCTCGCCACACTCACCCTTTTCCACCCGCCTTCGCGTGCGTACATTGATCCATGGACGGGTGAGTTTTTCGGCAAGGGCGGCATCGAGAAGGACATGCGTATAAGTATTCTTCCGTACCCGATGACTGGTGGTGCTACTTTCGGGTCCGAGTCCGAGTCCGAATTGGCGTCGGGGGGGAAGGGCGAGGGGATGAAAGCAGGCGCTGGAGGGGTGATCATGTCCAAGCTGGGGAACGAGACCGCCAAGTACGTTCTGGTCATCCCTCTCCCACTCGACCTCTTTTTTTCTCCTTCATATTATCCGCGGAGGCTCATGCGCGCGGTTGTTGTAGGGCAGAACTGGGGCGTTCGACGTGGAAGTTGCTGTACGTCCTCTCTCTGTTTTTTCTTTTTTTTCTTTCTTGCTTTGTGCTGATTTAGGTGTCGTTTTTTCTTTGCCTATCGATGACCGGCGACATTTTGAGGGTAGTCATACCATGACGTTGCGATACCCCGAGGTACGTGTGCTGGACCAACTCTCGCCCGCACCGGGGGTGTAGACCCGCTACGTGGTACCTGACGCATGTTTCGCTCACATCCACACGCCGTTTCAGAATCCGACGCCAGACGAACGGGAAGCGTTGGAAGCCTACATGTATCTCACTTCCCGTCTCTATCCCTGTGGCGAGTGTGCGGCCGAGTTTCAAGCCCTGTTGAAAAAGTTTCCACCACAGGTGTGTGTAGCGTCCAGTCAACGGGGTTGTCACGTGAATCCTCACATTTCACACCGCTCGCTCGCTCATGCATGTCTCTAGACGGCGTCGCGTCTGTCCGCGAGTCTATGGTACGCACGTCGTCTGTCTGTCTCCGGGAGGGGCGTTGAGAGAGGATACGCATAGGTTGTGTTCGGTGCATAACGAAGTCAACGCTCGACTCGGCAAGCAGGTTTTCGACTGTTCGAAACTTGATGCAGAGTATGATTGTGGATGTGGTGACGCGGCAACGACGACGACGACGACGACGGCATATGCGGGACCGACGTCGAGCTCGGACGACACAGCTGTAGTGGAGTCGATGGATCTCGAGTGGGAGGACGACGTGACGGGGATCAAGATGATCAAGGGTGGGCGGCGGTAGCGTTTTGAGGTAGGGCGACTCTCAGTGTTTCTCTCTGGGCAGAATTTCGGGTGGGTGATGTCTCGTCGCGTTGGAATTCTTGGCTCAGGTGTTATCGTTTTCCAACTAGCTTTGATTGTAATTGGTTTTGATGCCGTGCAGGCAGCTAACGTTACTTGTTTTACTACAATTTGGTTCACTTCTGTTAATGTCTCCAGTGGCGCAAGGAGAGGATGTTGGGATGTTGAATCGATACCTAGCGGGGTTAGTACGGGGAGGGAAGCGCCCTTGGAGTATATAATCGTCGTTTTACGTGTTCCTTCTGGCACACCATCACTTGCTTGTTTACTCGTCTTGTCCTTCGTTGTTATCGCCTCCCGCGACCATAAGGGTGGTCAGTAATACCACCTGGGGACATCCAAGTTATACATGTTACGACGTATGTAGCTCTGCCTTTTTGCCCGTCTGTTCATCCAACTCACTCATCCGTGAATCGTCGGGTTGGGCAGCCTCTGTGCCGCCTCTGTCCTCCCGGTGAGACGCGGCACTGTATGGTCTCTGTTCTTCGGCATGCTCGGTGAGCGTACCAGGCTCTTGCAATTGGGCACGGACATGCAAGAAGGATTCCCACTCTGTGGGGTCTATGGCGTATCCTTCCCGCTCTGGGTTGGGAAAGGATCGGTCCTTGACAGCATGTGCGTATGCTGCTACGCCGCGCTCGACCTCTTTGCGCACGTCAGCGAAATGGCGGACGAATCTGGGAGACAGGGCGGGGTGAGAAACGAGGTGGTGGAGGCGGTGAATACGCACTTGGCCTTGTGGCCATGCCATGTGCCGAGCATGTCGTCCCACACGAGCACCTGCCCATTCGTCCCTGGACCGGCGCCAATGCCGATGGTGGGTATCTTGACCGTGCGGGTGATGTACTCACCAAGCTGACTCGGCATGGCTTCCAACACGATGGCAAAGGCACCGGCCTTTTCGAGCGCCAGTGCGGCACGTACAAGGGACTCGGCGGATGCGGCGGTGCGTCCCTGCACGCGGTACCCCGAGAGTGAAGTCGAGCGCTGTGGGAGGAGGCCGATGTGGGCCATGACGGGAATCCCGATTCCAGTGAGTGCGGAGATGTGTGGGACGAGTTCCTGGCCACCCTCGAGTTTGACGGCTTCGGCGTGGCCCTCTTGGATCATGCGCACGGCTGCACGGACGGCGTCGCGGGGACTGGGTGCGTAGGTGCCATAGGGCATGTCGGCGACGAGGAGGGGGGTGGTTGTGCCGCGTGCGACGGCGCGGCAGTGGTGGAGCATTTCATCGAGGGTGAGACGGGTGGTGGAGGGGTAGCCGAGACAAACCTGGGCGAGGGAGTCGCCGACGAGGGTGATGTCGACGGGGTGGGCGGAGCATGCACGGGCGGTGGGGAAGTCGTAGGCGGTGAGGACGGAAATGGGGGTGTTGGCGGCGCGGAGGTCGATGAGGCGTGCGATGGTTGTCTTCTTGGTTGAGGGGGGGATCACGCTCATGTAGCGTCGGTGGTCGAGCGCATGGCGGACGAGGGCGGACACGGCGCGGATGGCGAGCATGAGAGTGACGAGAGACGTGTACGGCTATGTTCGGGTTCATTTCAATAGCCGGTCATGTGATCTGTAGTCGTGACCAGTCCCACGCGCAGTCCCAAATTAATTTCGTCCATTGTCCAACACATGCCCCGACGACGACACACCCCCGTCGTCGTCGACCACGTTAGCGAGACCGACGGCGACGACCTCCACAGCGTCACAGACGACGAGAACGACGAGAACAGGCCCATCAACGACGAGAACATCCACCGCTCGTCACCCCCCCCTCCTCCTCCTCCGCACGCCTCTCTCCCACTCCCGCGCATCCCACGACACCCCCCTCCGCGACATCACCGACCAGTTCTTCCACCCGCCATCACCCTCCCCGTTCCGCGTATCAAAACTAAAGCGCGCCGCGCCCAACACCAGTGAGCCACCCCGACGGCCCAAGAAACCCAAGTCCCTCGCCTTCCCCGCAGACCCACCCAACTGGCTCTACTCCCGCTCCTCCTCGTCCCTCCCACCCAGCTCCCCCTTTCCACCCTCGACCGCACACGTCCCTGTCACCCCCGGTCGACATGCGTACCACCTCGACACACCCTCCAGAGCCTCCGACTCGGACCCATTCGGTTTCGTCGCCGTCGAACACGCCCTCAAAGCCAAACGCACCATCCCCGCACTAGCACCACACAAACCCACCTCGCGCACCAGCGCCGTCAAATCGCCCCCACGCAGCACCGTCTCATTAGCACCACACAAACCCACCTCGCGCATCAGCGCCGTCAAATCGCCTCCCCGCAGCACCGTCCTCCCCTCGGTTTCCCACGCCCAAGTTCCCGTCTTTGCGTCCTTTTCGCAGCTCGACGTGCCCGTCCCGACGAACAATGAGGACATTGAGGGGTTGTACGCGGACGAGCCCGTTGCTGGCCCATCGCACGTCCACGTGCCCGTGGCACCCTTGTTGATGATGAGCAGCGACCAGGCATTTGGAGAGCTCGTCGCGACACGTTCGCAGCCTACGTTTCCGGATGTCCTGCGCACGCCACGCAAGCGCAGGCATCGCGCTTCCCCGACACCTGATGGGGACCCGGACCAAGATGAGCAATTGACGGATGCCCCCTCGAGTCCATCCCCTGTCAAGATCTCCGTTGGCGCCGGTACCCATACCACCGCTCGGTCGCGTCATACCCCCGTTCTCAAACTCACCCGCGCGCAGACGAGGGCTGCGGATGCGGCTACGGGCAAGCCACCTACCACACACGCAGCTCGGACCAAACGCGTCAAGACCTCGTATCAACATTTCCCCACCCCTTCGTCTACCCGTCCGAGCGCCACCCCGAAGCAATCCACTGCTCCTTCGACGCCCGTCCCGCCAAGACGGAGTGTGCGGCAGGCAGCAGTGGGTGCGAGGGCCAAGCTCAAGGGTGCGACGAGCACGAGCAATAGCGAGGACGGAGGCGATCGGATGAAGTTACGGTCGAGGAGCGCCAAGGTGAACAAGGAGACCAAGACCACCAAGCCGACTGGTCGCGTCAAGCATCCATCGTCTAAATCCAAGGCATCGCCAAAGACCCAAAAGGCCACGACAGCGAAACCGCCGCGGGGTCGGCCCAAGGGCAAGTCGAGCGCAAAGGATGTCAAGGGCAAGGGGAAAACACGTCCTCTGGAAAGCGTACTGGACTTGTCGGACGATACGCGGGAGGTGTGTCCCGCAGACGATAGAAGGCGAGTCGGAAGAAGATGCTGACGATGTTTTTGTTTTTAGAGGTACGAAAAGGACCGTCGAGAACGTTTGGAGTATTTCAAACGCCTGGAGGAATACCAGATACAAAAGGAGAACGTGTATGTTGTATGATCTTTTCGTTGGGTGCGAGCGCCCTGTTGAAGTCGCGAGGTTTAAGAATGGATGCCATCTGTGTGTATTTACTACTTATACCTGTGTTGCAAGGCGATGCACAGGGATATCCCTCTCTAGTACCTAATTTACGCGTACCGATGATGGGAACAGGTACAGTCATGCTCGAAGGGTGGATTTTGCGCGAGGCGCCCGTATGTACGTCGTCCTTAACGGCAGATCGAACAGACCCTCCTCAGACGTGCGCTCAGGACTCGTCCTCTCCGCTGGCGCCGCGCTACAAGCGATCCGCAAGACATTGTCCGTCGGAAACTTGAGCCACGTTGATCTCTCCGCATGCCGGCGCTCCATGTGGAGGAGGAAACAGACATACGTCTGTCCGACCTGGAGCTTCCCGCTCCGTCGACTCGGCTTGTAGTTGAGTATACACGCGTGCAGATCGACGGCGTCGCGAATGTGCAAGAGTCGACCCGAGCCACAGACGACGGTGACATCGCCGTACATGCCCAGCGTCGTCGCCACGTTCGACCGCGGTCGCAGCGTCACCACAAAAGACCCCTCACTGTCCTTCCGGTCCGCCTCCGTCTCTGATACGAACGCCATCGGGATCAGCGGCACCGAGGTCAACAACAGCCCATGCGACGTCAACGTCAACGTCGTCATCCCCACCTCCTCGCTCACCATCGCCTTGTCCCACTTCGGATAACACGCTGGCGAACTTGGCAATGCTGGGTGGCCCTCGGACGCCTGCCCCGCCCATGCAAACACGTCCCACGTGGGGCGACGCGCCACGATCGCCTCGACGAATCTCGGAAAGGCCTTTTCACCCTCTCCATACGTGATGGGGAGGTTGACGTCAAAGAGGCCGTAAAGACAATACGCCGCGTCTTCGATCCGCGTGGTCTTGCGCGTCGCGGCCCAAGACATGATTTCCCAGATACCACGGCCTTTGATGCCGCGACTGTTGTCCGCGACGACGACGTCCCGAGGGATCCCCGTCACGGTCGACAGGGTGGCCACGAGCCCCGCGTCGCCCTTGTCGTTGGCGAGGAATGTAAACGGACGCCATTCCTTGTCGTAAAACTTGATCCGCCGCGCAGCCAAGAGCTCCTGCAGCGTCCAACCCCGCTTGAACCACGGTTCGCGCTCGAAATCCACCAAGGACGACGAGGCGCCGAGGTGGACGATACACACGTGTGCGTGCGCGTACCACTTGAACATGGCGTAGATTGCCTCGCTAAGCTCAGCCGGGTTGGTCTTGTCGATGCAGCATGTGTCAGACCAGACGAGCTTGTATCCGAGCCTACGTGCCGTCTCGCAGAGCTTTATGAGCTTGGTGGTGCCGGCGGCTTTACCGCTGCGCGGCTTGGTGAGGCCACCGGGAGAGACCGAGGCAGAGATGTCCTGATAGCTCGGCTCGCTGCCCGTCCAGCGGTGCGAAAAGATGGCGTATTGGACAACGTCGCGGATAGTCTCTCGGAGGGCCGCCTTGCGCGGGTTGACGTAGATGCCTGCTTCAGGGTGCGTGTCCACCGTGACGGTGTGCATCCGTCTCTGAATGTCCCCGTCGGTGATCTGGGCGATGTCTGAGGAGAAGACGTCGTAGACGGCATCGCGTTCGACAAATCTAAGTTTGGTGGTGTCGATGAGGCGAGCAGGGATTTGGTTGCGAATGTAGTGTCGGAATGCGTCGGCAATGTGGGGGAGCGGCTGCATGTTTCATCGTCAGCGATGGAAGATGCGTCAAAGAGAGCCAGAGACGGCGCTCACCTGGAGTGGTTCTATCGACGGTTTGGGTTTCCTGGGACCGAGCCAAGGAAGGCGGGATATGGTGTTTGTTCGCGTGAGTAGCATAATGTGATTCATGAATGGGGAGGTCGTCCGTAGTTATACTCCACCTAGTGGCAGCAGGCATCGCACACAACGTGCACGACGAACGCACGGGAACGTTGTCCGACATGCGTACGACATACGGACGAGTCAGGCCAGTGCGTGTGGATGCGAGGTGGCCCAAAAAGTAGCCGTTGGCAATGGCAGTGATTATGGGCGCTGATGAAGGTTTAGAATCAGAAAGACCTCAGCTGTGCACCCCCTTCAAGAGTCGACACGATGCTCTACGTGATCGGGCTCGGTCTCTGCGACGAAAAGGACATCACCGTCCGTGGCCTGGAGGCAAGTTTAACTACAACGTCTAGATCCATGCTCATCACGCAGAGTACAGGCAGTCCAGTCCTCCGTCCGAGTCTACCTCGAAGCATACACCAGCATCCTCATGGTACAAAAAGAACGCCTGGCAAGCTATTCGTCCAACTCTCTGTCCTCTCTTGCCCTGATCTTTTTTTTTTCTATCGTCGGCGCCAAGGAAGCGTTCTACGGTAAACCCATCCTCCTCGCCGATCGGGACATGGTCGAGGCCGATAGCAACGCCATCCTACACGATGCAGACAAGCAGGACGTCGCCTTTCTCGTCGTCGGTGATCCGTTTGGGTACATCTCCACCCCACCCCTATCCCTTTGATTTGTCTGACAACGCGACTCAAGCGCCACGACCCACATCGACATCGTCCTCCGCGCCCGCGCCAAACACGTCCCCGTCCGCATCATCCACAACGCCTCCATCATGAACGCCGTCGGCGTCTCCGGCCTCCAACTGTACTCTTTCGGCCAGATCGTCTCTCTCGTCTTCTTCACCCCCACATGGAAACCCGACTCGTTTTACGATCGGATCAAAGAGAACAGCGATCTCGGGATGCACACCCTCGTCTTGTTGGACATCAAAGTCAAGGAGCAGAGCGAGGAGAATCTGGCGCGGTTCGTCCCTCGTCATGTGCTTGTTCTCGCCGTGTTGATGATGACGACGACGACGACGATCATAGGGGGAGAAAGGTATATGAGCCTCCGCGGTACATGTCGATCCCCCAGGCCGTCTCGCAGCTCCTCGAGATCGAGTCCCTCCGGGACCAAAAAGTCTTGTCTCCAAACGCCACCCTTGCCATCGCACTCTCCCGAGTCGGTGGCGACGACAGCGATCAGCGTGTCGTCTGTGGAACCCTGGAAGAACTCTCCCAACAACCTCCCAAGGTCTTTGGAGAGCCTTTGCATAGCCTCGTCATCGTAGGAAAGCGTCTTCACCATCTCGAGGTCGACTACGCGCAGGAATATGCAGTGAATAAAGAGACGTGGCGGCGGGTCGCTAGTCAGGAGTACGGTTGTACGCTGGAGTGAAATAATACAGAGGTTTTAAAAATCTAGTTGGCAATTCTGTTGTCTTTTTCTCGCGAGCGCGTTGCAAAGACCAGTCAGACGAATGATACGACCTGCATCCAACACGGAAAAATCTGTACATCGTAGTGGCTCTAGAAACGCTTCGATCTCTATGATGTGGGTCACCTCTAAAGGTATCTGAAATCCAACATCGGGATGCACTCTGTCCTCTAATGTCGATAAGCTCAAGGAGTCGCACGACCAGGCCACCTCGAGGATATAGTCAGCACAGCGCTGCGTGTCTTTGAAATGCATTCCGTACCTTGGGAACAGGGAACATTCCCTGACCGTGTACCTGTTCGCCACCCACGCGAGGATACGCTGACAAGATAAACCCATTAGCAAAGGACATTCAACGCACAATTTTCTCTCACTTCGATACCGAGACCATATCCACCATGCTGGCAGGTACCATACTTGCGCAGATCGGTGTACCAGTAATACGGCGTAGGATCGATCCCTTCCTTTTCATACGCTGCTAGCATCTCCTGCATGTCCGCTATCCTCATCGATCCACCTAGATCCTCCACCCTCAGTTTTGCATATACCACCGCACACAAAGAAAACTCACCGACGATTTCACCTACCCCCGGCATCAACAAATCACAACTCTCCGTACACAACGGTCCCGTCTCCCCTTCCTTCCTCGGCATCTTTTGCATATAAAACGCCTTGAGTTCCGCAGGGAAACCGTACAAGAAGACCGGGGTGCCAATAATGTCCGTCATCTGCCGCTCAGCAGCCTCGGCGATATCATCCCCAATTACGTGTGGGACCATCACAGGTTTGCCTTCGGCGTCCTTGATAGTGTTGCCGTCGGCTTCTTCGGCCTCGTGCTGGATACCGTGCTCGTTGAGCCATTGGATCGCGTTCGAGTAGGACATGCGTCTGAAAGGTCGGGCAGGCGCCGTGAAGTTGGGGTTAAGGGACTTGATCAACGTGGCAGAGGTAGCGTCGGCGAGCAGCTTGTCAATGGACTCGCAGATCTATTTGAGGAGAGGTGAGTGATGGGAACCGTGCAAACGGAGAAAGTCGAAACTCGCAATGGCTTCAATGTGCGTCATCATATCGTCAAAAGTGATGAATGCCAATTCTGCCTCCATGTGTGTATACTCGCTGAGGTGACGACGAGTATGACTGTCGAAATGTTGTCAGGGTTCCACCTAAATTCGTCCACTTGCAATAAGCTTACCTGTTTTCGGCACGGAAACTTTCTTGAACACAGAATACGTCTCCAAGCGAAGGAAGACAGGTCTCGAGGTATAATTGGGAACTCTGAGTGAGATAAGCGGGTTGCCCATAATAGTCGAGTTTGAACAGCGTTGCACCACCCTCGACCTGAGTCTGCACGAGGCATGGGGGTGTCACCTCCAAGCAGTGGTGCGCAGCATACGTAGACCGGAATGCAGACAAGAGGGCAGCGCGTAGTCGGAGGACGTTGGAAGCCGTTTCACCACGCAACACGAGATGGCGCAGGTCGGCGAGAATAGAAGGATCGGATTGCTACAAGGCAGTGTCAGCGGTGAAACGGAGATCGTGCGTCACAGGACGGTACCTCGTTGAGTCTGTTGGTGAAGGCTTCATCCGCGCCAGGGGAAGAACCGAGGACCTTCCAGTAATCGACGACAAGTTCATGTCCACCAGGGGCCGTTTGACCTTCAGGAACAGCCTTGAGTGTGCCAGTCACCTCGACAGACGCTTCGAGTTGTAGCGTGACTGCGTCGTAGGTTTTGTTCTAGGAACAGTCAGTTCACGTCGCCCCCCGAACAAATCGGGCACGCACGGTTTGACCAGTGAGCACGACTTGCAGGTATCCCGTGCCGTCCCTCAAAACGATAAACATGATTTCCTGCTGATTGCGAAGACGGTGTATCCATCCAGACACGCGCACCCTCTGATCTCGGAAACGTTCGAGGCTCACGATCTTGGCCTATCACACATACAACGCGATCAGTAAACACCACGAAAAAAAATTTGCCCGAATTCGGACCCACCTTGGTCGGCGTCGGAAGCGAGACATCCTCGAGGAGCACCACTTTCCGACTCTCCTCGAGCCGCTTTTCGCGCCGCTCTTGTCGCTCTTGTGCTTCCTTTGCTTCTGCCTCTGCTTTCAACCGTTTCTTCTCGAGTCCTTGTGCGTCTTTCTTGGCCTTTTTGGTCGCAGACTGTGTCGGCACATCGTATTCTGCATCGGCACCCTTCCTGATCTGAAATACCGTGTTATCGACCTCAGAGGGAGGGGTAGTGAAGATCGCATAGGCGAGGGTCTGATATGGGCGATTAATAGTGCCGTTGCCAGCTGCGTCGACGCCGATCGCTTGGTCGATGTATATCGCGGACATTCTGGAAAGACGTTCTGGTTAGTTCTACTGTCTAAGTTGGAGGCAGAAGGGTTGCACTGTGTTGTCAGATTTACAGTGACTTGACACGTCCCAGATTTGGTATGCATCGGACGCCAAGATGATAGTCACGAGCAACTTAGATTCGAATATATCGTACAACCAACTCCACCCGGGTAGAATGAGCATCGTTTATCCCAAACCAAAGGTGAATGGTTGCTTTGTGATCCATTGCACCCCCGACGTGAGGCAGGCATAATAGGCATCGTTCGTAATAGAAAGATGAAGCTTCGCGATTGATGGACTCCTCGGTAGCCTGGATCATGTCAATGTATTCATCGCTGACAAGTTGCCACCGTGGTCTCCCAGAGTTCATCGAATACCGCAATACACGAGCTGGGACAGATTCTCGTCACATATGGGATGTTCGAGAACAGTCCTCGAGGGCGCCCAAGTTGCACTCCCCCCGCAGTCGTAGTATTGTGTTGTGCTGATGGAATAGGTGGGAAGTTCTAGAGCTCAGCGCTCATGCTTGAGGTTTTGTCGTTCTCTTGTTCAACGCCAGTGACACAGGAGGCGACTATATATTTCTGCTGACGTTTGCTCGTACTAATGATATCAAGAGTGGGCGCCATGCGTCGATTGCGTGTGTGACTTTGTGCTGATGATCAGACTGAAAGAGTTTCAAGCTTTCCATGGAAAAGTGTATAACATAATAAATATGCAGTAAGACGTTCTGCATTGACGCTCTCACCCCTCAGGGAAGCGCGAGCCAGGCAGCGAGCAACTTGGGGAAGTTGGGTGTTCCTAAACCAGTCACAGGGTCCCAGCCGGTCGTGGCATTGAACCCGCTGGTTCCGCACCCTGGATTGCTCCCATTAGTGATATCGTTGAAAGCGCCAGCGAACGCAGAGGAATAAATCTACGAGGAAAGTCTCGTCACGATGTTGCAGTGTTCACTAGTACACCATTTCACTCACCGTCGGGTTGATGAATCCAATAGTCGATTTGCCGGCTGCGATACGAGCATCATTGATCATCGTAAAGATCGCGCCACTGACTGGAGAAGAGCAGGACGTTCCGGAAACGTTATATAATTGGCCGTGGACCTAAGTCACGCAGGGAGAATGTCAGCTATCACCCAGATTGAATAGCAATAGCCGACATACAGCAACAACGTAGTTCGCTCCGTTGGCGGAAATGTCAGGGAAGGCACGAGACTGTTCATTTGTCAGCCTTTTCAACTTGTAGTAAATCAAGAGTATACCATTCCAGTGGAGTTCCAGATGTTGGCCGGGTAATTGGGGTGGTGGTTTTTCAGGTAGTAATCGACAGCCGACATCTGGTAGTCGGGCATAGAAAAGTAGTTGCTGAATCCACCACCAGAGTAGATGACCTCCTCGCAGGCCGTCTCGGGCTCGTAGACTGTTGAGTTGGGCGGGACCATAGTAGCACCGACGGAAGTGATGTAGGGGCAAGTTCCAGGGAAAGTTGGGTTGAATATACTCCCATTGGCAGTTTGAGTTCCTACCAACCAAACGCAATACTGAGAACACAATCGCGAAGGGGAGAGAGGCATACTTACCGTTAGGGTTCAAGCAAAGACCTCCGCTACCGGCAACACCGTAGTCACCAGAGCTGTATAGGATGGTGACACCCATGAGACCAAGTTTGGCATACTCAGCACACTGGCGTGCGGTATAGAATGGCGTGAGGTCAGCTTCGTTGTACGCGTACGAGGTCGAGATAACATTTGCGGGTTTAACGGTTCCGCATGCCTCGGGACCTTGGTGGGGGGTACATGAAACTGGGGAAGTAAATTTAGATACACAGACTGACCTTCATATCCACCGCCATACGGATCAGGGTAAATGGCGTCTTGGGTCGGGTCGTCACCACCTTCGAAGGTGCAGTAAGAGCCATCGATAGCATCGAGGAAGTTGTTAAACGAGGCACCTGAGAAAACGACATCAGTTTCAACGTAATGTATATCTTAGTGACTAACTCTCCACCATATCACCGACTTGGTACAGAGTCACCATCTGCGATGGCCCAACGAGACCCATACCATATTGAAGGTCAAGGTCGGATTCACCGTAGTAGCTTACATTCTGATACTCGGTCTGTGCGTAGCCTGAGCGGGAAGTGAGACCAACATACAATTCTGTGCAGTGTACACCTTTACCTCCGTCAATCGAAACCATCTTCGGTGACTTTCCGTAGAGACAAGGGGAGTAATTCCCGAAGAAGTTGTCCAGATCACTCTGAAGGTAAGATTCTGGGGTGTACTCCACTGCAATTCATACAAATTTCAGCTAGAGGCAGCGTTAGAATAATTACTCGCTTACCAATTCCGAAGCTGTTCGACCTAGTCGCATGCGGAGGAGTGTCGGAGAGTCCATAGAGCGCACGCAAGCAGTCCAGTGTAATGTACTGGTCGCAATTCTCACCGTTGGTCGGCGGTGGACCTTGGATCACTCTCAGGGAATTTTCTTGAATTCCCGTACTTGGGTTACGGACGGAACGAGCAGGGTCGGTACCACCACGACGTGTCAACTTGGCATCGAAGTGTACGCTCGGCGTAACAAAGTCCACGTGAGGGACAATGTGTGCAGGGAGGTGGTATGCATCACAAGCTATGTGTTCGATCAGCACTGTTTGAAAGACGATCTATGAAATCGACCAACCAACGTGCTCCTTTCCTGAGGTGTGACCGTAGAGGTTGTACTCTGTCTGGAGGAGACGCTCTGCCTCCTCGACAGTGGACGTCACTTCGATCCAACCCTTGTTGGGCGTCAGCCGGATGCGGTTGCTCTCGACGCCGCTACCCAAGAGCCATGATCGAACTGCATCGATCGTCTCGTCGCTGGGTGCGAACATCTCGAGGACATCACCCGCAGACCAGTGTTTCCCGTATTTCTCGGACTCGGGGTGCGACACCTCCATGAGGTACTTTCCGATGTCATCAATGTTCTTCTGGATCAGGGCAAAGCGCAGAGGAATGGGTGTGTTTGGGTCATGTCTGCGCTTCAACAACCAGGCCGGAGGGACGTGGGTGCGCTTCTCATGGAGGGCGTAAGGAGAGAGAGATGGTTCCGCAGTGACGAGGAGACCAAGACCAAGGACGACGAACGAAAAGAGGGCCCTCATAAGTGGGTAACGGCAGGTAACTCGATGGGGTTCTGCAACCTCGGAGGGGACTTATAAGAGCAATGGTGGGACGCGGTTGCTCTGTGCTTCATCTCAAGGCTTATTTATGGGGTAGAACAAGACGTGGAGGTTATTATGAATTTGACCGGTGCCTTGTCACACTCCGTCTTACCTGAAGAATATGAATATGCCTGCATACCGATTACATAGCAGGAGATCACTGGCGACACAGGCAGAGTTGCCAGTACTGCTCACGAGTGTCAAGTGATGCTTTGGCGGCGTTTCACCTAGATGAACGGTTAGTTATCCGCAGGCACGAAAGTCTATCACACTACTCACCGTTTCAGTACTCAGATCGATGACCTACTGTACAGGCGCGACCGGTCTCAGCAGAGTGCCTTTTCTCAGAAACGAGCAGCGTCCAACTTCCATATGATCGTGTCATGTGACCAATACCGGAGCGCCAAGTACTTCTCTCGCCTGCGCTCAAACTGCCAGGGAGTTTGCTACACGTATGAATATCTGAAACTGCCTGCAAGATGACAGCTTTCATCGGCAGCTCCCGAGCTATGAGCAATTTAGATTCGAATATATCGTACAACCAACTCCAGCCCTTGTCGACGAGAGCCGGAATGTTACCTCCCCCCCGGGTAGAATGAGCATCATTTATCCCGAGGCGTACATAATGTACACCTCGTTTGATGTCAGCTTCCTTCACTTTATGACTACACATGTGTTTGCTGTAATGAGTACCCTCGACGTACGAGACTAGCGATGCAAATGCTCACCAGGACCAAAGGTGAAGTATGGTTGCTTTGTGATTCATTGCACCCCCGACGTGAGGCAGGCATAACAGGCATCGCTCATAATAGAAAGATGATACTTCGCGGTTGATGGACTCCTCGACAGCCTGGATCATGTCAATGTATTCATCGCTGACAAGTTGCCACCGTGGTGGCTCTGAGAGAGGCTCTAACAGAGGTTTTCGGTGGTTGGAACGGGCATGCAACATCTATCGTTCAACATTCAACGCCCAGCCTTGTGAATTCTTCTCGGAAAAGGAAAAGACATACCGCATCCCTCCAATTCATGACAATGGCGTTTGGTGTCTTGCAAGCCAGACACCTCAGTCGAGCATTCCGGCGGTCCATGTCGTCCAGGGTGGCCACATTTGGATCCAGTTTGCATGCATGGACGATATAGGGGGCTTCCATTAAGAAAAGGATACCAAATCGGTCCTTGAGAGACCCAGTGCGCTTCAAGGCGATTTCGTTGTATCTGGGGTAGGAGTAAGAAAGCATGGCAGTCGAAAATATCTCTGGATGGGTAATAATGCCGGTGCCATCCACGTAGAACAAAGCACAAGCCAGGCGTAGTTTGTGAGCGTCTGGAACACTTCTGCATGGGTTGTACTGCTTCGTGCCACGACCAGACTACCGGAAGCATCATCTAACGATAAACGAGGAATCTTCACCAACTCAGCGAGTTCAGCGTCGAGCTGCTTCCTCCACTCATCAACTAACACAGGTAGCTGCGCAAATGCGTGTGCGAATGGCTTTTCATTCATTTGAGTTCCCTCAGGAGCCTCGATGATGTCTCGAAAAGGAGGGAAACAGGCGAGGTCAGCCACATGTGGAAGGAGATCAAAGGTTGGTATGTCTGGTGATCGTTGCCTCACGTAAATCTCGTATTCGGACACCAACCTGTATCTGCGCAGTTGGTAAACAAACGCATCTAACCGGTCCCGCCGGTAGCCGTTCATTGTTTTGAGCCACTTTGGCATTATCCGGGCCCATTCTGTCGCATCAACAATCAAATTCGAGCCAAGGGCTATCTCATTTGGTGAAAGCTGACCTCGGTCTGTGAGCAGCTTGGGTGACCTTTTGTAGGGTTCTTGGAACCAATCGTGACCAAAAAAATTAATCTCGCGTTCATACCCAAGCTGCTTGAGACGCTCCATAATGCTGTGCCGGCTGAATATCAAAATTGTGACTATAAAGAAAACGGGCTGACCTTCTGTCTCGCTCCCATCGAAGCGCTTTCTGCTCACTTCTGCGTTCTGACACCACCCCCCTCCGCCATTTTACACAGTCTCGTGCGTGCTGTTAAAAATCGTATCAGAAAGACTGGTCAAAGAGAGAGATTACAGCCGACCTGATGCACAGCCGAATACTGCTTGTGCTTGTCCCTTAGAAATTGCTCCTTGTTGGAGGAGCGCTCATACTCCTGCACCACCGAGCTCTATCAAACATGATCTCAAAGTGGGATCCCTAAAACAGCAGTGTCACGGACTTTTTTCTATTAGCGTAGGTTCCCCAGTGTGGAGGATTACGTTGCGCATGATCTGAGGGTGAGGGCAGTAGAAAATCTCACAAAGCCTGTGGTGTAATATCTAGGGAATCTTACCGTTCGTTTCTGCAATCTGGACAATACCTCCGGCGTATCTGAGCATGTTTCAAAACAGAGTCTGTACGTACCTGACAACGGGTGTAAAACACGAGGTTCGCGTACGCCGGTTCGCTCAAGTCGGCTGGGCAACCAGGCTGGGCTTTAACTTGGGGGCGGGCGGCCCTCCAGACGAATGCTGACGATTTAGACATCAAGAGCCCTCGGAGAGACTTGCACGTGCGTGCAAGACTCAAGAGGTCCAGAGGTTGCGAAGACGCGCAAATCTATTATCGCCACCGTGACGCCTTCAGCAAGAGTAAACAAATGGGAAGGAAACCCACGTACGAGGTACAGCACGTCGGCATGCAATTGGAATACGTCTCCAGGCTTTCCTCGACGCGACTTCGTCGGTGCCTGTACACTTTCTCGTCGACGTCTCTTGGCTGGTGGTAGGGCGCCATTATCCGGAGCAGATTTCGTCTGTGCCATTGACCGAGTTCGTGAAAACTTTTTGCGGTGTTGATCTGGTCGCGTCTCTTTTATACCGGCTGTGCTACTCAAACTTAAAGTTGTCCCGACCAATCGCCACCCCATGACGCGTGACGATAGTGAGCTGCCACAATCAACGCAGTGCGTATGGGAGATTGTCAAACCTCCCTAACACACGGTCTGTATTGATTGTGGTTACTAACACGGTTTTAGCACCCCCGGGTGGCGCACGAGATGCGGGAGGGTGGTCGTCACAGCATTGGCAGCAGAGCCAATGCCACCCCCATCCCAAAGGCACTCCCGTGAATATCGTGTTGGCCTCGCAGACCGCCAACCGGATCAGTACGGAAACGAAGAGGTCGCCCATGGAGTACGAGCGTCGTCAAATCGCGCCCGAAAATCAATCACGAAGGACCGCGCGTCGTTGCTGCACCTCCACAACGTCAACCAAACGTTGCCAAGATATCCCGTCAATATGAAGTTCTGCACGTCAAGTGATTTGAGCATGCATGAACAGAGTCTGACTCGGAGGGTGAGCTTGCGTCGCGGTGGTGGTTTCTAGGAGATGGAACAGGTCTAGCTAAGGCGTAACGCGCGAAACGTCAAATGTTTCAACCCGGAAAAGCGACCAATGTGAGAGTTTGAGGGTGAGGTGCGAGGGATGGGTGACTCGTTTACATTGACATAGCCTCACTACACAGGGAAAGGCTCACCACGTCAGGACTAGCAGCCGTACGGTCCTCAGGGTAGAGCAATGGAGACACAATTACGACAGGGAGTTGAGGGTCAACAATGCACTCCCGCCAGTCAAATCCTTGAGAGACTGCCTCTGCTTCGTGGCCAGGAAGAGGACAAATGGCCACGGAATCCCCAAGCGGCCGTATACGGAAAAATGAATTGAGCGTGAACGGCTCCACATGCGGGAGGAGTGATTGTGTCTGGTCTGGTCCGAACGGTAAGGTGTTTCAGGGCGAAGAGGTGGCACACGATAATTACCAGGTATTCCGTGTCGAGGGTGATGGGGTTCGGCTGGGATCCCGTAATGGCAGGAATACACTGTGTATGCCTTCTAGTTTAAGCTCGGGAAGCAGCGGGAGCTTCAAGAAGACCGATACCAGCATGGTGGGAGGAACCACAGTAGATCTCTGTCAATGTGACGGTGAGCACAAACGTCCCCGACATGTGCCCGAAGGAGCGTACCCAACTTGAAACCCTGGTGTGTCAAGGTAGAACTGAGCTCGACAGCGCCTGTTTCTGTGACATACAGAGCTAAATCCTGTTATTGAAGTGACGCGGTACAAGGATGGAAGAGAACGTACAAAGGGAATTGAGGTTGGATGACACAGAGAAGAGACGGCAGGACCGATGTCCACCTTTGTTTCGGTTACATGACAGTCGATAGTCTATTGACTCTGTTCTGAAGTGTCCCAGAGTGTAGTCTGCATCAGGTTTTCCCTGTAGTGCTGTACAAGTTATTTTCCAAACCAAATGTTTGGTTTGTTGCAGGAGGAGAGCAACAGTATATTGCCACTTGATGCCGCCCGACTGCGGAAGCTGCCAAGTAAACCCTGTTGACTTCAGGCGTTGACTCAACTACATCTTGCGATGGATTAACAAGTGTGGCCAGTCAAGCACCTCGACTACGCCGCAGCACGTCCATGGTTAAGCCGTACTGCGGTATCAGGTCCGCTGTCTTCTGACCATGTATTCAATCTGATTCCGGGAATCTACTGCGGCCCCCCCCCATCAGCTTATATATTGGGCGTCGTCCCTGAGACCTGATCGTCCGCACCCACCACCTCCTCCCCATGGATACCCTCAAACTCGGAACTTACTCTGACGCGCCAGACAGCCTCGAGAAAGGCGGTTCTGAAACACGTCCCCTGCACTCAGAAGCATGCCACGCCTGTTCCTCGCAACGCGCACGAACCCGTGGTCGTCGATCCCTTGTCAAGCATCCCTGGATCCTCTTCGGCATCGTGGCACTGACCTGGCTCGCATTCTCGTACAGAAAGCGCGCCTTCAGCCGACCACCTGGGGTGTGTAGTCACTGCCTGGTTCACTCAAGTGTGTAGCTGATATCTTTCGCAGCATCTGGCAGGCGAAAGTGTGGAATTTTCACTACCGCCAGACGGAGACCTCGATCAATGTGTGGACAATACTAATTGGACAACTTATTACGATCAGCCACCTTGGGCACTGGGGTATCCCTATGGCGCTGAGACCACTTTCTCCCTCCCACTGGCTTCAGATGCTCTCTATCTTATCTCTCGGGGTGCGCTCCAGCAGGGTCTGGTCAACATCGAACAATCTACGGAAGTCGCCGATACGGTGGACGTCCGCGTCCGAGTCGCTTATCACGATGACGAAGCACTCGAACGCGCCACTGTCTGTCAGATAGAAAAGACAGATAGAGAACATGGCGTTGGCATTTTTGTCTGTTATCAACGCTTGATTCTATCAACCCTGCATTAATTAATTGAACTCTGTAGACCCCCACCTACCCACCTCACCGCCCACCTCACCGCCCATCTCACCACCACTGGCCTAAAGATCAACTCCATTTTGACGTCACTCTGACTTTACCCGCAGGGAACGAGGGTCCCCTGTTAATTAAGAAACTTGAGACCAAGATGCCAAATTACGGTCAAACCGTAGCAGACCTGCAGGGATCTGTCTTATTTGACAAGATCTCTCTCATGTCTGCCAACGGCAGGCTGAGTGTCCAGGTAAGGAGTTCGATGTTTGACGTTTGCACGTTCTCTGACTTTGCCATCCAGTCTGTCACATCCGAAGTGAGCGAATTCTCGTCGCTTAATGGCAAGATCGACGGTCATTTCAATGCCCGATCCTCCCTCGACTTGCACACTGCGAACGGCCGTATCGAATCGACAGTGAACTTGTTACATCGCGAGGGCGCGGATCCCGCTATTTTCACCGCACACACAATAAACGGGTACGCAATTTTCGTTCTGTGCCTGCACGGATGGAAACTGAACTTGGATTTAGCAAGATCGACGCAGAAATCTCGCTCACCTCGGAAGCGCTGACGGGTGGCGAGTTTGAGGTCGATGCGCAGACGAGGAACGGGAAAATTGAGTTAAAGTTCACTGACACCCCTGTTGACTCTGTCTTGCGATGTCGCGCCGAAACGACTGTAGGCCCGATCGAAGTTGAACTTGACAGTGCATTTGAGGGCACTTATTCTCTTCAAAACAAGTTGGGCAAAAAGGTCGTATTCGAACGCGATGTGGAGGACCCCGCAGGGAAAGGGCGTCATCGAGTCGTATCGCAAGACAAGGGAGCTGGGCGGGTGGAGGGAGAGCTCAAGTGGGTGGAGAGTGATGAAAGCAGTTCTGGAAATGAGGGATATATCATCTTGAAGGCCCTTGTCGCGTCTGTCGAACTTGTCGTTTGATCGAATTTTCGTGTATCTCTTTTCTGTTGGCGTTGTATACTGGTACGAATCAATCAACAAATATTCGTTGGTCATCGTTGCACTGCCACGGACAGAAGCCTTAGGAGCGGGCCAAACGTGCTCATCAGCGAAATCGACGAGCAGGACAGCTCCATCGCCGGCAACAATGGTAACGCACGACCACCTCGTTCTATCCTGGTTCCTCATCAAACCTTTCCACAGCTACCACTATCACTACTAACCGCAGCCCAAAACAAGCCCATGGTGAGCCCCTGATCACTCGTTCCAAACAAGAAAAAAAAAAAAAAAAACCAACACGTCTTAACTTGCTCGGATGTACTGACAAAAAGACCCGTTCAAAGCTCGTAGAACTCAAAAATGGCGAGACGTTCAACGGCCATCTCGTCAACTGCGACAACTTTATGAACATCACCCTACGCGAAGTGTATCAGACGAGCGCAGACGGCGATCGATTCTGGAAGCTCAAGGAGTGTTACATTCGTGGTAGTACGGTGAGTTGCCCCTTCTTTCTGTCTCGGTCACAGATCAATCGATCTCATCTCGTGACCTTGCCTTTCGATGTTGACCCGGACGTGTGCGATGAATCGCGAACAGATAAAATACTTGCGCGTACCGGATACCCTCCTGGATGCGGTCAAGGAAGAACAGGCGCGGGCACGTGAAGTCGGGCGGAGTGCGAGAGGCGCAGGTCCCGGTCCCAGAGGTAAACATCCTTGAGCTTGATCCATCATCTTTTGTTTTCTGATCACGATCCTCCACGACGTCCCTTTTCACCACACTCCATCCCAACGGTACGGATGTGTCTATTATCGCACCATCGACGGCACCAACGCGCACAGGCGGACGCGGGGCACCAACGAGAGGTGCGATCATTCGTCCACCGTTTGGCGTGCGTGTTTTCTCACATCGTTCTTATGCAGGACGTGGCAATACCCGAGGCACAGGTCCTCGTGGAGCCCGAGGTAGAGGAAGGGGGTGATCGCTCTTTCAGTGCAGTCCAGCCTCTCCACAGACTCCACACGTACACGATATCCCTTTTCGCTGTCATCTCGACGTGGCTGTATCTCACTTGTACTTTCCTCCTGCATGTCGTCCATTGGGAGTATTTGTTAAGAACCGATGTTGACGGAAATAAGTCGCCCGATGTGCAAGTCAACTGAGCTGTTCGTATCCGGACAAACGACCATGGTTGGTCCACGTTCACCCATTGCGTGGCGTCCACGGTAGTCAAAATATTTGACTGCCCTCGGAGTTTCCATCCTTTTGTAACGTCTTGTCCGAAAACGTCGCGTGTTTGCTATGCAAAAGGCGGTCGAGCCAATGGTGGATTGGGAACAGGCAAGCACCTCCATGTAGTGAATATATGAAGTGATGATATTGATGCAGATTGCTAAGTACATTAAGGTAATGGAATGCCCCCCGAGGGTATTGCTTTGAACGCCATATGATTCCAATCTGCAGCTGTAGAGGCTTGGTTGGTATTGTAACACATAGGATAGCACGAGACACTTACTGTTCTGAAAAACAGAGTTCCCCCACCAATTAAGATAGATGCCACCATCTGGGAACTGCAAAGCGTGCTCAGTGAATCGTCCCAATGAAAAGTTGTTACACTCACTGCCAAAGTAAAGAAAATTACAATGGTTGCCAAGACAGTACCTAAAGGGTTCTTGTCAGGACACGCAACTGTACCGATAGAGGGAACGAGCTCACCGCTATCCAAAGCGGCGCTAGTAACGTAATTGAACTTGCTCCACCAGGCAAAGTTCCGCTTTCGCACAAGGTACTGGAATACAAACCCGGTCGCAAACCACGCGGAGTAGTTGATACCACCGGCAGGTGGTATATATGATACACCGTTGAGGATCACCGGGGTGCTCACGAATTTGACCCAAGAATTGGGATACCGTCGTTGCCAGAGCCAAAAAGGGAGAGGCAGAACGGCACCGACAATGATCGCATACAATGAAGGTTGATACAGTGAGTCGGGACCAAACTGCCGTGTCGGCCCCATCAGGCCCCTTGACGAGCGGGATGAGCGACATCGTCGAAAAAACATTAATGATACATACCAAATCGCCGACGCCGTAAAATATACTTGATTATGTGGGCAAGTAAGGTCACTTGATTGAGTCGGAGAGCAGATATCCTTGACATTGTCGAACATCCATTGCTTCACGCCGACTTGGACGAACGAAGCAAGAAGCGTCCCAACAACCTGCACTGTTGTATAGTGTCAGACGCATATAATTCCCAGATAAACGCAGAATGTCGTACCCCAGAACGTCGATCGTGGAGGGACTTTGATGTAATGGCCTAGTTTCAAGTCCTGAACGAACGAAGTCGCCTCCATCAGCGTCTGCACCGCGTACGCCTTGAAGAGCTACGAGGATTATCAGAAAAAGCGAGTTAAAGGATGTGTTCGATCATGTATGCACCATGTTTGCAATGGGGTTACCAGCTAAAAGTGTACCCGGAATGATTTGGGCTAGTAGATTCAATGAAATCTAAGGAATGTGATAAGCTTCAGAGTGGTATCGAGAAGCCAAGACTTTTACCCCTTGGCCGGTCATGGCGTAGATGAAGCCTGAAGGTAGGACGTATAATACGGGCAAAAACGCGGCTAACAACAGAGCCCACACAGGCACCGAAGTGTGCCATACCTTGTGGCAAGAGAAATGAGGAACAAAGGAACGGAAGAACGGTACTCTTACGTACCTCGACGACGACTACCATCAACAGGAAGAATCCAACGAAAAACATGACGTACCACCAATCGGGCACCTCTGGGTAGTTGCGCATCAATTTCGCGTGGATATCGTCCGGTTCCACTCGGATCCTCTTCATCCCATTTATCACGCTACGACCATGATACAAGGCAGTGTGCACTAGCACACAGGTCGAAAGCGTAAATGCGAGGAGGTAAGTCATGGCATAAGTTGCTGGCAGATATAGCGGGGAATATTCGTTGTACGCGGTGAGGTTGAAGCGATCTGAGGTGTCTAATACGCGGGTGATGTTGTAGTATTGCCCAAAGCGGTCGTATGGGTTATCGTCATTGACGGGGAAATATGCAAGGTCCCAAGTCTGTGGATCAAACGTTAACGTGATGAATTTCGATGGAGAAAGAGCCAGTACGTTTGTGTAGTACATCAAAGGCGTCATGATCCAGAAGAAAAGCACGAAGCCAAGGAATATATGTGCTTCGGCCCACCATGGATACATGAGGGGACTGCCAATCCAGGAAATCTGAGACCAGTCGAAAGTGAGGACGCTCATGCCTAACCCAGAGCTCACACCGAACAGCTGGTTGACTGGAACGTTGTTTGGGAAGATCCAACACACCCACGAGAACACGGAAAGAGCCTGGAAGAGGTACCCTGACAATGTGTGAGCATTTTTCCAAGAGCATGAACGAAACAAGTAATCACCAGGAATGAAGTAGAAGAAAAAGGCACCCGCCAAGACCAGGAGAAAATATCTATAACGCGTAATGCCTCCAGGCACTTCATCATCTTCGGCGTGCAGCGTGTTGAGGAGTGTGCACGTCACTAGATTTTGGGGCCAAACCATGCCGGCGGGCCACACCAAGAATCGTCTGCACAAGCCAGCAAGACCGAAACCTGTGAGCTGCGTGGCGACGACGAGGAGTACGCTGAACCAATAGCCGACAGGGATGTGGTAGTTTATCTGGAGGACGACGATGGCATTGATAGCGTATGGGGGGCCGATGGCCACGTTTGCCATGATGTAGACGAGGACATGCTCCTTGATATTCCAAGGGCCGGGGTTGAGGGAGAATTCTAGGGCGCCAAGCCATCGAGGGAGTCGATAAGTAGTGATTGGGAGGACGAAGGCGAAGAATTTTCCAATGGGATAACTTATGATCAGAAGCACAAGGGGCGAGACATTCGGGGCCGGTTGTCGGAAGTTGAAGAAGACGTTCAATGATCTGCGAAAATTAAGAAACGGCTAAAATGGACGGGGAATGGACTAACCCGCCGATCATGCAGAGTATCAGACCTATGACCCACATACGCAAGGTGGTTACTGGCATTTCTGGGTCATCTATGTTTGAGACGGAGGCGCGGACTTCTGGGAAAGGGCTATCCTCTTCGTTTACCGCATCGAGGTCAAACTCCATCCTTGGTAAAATTGTGAGGGGGGGGGGGGGAGAAGGATGGTAAGGAGGCAACGTACTTGATCGAACCGTCTCGACTATCTTCCTCCAACATGCTCGGTGTGAGGTCGAGAGTTGCGGTATCATCAGCCATAGAGGACGAGGGGAACCATTTTCGGCGGGATGATTGAGGAGGGTCGACTTCGAGGGTCTTCTCTGGGGGACTAGAGGGAAGGTCGACATGTATTTCGCGAGAGCTGATGGCGCTGGTTCTAGACGGTCTTGTGTCTGTTGTTTGAGTGCGGGCGGTGCTCAGTCTTCGCATACGATACGGGTCGCTCGCGGCATGCTGGGATATGGTGGAGGGGGGGCTCTCGACGGGTATATTCGATATGGGAGGGGAGAAAAGACTGGATGGGCCGGCTACATCAGCAGGGAAACGGGCATAAGGATCGAAGGACGGGGACGGGAATGCGACGCAAGGGACATGTGGAGGGAGGGTATTGGCGAAAAGAGGGGGATACGGGGGTGTGGTTTGGAGAAGCTCCTGAGAACGCTTCTGTGCGTCTCTCTGTTGATCTGCGGTCGAGGGTGGGAGAAATGCGAAGAGGTCCTCGGCGTCACTTTCGTCTTCGTCGTCTTCGTCTGGGTAGGAGTTGTCGTGGCCGTTGGTGAAGACGGGGGGGGATGTGGGCTGAAGAAGGCCAGAGGAGGCGAAGGGGCGGGACCCACCAGCCGAAGAAGTAGGTCTGCGCGCCATCGTCTGTGCGAGCGTCCAGAGGGAGGCGGGGGGGAGTACGTGGGGGGGGAGTGTGGTGGGGACGTCGAGGAGGACGGGGAGGACGGCTGACGCGACGTAGAGCGCACTGGGGGTGTGGCGGGGGGAGGGAGAAAGGACCTGGTGCGGTGGGAGGAGTTGGGAGTGGACTGCTAAGGATCTGCGGTCGACCAATCAGATCGCTCAGGCACATCAGGGCAGTTCCTGGCACTAATATATATATATTATTATTATTATTATTATTATTATTATTATTATTATACCAAGGGCGTCTGGTTGATGATATCTCACCCCCACCGCCATCGCTATCTCGGGTCCTCCAGCTTGCACGAAGCGCATTAATCGAATTCCCTCTCTGCGGCTTCTTTTCATTCCACTCCCTCGTCCCTCCATCCTCGTTTCGCGTGGATCAGCAACATCCTGGTGGCGAGTACGCCGTCTAAAATATCCATCCTGCGACTCGCCCGGCGCACTGCCCACAATACACTTGTACTCACGCTGCAAGCAGCACACCCACCGTTATTCCGATGCCCGGACACCGTGGGTCGAATGGTTTCTTGTGCTGCACGCCTGCCGACCCTGATACGCTCGGAGGGACATGTCAGCAGGGGTTGGTGCCTCGAATCCTACACTCCGTCGGTGCACATTTCTCCTGGAGGACATTTCCATTTTCCACGAGTTCGCCGCAACTGCCGCGATTATCCGCCCTCCTTCCCTCGATTGAAAACCACCGAGGGAATTACCCACAATGTTTCAGCCACGCGGCCAGGTCGAATATATCACTGACCACTCATTAATGAGACTCGTGAAGGTGAGCTTCAGTTGTACGCTAGTTTGACATTGCAGGCATGCAACGTCAGTGCCTTGCGCAGCTCCGTATACGTCGAGTCGCACGGCACATGCACAGCCACCGGTTGGCCGATAATATGAATGATGTATGAACGTACATCCTTGTCTCGGTCCTCGGCGGGGATGCGGTGCACTTATTGTCCTCTTTTTCCTCCCGCGAGTGTTTCCATGCGTTTTCGGTCGACCCACCCGTGGCTACTTGCTACGCAAAGAATGGTGTACTGCACGGTCGAGTTGATGAGCATTTGCACCAAAGTTATCGACCTGAGAACGCAGCACGCATCATGTCCGGCCCAACGCCGCTGGCCCGAGGACGAGCGAATTTGTGATTCGGCAAGACAAATGCCGTTCATTTCCTCGCTGCACCGTGTCAGGGGACGTTCCCAGCCCCTGACGGCTATGTTGCGTTCACACAAGACCATCAAAATGCGTGTTTGCAGACGAGGATCCAATCTCTGTACATGATTCGCTAGCTCTCATGCAGCTCTGGCTGTTCATTTCTTGCACCGCGTCATCTATCACTTTGCTCGGTGCGTGGCCAACTCGCGACGAGTGCTGTGCCAGGCGCAAAGGGCTGCAACAGGGCTGGTGAACAGCCCATGGCCAAGGCACCAGGAACCGGAAGCCATTCAGGTCGCCCCCGGCTTGACGTGCCGACGGGATAGGAATTTTGTCGACTTTGACGATTGGAAATTATTTGTTTATGCCTTGCAACAAATGGATATCGACGCTGCTTTTTCACGGTTTTTGCGAGATTTCTGCACGGTCTCCTTCTGTTACAGTTGTTCGGAGATAACAACGCCGACATTCGCGCATCACGAGGTGCAATGTACCTTTGCAGGGTTCTTCATCCAGAAAAGGCAAAATCCGGACCGTGAAATAAATTGTTGTCCAACGAACTACCGATACCGACTTCACGTCAGGACACAGTTTATCTGGCGTCTGTCTTATCTTTTGGCTTGTTTAAATGTATGCATCGGACGTAACCTGTCACCCTCAAGATTCAATATTCAATATTCAGGGGGGGTGAACCAGGTTTCTACAACATTCTCTCTTCCTAGTGCAGTTTACACGGCGGCGAACAACTTTGCCGATGTCAACGCATTTGGGACCGCCGTCAGTGGGCTTCATTATCTACCAGTTTAAAAAAATTCTGCGCGAGATCAACAGCTGCTCACCGAATCAAGTTCGCTTTGCCTGGATCCACCGACGCCAGGTGAACGGTGGGTCCAGCGCCTGCGATACAAAAGCGATGGGCTGTGTCCTTACTGATACTTGAACAGGATAACCCGTGACCTGTCGATTCATTCAGCTACGCTGCCAATGATGTCCTGTACTCGCATGATACTTTACATGGATCTGTGCACTACACTGTCACCGGTCGAAACACAAGCATCTGTACTTCGGTCGCGAAAGTGCCATCATATGGGGTCCATCAGCCGAGAATCTCGGACCAAATTCACTCACTGATGATTCCTTCGCGGGTAAGGACGCAACTGCTGTCTTGCTGTGTACAGCTTTTCTTTGGTGATCAAGAATCCTCGATATCAGTCGTAGCTCGGGCGAGAAACACGGACCAAAGAATTTGCACCAAAGCATCACGTCTAGGTCGAGCGCTGCGCTCACCGATCATCACCCAGATAGATTGCCCTCGACGATGGCAGAGACCATCACTCACATGTACTCACAGGTGCTTCTAGTTTGGTCCAACGTTGACAGATTTTGTGCTACGCTGCTCGTGTGGGTCAGGTGAGCAACATGGGGACCCGTTGCTAAGACCCTCATGATTTAAATATCCTTCCCTACCCGTCACGTCAAAGGACAGAGAGCGGCATGGAGGCGACAGTCCAATTTGCCGAAAATCAACACTCTGCTATTGGCAGGCAGTGATGGTTTGTGATACTCAGTTGGACAGATGCACTTCGTTGCCGACGGGTACAGAGTCTGGCGGATAGATGTAGATGTGGTGGCGGTGTAACCTACTAATTCATCCGCTGCTTCCGGCGCACTTCCGTCTGTGCAACACGCGCATCAACTGTTGGGTACATGGCAGATTGAATCGTCGGCCTGTCATGATGGTCTTGGTGGAAGAACGTCCATCCAAGTTGCGCGTGCTTCCCTCAAAGGTGTCTGTCGGAGTATGAAATGTCAAGGCGTATGATTCGCGCTCCGATTCAATCGGAACACTTGCCGCATCGGCAAAAACCTTGCTTGAAGTTATCCCACGACTTATGTAATGAGTATCAGTGGAAGCAAATCTAGTGTAGTCTTGTATCCAAGTTATCTCTCAGCCTACGCTGAATGCACACAATGATTGGCTTGAAGTTGCAATGAGTGTGATGTGCAGACTTAGGCTTTTAATGAATAGAATCCATTGTTGTCTTACAAGTGCATCGCTCGAGTGTCATCTCCGGGCTCCGACAGTGAAGCTTTCCGGCTATGACCAATTTTCAGTCCGTTGCCTGGTGTGTAAGCAAACACACCAACAACGACGAACTTTTGCCTCACCGATCTCCATTTCTTCTGGACGGATGTTTCTGGAGGTGGGTCAATGCACGCACGAATTCGAAACTCTGAGCGTCATACCAGTATCAGATTGCGAAATAAAAATGATGACTGTGAATCAGCATGGGAACGCCATCATGATATGAATGGTTTCCGGATGAAAACCCGATCAACTCCTTGGACAGACCGCTTCGAAGATCTCATGGTGCGAGACGAGCGTGTCCTCGGCCACGAACTCATACATACTATCAGCACCCAAATGAGGTCATATCTCCTGGTTGTCGTGATCTAGTTGCTTCGAGGACGCATCGTCGTCTAGCACGACTTACTAACCCCGCGCGCGCTTCTTCAAGATCACTTCTTCGGACGTAATGAAACGAGCTGGTCCGAATCATCGAACAATACAAACGTCCTCTCTAATCCCATACACTTATGCGATCACGTCGATTCGAGTAGTAAAGTACTTGGAACACGTTCATGTGTGCCGACGCCCCATATAACCATCTTGGCGCACTTTAGGCCATCCCCAGCGCTCTCACCACAGCAACGCGCCATTTACATGACGTGTAAGTACGGGCTTCGAAGCACGCCTAACAGACCAACCTTCTCTTCTTCATACCAGCCACTAGTGTTATTTTAATCCTTCCGTCACCAACATGAACTGCCACACTCAAAGGGTGGCATGGAGGTCTATCCGGTTTGCGTTGGCAAACGTCGTCGATTGCAATAAGCGTACCGACAGTGACATTTAACGTTTTTGAGCTGTACTGTATCTGCAAATTCCATAGATAACTCCGAGTTGCATATTCACGGACGTCCTTGGCTACCATCTTTTAATCAAATGTTCTCATGGCAACTTGACTCGACTCCCGTGCTTCGATCATTCAATATTAAACTTTGTTATCTCTCAAGCGCAGTCCGGCGGCGAATACGCGTAGACTAGCAATGTCAATTAGGGACTCGGATTATCCTGAACACCACGGACCAGTCCTACAAAGAATTCAAGGGAGGGGATACAGTAGGGTATGCTGTGGAAGACATTGAAACAAAATAGCTAAGAATGCAGGCATGATGACGTTGGAATGATGAGCGGATAAAAGTAGGAAAGGAACGTAATGAAGCCGTGGGTGCGGCGTGTGGGAACGACAAGGAAAGCATGGTCCGAAACTCAAGTTCTTGATTTCACGCGGGAACGGCTGAGCGCGTGACCCAAGCGCTGAAATGTCCCACCAGATTTGACGGACGGTGATTTCGACGCCGTCGAAAAGACAGATGGGGAATCCAAGGAGACCTTTCCAGACTCCTCACTTCGCCTTTGCGATGGCACTGGGAAATAATGTACGGAATCGCCAGGGTTGGTGGAGACTCGGAGCAGACGGGTCTCGAGATCAGCGAGCACAGACTGCTGATAACTCGGCCGTGGCTCAAGCTCTTTGGACTTCTTCAGGTGATCGGGAAGTGGAGGGACAGGAGGAATCTAAAATAAACGATCAGCAAAAGTGAAGTAGATCAACGTCGGTGTACAAACCTGCTTTCGCGATGGCCTGTGCCATCTAACGGACATGTTCTCGTCCCAATCGTGGAAAGGATCCTCTTCGCTCATCGCAGTCCTATCATAATATGCGGTGCGCTTCCGTATGCGCGGCTGCAAAGGTTGCAGTATGGGAACGGGCATCTGCTCGTGTGTAGCTTCGGTGTAGCAGATCTCTGAGAAGGATTCCGTTGGCGATAGAAGAGTCTGCTGATCGAGGCAATCGAGACATGATGGATCGAACTCGACGTTTTTGAGAGAGCGACGGAGAACCTTGAGAGAGACAGTATGGGTATCCGGCCAATCTTCGTCCTCTGCACACGCCGGCAGCTCGTAGTCGCGAGGCCTGAACGAGGGTCGTATGGGTGTTGGGAGAAGCTTCCATCCTTGCGAGTCAGAGGATGAATGTGCGCGGCGCCTTGCGACACTGGGGGACAGAGTTTGCTGTAGGACCATTAGTTCGTGCTTGGAGGAATAGGTGGGTTGTGCAACGCACCGCAGTGAGGAGGGAGTCATCGGCACTTGGGCAGAGTGAAACGCTCAGGGGGACGTGCGTCCTCGCATACTTGTCGCGAGGAGTGCACTTGTCGACAAGGAGTCGAGGAGGACTGTACATTTTGTTAGCGAGTGCGAGGATAAGTTGGGGATGTCCATTGTTATCTCCACTGTGCCTTTATGCGAGGACGGCGTATGACGGAACATGAACGCAGGGAATTGTAAGTTTCCCAAAGCAGGTGTGCACTGGCCTGTCCAAACGTAAATCAAGCCGCGAAAAAGGGCCGAGCTGCCCCCTCGCTCAGCGCATTCGAGCCAGCCCAGGCTCATTTCGCTTCAGCTCAACCGTTATATCAACGATTCGGCTATCGAGAGACATCATGTGCATGCGGTATAGGTGGATATAGAAGGAGCTCGGGTAAGCAGTACTTCTTGACAGTTCCAATAAAAAGGAGGCGCCGGGCACCTTGGCAACAATGAAGATGCTCCGGAACACCACTGTATCCCCCGGCCGAAAGCTATGGGTCCTCCCCCCTGCTCTTTCGTCGCAGTTTACACACAAAGTCCTTCGCCCTTTCCACCAAATTCCCGGACCTCACAATATTCACGGTAGCTGCGCGCGGTCGCGACGGTCTCGTGGCGTAAGCAGTCGACGTTTGCAAGTTGGAAGAAAGTCGTGACCACTCCGTAGTTGTCTCGACCAAAACGTCAACGACCGTACTCCGGTTAATGGAGAGGTAGCCGAGCTGCGACTGGGTGCGTGTTAGCCGTCGTGGTAACAGCGCGCCCATAGTTCTGGGAAGAGTTTGACGCCCGGCTATTCTCTCGACCTGGGTCTCGTGCTGCTCCTCGGTATGTTGCGTTACCTTCTCAAGACTCGCCGAAACAAAAGATTCAACGCTTCTGGGCTGGAAACTACCCGTTTGCGTCATCTGGAACCATGTGGAGATATCGATAACTCACATTGGCCATGGCATGGTAAAACGCTGACTTGGATGCCGCGGAAAACAAGGGTGACGGTGCCAGTGAACGCAGACCTTCGTCTGCTTGCTGGTAAGAGTCAGAAAGCACACAACCCTTGGCGACTTGTCCAAACTGACTCACCGAGACACCCGGCCCGTTATAATGCCTCCTGGGCTCCGTTACAGGGTCCACCAGTTCCGAAATCTGCGACAGCCTAGGTTCGTCGAGTGCTCTGCGCTCGCTCGCCTGCTCCACTTTTCTGAATTTCTAAACTCGTACTCAATACGTCGGAAAAAGGGCGGTATTCAGAGGGCACATACCTCCTCGAATGATTCTAAAGAGCTGGTCATGGTGGACGGTTTCGATGATGCGGGACCCTGCTCAGAGTCTTGTGCTCTTCTGTCGTCTGCGCAGGGGCGGTGTGCCAGGGGATTTTGGTATCGTCAAAGGTAGACCACTGAAGGGTACCTTTTCAGACAGAGCGCACAAGACACTTGGAAGTTGTACGAAGCTGAAACCTGCCATCTGATACGGTAGTGTTTTTATATGTACCCTTGGCGGCGCGGTTGAGTACTGCTCTTCAGTTACCATGGCACGTGGCATGACAAAAGGTCAATATTCTGTTGACAACCTCCTATCTATAGATCTCCTTTTTTTTAATAAACAATTTTTACACTCCTTTCCCTCGGAGCTCGGCCAAGCGTGATTCAGCTTCGCGACACTCTACGGTACGCGCTATAATCAAGATACTACTTATGAGTCTAGCTCTCGAGCCAGCAGAACTGTGAGCCAGGATGGCCAAGGACGAGAAAGACGAGCGACTCTAGTGACCATCCAAGTAAGAGTAAGTGTGTCTACTCCTATCGAAGGTACCTTTAGCTCAGAATAACAGTGGACTTTGTATCACCACTGTCCCCAGTGCTTGGGAGAAGACTACGAAGCCAAACCCACTTCTCGAGAGGTGGCTTCCAGTCGTGAAATTGGCACGGATGTGGGAATTTGACGAAGTCCACAAGTACGCCGTCAAAAACATGCCATACACACAAATCTGCAAGTCTCCAGCAGAGAAGGTAGTGATTGCCTTCCAGTATGATCTCAAACCGTGGCTCATTCCTGCACTGGATGAACTGGCGCAACGGGAAGAACCCCTTGGAAAGAATGACCTCTTCTCGGCCCAGAGTTGCTGCTGAAAGTGGCTGCCATCCGAGAGAGCTTGACTGCCAACTTCAACGGTCAGATCACCTCTGGTGTACGAGATGCGAGTAAAGTGGATTTCACGTCCGTTATAAAAGACGTGTTTCGCTTTACAGGTCAGTCCAGGTTGTTTTCTGGTTGTGCCAGTACGCACACGCGAGAGCATAGTGTTGATCATCACTCGCTTACAGATTGTGACTGACGTCGATGCTCCGAACTAAAAGGAGAATAAATGTGTCGAGTTACGTTCGTCGAGCGGCGTGAGTTTCTGGGCTTCGTTGCCTGAAATTACTAGTCATTAGGTTCCACACCTTGCTCCGCCTATCATACACGGAGTTATCATTACTGTAGTTCAGATCATAGTACACGCAACTGAGGCGTGGATTTGATTATGTATCGGCGTCGGCGCTGGTGTGTCGCGCCAACCGCAGTTAGGAGATCCCTTCTCGCCAAGCTTGGCAGCGGTCCACATGCAGGTAACCACGTGTACTGATCATCAATTCTCGTACTCTAGTACCCTTGAACCTGGGCTCCACAAAATCCGTAGAGGCGTCGCGCCACTTTGAACTGTCGATAGTCTTTCCCAGTACTTGGTGCGAGTTCCCCGCCATAGCGTCGCTTGAGATTGACAAGAAATTCCCCATGAGGGTCAAAACGTGCCGATGTACCCTCCAGGCGGTGTTTCTGACAACGGGCACGTTTACGCAACGGAGGTGCAGGCTGGTGATGAACTCGAAAATACATAAGTAAGGGGGAGAAGAGAATGGGGAACGTGTCACCAACACGTGTAGCCGACAGCCAAACTTATTGCCAACACTGGAATTAGGAAACGTATATCTTGACTTCCTTCGAAAATTTCCTTTAGAGCCCAAGCCCTCTCTCTCTCCACCGTCTTCCCTCATCACTCTAGCAGAGTCCATCATGGCCCCCGATTCCTCGTACGGTGTTTCTCGCGTCGTTCACCACAAAGACTTCTATCTGCGTGGCGGTGATATGACGGTTTTGGTCTGTATCGACGTTTGCGTCGTCTCCTCACTCGGCGCTAACGTGTGTCCGCAGGTCGAGAACCACCTCTACCGTATACATAGCTATTTTTTCGACAGAGAATCTCTTTTTTTCCGCCAGAAGATCACCGGCTCGAACAACAACGATGGCGAGGAACGCGGCTCGACAGACAATAACGCCTATACGCTGGAGGATATCAAAAGTGAAGACTTCGCACGGTTCCTCTGGGTGTTCTATAACCCGTAAGTTCGCCACATCGCTGATCGGATGCGCTTCAACCACTTGCTAACGCGACGAACAGTAAATACTCGTTGTACGACGCCCCGCTCGACACATGGCTCAGCATTCTCAAGCTCGCCAACCGCTGGACCTTTGACAATGTCAAAGAGTTGGCCGTTCGGGAGCTCGAAAAAATTGACATTGAGGCTGTCGAAAAGATCGCCATCTACCACGACAACAGCATCAGTCGTCTCTACCTCATTCCCTCTTACATCTCCGTCTGCAAGAGAGATAAGCCCATGTCCTTCACGGAAGGTATGAAGCTTGGAATGGAGACCGTCCTCCGCGTCGCCGAGGCGCGTGAACGCTTGCGTCTGCAGGCTTCCGAAAGCGGTATCCGTACTCCCACCTTCGAGGACTTTGAGGACGCGGAGGTGGAGGTTCTCATTCGGGACATCTTCAATCTCGGTGCTCGTCCTACTTCTCCCTCCCATGTAACTTCTCCTACCAGCGGCGTCAACGGTTCAGCAAACGGTGTCCCTAAGCTTGGTCCGGCTCCCCCTCCAAAGGCTAACGGTGCTTCCACAGCCCGAGCTAGCGGTGGGTCGGCACCTGATCACAAAGTTTCTTCGGTTGACCCTATGCCTTCCTTCGCAACCGCCATGTCGGGTAAGGCAACGGCGGCAACTTCAGTTTCGGCAGCTCCAACGGCCACTCCAATGCAAACAACGGCTCAGCAAAAACCACAGGCATCAGTCCCCTCGACCACAGCGGCCCAGGCAGCGGCAACTTCACCCCCACCTCCACCGGCAGCGGACAAGTCAAAGGAAAACAACGAGACAGCACCACAGGACCCAGCTAGTCTTCCTTCGTCGACCCTGAAGTCAGGAGGAACGGGTGAGCCTTCATCGTCGGCGAGTTGCTCGATTGTCCTGTTCTGACCGTTGCTCATTCGGAATTTACCACAGGAGGGCTCATCCCAAGGAGCTGGTTCTCATGATGTTTTGATTGACAAGCGTGATGTATCAACTGCACATAGTAACGATGTGACCGCTGAATGTAAGGATAAAATGAATGATATTGAAAAGGATGAATCGGGCAAGGATAACGATGTCGCGAGTGCTGATGCCGACGGTGGCAGAGGCGGCATGCAAGGTACGCTTTGCTGCGTTTTAAGTTACTCCAAAACGATCTAATTTCCTGATACAGGCGGGAGAAATCGGGGACGGAAGACGGCTGCGCGTGGAAGGAAGTGACCGATGGATCTCTGCGTTGCGATCTCTCGTTTCATCGCAAAAAAAAAAATCCTTTCCGTTCATATTCGTGAAGTACCTGGTGTTCTTCATAGAGCGACTTTCCGCAATACAACACTGATTTGCCAGCGATGTGGCCGCGATGTTGTCGATTTAAGACGACGCGGTCCGAGTGCGATCCGCGGAAGTAAAACACGGCTAGTGTCGTTTGAAATGTTTGATGGCGTGATACAGGAGTAACGAACCGAATAATATTCGTGTGAAGGAAATGTCCTGAGTGAGTGGTGCCCGAAGCACGGATCTTGTTGCGATAAGACGTTTGTGGGGCCACGTTGCGTTGCTGTAGCTGCTGTGCATTCAATGCGGCGCGCGTAGCAAGCAAAAAGACTAACAAGGAAGTCCACGAGGTGGCCATACAGATCTCCTTGAGAAAACAAACGCAAACCGAGCCGTGTTCGTCGTAAAGAAGCATGATGATCACGTAGATAAAAGCCGCTGGGTCTCTCTCCTCCCCTTCCGCCCCACACTCCCGTACGACGACACTTTTCTGAACAGCATGTCGACAAGAGGGGTAACAACAATGAACAAGCACGGCGAATATTATTTCCGAGATGGAAATATTTGTTTCTTGGTGCGTATTTTCTGCTCGATTTCACGTCGAGCGTCGATGTTCAGTGACATGTAGGTAGAGAACATGATCTTTAGGCTGCATAGACATTTTTTTGAGAGAGAGTCCGACTATTTCCGCGAGCGATTGAATCCTTCCAGCGAGGGGGAAGATGGGTCACCCAACAGCCCATATATAATACACGATGTGAAGAGCGACGAGTTCGCGCAATTTGTGTGGGTTTGGTATAACCCGTGAGTGGCGATAGAAATCGTCGGAGCATCGCTCAGTGGTACTGACTTGACTAACCGAGGCAATACACGTTCTCGAAACAAGAAAAGCAAAAATGGTTGACGATCTTGCGACTTGCGACATTATGGCGATTCCACGAAATCAGAAAGCTTGCTATACGTCACCTTGAAAAACTGAAGCTTGAACCCATCGAGAAGATTACGACGTATAAACAGTACTCTGTCGACAGCGAGCTACTGCTCCCGTCTTACGTCTCGTTGTGTCGAAGTCCGAAGCTTCCCTCGCCAGCAGAGGGGAAGATATTGACGATGGAGACCGTGCTCAAACTGGCGAGCGCGCGAGAGCGCATGCTTCTCAGTGCTTCCGAGCACGGATGTAAAACTCCGACAACCGCCAGTCTCCCCGACGAGGAGGCGAATGCACTCGTAGCAGAGTTGTTCAGCTTGACCCTCCACTCGAACGACCAGGCCGTAGGAGTGGGGGGTCAACCCCTGAACAACGGTAGTGCTCTCGGTAACAGCTTTGTGGACCCCGAGGTCGTCACCGTCAAACAGCCGAAAAAAGGCAAGGTGAATAATCCCCCAGATTTGTCACTTTTGTCGCAGGTGAGTCAAGGCAAGTTTCGTGCGATGGCACTCGCTCACGAATACTGTCAGAATGGAACCGGCAGCGGCAGCGGCAGGGTTCGTGTAGTCTCATCCTTTCGCCTGACAACTCATCAGATCTGAATACAGGGCAAAACCAAGTAGGGACGCGGTCCGCAGAGGTTGTTCTCTCAATCGCCCACAATGTATAACCACTTTGTGTATTTGTCGTTTTTGTTTTCTGTTTGGTGAGGTGTGGTCACCTCTTTGGTGTATATCGAAATTGTTCAGTCCAATCCGAAAGCGTTGCATGTGTTGAGTGTTCTGCGTGGGTTATATAAGCCACAATCGATTTATTGGTATCGTCGAGGCCAACCTGCGAAACTCGAAGTGCACGTACGGATTTGACACGCGAATACGCAGGCTTGGGCACGTTGTGTCGCAGTATATATGGGACAGAGACTCGACTTGAACTACGAGAGCCGAAGATACCTCACATAATTGACCTCACCTTTTAAAACCTGGCCAACGTCTTGTTTTGCGCAGGATGAATTGCTCATCTCCGGTATTCCTTCCAGGTCCTATCGTGAATCTCAGCCTGCGTCGTCGGTGCGACAGACTTCAAGTTAACGAACGGATCTTTGTACGATGTCATCTACCACCAGGTCAAACACGCGTCGGTCGAGATTACCTGGTAAGCACTCTCATCCCTGTCGAATCCAGTCCAGCATTCCGAAACGCTCGTAGATACAACTGGCGAATGCCTTTGCTGGGCCAAATTGGGCATTATGAAACTGCAAAAAGCTGGTCAGACATGCGACTACGACATGAGGGGGAACGACACGAGAATGCCAGGCGAGTAGACCAGGTTAATGTTCAATAGCATGTCTTCGGGCCAAATTGGATAAAGCACTGACGCATCGTTCCGCGATATGTGTCCCTCCACAGCCACAATTGTACTCACCCATTGACCTTGTAAACAAGGTAATAAAAGGGGACTGGTGCAGATGGCAGATATCGATCAGCTGCAAAACGAATTGCGTCAGGGCAAGTCCACGCCAACTCCCAAAAAAACCCACCATCGAACTCTCCTTGGGAAACGGTGTCAGGACCTCCAAGCCGCTCACGGACCCAGGTTAGCTTTTGCCTGGTAAAGCAATCCACTTTGAATTGCAGCTGACTATAGATATGATATGCCAGAATGGGACCGGATGCTGCCTGAGTAGGTCAAGATCATGAACAACTTCCGGTCGCGACGAATGGAGGCAACTCTTTACCTATCACCTCGACACTGATAGGTGTCCGGATACGACACGGCCGACGTCGCCCTTTTCCCTCCTTTCAGATATATCACCAAGGCTCCCGAGGAGACTCAAATAAGCGCATCTGTATTCGCGCAGCTACCTGTTAATTGCCGAATGGAGGGACTCGACACTGCATTCGCTGACTTGGTGAATATTCATCTCCAAAAAACACCTCCAAGTTGTCGAATTCTGAAATCAAGCAGTATGACAAGTGCAGAACCATTCGAAACATCAACTAGCCTGCGCTCTGCTGCGTTTTTACACATCTCGGCGTGTTCTTCACTTCTATGCTTCACGACTGTGAAGATGAATTGAAACGCTCTGGGCTTCTCTTTGACCCGGAATGCTCGACTGAGGTATCTGTGTTGTGGTGGCTCGCCTAGTATTGTCAAAGACTGGAGGAATGCGGTACGTCCTTTCCATCACTGACAGGGGTGAATTATTAGGGCTGGGTAACAATAAATGTGGCATGCTCGTGCCCTCCGAATCAACCCGCTGGCAGTTGGATGACCGTAATATGCAGCCTCCAACGACCAGGACTCTGAGGTCGAAAAATACGCACATGTCGTTTTGAGGCAGGAATATTACGCGGGCTTGGGCGGGTTGTAGCGCGGAAGTGGGAGATAAATGTGGCCTGAGAAAATATATATGAGGGATGGTGTTACCTCACGTCGTTGACCTTACTCGAACTTGGACCCAACCCGCATCTCTTTTCGTGCCTGCCGCAAGAATTGCTCAAGATGAGGACGTTTGCCTCAAAGACTTATAGACATTCCTTCCAGGCGTCCTGTCATGACCCACAAGCGAATCTCAGCACGCGTCGTAGTACGTCTAAATCGAGACTAACAAGCACTCACCAGACAGCAGGGCTAGTATTAAGTAGCACAGCCACAATAAGAGGGACGCTATGCGCGTGGTATCCCCTGTCCACGAACTTTTACAATGGTGCACCGAAGATCAGCTGCGGACAGGATCGCATCAGGTCAAGTCCACGACGATGACGAGGGGATGTTGCCACAGGACTATACCGTCGAACTTCCTCCAGAGGGCTACGCCGCACCGCCAGGCAAGAAACGCCGACGAGAGGGCAGAGAGGCACCGAAGAAGCGGCTCCGAAGAGAGAAAGGAGGATTATGCCAATTGAATCTCGACGAGCTGTACATCGTACGTGGATGCCCCTTTGTCATGTTTTGACCCATTGCTAACCGCATGGCAACGATAGATATTCGCATACATTTATCCTATGGACCTCCTGAACCTTGCACGTACGTGCAAGTCTCTCCGAGATCTCTTGATGCACAAATCGGCATTGTTTCTCTGGAAGACTGCCCTCCGCCAAATCGAGGGTCTGCCTGACTGTCCGGCCGACTTGGATGAACCAGAATACGCAAATCTCGTGTTTTACACCCGTTGCCACGTGAGTACAGACTCTTCAGATTGTTCGAAACCTGAGTGCGGTACAGGGCTGCGGTAAATCGGCGAAAACTGTTTTCTGGAACATGCGCCGTAGGTATTGCCCAGCTTGCAGAGTTGAACGGTATGGTTTAGTGGACGTCTCATCAGAGAAATCAAGTTCACATACATTAACAGACTGTGCCATCTTCGTTTCTGCGATGAGATCATCCGTGAGAACGAGGTTCTGCCCCACGATTGGTTCAAGATAGGGGAGGGTATGTGACATTACTATCAAGACCAATGCACCCCTAGACCGCCTCTCAGATTCGGGACAATGGGTTGATAGGGACCAGATGGACTCATTTTTGTGCGAATACCGCTGGTCCTCCGACAAGACACAGTTTTTGGATGAGAAGCGAAATCAGTGTCAAAACATTTACTTGGTCTGATTAATTTTTTTCTTTCTCTCGACCAGTTGTCTAATTAGTCTTGACAGCATGCACGAAAATGTGAATCTTGGCAGCAACAAAAAGGACGAGTACACAGATTTGACCTGGAAATACTTCGGAAGGAGCGACAGACAAGGTTAGCTCTTCCCTTTACATCGCAATGGGCTTGAATTCTAGCTAGTGTAGCATTCTCGAGCGTCTCAGGCAGCGTGGGTATGGGCCCGAGATTGCATATTTTGGAGACCGTGCCATCGAAAAAGCCTATAAATGCGTTTTCAAGAGATACAGGCCGCTGACGGACAGTGGTCAGTTTTCACAAAATCGACTCGCTTTGAACCGGAGCTGATTATAGATATGGTAGAATGGAACCGGATGTGGCCTGAGTGGGTCAAGATCTTTAAAAAACTTCGGTCGCAACGAACAGAGGCAACTCTTTACCTACCGCGCCGATGCTCTTTGGTGCCCGAATACGAGAGATATGTGATGCACCCATCACCAGATACACCAACTTTTGATCTTCTCCCACATGTAGTTGACCTTGCTCGTTTCCCTCCTTTTCGAGATATTATCAAGGCCTCCGAGGGAACTCAACTGGACGACAAGCCGTTTGCGTCTGCATTTGCACAACTACCTGCACTTGTCAACGAATGGGTGCAGAAGCTCAGCTCTGAAACTGCTGGGCTGATGAAGATCCCTTCTTGCTTATCTTCGGGCAACATTGCCAGGGATCAGGATATGGCGTCGAGCAGTGCCGGACACGCAGAATTATCCCAGACGGACCTGGAAAAACTACATCTAGCCTGCGCTGTGTTTCACGTGGATGGCACTGGCGTTTTTGCTCATCCTGAAGTGCTCTCGGTTTCAATGCGTAATGACACGATGTTCCCCAGCCATGAAATCCACTTGAGTACTAGCGGGGCTATACTTCGACGGATCCGCCGCGTGGACGAGTCGGCACCCACTGGGTGGATCCATGACCGATTTGGACTCCAATTCTTGGAGGAAGCTCCCTACATCGTCCATGCATGTGGATTGGATCCGACTGTGGCCACGGTGGATGACATGAACCGCCGTAATGCTCGACTGAAGTGTCTGTCTTGCGGGGGTCGTACTCTTATCATGAGCTGGAGGCATGCGGTATGAGTTCCTTTCTACTGAGAGGGGCGAGCGCTGAGTACTGAAATGCTGAACGATAGATCTGGCATGCTCGCTTCTATCACTGCATTAGCATCGGGACTAGCACCTCTTTCTGAGTCACCACGCTGGCAGCTTGTCGGCGACGAGCACATTGGTGCGATCCAGGCTGTTGAACAATCCGTGCAGAAGGCATTTCCTCCAGATTGGACGCGATGCTTGTTATGCCGGCCTCGTGTCGGGGATGCAATGCTGTATGACCATGCCGTGGGTCACCTTACCCGATGGTGAGCATCGTCGCCCCCGCGTAGAACGGCGCTCATCACAGCAAACACAATCGCAGTCACGAGGTGGAAAAGAATGACGTCAAAGAGGGGGTTCATTATAAGCTCATGGGCATACGCGACGTCTGTGTAGTGGAGATGGTGGAAGTAGGGGAGCAAGTGACATTTAGGGTGCTTCAAGAATGACTGCGTTTCGCGTCATCCTGGCACGGACGTGAATGTTTGATTACCGATGCGTTGTTGCGGAACATTTGATTGAGACTTGTCGTACTGTTGTGCACACAAGGAACTAGGGTTCGACTGACTTTGGCATCTTGCTGTGTAGCAGCGTGGTGATTAGAAGATGTATAGATATGCACCCGAGTTCCGACGTGCGTAGTTTCGCTGAAACTAAGTGTGTCTTATCATTCACTCCGATTAGGAGTTTTGTAGGTCCGCGTTGCTGTAGAGGCTGATTGCGCCCTCGTAATACCACCGCATTCTTGCTACAAACGCAACGTGTGGGCGACATCCTGGGAAGCTGGATGGAATTAGAAGCGACTATTGTCGAGAGGAAGCGAGATCCTCACAGGATTACAGGACGCTCTCTCCATGGCGATGCTCTATCGCCCTGATGGATCTCCCCGGGAAGAGACGCCCGTGGTCGGGTATAGATAGCATGATCAGTTCGCCTCGACCTCCTTTGCCCGTATTCGACACCCACCATCCCTCCCCTCTACCCTACCATCGACAGACATGGGAGGCGGTCTAGGACGAGTGACGAACCACCCCGATTACTATTTGAGTGATGGGAGCGTATCCTTTTTGGTAGGTCTGATCTAGCTCGTCGAGACCATCCAGCTGATAAGTGTGTGGCGGCTGTATTGAAGGCGGGAAGGACGCTCTTTCGAGTCCACAAATCGTTCTTCGAGCGCGAGTCAGAGGTCTTTCGGAATCTCTTTGCAAGCGCCGCAAAGGACGATCCTGAGGCTGGCACAGATGAAAGCCCCTTCGCCCTCGATGTGAGCCCCGACGAGTTCGAGAAGCTCTTATGGGTGTGGTACGATAGGCGAGTGTAATCGGCTCGGATGTTGTCGAGCGAATTGGTTTATCGTTTGATCGCATAGGGACTATTCGTATCGGCGTCAAACTAAAGATAATTGGGTGGTCATCCTCCGCCTCGCCACACGCTGGGAGTTCTCAAGGATCAGGGAACTGGCTGTCCGAGAGCTGGACGCCCTGGAATTACCACCAGCAGAGAGAATATCGATTTACAACGAGCATGGAATTGATGGTGAACGACTCCTTTCACCTTACGTAGAGCTTTGCAGGAGTCCCACACTGCCATCAGAGGCAGAGGGACATCTCATGCAGATGGAAACGCTGATTCAAGTGCTCCAGGCGCGTGAAGATGCCCACCGTAAAGCCGTCGAGCTAGGCCATGAAAGTCCGACAAGCGCAAGCCTTGAAGACGATGCATTAAAGGAGATCGTTTCAAAACATCTCGAGGGCTCGAATCCCCCGGTCAAATGGTACCTCCACGGGGCCGGGGGGTCAAGCCCCAGACTTGCATGGCGAGCTTGCCCACAGGACTACAGCAAATAGATGCACAATAACATTAGGGGAACCACAGGTTCCGGACAGGATTCCGAAATCTACCAGCAAGCCACCACTTCATCCGGTAGGCGGACATTGTGCTGAAATGGAGTTGTTTCAGCTAAAGCATACCGACAGTACAATCTTCAGGCGAGCAGGGGGAAGGAAAATCGAGAGAAGGAGCAGGGGAAGGGAGCGGAGAGCAAGAAGGCGGGCGAAGGAAGCGAAGACAAGAGGAAAGAGCCGGGGAAGTAGGAGCGGCAGGAACGCAAACCATCACTGAACTCTTTTGGCAGCAAATTTGTATGTTCGAGTCAGCTTCAATTCCTCGTCACTGCCTCACTCACACTGCTGCACAGTGGGGCAACTAACCTCCGTGCCTTTGGCTCACTTTGTGCCATTTTGGACGCTCGATATCGTTTATCTTCTCATTGCCTGTATAGTATTCATCGCTGTCGTACTATTTGTATAACTTTGAATGTCGTTTTGCAATTACAGTGAACGTGTAGTCTGCTTGGGCAGAGGAGACTAACAGAGGCGAGCACTGGTGCACCAGAAAAAATAGCTCGCGAGATCTGGCGTATATGGGGTAGCACTGCAGCTGTTCTATGCTTGACCAACTATTTTAGTGAGCTAGGTGGTGTGTCCCTACGCATATTTGCAACACACACCTCTCCTTGCGTTCACTCAGTTTTCTGGTCGCTATCTGCCGCTTTTTTGCCCCAGACCACTTCCGACCACCGTATTGCTTCGGTAGACTGCTTCTGCCCCTCGCCTTGGCCGTGTACTCGAGCGAGGTTTTTCAGTCTATTTATTTCCTCGTCAGTGATCGGCACGCCTGAGCGAAGTTGCTGGGCGAGGTCTTCCAAGATTGTCACTTGCGCATGGTAACGAGCGCGGTCTTCCTTTTCAGTAGTTCTTTGCCAGAGCAGATGGATTGACACGGAGGTCAGAGCAGTGGAGTACAAGATGTGAGGCAAGTATGGTATGGGCATAGTCGAGGGTAGTAAAGGTAAGGGTGAGTCAAACGACGAACGGAACTCTCGGCCTGATGACACATGCACTCTAGGCCAATGATATACGCGCAACATTAACAGATCTAAAGAACGACCATCAGCTGGCAGCGGTAGATATCGTTGATCGTTTCTTTTTCTTCGACTTTTGACCCAGTCAATCTGGTAACGATCAATGAACGGACTCGAACTCACGTGAGCTTTCGTCTTGGACTGTTGGAATGGATTCAAAATCTCTCGAAGTGCTTCATCCCGGGAGACAGGTTTTCCGTCAATCTGAACTCCTTCCGTGAGCAGAACGAAACCATCTTCCCGCCCACCCGGGGGTGTCAATCTAAGCATAGCGTCCTGTTTATGCCCAGTAAATCGATACGCGTTCCGTTCCAGCGTAAACTCCACCCGGGGGTTAAACAACGAGTAATTCTCCACCACGGTCGTATCCAAGGACGGCAGCACTGTCGCTCGGCGATAGTTTGCTGGGACGGATCCAGGGAATAACCAAAGCTTCCGAACATACGATCGTCTCACATTGATGAGTCGGAGGGCGACGACGGACCCAATACCGATGTGGAGGCACGCGAGTGCGAGCCGCTGGTTAGCAGGCCGAAGCTCTGATTTTGGTGGTGCCCCTTCCTCGTCACCTGGGACTTTGTATGTCCAATACCGCCAGGCCAGAGCGACGCCTGCACCTCTGTGTATGACATGTCTTTAATTGGGCCCTGACAGGCGAGTGTGAGAAAGCACGAACGTGAAAACTGCGTCCAAAAAGAGGAACAGCCAGTTTAATTGTATCGGCAGGGGTGGGTTAGAGAGCTCGTAAAATGGGACGGAGGTGATTTTATCGAGCACTTCAGACTCGGGGGTCTTGAATGCTCCTTTTACTCTGCTGGACAGCGACATCTGACGACCGTGGGGCAGCCCGCGACAACACCTGGCAAGTGGGGGCCTGAACGATTGCCAACGAATGGTGCTAGAGAGATAGACCGAAGACCACCGGCACAGGCTCGCCATTGTGGCTCGTTACTTGACCGAGTCCAAGACGAATAGACCTGAGAGTCACTATTCCGATCACGTGATATATGTATCCCAATTCGTGCGAGGCGAATATGTTTGCATATGTTCTTCAGAGTTGACGTTTATTTGAGAGTCACACAATTTGCTGCCCAACAATAATGTACGTTCGAGACCATCATAGAATAGTTTGCAGCGTGCTCCATAGTACCTCGGAGTCGTTTCGTTTGAAGGAGATGAAGTGTGTGTGAACCAGCAAGTTCACAATCAATCTTGTTATTGTCGCTGAGCGAGGTTGACCATCCATTGATGTGTTGCGCAGGCTGATCCACTCTCCTCCGTTGACGAAACTATTCTATCTCCCGTTCTCTCACCAAGACCACCGGCAAGTCAATTGACGAACCATGACTGAATCAGCTTTCACGGAATCCTGGCTCAGCGGCCCTCAAGGAACTCAATTCTTCACCCGAACATATTCTCCTTCGTCCCCCGCCAAAGCCGTGGTCGTGTTCGTTCACGGTTTCGTAGAGCACATCGCGCGCTATGAACACGTCTTTCCAACTTGGTCTTCACGGGGAATTGCTGTTTTTGCCTACGACCAGCGAGGCTTCGGCCGGACCGCGCAGGATGAACAGTACAAGAGCAAGGACAGCGCGTACGCAAAGACGAGCTGGAAGGAACAATTAGAGGACATTGAATGGGCCGTTCAACACGTCAAGCAGCAGTTCACTGCCGTGCCTGTGTTTTTGTACGGTCACTCGATGGTAGGTCTCGCATTCCTCGTCAAGTTTAGTATCAAACGTGTGGTCATCAGGGTGGCGCGTTGGTCCTCGCATTTCCTACGCGCGCGCAGGCGCCGCCGTCCAAGGAGGGTGTATCAAACATTTCTGGAGTCATCTCTACCAGCCCGCTCATCTTACAGGCTAAGCCCGCTGGTAAAGCCGCACGCTGGATTGGCGGCAAAGCGAGTCGAATCGCTCCTTCTTTCTTGATTCCCGCCCCGTTGACCGCCAAGGTAAGCCGTTACGTGTTGTCAATACATGCACCAGGATTGAGCGACGCAGGAATTATCCCATGATGAAGTGGCCAACGAATCGTACTCGAATGACCCGCTCATCAAACCGTATGGTTCACTCCGAGGGTTGAGTGACATGTTGGATGGTGTAGGTGTCTCTCATTGATATCGACTCCGGGTGTGTAACGCCAACTGTTTTCAGGGGGAGAGGCTCCTAGCCAAGGACTATGCGCAGTGGCCGAAACAGTTACCCGTCCGTACTTCCCGTCTGTACACCAGATTCTATGCTGAGTCTGAGACAGGTTTTGCTCCTCCATGGCACAGAAGACCAGGTAGATTTAGGTGTTTATCGACTTCCAACTCGTGGACGAGCGATCTCCCTTTAGATTACGTCATTCAAGGCCACGGAGAAGTTCCATGGACTGCTTTCAGCGCAAGACAAAACGTTCTCCTCATACACGGTATATTTATTTCTGTACACCAAGACAAGTCTCACTCACCTCTGTAAAGAACGGGTTTCACGAGTTGCACAACGAACCTGGAGGAGTAAAAGAGAAGTTATTCGAGGAATGTATCGCTTGGGTAGAAGCCCATCTCTCTTCCGGGCCTACTTCGAAACTATAGCTGGGCGACTACGTGTAGTGACCATGGTCTCCAAAGTAATTATGATGTTGGTGGACGCGTATTCTAATAGCCCGCTGCTCCCGGTGCAGCATCTCCCTCCCGCTTCAACCTCAGTAACACCTCCTTGAACCGAGTAAGGTCAGTGGTACCGGCGCCAGTCCGGGCAATGGTTTTGCTTTGTGAGTTCTGGAGTTCGATGGTGTTACAGATTCGCTCCCAAGTGGTCCCCTTTGTGAGCGACGATTGAAGGTTCTCGACGTAATCCGCCTCTTGGTCCCTATTGCCAGTAGCATATCATCAGCGATCCATTCGGCGGGACGACAGAAAAAGGTTGTACTTGTTTTCCCGGATCGATCGCTCCTTTTTGGCAGTGTACTCTTCGTAGAACTGATCGATGGCAGCCTCTGCCTTGGAGATGGTCTCCTGACGTTTTGCTTTACTCGCCTCGTCTCGCTGCCTGATTTCCTCCGCTTGTTTCTCGCGCCATTCCCTGGGCGCGTGATTGAGTATGTGCCCATGGACGTGCAAAGCGTTAGGACAGTACTTACTTGATTACATCGGGTTCGTCTTCCTGGATCTGTTGGTTAAGAATGGGCGTCGAGGAGAACGCGGAAGGCTGAGGGCGCGGTGCGAACGGAGGGGCGGCTCCAAACGTAGGCTGTGCAGGCGGAGGAGACGATACACTCTGCAAAACGTCGTGCGCATCAGCACCCGTCGCATCGTAGAATCAGAACAAAAGACGTACGTGGCCGGCATCGAGCTCAGGGAATTGATCCTCGAACTTTTCTAGTTCGTCGTCGCCGGTCACCTTGACGTCGGTGAAGCTCTGCCGCGGTGGGCTGCCGAAGTTGTCAAAGGAGAAAGCAGAGGCTGGGGCTGGGGCGGGTACCGCTGGGAAGGAGGGCAAGTCACCTTCTCCATCGAGAGAGATGTCTGGGAAGGCAGACGCAGCACGGTCAAAGTCAAAGTCGTCCATGGTCAATGGCAGAAACGCAGCTCGTCGTCGTCGCCGTCGTGAACTACACCCGAATAACACAGAGTCACGTGATGTCATTTCAGTTCACCGTACCAGCATGATACATATCCTACACTGGGACGCTGTCGGCAGATAATTGTTTTTCAGTGGACTGCTCTGCGCCATCTCCTTGGACAAACAGACGGCACTGTCTTGCGTCGCCGCCGTGGACTTTACTTCATAATTCCTCCCACTCCAACAGCGACCACCTTTGTCAGTCATCAAATTCACATCCGACATTTACCTGAGTCGCAGAACGCTGTTCCGTTCCAGATCTCCAATGCTGAGCCGCTCGTGATGTAGATTGTCGTACGCAGCCCCGCTGCCTGAGGGCCTCTTCCCGCAGAGTTGAGGACTTTCGCTGTCGATACCATCCTCGATCTTTCGCCTAAAGTCATCAGACCAATCCTGTCGCAAGATGCGTTTGACCTCCACGTTCGCTCTCTCTGCCCGCCTGAGATTCGTCAAATCCTTGGTCATGGATCCATGCCTACCCCTGTCTTCCTATGTGATGGACTGACCAGGGGTCGGCTTGAGTGTTGCCTCGTCAGGGACAAGGTGGCTCGCTCCATATACTCCTGAACGGGGAGGGAACGACGACTGCGGAATAGTCGCCAGCACGCGGTACCGTGCTCGCTCGAGCCAAGTGGTGGCCGGAGCACATCCATGCTGAGCTACGAGGACGGCGAGTTCGGCGTTCTCTATGTGGTTGCCGTTGGTGGGGTCAGTAGTATCTCTAGCGGGCTCTGGCTCAGAGGACATATGGACACTTGTTCTTTCTCGCTCGCGGAACTGGTGGTAATCGAGGATGGCGTAGTGCCGTTGACTAGTAAGGGGTCCCCATTTAAATTGTGCGACTAGTCGTTCCCTCGCCATCGACCGAATAGTGCACACATATGATCACGTGACTCGCTTATATCAACGGGTGAAGTTTGACTTGTAAGTTGTAATATGACCAGGCAATTGGCAAGATGAAAGAAACGGGTGAGTGAACATTGCACAACACGATACGACATGAATTAACGTGTGGACCCTGGTTCTACGTAAGTTAGCTGGTAGTCTAAATGAGCGACCTCTGGAGCTGCCAGGCAAGTGGTTCCCACCCTCGCAATGTCCATTTGGGTGTCTCTCGAGGGTCTGCAGGCGTAGGTACAAACCTACATCATCTGTTTGCAATGATTCCGGAATGCCAGCGCGTATCGTGCCTATCTTTATTCATTATGCCACGATCCCAGAAAAGCGCAGTCGACACGTTGGTGCGAAGATGCCACCAGGCTTCACTCATCCCAGTTGGCCCAGCACTCCTCGTGCAACGACTAAAATTGTCTAGACCATCTCAGGTGCGAAGCACCGACTGCCGAGACGATCCCTGATTATGTTCATAAGACTGAGTCCATCCTCCCTCGCTCACCTTGTACCTCTTTGTACTCTGCTTCCCCCCGCTGGCCCAGTTCCTCTGCAAACGAGCAATGGTGTCTACGCTGAACATCTGTGGACTCGAGATTCCCCGTCCACTGCAGAAGCACCTCGTGATATCTCTAATGACGCTCACGATCTTCTTTACTGCTTTCCTGCTCTTCCTTTTGGTCGGACTGTCGTTGACAATCATACCCTCGATATACATCATCGAGGTGTCTGCGTGGGATTCGTTGACCCCTGTCTCGAATGCGGCCACGAACCTCTACTTTGGCGTATGGGGCGTTTGTGCGACCAAGCGAGTAGACCCTTCCCATGTTGTTCCCATCTACTAGGTACTAACCCTTTTCGCAGCGCGTTCGACTCAACCGTGGCGCAAGGTGAATGCCTCGGCCCGCAGCTCGGTTACACGATCCCGGCGACTTTCCTCAGTGACGCCGGACTGTCGACGGAGCTCGCAAACGTGGCGGAGACGGCCCTGTTGGTGCTCCTCTCGCTTCACCTCGTCGCGGCAGGGCTCTCGACCGTTATCCTTGTCCTCTCCTTGTTCTTGCACTCACACGCCGTCGCCATCATTGCGCTCATCATCGCCATCGTGGCGGCGATCATTGGGAGCATCGTGTTCGCGGTGGACGTGGCCCTAGTGATTGAAGTCAGGAACAACATCAATTCGTTGTTTTCGGGTGCGGATTTCAGCGTGCAGTTTGGGAATGCGGTGTGGATGATCCTGTCGGCGATGGTTCTGACGTGGGCCGCTGTGGTGGTGTTGTCTGTGAGAGCGTGCTATTGCTGTGGAGTGCGACGGTGAGTTTTTGAACAGTGGGCCCTCTGTTTGCGAACGGTGTTGACGCGTGTCGGTGATTTCAGTCCAAAGGTGGCACCATCTGAGACGTTGGAGAAGTTACCTTTGTAGACTGATGAGTTGGGGATGTTGGATCTGACGAATTGTACGATTTATTGTAAAATTCAATAGGAGCACCCGCATTAATCGCGCACGTCCGAGTCTCACTAGTCTGAGTGATCGATGGTATTGGGTATCAAGTATGCGGAGTGCTACCCCTTGGCTAACGCTACAATAAAATGTCCAAATAAATCTGTGAGACAATGCCGACTGCTGATCATATAGCAGCAAGAACGCCGCTCGCGAGGACGAGACCCCCGAAGACGGAGAGCGGGCTAACCGGCGAACCGAGGGCAGCATTGGTGTTCTGAAGGATCGGTCAGCATCATACATGATCGGGATGGAAGGGGGAGGACTGACGAGCTGCTGTGCACTCGACGCAGCGGAGCATCCGTTCTGACATCCAAGGTTGAGGTTGTTCGCAATGACGGATGCGAGGTCAGAGTCCATGGGGGCGGGCTCCGGCTCCGGCTCTGGGACGGGGGAGGAGACGACTAGATGGAGGTTGTCAGACAGATAATGAAAGTTTTGAGATGGGGAAAGTGACCTAGTGCAGCCATGGCAAGGAGAGTGATCCAGAAGCAAAAGATGGTAGAGTGCATGATGATGACGGGAAACAGTGGTGAAAGCTCAATCAATGAAGGGGATCGTTTTTTGGGGGGGCTGGCTACATGCTGGCGGTTGTCTTATAGCAGTCCGGGAATGGGACTTGCTTTCATCCGAAAAGGGAAGGCGCTGCATGAGTTATACAAGGTCGCTCGACTGGAACTTACAGACACGGCACACATCGTACACACAGAATAACGCACTACTTGTTCTCTGGTCGCTACCCCGACGTCCTACCTTTCTACTTGAATGCGCAAGTGCAAGCCTGGCCTTGTGTGGTGCACGCGCAGTTTTCACCAGAACCGCGGCAGTCACACTGTACGTATGAGCTGTCAACTTGAGTTTGGTGCGGAAAGGGAAAGAAAGGGTACCTTTGTTGAGTGAGGGGCATTCACGCATGGGCCGCAGTTACACTTTCCCTTGGGGCAGGCGCATCCGGTCCCAGAGGGCGCGCAGGCGCTGAGCACGGCATGTTGGCACGGTGAAAGACACGTTGTCGAGAACGTACCCGCAGTTGCTCTGGCATGTGCAGTCACTTGGTGTGGTCATGGTCGTCGAGGAGGAGCACCAGTCCAGATAGGAGCTCGCTGCAGCAGTCGAATGATTCCCACGGTAAGCTCACTTTGATCACGATGAACTCGTATCCCGTCGAGCTGTTGGCGCAGCTCTGCCCCGTCATGTTCGTCGCCGGTCTCGGTCTTGCCAGCCAAATCTCACAATCTCCTCCTCAATCACCCCCACCACACCCGCCCCCAAAGACCCAGGATCCGTTTGCCCTCCTCGTCTCCCGTCTCCGCGACACCCTTCACTCACAACTCCCCCCCTCAATATGGGCCCAACAGCGGACCAGGTCCTTCCAGATGGTCCTCGTCGAGAAAAACATCCGCTTCCCACCCCGCAAACTCGTGCCGCCCGAAGACCCCTCCTACTCGTCCGCCCATTCACCGCTCTCCCCACTTACACCTTCCTCCCCGCTCTACCCCGACGGCTTGATAGCCCCGATATGGATTCGCAAACACACCGCCTTTCTCCCGAGCGTATTTGTCCTCTTCTTGCGCATGTTCGAGGCCCCGAATATCTCACAGCGTTCACCGCTCGATCCACCTGACGCAGACCACGAACGCGATCGCGTGGAAGAGGAGCGGAAAAAGGATTCAGAGCTGAGCGCAGAGATTGCGCAGCGAAAAAAGTCCACGAGCGAACGAAACATCAAGCTGACGGTCGTCTTGTTGGCCAGCAGACGGATGCTCGGTATGTCTCCCGTCCACGTCTTCTCGCTGTATCAGCGTGTGACGGCCGTCAGACGATCCGTCGCTTGACGGTCGCCTATCTTATATTCGAAGGCAAAGCGGACTGGATTCTAGGGCGGCACTGTTTGTCTTGAGTCCCGTCAGTCCAGCAGAACTGGATGAGTTTGTTCGGAGGTGGGTTTGCGCTGTGTGTCTTTTTTTTTCGTCTCCTTGGCTGACTCGGTCAGCTTGCAAGACGCGTTGTACGAGCCCGCCGTGGAATACTACACTTCTCACTCGAAGCGGGTCCGTCGAAAGCGCAATCGACACTCACAAGCGTCGTCCTATAACCCACCGCCCCTGATTCCCGTCGGCGTTGCAAGCCCACGACCGCTTCGCCCCGAAGGTTGGACGGTCCGATACGAATACAAGATGGCATGCTTTGCAGAATTCAGAGGTGAAGACGAGGTGGCGCTCAAGTGTGTCAGACGCCTTCACGCTCTAATCTTTCTCTGACGTCATCTAGACATTACCAGGATGCGTATACGACCCTGATGATCATGTTTGGGTCCACTGCCATCTTACCCCCTCGTACCAAGCGATGGGCAGAAGCCAAGGTGCTCGCAGATACCATCAACTTCAAGGTGAGACCCACAGTCGGGAACAAACGTCCCAAAATGCTCATGCGCGTTCTCAGATCACAAAGCTCTACCTCTACAACAACGAGCACGCGCTCGCGCTGTCGCATCACAACCTCCATATGCGCCGTTTCGCTGACTTTTCGCGTGGTTGGGGCATCGGCGAGGAGACGTTCGAGTATTGGAGCTGGATGGCGCGGCAGTGAGTTTCATCGTATCATGTCCTGTGGGTGTTCTCCTCACGAACCTCCAGACACCGCGTGCTCGCAGAACTTCTCGAGCAGGGCTCCCGTTTTGCACTCACGTTTCCAACGCACGCCCCACTCACGCGGGCGTCGGGTGCACCGGTCGGTCTGGGTGGTGCACCACTCGACATGGACAGCGTCCGGACACTGGGACTGAATCCTAGCCATGCACTACAACATCCGGGTCATTACTATTACATGGCGGCGCGCTGTACGGAAGCCAGACGCGAGCGGTTTTTGGCAAACGAAGGCGCGTCGCAGGGGACGAATGCGGCGCCTGGGTTTGCCAACGAAAAAAAAGTGGATCACTTGACGATCGTATTGGAGGTATCGGTCGATTTTCGACCAGATGTGCGTTTGGTTGACGTTGCGTCTGTGCTTGGCGGCAGCTCTACACGAAATCGTACGAGCTGTTCAAAAAGTATAGTTCGACGGCAAGTCAAGGAAGATTGACGTTGTGGATTGCGTATCGCATCGCAAATACGTATCACCAGTCTGGTAAATTCGAGTTGGCGATTCGGTGCGCACGCTTGTATTTCTTTTCGTGGGTTCATAGGTAAAACTGATGGGTCATAGGTTCTTTGAACGCATCGCCAAGACATACCGGCGAGAAAAGTGGAGTGCGATGCTCCGTCCACTGTTTCCCACTTGGTATGCCTGTGTGAAGAGGTTGGGCGACGTGGAGCTGACGGTAAAGTTGTTGGTAGAGATGATCGGATATGGTGCGTGGATAGGTGGTTTCGTTGTCGAATGCTGATTTCTGTATTGCCGGAAACAGGCGACATTGACGACCCGGGGACGTTGGAAGACGATCTTATGGCACTCCTCAAGGTGTGATGTGATTCACTTTTCAGCGAAATCCCTACTCATCCTCGAGCGTTAGAGCTCTGTTCCATGTTCTACAGACGACGTCTTGGTTGTCGATCTCACAGAGTCTGAACCAATTTGTACGTGCTAAGACAGTCATCTCTGTGGGCGGTATTGACACCTTGTGCAGTAAACACCTCGGTGGTCTTTTGGAGACCAGACGTCCGAGTGGGCGAGGAGGTTGCTTTCCAAATCTCGCTGGCTGCGCCGTCGGACGTCACGCTCTCTACGCTCCCGATCCACTCGATTTCGATCTTGTTCTCGGAAGGGTATACGCCCATCATCATCCACCACGATGCGTCTACACATTCAGAATTGGTGCAGCTCGTGCCGCTGGGTCAGATAGGGGGAGAGAAGCCCGTCGAAGTGGGGGTACATCTGAGGTGGCGACCTGGTGACCAGATCATCTTGACTGGAACACTTAGCTCGGATACGCCTGGTGTATTTAGCGTACGTGTTTTCCTATCCTTTTTTTTTCCACGATGACCGGATCGATGGCGTAGGTCTCGAACATTGTGATGACGCTGAAGGAAGGAAGTTGGACAATCGAGGTACTGCACGAGCCTTGTGCGTCGCGCGAATCGAGCGTCACAGTTCCTCGATGGTTGAGTTCGCTGCGACCCGTGTCCTTTATCCCTGTGACGAGGGACAACTTTTCGAGCGTCATGTGAGTGCGCTAGTCCCTCTTGGTTTCACCCTGTGCATGACACGTTTTCATTAGTGTTCGACATCGTCCGCATCAGATTTCGGTCTCGTTTTTGCACCATGAGCCAGCGCTATTGGACGAGGCATACCCGATCGTGGTGGAGCTTACCAACACGGACGATAGGGCGCTGGACGTGGTCGTCGATGTGTTGTTGCAACCGACCGAGGTGGACGCGGCAGGTGCGTTCACCGCGTTTTTCGTTCATCTACTCACTGTTTGACGCTCACGCCGATAGTGCAATTCATCACCTTTGACGACCAAAAATCGTCGGGACTGATCAAGGGCGTTCAGTTTGGGACGGTCAAGCCGGGTGTATCTGTCGTCAAGACGTTGGTGTTGATGAGCAGCGGGGCACCGGGAGATCGGACGATCGATGTGTCTGTTCAGTCGAGTACGTCAGTCGCATCTCAAACCCTAGCCCGAGCGCCATCGCCATCAGAGACGCTGGATGACACGCAGAACCACGAGCGGGAGGAGATCCTACGGACGTTGTTGATCCCGACCTCGAGTGCATTCGTGGTGCGCCAAGACGTGACATACCAGCGATGTCTCGAACCCCCGCCGGCGCTCGCGGACCTGTCCGTGTTTGAAGGCGAGCATTGGGTGGGGCGCGTGGGTGGGGAGGCGGTGGTGACGACGGTAGTAGAGTGTGCGGCGCCGTGTGGGGTGGAGGTGGAGAACGTGGCGTTGCGTCGAGTGGTGCGCGCTTTTTCGATCCAATTTTGTTAGGGGTGTCTGACTGAACGGTGTAGGAGAGTTGGAACGCGAGGGTGGTCGATACGGCACTAGAAGACGGCGTGGAGGGGGTATTTCCTGGTGGTCAGTATCCCGCAATGTCTTGACGTTGTCCACCTCTGACGATGTTTTGTGCAGAATATCTCACTGGGGACGAATTTTCGGACATTTGTCGTGTTGGGTTGGCCCAGACCGAGGACGAGACGGCGAGTGGTGACTTTGTACTCGGACCGGGGGAATACGTGTTGACATGGAAAAGGCAAGCGTTATATTCAGTGATCATCGGTCTAGGACACGTGCCTCACGACGCCACGGGTACAGGATGCTATCGCCCGGTCAGTACGGCGCGTGCTCATCGACACACATCCCGCTCCCGCTCCTCCGTCCGCCACGGGAAACGCTGGTCGCGGTGCTCAGCGTCCCCCCCACTGCCAACCTGCACATGCCTGCACCGATGCATTTGACGGTCCGAAACCACCACGGGAGCCGGTCGGCGGTAATTAGCGTGTCGCTGGACCCACAGCCATCGGATGGGTTTGTGGTCGCGGGGTTGAGGAGTGGACGGTTGCCATTGGTGTTGCCGGGTGGGGAGGAGAGTGTGACGTGGAACATAATTCCGATCGAGTGTGGGTATGTCAAGGTGCCGCGGGTGAGGGTGGTAGACCATCGGGGTGGGGAGGGTGCTGCGGGGAGGGAGGGGGACGGGGACGGGGACGGGGAGGGGGAGGGGGAGGGGACGGTGGCAGTAGATGTACGCTCACACACGATATTGGTGTTACCGGTGCCGTAGAGTGTTTGTGTGTATTTTATTCTCGGCTTCGGGTAATAATTGAAAGTCCGATGAGAGTTAGCCAAGGGAATGTCAATTTGCCAAGATGCCAAGTGTGACGATCAAGATGGGCAAGGACGGATGCCTGCTCTTCCTCCTCCTCCTCCTCCTTGGCCAAGTTATGGGCCAGTCTCAGAACGGCACTTATGTCCAGGATCCAATCCTCAGATACCGTCCCCCCTTTGCCCAATCTCTCCCCGTACAGATCCTCATCACCGGCATCTCTCTCACTCTCGCAGCCATCCTCTTGCTTCACCTCATATTCACCGCACAGTATCACTGGCCCCTCGCACGCACCAACTACATCCTCCAGATCACCGGCGTAACCACCCTCCTCATATCCATCGGTGCCACCATCTATGTCATCTTTTCCACCACCGTGCAGCAGAGCCAGCACTGGCCCTACATGCTCAGCTATCTCGCCGTCGAAATGCCCAGCGCAAACTACACCACCATCTCGACTGACCCCACCCTCTTTTACCAGCACAGATGGACCCCCCCTCAGAGTGCCACCTGGGTCGTCATGAATGCCACCACCTCGGTCATCGTCCAGGTCCGTCCCCCCCCCATCACTGCCTATGCGTTCTCACACACCCCCCCCAGATCACACACATTCATTTTCTCACCCTCCTCTTTCCCTCAGATCTAGAGGCCAGACTCATTTTCGGTCTTCTTGGTACGTATGTCGGTGCCTGCCTAGTTGACCAGCTTCCCACACTGATACCAAATCAGGCCCGCTCGCCATCATTTCTGCCGTCATGCAGCTCCTGCCCGTTATTTGTGGCACCGGCGTTGCTGGGATTGCAGCAGATACCCGCAATGTCTGCAACGCCGCGCTCTCACTACTCTTTACCTCCTTTCTCATCATCTGGGGTTTCTTTGTCAACCGTCGCCAGGCTTGGCGCACTGATGGCGGAACGGCCGCTTTTGGTGCAGGCGCCATCATCCTCGCCTTCATCTCTGCCTCTCTCAATTTTGTCTACATCCCACGACAGGACCAGTATGCGTGGATGCCCAAACTCATGTGGGCCGTCACCCTCTGGCAGAGCTTCCTCGGCTGGTGGTGGTGGGTCGGCGCAGGCATGGGCGTGCGCGAAATCGAAGAGCTCCTCCAGCGTGAAAAGAAGCGCCAGCAAAAGCGCATTCTGCGCGCCCAACGGCAGAAAGAACACCGCGAAAAGGCGAAATCGGTCTGGAAGGGTGTCACGGACGCGTTCAAGCCAAGCACCAAGGCCGACGCGCCATCTGGAGACGCACCCGCGCCCGATATGGCGCACTCGCCGTCTCGGGACGCGTCGAGCGCATCCACGGTGACGGCGTTGGGATCGTCGGCGTGGATCCACCCCGTGCAGATGGTGCAGCGGTGGTTTGCGCGGCTGCGGCATGCTCATCTCACCGCGGCGCATATCCAGGCGACCGAGCGCGCCGAACGTATTCAGCAGGTATACAAGTGCGACGAAGAGTGGCGTCCCGACCGGGAATACCGGAAGCCAGTCGGATGGGGACTGGGGAGTTATGGCTTGCGCGAGGCCCAGCGTGAGCGGCGGGAAGAGATGGAGATGGGGGAGCGGATACCTCGAGAGGAGGACGAGGAGGAGTGGAAAGAGGAGGAATGGAAGGCCGTGTCGGTGGTGCAGGGAGCGGTGCCTGACGGGCTGCGACACCGGGGTACCGAGACCCGCGCGGTACGCCAGACGGAAGAGTCGGCGGGGTCGTCGTTGTGGTGGTGGGGCCCGCTTCGGCGGTGGCGTCTCAAGGACTCGACGACGTACCGGTGACGGGGCGCCCTCTTCATGGGTTGTATCTGCTATCCTATGCTCTCCGTAATCTCTGTACTACACTAGTCGTCGTTTTCACATCCACGCTTTATTTTATTTTTTGCATTTCCGATGAGCTTGCTTGCAGGTGGGAGCGAACTAGATAGAGTACACGAATAAATATATCCGTCCAATGGTGTCTACCATGCACTTTCTAATCGTCACGATGGGATCCCCGCCTCGGCAGCACTCAGCTGTGCCGCCATGAGCGCACGGAACCGCGAGTCTTTGCGACCGATGAGCTCGCGATACGTCCCCGACTCGGATATCCGTCCGTCTAGGTCAATACCACGTCAGTCCCCAGTCAAACACACAAAAAAAGAAAGGGGGCAAGGAAGAAGGGGGGAACGCCCCAACTCACCCTCGAGCACCACGATCCGCTCCGCCCTCGCGATCGTCGACAACCGATGGGCGACAATCACGCACGTCGTCTGTTTCTGTGCCAAAATCTTGTCGATCGCATCATTGACCCGGTGTTCGCTCGTCGCGTCCAGCGCGCTCGTCGCCTCGTCTAGTGCGAGGATGGCGGGGCGTTTGAGCAGCGCACGGGCGATGGCGAGACGTTGGCGTTGGCCACCGCTTAGGCTAAGTCGGCCGACTGTATATATGCGGTGCACGTGGTGAGGGTTGCGTTGGCGTAAAGTAATAATAAAAGATCCAACGTCAACCGTGTCATCGTCATTGTATGGTAGCGCAAGATGACTCACTCTCGGTATCGAACCCCTTGGGCATGCCCCAGACGAATTCACAGTTGGCTTGCCGGGCAGCGTGCTCGATTTCTTCGCGCGTCGCGGTGGCGTGGCCAAATGCGATGTTGGACGCGATCGTGCCCGTGAACAATACGGGGTCCTGAGAAAAGGGTGTGGGGAGGGGGGAATGTAAATCGAGGCAAGCAGGAGCGGACCTGTGGTACGATGCCGATAATGTTCCGCCAGGAACTCGGGTTGAATTCACGAATGTCTTGCGCAGACGTTCAGAGTCGCGTTCGCGCAAGGAAAGGGGGGGGGGAGGACGTACCTTGTCCATCAAATGTGACTTTACCACGCACGGGGTCGTAATACCGAAGGAGGAGCGACTGCACAGACGACTTGCCTCCACCGCTCTTTCCGCTACGTCAATCCGTCGGTTCAGCCAGCCATTGCAACACACACACACACGGCAACGTACACGATTGCCACGTTCTCGCCAACGCCGATCTCGAGATTAAAGTCATCTAGAATCTGGACGCCTTTCCGACTCGGGTACTCGAACCCGACGTTCTCGAACCGGATGACGCCGCGTCGCGACGGGTCGACGTCGATCCCGTGGTTGGGAATCGCAGGCTTGCGGTCGAGGAGCTCAAAGATCCGAGTTCCGGCACCGATGCCGCGCATGATCGAAGACTATGTAGCACGCGTCGTGAGTCGCACTACAGCTCAGGCGCATAGGACAATGACGGAGGTGAACACGCACGAAAAACCCGCTGGGGAACGTCGTATCAGCCAACGGAAGGTGATAAAGAGGAACTAGTCTCACGTGAGCATCTGCAGTCCGTTGCCCACATACGCCGTGTATAGCAACAGGCTGGTCAAGTCTCCAACGGTGATCGCCCCCTGCGAAACGAGCGTGCCACCTAGCGGACCGTTAGTTCGGTCGTCCACGTCTCGAGCTCAAAACGAACCGTATCCCAGCAGACCGAGGACCGTCATGTTCCCGCTCCAGCCCGTGCTGCCGAAAAAGATGCCGGACGCAATGGCCTCTTTGCGCGCGAGGGCGAGGACGTGGTTGATGCGGTCGCGAAACTTGGCTTGTTCTTGGGCGTTGGCGTTGAAAGCCTGGACTGTTCGGAGAGCAGAGAGGGATTCTTGGGCGACCTTGGTCATTTCACCTACGGCTTCTTGGGACTGGTTGGATAGTTTTTTGAGGTACCGACCGTAGTACACCTGAGAGCGGCTCCATGAATTATGTAGAAGGCGCAGATAGCAGAAAAAACTGACCGCACCAAGTGAGACCGGCGGGACGATGCCGAGCATCATAAACGTCAGTGTCGGGGAAAGATAAAACATGGCACCGACTGGGTTCCATGAGCCAGTGTACCAACGAAGCCAACAGAGTACGCACGTCCGACGGAAGACATGATGACCGCACGAAGTCCGTCCGAGAGATTCTGAGTGACACTGGTCGTGTGTGTTAAGCACATCTGTCCACGGAGCATGTATGCACATTTGTGATTCACCTCTCGCCGACGATGCTGGAGTCGGCGCTTAGTCTGCTCAGTACGTCACCCTCGCCCTTTTCGACAAACTCGACTTCCTGGCGGAGTGCGGCTTCGTAGGTGCGTTCGCGCAGCCGAGCGACGATGCGTTGGCCTCGATGCATGACACTGTCAGCCACCCAGTCCGACCAGGAACGAGGCACGCGCAAAGACAGGACGACAGGGACATACCAGATATGCGCATGAGGAACGATCGGGTGGCATTACACGCTGCACCGGTTGTAAACGCTACGAGGAGTATGCCAGATGCCTGATAGATTGAGAGTCCGTACGGTATATGCTACACGCGCCCAACGCATATCCGTTTCCACGGCCCCGTCGTGGTGCAGAGTCAGGTCTCGATGACGATGCGAATGACAGCAGACAATGACCACTCACGGGATTGCTGGCGGAGAAAAAGTCGATGAGTTTGCCGACGGTGAGAGGGATGGTCATGGCGACCGAGGAAGAGACAAGGAGGAGACATATGGCGATGAGGAGGGGCTTTTTCTCGGGTTTGGCAAGGGCGATGACTTTGCGGAGGGACGAGCTGGAGTTGGGAGAAGGACGGAAGGATTTGGGGAGGAGAGGGGAAAGGAGAGAGCGGTGAGTGGCTGACGAGGCAAAGGGGCGTGCAAAGGCGTGAGAGAGGACGACGGGGCGGGGCGAGTGAAAGTGAGCCGGACGAGGTAGGCGGAGAGCAACTCGACGGGAGACGACCACCGCAACGTTCAACATAACAATCGTATTGAATATCTTCCTCAATTGCTCGCTCAGCTAGCACATAGGATACCCACGTGACTCGGAGTGCAATAAGCATTGTAAGCGATCCCTTTTCAGGACATCTGGATCAAACCGCTCGCGGACAAAGGTTAGTTTTCACCGCATCTCGAGTCGGTAGCTGATTCTTGATACATCAGATTGGAACTAAGTTGGCCCGAGTGGCTTGGCACTGTGAACGACTTTCGATCTCGACGATTAGAGACTGTTGTTCACCAACCACGTCGACACTTACTGGTTAGTGAATATGCAAATTATGTGACGCACTCACCACCGGATACACGACTCGTACATATTCGTCCGTTTCCTTTCGGCGATGACTGAATTATCGGGAGACGACGACAGGGCTGGATGCACTTGCAGACTCATCATTCACGAAGTGCCGGGCCTAGCCGCCCATCTTAACCCATTCCCTCCAATCTAGATCATCACGTCGAGTATGAATGTTTGAACTTTGTCACTACCACTTCACTGGAGTACGATACCACGTCCGTGCGGGTAAGTGACATGACGCGCGCGTCGTCTTGTGCCCTTGTCGACTGGTTCGTGAATTACTTTTGCTTCCACTCACGACAGGAGGCGATCTCGAAGCCATTGTGTACGAAATCTTTGGCCCCCAAGACGTCTTGGTCAAGTCATGTTGAACAACTCACAAGTATTCGAGTCTCTTTCCCTTTTTCTTTGTTTTCACCTCACTTGTGGGCCTAGTAAGGAGTGTATCCTTAGTGGGCGTGGTCCCATACACAACGCTCGATTCACTCCCTGAACGATTCACTCGTCCTAGGTTCACGTTTTCGTACACGCTGACATTGAGCGAGGTACGTGAAACACCAGCCACTCTGAATTCGAGCGGTGAATTCCTTGCTACGTGGCTCCGAGCATGCATCCCTGGTCTTGGTCTGACATCTTCAGCACGCAGGAGATCGAGTTCGTGCCTGTTGTCCTGGGCGTTTGTTTAGCGCGATGGCATTGTGTTTACTCCGGTTTAGACGGCTTCATTGACACGATTATGCCTGGAGGCCAAGGGAGATATCTGGACATGGGATGAAAGCATGCAGTGGGGGAGCCTGGCGGGGCTAAGATTTGCTTCGGTGCGTCCCGCGTTCTCGCAACAAAATCAAAATACGATGACAATGAACAATAAAAAATCTAGAAATCCTGATAATATTCATTTGGCGACTTCTCGCGAAATCGTTTCTAGAATCTACATGCGGTTCTACCACCATCTTTCGCGCCTTGGCGCTCCACTTCAATCTCCCACACCGACGTTTCTACAAGCCTGCGACGGATTATGGTCCAAGTCGCCACGTTTTCCGAGGCGAGGCTCTGTCAGAAGCGTCCACACGACTACGAACTTGAAGTATGGGACGGGAATTGGACCGAATTCATTCACATGCACGGTTCGTCGTCTGACTAAATTTTCACGTCGGGAAACACATGACCCTTTACACTTGGCGTTTGCTTTACTCGACAGAGGGTGAACAACACTTGGCGTGATGGAGGGAAAGAAAGCAACCAAGAAATGTGGGTGTGGAAACGTGAGTGAGCATGGAACCTGGCAACGTGTGCGAAGGAGCCATGGGTGTTCATGTGAGCCTGAAGGACGGTGTCCGATGGGAACGCACCGGAATTGAGTCACATCATGGTGATCTTCAAGTTGGTGATCTTAAATTGAGTCATGCAACAGTCAAGGACAAGAAATGGGGATGCGAGAGTGTATGGTTTTACAAAAGGATGGTCATACTCTCATGGTAAAAATAGAGGACGATAAATTCAAGAGCCATCACAGGGGAAACAACATTGATATTGATAATTAAGCCCAGACCGGAGCAAAACAGAGACGTGAAAAAAAAAAAAAAAGATATCTCGCTTGAGCGAATCGACGAACATCACAGCCAATCCAGGCATCCGAGGCTCCGATTGTCCCGCGGAGTGGGAACTTGATGTTCAAACGTTCAATAATACGTTCAATGCTCACCCCACTATCGCTTCTTGGTCAGCCATCGGTGGAAGGCTCGTGTCTGTGCTCACAGTCATGGCGAACTTGCGATATGATGGAAAAGTTCCGTCGTGTCCTTCAAGTTGTCGCTTATATTATATATATATTAGAACGCTTTCTTGGCGTTGTGTCTACCGAGGTCGATATCGATATCGCTTATGCGGCTGTATTTCCGCTCAAGTGCCTTGGAGCAAACTTGGACCGATAGGCTGACTCTCATTGACCAAAACTGACACTGAGTGCAAGTATTGGGGTATTTTGAGCCTTGCAACCCCAGGAGCCTCGTACTCCCAAGTGAACAATATTGTATTTGGTGCTCCAACGACAGCTGCAACACAATCTGATAAGTAGACTCATTGTAAGTACCTTCACGTCGCCGTCGTTCCTGCAGTGCGATTACCAAGCACTGCGGATAATGTGATAATGGGACCCTGAAGTAACCTCATGCGGCGCCGAAATCAATCAATCTGGGCTGGAGCCTAATCCGGCCACGAACAGGAATCCAGTTGTCTCGGGTCTGATCCATATGGGTGTGTCTCTAACGACCTTCCATCTTTATACTTTCATCTCATTCACCCGTCTTTACCCGCGGTGCATCTCATCTGAGCATGTATACTTATTACTGACTCATCACCAGCTCACCAAAACGGGGGAAAGTTTAGCGACGCAGAATTCTACGTAAGAAAGGTTGACCCTTTGAACGCAATGCCATCCCAGTGAATGTAAAAAATCATCCGATCGGGACGCTCCGTGGAATTATAAAGTGCAGTGATTTCCGTCCCAACCACCACCCCGCCTCTTCTCTTAATCCCCTTTGTGTATACAAACAAACTCCCCTACGTTAGCATCACCACCATGCCTGGACTTGACTTCTACAAGACCCCTGAATCACCTGCTACCATCACTACAACTGTCCCAGCGACCCCCATCGAGGAATCCAATCGTGCCGTCACTGCGACTCCTTCCCCAACAGCCCCCTTGAAGGCCGGGGTCTACTATAACCCCCGTCTGGACCCCAAGAATTTCTTGGAGGGCCCTCTGTCCTGGGATCCTGCTACGCGCCTTCGTCAGATGCTTGCCCGTCCTGGTATTGTTGTTCGTGCAGATATATTTCTTGCGGTCGTTGAAGTTTAATCTGACTGGTTGGTAGATTGCTCCTGGTATTTGTGATGGTATCAGTGCCAGGTGTGCACTCGAAGCAGGTTTTGAATGTTTATACCAAAGTGGAGCTGCTACAACGGCCTCACGGCTTGGCCAGCCAGACGTTGCTATCGCGACTTTGAACGACTTTGTCCAGAGTGCACAGATGGTCTGCGGTTTGAGTCCTACAACGCCCGTTATTGCCGACGCTGATACTGGGTACACATCTTTTTTTTTTTTTGTTTCCACATCGTTTTTACTATTTTGACAGCTTCGGTGGGACTGCTATGGTCGCCCGCACCGTCTACCAATACGCCCGTGCTGGTGTAGCTGCTATGCATATTGAGGATCAAGTACAGACTAAACGTTGTGGCCATTTGATGGGGAAGCAAGTTGTTTCGCGGGAGGAGTTCATTACCCGCATTCGTGCTGCGGTTATTGCCCGTGATTCCATTCCTGGCGGTTCCAACTTCGTGAGTAGTCGTGACAAGTCTATCAACCAGTGTCTCACTTGTTACTTCACAGGTTATCATTGGCCGCACAGATTCCGCTCAGGTCCTTGGCATGGAGGAAGCTGTCACACGTCTGAAGCTCGCGGCTGATGCCGGTGCTGACGTTTGCTTCATCGAGGGTGTCAAGACTGCTGAGCTCCTCACTTCAACTGTGAAAGCATTGTCCCCCAAACCTGTTCTCGTTAATGTCATCTCCGGTGGTCTTACGCCATCTTTCACTTGCAAAGAGGCTGAGGCACTCGGGGCAAAGATTATCAGTGAGTTCGTTGTACGATGCGAGGTAAGGTCTGGCTCTGATACATTTTCAGTCTTTTCTCTGGTCTCCTGCGTTGCTGCAGTCCACGGGATTCGTGCAGCTATGCAGTCGCTGAAGAAGACCGGTACCGATTTCACTTCCGCGCAAGGGATGGACCCGAAAGCATTTTTCGAAATCATGGGTGGGTTTCCGTAAAATAATCTAGACACTGATACTTATAACATTTTCCTAGGTCTCGATGATATTGTCAGCGTTGACGCGCGTGCAGGTGGAAGTGCTTTCGAAGTCGTTTAAGGTTGACCATCATTTACTTTTTTTTTTCTTCCGGTTTCTGCTGCTCTCACTCTCTCTCATGCGAATCTAATCATGCTGTATAACAAATAGTCATCAGCATCAATCTCAGTAGCTATGGTCGCTCCTTTAGATTTTTATCTTTAATCTTGACGATGAATAAAAGCTGTTAACAGGCTCCTATCTGTAATGTATACTAGTGTGACTGAAGTCGAACTTGAACACTTGCCCCTTCAGGCAGAGTGATCTGCCCAGAATTGGAATTTAAAGTGGCGCTCCGTTGCGCCTCGCCAAGTTGATGCTTCTTTCCTCACCAGCGAGCTTTTAAGCAATATTGGGCCAGCAGCCTGAGGCTTGTGCCCAATCTTTCCTTTATTTCCTCCAATTTGCAGGACTCTTTTCCACGGACAGAACTGTCAAACCTTCCACAACTTTCGACAGTACTTACGGCCTAGATTTGCGTGACGCAAGCATGACTTTCGCCCTTCCTTTTGACGTACAGTAGGCGTCGGCATTCCCAGGGACTCTATCGACCACGTCACGAGGCTGCCGGCCGAGCTGGCAGGAAGGTTTTCGGCTCACCTTTTCTTGCGTCTCCGACACCTTTTCTGGATGTAGCTAATGCAATATATCCATATTTCTGCGCGAATTCAAACTCCGAATGTCTCTAATTCTGGAGGCAATACAATGTTTTGAAATAGGCATATGCACACGGTATCTCGTTCCCAGGACCGGGATATGCGGGAGGGCGCTTGAACATCACAGCGAAAGCGATTCAGAACTCACCGTCCACCGTCTAACTCAGTCTCTCGGCTTGCAGCTACTTTTGCGATGGCCCACGGAAAGCCGCTCACTGGCAAAGAAGTCGCCTTGCACAATAGCCGCGAAAGCTGCTGGATCATTGTTCATGGTACGTTCAGCTATACCTTTTAGGATTGACTATAGGCACATCAGTCAAGTTTGCGGCAGTGACTGAATGCTCCGTTTTCGTGTAGGAAACGTGTACGACGTTACTGACTTTTTAGATGGTGAGTGCTGTCGGGTCGTGTCATGTGCTCACTTGGTTAACTCGACCCAGACCACCCAGGTATGTTCGAATCCATGTGTTTCTCCGATCGATTGACAAGCCGAACAGGTGGGAGCAAAATTATCCTCAAGTACGCAGGAAAAGACGCGACGTACGCTCTACGGTGCACCGCGCCTAGTGGTGCGCTGATCACATTCATAGAAAGGAATATGAGCCCATTCACCCACCGGACGCTATCACAACCAACCTGAAACCGGAGAAACAGTCAGTAGAAAGAGTGCTCGTTCGGCATTCGTATCCGCTCATATATAACAGCCTTGGACCTGTCGACCTTGAAACCGTGGAGAAGGTCGAGGAGGTGATCACTGACGAGGAGCGTGCGAGACAAGCCCGTGTCGCAGCTCGTCCACTTCTTTCCGAAATTCTTAACCTTCATGACTTCGAGGTTTGTAGTCTAAACTCCGAACAGGTAGTTTCGTTCCTCACTCTTCCAAGACTATTGCTAGGATGGTCATGCCAGAGAAAGCGTGGGCGTATTATTCCTCGGCTGCCGATGACGAGATTACCAACCGCGAAAACCATTCGGCTTTCCACCGGTAAGCCAGCATGTATGGTCGATGTAAGTCTTCTCCAATACCTCATACAGCGTGTGGTTCCGTCCTCGCATTCTCCGGGACGTCACCAACGTTGACTGGTCGACAACAATCTTGGGACATAAGACGAGCATGCCCATGTACATCGTACGAATGACCTTCAGCCAAAGCACGGTTTTGTTGACTCGTACCCAGACTGCCACTGCGCTAGGAAAGCTCGGTCACCCCGACGGTGAACTTACTCTAACCCGAGCTGCCGCGAAACATGGTGTTCTGCAGATGGTAAGATCGTGCGTTGGTGATATATCCCTTGTGTGTCTCGATCAATTGTACAGATACCCACTCTTGCATCATGTTCATTTGACGAAATCGTGGATGCTGCAGCTCCTGGCCAAGTCCAGTTTTTCCAACTGTACGTCAACAAGGACCGCGAGGTTACTAAGCGAATTGTCCAGCATGCGGAGAAGCGCGGAATCAAGGGTCTCTTCATAACCGTCGATGCACCACAGTTAGGTCGCCGTGAGAAAGACATGCGGCAGAAGTTTGAAGCCGAGGATCCCTCAGAAGTAAAGCAAGCCGGGCAGGGCGGTGTAGATCGCTCGCAAGGTGCTGCGAGAGCCATAAGCGTAAGGGTTGCGTAATCTCTCAGGAGGACCATGTGATTCACATCGTGTGCGATAAGTCGTTCATTGACCCAGGCTTGAATTGGTCGGACATGAAATTCTTCCAGAGCATAACCAAGAGTAAGGTCCGAGAACTTAGTTCAGCGTGGAGAACATTGATCTCTTGTTGGTTTAGTGCCATTGATCTTGAAGGGTGTCCAATGCTGGGAAGATGCCCTTGAGGCTTACGATATAGGGTTGGCTGGAGTTGTCCTTTCCAATCATGGTGGTCGTCAATTGGACTTTTCCCGATCCGGAATTGAGGTCCTTGTCGAAGTCGTGGACAAACTAAAGGAAAGGCGCGGGCTGAACTTCCCTAACAAGAAATTCCAATTGTTCATTGATGGAGGCGTCCGTCGCGCAACTGACGTTATTAAGGCTGTTGCTCTCGGAGCTACAGCAGGTACGATGGCACTTTCTATCGTGTATTTCCTGCTTACAAGATAGTAGTCGGTGTGGGTCGTCCGTTTCTCTATGCATTTTCGTCGTACGGACAAGAGGGAGTGGAAAGGGCCTTGCAAATCTTGCATGTATGCTCGTTACATACGTGTCCTTGCTTTCGTTACTCACTCGTTCACTAGGACGAATTTGAGATGAACATGCGGCTATTGGGTGCGCGTAATCTCAAAGAAATTGTACCCGAGATGGTCGACGCTTCAAATATCCACCTGCACACTGTTTCTGTTCCGAATGATAATCTCTACGAAACCAATTGTGCGTGTTGGTTTACTCCCTCACAGATCATTTCCGTTTAGCTCTTCCATTCCACAGATGAACGCCTTCAAGGTGCACGGATCAGGGAGATAAGGAGCAAACTCTAGTTACCCTCGTGCAAACATGTTGATCAATATGTTGCCGTGTCTACCAGCATCAGCTTAGTATCATCTCGCTTCGCTATGCCAGTGTCGTCATATAGCGATCTTGATTATATGGAACTATTCGTGTAGGTGCTTGAGATCCTGGGTACCATCACCGAAACCTTTCCCAGAAGCGGATGACCTGGCTTTCAATACTGGTTCATCCGTTGATGGATATGCTGTGGGTTCAACCAGAGATGGTTATTTACCGTTCAAGACAAAAGGAAGCCTTGATGAGGGATAGATCAGATTTTAAACCCAAAACCTTTGACCTCGTGTCTGTTACATTCTTGAAGCCAAGAATGGGTGATCGGTCCTTGAATATGAATGTTGATACTTGAAGGTTGCTATTCGTAAGATAGGTTTGGTAAACGCATCGCGGGTATGAACGTGGATGTTCCCTTATATCCCCGAGCTTTATCATAATCGGTACCGCTCACCACCCCAATGATAACTGTACGCGGGGAATTGCCATGTGACATCCACCGTCCGTCGGATCATGCTCGCCACTTATCGGCCCTGCAGCGTCAGTAAAAGATAGATTGGTGGCGAACGCCATTATGACGATGTAAGGGCCTCTTCCCTGCCGCGGCGAACTGCGCTAGGGCTGGCAGCCAATGGCCCTCAGGATGAAAACTCTTGGAGGACTGCCCGAGTTATGTAACTGGCTTAAGCCAGATCCCGCAGCAAGCGTGACGCAGCATGTTCATCTGAGGAAGATGCCTTTGTGTAAATCATTACGGTCTGATCTGGGCTCACTGGAACTGTACCACACGACTCGAGCGGTTAGTCGCATTTGGGGAAATTTCGACGGATATGCGATGGGCTGCGCCACTACCTGCCATTACAAATCGCTGTTCAGATGTGCGGAATTTTATAGTGAAACAGTGACACGTTTTAGGGAACACGGACACAGAAACCACATTGGGCCGGACCGTCACAGAAGCTCCTCGTGTACATTGAAGTGACTGGCGCACGTGTGTTCGTCAATTTACCGCAACAACCGAACAACACACGCCTTACCGTAATACCTTCCCGGCACCCCGACAACTTCCAGTGCCCCCCTCGCCCCACTTCACAATCCAACGACCGATGACCTCACCGTTGTCATCGAACGTCTCCGCAACCGTCTCCTCCTCTCCTGAGACACCAGCTTTTCCCGCTGTAACAATGTCCTCGTCGGGGGGAGGTAGTTGTATGGCCAGAGGAAGTTCCCATTTCGCGAATGGACGATTCGTCTCCACCAAGAAGTCAGAATCATAGACCCGAGTGGTGAGCTTTTTCAGCGTCAGCGTGAGAGTCGTCATTTCGACCCCTTCAATGCCTCCGTTCTCAGCCGGGGTGAGGCGACGGAGGTCAACTACGTATGGTGCGCCGCACCAGCTGACGAGCGCGGTGGAGATGCTGCTGGTCGATATGGCAGTGGCTGTCAAGAAGATACGCGCCGACAAAGGAAGAGATGATTCGACGATGAAAAGGAATGGCGCCATGGTGAATGTGAGGCCAAGTGAGGCTAGCGAGAATATTTTGAGGCGGCGGAAAGTCTGCGTCAAGGGTCCATGATATGATACGGGTTGACTATCTTCTCGAGGGTCTAATGTGCTAGCCTGTACACCGGCACTATGTGACGCCACTCTGGTTGATTGGGATAATTGTCGAGAGCATAACCAACCAACGGTGTGGGGGGCGGTCAAAAGCTGTCGTGCCGTGAAGCCACAGCGCATCCAGCCAGAGTAGAGCCTACATTGGTCGTCAACAGTGCCGAGCGCGAACTTGCCAAGTATTGCTCTTCGACATAGGCTTTGGCCAAGTGTCAGTGTTGTACGAACAGGCGACATGGAACGCTGAGGGATCGGGTTCAGTCTCAACCTGGCCCTTTTACATAAACGGTCACCATCATTGGCGGAACGCGTCTTGCCGGCCATGGATGCACCTGTTTACTACTCAAAAGCCGAGTTCATAGAAACGGTACAGGTCTTCTTTTGCTAAGAGATGTCATCTGGACGTATTGAAAGGATACAGGTAACAAGGTCTCTCGACGAGCCACTATCGCCGGCCCACAAAACATTATCCTGGGAGGCAAGACGATCATATCGAGCGGTGCAATTATCCGAGGGGACCTCAGAAGAGCCGGGCCAGGGCATGCAGTGGTCATATCCTTGGGAAGATACTGTTTGGTTGGGGATGGCTGCATCATGAGGTTCGCTGATATTCTGTTCATCGGATACGCATCACACGCGATATTCCTCTCTAATAGGCCACCATATAAAACGTATCGCGGAAATTTCAATTACTATCCAATGAAGATTGGAGACCACGTTCATATTGGCGCCAACTCTGTAATCGAAGCAGCAACTATTGGCAACCACGTTATCATTGGAAAGAATTGTATCATCGTAAGCTTGCAGAATTGCTCACCCGATTCATTTTCATGACCACTACTCAGGGAAAATTCACGATAATCAAAGATTGTGCCCAGGTTGCAGACAACACTGTCATTCCACCCAACACTGTAATACCCGCCTTGGCATTGTTCGCTGGATCACCAGGTTTGCGTCAACTTCTGGCTCGTGATTAACTATTGTGACCGAGGAAGCATTCAGGTCGGTTTGTCGAAGACCTTCCAGAATCCACCCAGGAGATGGTGGAAGCGCGAACCAAGCAATACTACACCCGGTTTCAGCCCTTGGACCGATGAACGGCTCAATCTGGCTTGATATTACTTGTTCCTGCACCTTTTTACTGTAAATCTGTATATCATGGTTTCCTCTATTTTTTCAGTTGACAAGTTTATACCCCAAACGTTCTCGGCGGCCAAGGGTGCCTACAACTTCAATACGACCATGCATTGTCCACTCGTGATTTGATGATTAATTGATAGGAGATTGCTAGAAGGAATCCGTTAAAAGGTCGAGCGTCACTGGTTACTATGACATACGCTACCATAGTACATCTGGCCGCGACAATTCCAACTAGTACGGGGAAAGTCGTCTGGTAAGTACCGTGCAAGCTAATTAGGGGCTGGGCGGATGGCAAAGGGCCGATCGGTCCGGTCCGGTTGATCCTAATACTGCACCCACATGACTCGCGGGTATACTTTCAATTTCTACGTACAATGTTCATAACTCTGGAAAGAACAGTTTCCTTGCGAGGCTGCGGGGCAAGCGGTTTTGCAAATGCGGCTTGAAAAGCGGACTGTCGTCCCGCATTGTCAGTCCAACGCGTGACCATGTCCACCACTCTCTTCTCCAACCACCGAACCACCATACTCTCCCTTTTCCAAACACCAGTCGTCCACACCGCCAACGGTCCGCATCCCTTCAACTCTGACCCCTTTTCTACATCCGTTCTTTCAGATCCACGCTTCGGGTGTCGGCCCATTCGGTTCGCCATCACAACGTCCGTAAATATCCGGTCTCCAACAATCACCAATTCCTCGTGCTTGATCGGATCTCGCAGTGTCGAGAAATACGCACGTATGGAGTTGATGCACGAATACGCAGGTTTCGGCGCGTTGTGACGCAGTACGGGAACAGAGAGGTTATGCGAAACAGATTCGGCCTGGGAAAACGTCTGAGAGGGCCGATGGTACCTCACATCGTTGACCTTACCTGGACTTGGCCCGCATCGTGTTTCGTGCCGGCTGAATTGCTCACGATGAGGACGTTTCCCTCACCAAACACTCCCCGGCATTCCTTCCATGCGTCCTGTTGCAACTATGAGTAAATATCGCCATGTGTCGGCGCGACAAACCTCGAGTTGTGGAACGAGCGGGTCTTTGTAGGGTATCGTCTACATGTGGCAGGTCAAACATACGTCGAGATCCCCACTGGGAGGCGACTTGCCAGACAATTGTCCTTGTCAAAGATGGCACCACGGTACCCAGCTTTCCGAAGCGCGACAAAGTCTAGCTGGCGAATGTCTTTACTCGAACAAACAAAACAACGTCGGTCAACGCGAAACCGCCAACACGTTGGTCTGACCTGTGACTATGACATGTGGGAGAACAACGCGGGGATTCCAGATGAGCTGAAAAGGTGCGAGCAAACCAGGAATGTTGAACGGCATGGCTGCTTGGTCCAATTGGTCGGACAATTAAATGGGTACGCGCGCACAGCCGCATCATGAAAAGGAGCACGTACGCCAACCAAACACCCCTTTTCACCAACTTTTACGATGGTGCAGACGAGATCAAGTGCAAAAACAATCGAGACAGGGCAAGCTCACAGCAACAATGGTGTACTCCTGGCAAATGATACTACTGTCGAACATCCCGGGACTTCATCATCAGCTAAGAAGCGTCGACGACAAGTTGTGACCCCTCCCAAGAAGCGGCGTCGTGGAAAGCCAGGTGAATTATGCCAACTGAACCTCGACGTGCTATTCCTCGTGCGGCGTTTCCTTATCCCTTCTTCTTTTTTTAATACTCTACTGACGAGCGGAATGTTCCTAGATTGCTGCGTACATCCATCCTCTCGACCTCCTGAATCTTGCACGCACGTGCAAATCACTTCGAGTCCTTCTCATGGACAAATCTTCGGCGTTTGTTTGGAGGACTGCTCGTCGCCAAGTCAATGGCCTGCCTGAGTGCCCAGACGACTTGACTGAACCGGAATACGCCAACCTCGTCTTTTACGCCCGTTGCCACGTACGTAAAAATTCTACTCACGGATTGAAACCTTCTGACATGGGGGTACAGGGTTGTGGAAAACACGCCAAGATTGTTTTCTGGGAAATGCGCCGCAGATATTGTCCAGATTGCAGAGCTGGACGGTAAGATTCCACGGATGCTTCACTACAGACTTGAATTCACAAACGCAATCAGGCTTTGCCGTTTGATGTCGTGTCATGGTGTTATTCGCAACAGAAATGTCCTCGCCGAAGCCCATCTCACGATCGAGAAAGGTATGTACCATGGTCATTTGAGATCTTCATGCTGCTGGATCACATCGCAGAATCAGGAAAGTGGGTTGATAGAGAGCAGATGGATGTGTTTCTGAACGAGTATAAGCGCTCTTACGACAAGGAGCAGTTAATAAGCGACAGGCAGGAACAGCTTGTCGCTATACGCGAGGTTTGTATATCTTTTATCTTTATTTCGTCTCTCTGATTGGCTCTAATAGCATGCACGCGGGTGCAAAGAATGGGAGCGGGACATGGCAGCAGTGCGCCAAGACGATCTGGCAATGCGTCGACAAGAGCGAGCCACAAGGTTAGATCCTGTTCTTTACAATGATGTTTTTTATCTCGATTTGGTATAGCATATTCGAACGTCTCAAGCAGCACGGGTATAATCCCGAGGTTGTGCATCATGGACGCTATGAAATCCAAGCCTCCCGGAGATCCCTTTTCAGGACATCCAAACCGCTCACGGACAAAGGTGAGCTTTCACCGCATGAGACATGCTCGACTCAGTTCCGATTCTTGATACATTAGAATGGGACCGAATCTGGCCCGAGTGGCTCGGCACCATGAACCGCTTTCGATCTATGCGATTAGAGAGTGTTGTTTACGGACCACGTCGACGTTCATTGGTGTCTGAATACCATACATATGTGACGTCTCCATCACCGAACGCACCAACCTTGGACCTTCTTCCACACGTGATTGACATCGCTCGCTTCCCGCCTTTTCGAGATATCATCAGGGCTCCAGAAGGAGCTCAAATGAATTCCAAGCTATTCGAATCTGCTTTTGCACAGCTACCTGCACTGGTTGACGAGTGGAGGAAGAAGCTTGATGCTGAGCTTGCTGAACAGGTTAAGATTCCTTCTCATCTATCGATACAAGACGCTTCCGGTGTGGCATCAAACAGTGTTACAACGCGTATGGAAGCATCCCAAGCAGCCACGGACAAATTACGCCTGGCCTGTGCATTGTTCTATTCTAGAGATTGCCCAGGCATTTTCACTCCTGCCGAAGTATTCTTGGTGGCCATGCATCACCGCGTATACCCAACCTATAGTGTCGTAGGTGACTCGGAACGCACTGGATCAATCCGTGAACGATTTGCCATTGGATTTATGGAGGCAGCTCCGTATATCGTCCATGCATGCGGGCTGGACCCAGACGTGGCCACGGCGGAGGATATGGACCGCCTAAATGCTCGACTAAAATGCCTGTGTTGCCAGAAATCGCGTTTCGGGAGTTGGAGGGATGCGGTGCGTCTTTCTCTTTGTTGAACGGAGTGATCTGCGAGGCTGAGCGTCATGTGGTTATGGTGAGGATAGCTGTGGCATGCCCGTTTCAGTCAGCCAATAATTCCACGATGGCAAATTGTCAGTGACGAGCACATGGAAGCAGTTCTTGCTGCCGAGCTATCTGCTAAGAAGGAAGATCTACGATGGACGCGGTGCTTGTTATGCCGGCCTCGTGTAGGGGGTGCAATGTTGTATCCACAGGAGACCATGGGTCATTTTAGGTACTTGTGAGCTTTTGCATCGTTGCCCTACACACAGGTTGGCCCTCATTATGACAAATATGAACACAGTCATCATATTGAAGAAGGCGACATCAAACGAGGTGTACACTGGATGCCTTTTGGCGCGGAGATGGTTGAAGAAGGGCAGCAGGTGATATTCAGGTAACCTTGAGACGTTTCCCGATGACTTTGCTCTCGTCCGACGGCTGGAGTGGACCTCAGTTTTTTTGTATGTATCATCTTTGGTCGTGTTTACACACCGTCCTTCTCAAGTTTGATCACGTTGTACTAACTGGCTGGAGCAGTTTTTAACATAGTACCCGGAAAAATGTCGCGCGATGACACGCTCACCGCCGCAAACGGATGTGTTTGAAGGACTTGAAGGCAGGCTCGAGGGGACGGAACTAGCTCGGAGATGAAGAAACAACAATACTATTACTTCAGCAACCTGTCTGTCCATTTATCCACAGCATGTTCAATGAATAATTCCTCTTCGTGGTATGCCAATCCACTTCAAACGATCACCATCACTGAACGCATATTTGAACAACCTTTCAATATTTGTATCCCACGGATGAGTCAAGATAAGTTGACAGGTTTGTGTGGATGTGCGGTGATTACTGTTTGATAGCGATTTCGCGCACATTGTTTCCAGGCTGCTCGCGGAGCGCCGCTCCGAGTGGGAGCCGTGTCTTCGGTACCCCGACATAGGTTGTGTCGGGTTCACCCACAGCGACCAAGACCCTGCAATTCGGCCCTCTGGACCCGAGGCGTGTTGCTCCTTCCGTCTACTTTGTAGCACCAATCTTATTCTCTGTGGTGTGCCAGACCCAGCCAGACCGTCTTCTCCACCCTGTATTAGTCCATGGTCTGGAGATTACCTGCCGGGTGTCTGCTGTACATCCCGAACAGGTAATGGCCTACTAGCTCCCATCCACAACTACTCCACTTGATCCCATTGATCAAGCACTGTAATACCTACTACTATCATGTCGAGTATTCAGACGAACCTTGGGTTCTACAAATAACGATTGACTTGATGATTGACCAGATCTTCCACTCCTGGCTCCGACGCCTGGTGCTCGGATTGCAATTCATGCACTGACATTGTTTGGAATTGCACATGACAACCAAGCATATACTACTTGAAATTGCACATTCAAGTCAAGGCTAAAACATGGGAATTTTGGTGCTTACAGTCTGGTCACTAGACTAAGCTGCATCAGTAAAATTACACATGTCTTAATCTGGCTTATTTTAGCTAATTCTGCTTGTCAAATTGCAAAATATATTCAATACCATGATCATGTGTTCCAGAACATAAGAAACATCAACTACAATCAAACAATTTTACTTTTCAACAAAATGAAGCTTAGAATTTGTTTCTGTGTCGGATTTGGAAATGTTGTGCAAGTCAATAAGCTGAATAAGACAGATTAAGATGCATGTAATTTTACTGATCAGTGAGGGATCACTTGGATGCAGCGTTGTGATACTATGTACTGTAGTAGTGTCGCCATCGTTGAACAAAACTCAACACTTTACCACACGTAGGGTGACACTCAGTGGCATCATTTGGACTTCTTTTGATTAGAATTCAAGCTTCAAGCTTTCAAGTTGGAGCTTGAGGCAGCAATGTCGTGTATTCCCCCTACCAAGCGACCTTGGCACGTGATGACAGGATCATGTGACTTTGATCTTGTTGATTGCATCATTGCAATGCGCAAGTCCATCGGCCCTCTTTCAATCACAATCATGCCGACAAAGAAACAGTCCAAGCTTTCAGCGTTAGAAAAAGGAAAAAAAATCAATTTCTCAGACTTGCAAGAGAGATTGATTCTATTGCTTGTGAGTAAATGATTAATTTCACTGGCAACAATTCATCTCGCATGCCCAGGAAATAAACGTGTGAAGGAACACAATCAAAAGGAGTTTTGACATCACCATATAGTCTCCCAGAATGCGCTTGGTTGCTCGACCAAAAGGCAGTCCAGGACGAAGCGAGGGAAATGGCTACCAGCTCAAAAGCGCCATGGGTGCTTGCAGATAAACCGAAATACTACAACTATCTCGCCGTCTGTCTAATTTATTCTGAGCTTTCTTTACTAATGTTTTGTGAGAATAGCAAACAGTTCAGGAGCTTGCCATCAAGTACCTTGACACAACATGCACATTGTCCCAGCAAAGGACAAGCTATTTGTCGAAAAAGTCATTCACGAGGTCAAGTTCGATCATTAGGGTGCATATATGTACTGAATTTCTACATCAGTAAATTTACATGCATCTTATCCTGTCTTATTCAGCTTATTGACTTGCACAACATTTCCAAATCTGACATAGAGACAAATTCTAACCCTCATTTTGTTGAAAAATAGATCAGCTTGGTTGTTGTTGATGTTTCTGATGTTCTGGAATGCATCATCATGGTAATGAATATATTTTGTAATTTAACAAACAGAATTAGCTAGAATAAGCCAGATTAAGATGCATGTAAATTTACTGATGTATATAGGCACAACTCAACAATAAGTTCTCAATGAAGTTTGAAGGTGGTTGGCCTGTGCGGGATATATCGCAATATCTCCCAGCAGGTGAAATGAGAACCCTGGAAGATCATGGTAATATAAAAAACAAACCGTCTGTATACCTTTTGACATTTACTCACTCGCTACAGCACAGCAAGGGCAATCGAAAGGCAGACAAGATATAGATGACTCAAGGCCCAAGTCTGACTCAGATTCCAGCGAGTTCAACAAGTTCAGATGAAGGTGACAATGAAACCGATCCTGACATGAATAGCCTCGGCAGTGGTGAAAGTGATGGATCGGACAGTGGCTCGGACTCGGACTCAAAGATCACTGGATCAGACGAGAACTTGGACGGCGAGAAATCTGACAACACCGACAGCAAGTCCGACAGTTGAAACGATCACCATATGATACCACCTATTTATCAGCACCTCCACCTACACTTTCGCACTACCCATAGACGATACACTCGCCTACTACAACCAACCTCCACCCTAGCCTCACCTCGCATACACCTAGAGTAGTCACTCACCGTATCCACCCCCATACGATACACCATACCACCGACTACACCTACGTACACTTTCACTAGTCGTACCCCCGTCGTACCCGCTACACTACGACACCAAACAGCCTCGCGGCTAAACCCCGGCCTCACAGCCACAAGCCAGGCCTGCACGCCTATAAACTACGCCACCCCCTGTGGACCTACCTGATGCAGCGCTCGGTAGCCACATCACGTGACACAACGCTGTACAATGACAGAAACCCCTCTGTCACGTATACGCTCGTTACGCGCACGCCGCCCGTAGACAGTACCTGACGCAGAGCTCGGTACGCTACACAAGTACTAATCAGGAGTTCACCTCCAGATCCTCGAATCCCCCGCTCGACCCCTGACCCCTGGCTCACGCCATAAGTCACGCCAGACGCCATCCCATGATGCCGCCACCAAGTACTAATCAAGCCCACGCTAGATTAACCCAAGTACTGATCAGGCGAATGTCAGATCACAAGACCTAGACAAGACCCGATCTATCCCCCGATACGATCCCGTCTCAATACCAGATCCAACGATCACCCCATGCGATGCCTCACACATCAGTCTTTCATTTCCCTCTCGTCTCCATTCCTATCTATCAGTCCCCCTTTAGACATATCACGCGTAGCCATGCCTAGAGCGTTCCGGACTACATTTCACTTACATGTGCATACCGCACGCATCTCATTCCACCATTTCTCCCTTTTGCCATTGGACACTAACATTTCGTCGTTCCTGTGACGTCATACCCAGTACCCTACGACGTCATAGCATAGCACGGTCCGTGCGCCACTATCGGTAGTATATAAGTAGCCAGTAGAGTACCATGTCTCGCTTAGCCTTGAAATTGCCCTTCTCTCTGTCGCATATTGCTTTAGTTAGCAACACCTCAGATATTGGGTTTAGGTTTCTTTCTTCTGTTCATTGCAAGTTCCTTTCAACAGTGAAGAAGATTACATTAAGAAAAATCTACCATTGGTGGTGATTGGGTGCTCGCCAGAAGCCGTGACAACAAGATGACACCACACTATTCAAGTTCAAAGAATAAACTACTCTAGTTTAATGGGAAGCTTTCGAAATTGAAAAGATAACCTGTTGACTTGAATGTTGAACTGAAGGACGATGAAGTAGAGGTAGTTGCATCATATTCGGTGCTAATGAACTTACCTGGTCTAGGCACCCCAGTCTAATGAGAAGCTTCCTAAATCAAAAAGACGATGTGTTGATATCAAACCCACTCAGAAGGAGAGGTAGTATCATCATTACTCAGTGCTAACGACTCACGGTCACTCATATAATCTAGTCACCCTGCTCTAACAGGAAGTTATCTAAGCCGAAAGGACGCCATGTCAATGTTGAATTGAAGAGCAATGAAGCAGAAGTAATTTCCATTGGGTTTGAAGTTTCATTCTGTGTGGACTTGGAAGATGATGTACAGTCCCCAGTGATGGAAACTCAAATCGATTTGCCATTCCAAGTTTGGTGCCTTCGTAACTTAGCTCAGTAAGGTCTTGTTTGAGTAATGAAAAGGTGAAATGGAACTTTCAGCTTCGTGTCATATGCTGTCACATGCAACTGCCAACGTGACTCACACTGCCACTCAGGATTGTCCAGATCACACCAACTGCCTGCATACACCCTCAAACAGCGCTCCTGCCCTCTACCCATAGATTTGATAATGCTCTCTTGAGTGTACTACCATGGACCTCGAAGCTCAGCATATTCAACAAGAATGCTGTCGCCGCCTCATCGTCCTTGTGTCACTTCTAATCACTCAGGTAGCCTACTACTACAATCTATTGTTCCTGACACCTGCAAGTCCAATCCCACATCACACGTCAATTCTGACAGGAGAAGGTTGGATAATCAAGCTCCTAAATGGGCATCCTGAACGTATACGCACATGTCTGGGAGTTGGACATGTTGTGTTTGATCGCCTCATTCAAGTACTGATGCACAATGGGGTTACCCGCTCACGGAGTGGATTGTCAGTTGAGGAACAACTCAGCATCTTCTTGTATACATGTGTTACGGGACTGTCGTCTCAACAGGTTGCTGAGAGGTTTCAACATTCATCTGGTACGATCAATAAGTCAGTATCACTCATAATTGTGCATGGTTTCCACCACTTGCATTATCTAATATTTCGCAAGGCATTTTAAATGAATGCTAGATTTTTTTGCAGGCACACCATTCTATCACTCACAGGTTAAATTCCTGACAGCAAATACTCCAATCTCATCCATAATCACTGACGACCCACGGTTTCACTTTTTTGGTGATTGTATTGGAGCTGTTGATGGTATGCACATCCGTGTGTTCACTGCTGTTGACGACCAGCCCTATATGCGCAACCGGAAAGGATATCTCTCACAGAATTATCTATTCATCTGCGACTTTGACTTCTATTTCATATATGCGCTCACTGGTGGGGATGGATCGGCTGCAGACGTAACTTTATGGAACAATGCACACACCAAGGATTTACAGATTCCACGCAGCAAATACCTCCTGGCCGATGCGGGCTTTGGGACATCAGACACACTCATGGTTCCATATCATGGTGTCTGGTATCATCTCAAAGAATGGTGTCAAGCACATTTGAGGTATGTTGCTAAGTCTATTCTATGGACGCCACTACAGTAACTTGAATAACTACATCTAGACCTCAGAATTGTGAGGAGCTTTTCAATCTATGACACACAGCACTTTGTAACGTTATTGAGCGCATATTTGGTGTTCTAAAGCGCAAATTCCATGCCCTTCAAACCCCTCTTGAATATAATATGCATGTTCAAGCCAAACTCCCACTTGCGCTATGTGTGCTTCACAATTTTATTCGCCGATATGATCCAGAGGATTTTTTTGATCCGGAACTTTCAGAATCGGATTTTCCAGCAGATGGAGGAGATGAAGAACTCAGAGTACTTGGTGATGGGCCGGCAGATGTGGTAGAACAAAGGTGAGCTGATGGATGATGCAACACTACCATGCAGGAGATGTGGGCTGATTATTGAGAGAAGCTTGTATGGTGCGGATTGTGATAGCAATAGAAATGACATTGTCTGTTGCAATACAAACAGTATATTCGCAAAAATAAAAAATGCGGCGGTTGAAAAAGTACCATGAAGTAGAAACAAATCAATTGTTACCAACCTCCATCTCACCCACTTGGTCTGACATTGTCACAGGTTGGTGTCCAAGCTCTGCTAACCTGCACGCCAACCAGTACTTCCTCTCATTCACACGAAGCTTGTGGAAAACAATGGCATGATTCAGGTGGTTTGGATCTACAAGATAGTCACTAATGTCAAGTTTCTGAATGGTTGTCAGTTCATCATGCTCGTTGAGAATCTCCATCGCCATTTCGAGATCATTTGCATGTGTTGTAATACTCTTGGAAATGTCCTTCATCGTGGCTGCCATATCTGCTATAGCAGCACCACTTGCTTGCTGTGCTAGAGCAGTCACTGATAATGGTCGAGATTGTTTGCAACTACTGATTTCTGACTCAACAGCAGAAATGGAGTCCAATTTCCTTTTTGGACGGCTAACACTGGTGAGCAAAGAGGACGTCAAGGACATTGCCGAGATTGATACAAAGCTGGATGGAGCAGAAGGTGGAACAAGATTCGGGTCACCAGGAATACTGGATGGTGGTGGAGGCATCTGTGAGGCTGCTGGGAACTGCGAATTAGCCATAGAGATTTCGTCTGCCACAGTAGACAATTGATGGAGATTGAGGGGAGTGGAATCATTGATATTGGTGGCAGGGCCATGATTGGTAGCTTGCGGTCCTCGACAGATATATTTGCCTTGGCTTGCATCAGGCATGAGGCATTCAACAGCATCAAAATGGATGAAACCCTTTGTTTTGAAGGGTTTCGCAAATTTATGAGACTGTGTGATAAATTAGCAACACTGTCTTGATTGTATATACAATACACACCTTGATATATCTACTCCATACATTGTTTTGCACCAGAGTGATGCCAGCACCATCTTTGTCTGAATATGTGAATCCGGAGGCATTCTTAAGAGCGACAACAGCAAAATAACTATTCCTCATCTACTCCAATTGTTAGTATCAAATTTGAACTTGTTAGTAGCGGATGAAATCTCACCAGCTGGTACCACCTCTCACATGTTTCTGTGCTCTTGGCTCCCCCCTTCACAGTCTTAAATTTGGTGTCCATGTGGGATTCAGCCACCACCCATGTCATTTTTTTGTAGTTGCCACCATCACCTTGTGGCTGTCCAGTAAGAAAATCGAGTAGTGCCAGTGTTTCCTCATCAGTCCAGTGGGCAGCTTGCTTGTGAGGCTTTGATTGTTGACTACCCTCACCGCCAAGAGGGTTTATAACGACAGGCTCCTGCGAACACAATGAATGGTTGGATGTTGAGCTTGATCGTCTTGACATGGAGATAGAGGACAGGGCTAAGGGCTTGATGGGTTACCAGGTATGCAGTCAGTGTGATCCGGACAATCCCGAGTGGCAGTGTGAGTCACGTTGGCAGTTGCATGTGACAGCACATGACACGAAGCCGAAAGTTCCGTTTCACCTTTTCATTACTCGAACAAGACCTAAGGGTACAGGGGAAGTGCGGCGAGTGCCCATGTTCATAGATTCTTGAGCGTGATACATGATTCAGATTCGTACATACTAAGCTATTGATAATATACGTCAATACGATAAGGCGAACATATATCCATAAAATTAACGTCCTGCGCGCACCGTCGGACTACCTGGAACCATGATCTCAACTCTTTCTGGTCGGGCGGACGTAACCCCGTAGTCGTCCAGACAGAAACAAAGCTTCTTTGGTGTCGAAGGCTTCGACTGAGCGAACAGCTCTTGCAACGACATCATGCAGGACGAAAAGGCAGTCCTATGCCGTATCTTCAACACGTCTCTCAAGGTCGTCTGAGCCTACAGGTGATCAACAATGTCGAACTCGGGAGCGCGGACAAACACCTACAAGTTGTTCAGTGATCCAGTCGAGATAAGCAACCAATCGGTGAACATTGTCCAGCGTTATTTCCAGTCCAGTCACAAACGCTTGCATCCTATCTTCGATAGAGGTGGCATGACGAAGGCCGCTTTTCCACAACCAGATGTTGAACCTTCCCTCGATACTTCCAGCAGTATGGTAACCCAAAACCAACGGCGAGAGCTGTCGATGAAGTGCATGAAGATGTTGTAACAATCTTCTAACGCGTGGGCGCGCAGCGGAGTACTCCAACAGGAGGTTTGACGTAGTACGCCAATATATCGCATGCAGATGTGCGTCTTGATGTTCTTCATGTGTCGAGGAACCATATGAAACCACAGGTTCGGAGATGAGGTCACCCAACTCATCCAGGGCAAGAGTCAACTTTAGCGAATGTCAACAAATGTGGGTCGTCCAGTCGACGGAAGGAACGTACGCTTCTGCCAATGAAACTGCCAGACGTGAAGTCGAGGAGAGAATGGTCGAGGAATTCTGTCAGATTTCCCAATGTGTCGGCTTCTTGGACGAGATGAGGTAGTTCACTACGGTTGTGTCGAACCATGACCTTCGGAATGCTGGAGCTAAGGCGTTATTACTCTAGGCTGTCGTGAGACGACCAAACTAACTTACGTTCCTCGATGTGCCTCGAAGAAAGCACGAAGGGGTAAACCGAGGCTGATGCTCAGAGATGACAGAGCCTTCGCGTGCTGAATTTGTTCAGAAAGAAATTGTAAAACCGCAACATGCTGATCGCTTGGTTCGCACAGTGAAGGATTCACGTGGCAACGCAGAGCCCTGGTGGGGTAGGGAAGGGGACACCGTAGTACTGATATCGAGGGATTTGGTTGTCGAGGTAGTTCAGATGCATACGAGGACTGGAGAAGGTCGTTCAGCTTCCCCAACAATCCAACAGACGGATAATTACCCATTCAAGAAGTCCCAAGATCAATAAACAGAACGTGGCAATCCCCGCGAGAGATTTTGCAAGATCGCAAGCCGAATAAATTAAACTTTCAAAGATGAGGTTGAGCGGGTAAAGGTGAGCGTCACGGCAAAATAGTCCCTGTTTGCTGACTTGGTACCTCCGACGGTAAAGACGAGACCCAGATTGATGTCCCGTAGGTGAACTTAGCGTAGATATCTTGCGCTGAAGGATAGCGACATCAAGAGCCGGCCTGATACCTGTGGAACAATGGGAAATATCGGTGGGTGGTGTAGACGATGTAGGGCTGCTTTCTGGTGAGTTCGAAGGCGTCGCGAGTGGTCCACGGTGAGGCGTTAATCGGATAGGAGTTCGTGAAGTCATGCCAGTAATTTCGATATTAGGGAGCTTGGTCCAGGCTGGGGATCAGCATAAAAACTAGTGTAAACCTTTGGGACTGAGCCAGCCAGTCCTTTTGTGGGGATCGTCCTTGTCACAGCACGGCGGTGGTGATCTGGATGCCTATTTATGACTCCCATCGAGAATTCACTCGCCCAGATATGCTGGACAAAAGGAATGGCCGGCAAATTCGAGTTACGCTGCCCGCGCATGCGAAAATGGCCCGAAGTACGTGAGCATGGAGACGCGAAGCGCGTTGGCTGTATGCTTATTGTGAAACCATGGGGATGAGCAACGCGCACTGCGACGAACATTGGTACAGTCATCGTGCGTTTGAAAAGACAATAGCGCGCAACTTTTCATTACGGCGGCGTCCCATTCAAGTCAAATAAACCCCTGAACGGCGCAATAATGGCAATGAAGACAACTTTCCAATGCACACCGAGTCAATGCACCCAAAGTTTTTTTTCTTTTCATACAATACCACCAAAGTATATACAGGACAAAAAAAAGGAATACCAGACAGAAGGGACAGAAGGGAAAACCCAAGGTACCAATTCATCATGCAGTAGCCACGGAGACAGAATAGCTGTTGGTCAGGAGTTCAGCAGAGCCAGTGAAGGGTTCAGTGCCAGACTCGATTGCCTGGAGGTAGAGGGAGGAAGAGACGCCCTTATTATCCATGAGCCAAACTGATTGCATGTCAGAGCAGTTTACGATATACCCGGCCGAAAATATCTCACTGAAGAATGTATTCAAGTCGGCGCTGAAGTTATTGATGTCACCATCCTGACTGACGAAAGAGATGGTTTCCCAGTTGCTGTTAGGACCCTCCCAGACGTCCCAGGTGTAGCCAGCAAGGGAGACACCAGAAGTCTGGAGAGAGCCGACGGGTTGGACCCTACCATGATGGGTGAGAAAAGTGACGAGAAAGTGAAAGTTTCATATTATGTTGGCTTACCCGCCAAGACCAGAGAGCCAGATCATAATCTCGTAAGAAGAGGCGGAGGAGGCCTGGGCACCATCAGCGGTGGTGCCGAACCAGATATCGTAGGAGACATCAGCACGAATGTCAGAAGACTCGGTGACGTATTTCCAGTTCCAGGCGGTGGGTGCGGAGCTGATACCACTCAACTAGTATCAGACAAATTAAACTCTGCACCCTCTCTAACAAGTGCGATGAAGAATCACTCACCAACATACCCTTGGCAGTGGTCGACTCAACATTCGTATCTGCCAACAGTCATAAGCGGTAGTCCACAGATGCTACAAAGAGGTATTACAGGTCTTGACGTCGTTCTCGTTGTCAGCCCAAGTCCAAGTGGTGGACCAGGAGATGTCGTTGCCGGACGTGCTGAGCAATGTCGCGGTCTGGTTACCCGTGCCGCTAGCTGCGAAGTGGGCTCATTCAGCTATCACATTCAACTTCAATCACCGCATTTCTTACCAATACCCCACTGATTGTTGCAGAGCTCGTAGTTTCCTTGGGTCAAGCAGGTGTATTGACCGGTGAGGGTGGTTTGACCCCTAGCCAAGGCGAAGATACCAGCGACGAAGGTGAGCGAGAGGAACATTTTGTTCGTTCGACTCTTTGGAGAAACCTGAGACTGACTGTCGTAGTACCGTGCTCTTTATAGGCCCGAAAAAAACCATAGTGACACCTGGAGTACTGTTCTTGCGTTCATCCATGTCGAACACACCGTTTCAAATTGCCGGGGATTTAAAGTTATAACGTACCTTTCTCATAGATATTTTATTAATGCCGCTACATGGGCGCGCAGGTCGTCATGTCAGTGGTTTGAACTGGTTTTTGTGTGATGCAACGGCTCCAACACATTTTATCCGGGGAGCAGGGTTGGTGGTTGGTGGTAACCTTCAGGGCTGCCAATTTTTGGGTCCTCTTCTTCTGCACATCTATGAGTGAAAATTGTGCACGTTCCACGGGAGGCCCCAAAGGTCAAGTGGCCAGTCGGTCGTCATTTGTGGACATAATTAGTAGCCCCCGACAACGTTCAGAAAAAAGTGCGGCTGAAGGTAAGCTAAAAACTCTAGCATGAGGAACGGAAAATTCGTCCATTAAACTTCAGGAACCCGCTGTCAGATTGTGCCGTTTGCGACCGAGTGAAATTGTCGAGGATATGATATACAACTGCCAGTACAACTTGCGTTTCTGTAGTAAATTCCGCCTGCAAATATAATATCGTCGTAGTTGCGTACAGCGTGTCCCTTAATATCATATATAATTCCTAGAAGACAACAGTGAATAACACTCCGGTGACGTTGGGTGGCCCTACTGGAATAGCTAACTGCAATTCTTCGGCTGCCTCTCACGAATTCGGAGAGACGCGAACACGGATCTACTCTTCTTAGTAACCACTCGTCCGCCAGGGGTCTGAGCAGTTTCAGAGACGGAGGCAGGGTGCTCTTTAGGCGGAGACGTAGTGAGGAAGTTCACGATGACAGGCCAGAGGCTGTTGCTGTTCATGTGAGCTTCGTCTTGTAGAACCGAGTGGTCAGCGATGCGAGCCAGTCTGCGGGATTCGTCCGTGTCGCGTCTGGAGACAATACTGCTAGGTGGCGGTCGCTCATCTGCCCAAGCCCACCCCCAGGCTCCACTCGACGATTCCAGCCCATCTCTGAGCACCTGAGACGTCTCCTTTTGCTTTCCTGGTGCTCGCCCGTTCTGCAACCCCTGCAAGTGGGTTAAATTTCTGGTGATGTCCTTTCTTGCGAGGTCTATATTTCGGTTTCGCTCCTTCTCTATTGTCAACGACTCTTTGGCGTATTTTTGGTCGAAAAAAGCCTTTCCTTCCAGGTACCGACGCACAGCCCTCTCCGAGAGAACCCCGATGAATGCTGGTGGCACATGCAAAGCATCAAGTTTGTCGGCGGCTTCCAGGGGTCTAATTATGCCTTGAGTCGATACTCTCTCGCGGATCATGCCTTCCTTCCACGACAAGAGGCCCTGCCAAAATTTAGAATGCAAACACAAGACGTCAGCTTAATTCCACGCACGTCATGGGGTCGCGCAAATATATGCACGATTCGTGAGACAATACTTACCTCGTCGTTGTAATAAATGCTCGCTTCTCCAGCATAGCGTGCTTCAGTCGTACCCATCATTGACACGCGTCGTCGCAATTTACTGGGACTTCCCATGTTTTGGCCGTCCTGGGAGAGCAACAAGCTACCTTCGCCTCGTTTGAGTTGCCGTTCTGAGGTAGACCTTGACATTGATGATCGTATTGATTTCGTCTGGAAGAAGAACATCGGCAGGGAGAGCGATGGACGCAGACTGGATGGGTGTGGTATATGTACTGGCGTGTCGGGGGCGCTGTGCGAACCACCCTGGGTGCCTGGCGACTCGCTTACAAGACCACCGGAGAACGGGCGGGAAACTTGCTGGATAGGTGCACCGCTAGGGATATCCTCGTTCACGGGACTGCTAAGCGAGTGGTGTAGAGCTGGAGCCGAAGCAATCACTTCTGAGGAACTCGGTGTAATTCTCATTGGGTGCAACATTCCTGTAATGTGCTTCGTGAAAGTAGCGATAGCACGATAACAGTATTTCGCTGGGGTCGTAAAGGGGAAGAGGACCGGCAAGACGTGCGCGGTATCTATGAGAGGATTAGTTCATGTTTGCACTTGTCCATTTGCTGAATGCATACCATCATACACTTGGAGGTGAACCTGCGTAGGCCCATAACGATCTTCTATACCCACCAATGGTGGATACAGTGAACGGGCCCCATCTCTCAGGGGAAAGTTAGAAGGATCGGCCGCCTTATGCGCTCTTGATGAAAAAAAATGAAGACTCAGTCATTATCCCCTACCCCTGACGGCAACTATTAACTCACGAGTAGATAATTTCGTCCCTGAGCACCTCCTTGTCACTTGCAATGATGAATAAAGGGGGCAGGCCCCCCAAATATGAAAGGGCGGGACTGACAAGAGGATGTCCGAGAAGGCTATTCTGAGTATATAGATGGACCTGCGAGTCGATCTTCAGTTGTTCCCCCGACTTAGTCTCAAGAGAGATAGTTTGATTCTCCTTTTCGTCAACTGAGGGCAGTGAGGCAGTAGCCCCAACGTCTACAGGCATATCACTTGGAACCGATCTCCCATCGTCACCACTGAGGATAAGTTTTGAGCCAGCTAACGCATCCTGCGTAAGTTCCAGAGCAGCTGCTTCACCGGCTCTGTTCCCAGTGACAGTGACGCGGACAATTTGTCGAATTTTCTGCCGAAGCCCGGTATGTATTTTGCGTGTCATCTCCTCTGACGGCGGGGGCCATAAAGCACTGGGCTTGTGCAGGGACAGCCCATACACAGGGATAATATCCTGCGGGCCCCATGAGTTTACACGATAGGATGATAAGACAATCAAAAATCACCGTGACAGTATTAGTGTGAATGCTCGGAAAAGAATGTGTTAGATCACACCATGGTGAGATCAGGACACCACCAGCGGGCAGCGGCTGACCAGTGTCGCGCAACACTTGAAGTAAAGCGAGAGTAAGACCACCTCCCGCAGAATCCCCGGCAACCACGATGTGTGACGGTTTCACGGGTTGATGAGGTGCATCAGGAGGAGGCTTAATCAAATACAGGTCTATGGAATTCTGAGGTAAGTTCCTGCAGACAAGCTACTCGCACTTACAGGCTGCAACCAGATCCTGAAGTGCACAAGGAAACGGATATTGCGGAGCGAGACGATAGTTGACGGCTGAAATTGTCCACTTACTATCGTAGCAAACTAATTCCATGGAACACCTACCGAACACTCTACCCTTGATCTTCCTTGCGAGTCGCTGAAGGCAGTATCTGAGCAGTGGAGTGTATTTAGTACCCGAGTAGAGCAAAATGCGAACAAGCTACCTCTCCTGATCAAGACTCCCGAAGTAATAGCCCCCTCCGTGAGCGTATAATATACAGCGCAAGTCGTCCACGTTCTCGTCGCGGATGTTGCTAGGCTCTGAATTCGAGGAAGGTAGAGCGTCGACCGCGTCCTGCGAGGAATCACTGTTCCCAGCTTTCGTTTTCCGGGATCCCTTCTGACGTTTTTTGGCTTCTTCCCAGTCTTTCCTAGCGGTCATCCATTCTCCAGCAATCCTGCGGGACCATAAATTATGGCTTAAATATCTCGGGTCTGACTCACCCGGTGACGCCACGCACTTGCCACCATTTGGTACCGCCAACAAGAAGAGACGTATGCTCCTCGCCCCCAAGAGCCTGGATGAGCAATGTAGCCGCCTCATCACAACAGGACATCGGCACAGTGACCCGCACGACATGGACCCAAGGAGGAGATGGAGTCCCGGTATTAGAAAACGCTTGGAGTTCTTCGACTGAATGGCTATAACCAATGAAATGCTAATCTTGCGAGAAGTTGCAAAGGTTAGTCACTCACTGGGTCGCAACGTCAAAGAATCTCTGTGGATGCTGGATTAAGAACACTCTGAAGATGTGCACATGGCGAGACGTGCCTTGGCTATGTTAAACGCCTCATCGTAGAGGAGTTCGTCTTGTCGAAGTTGAGTGAATGGGATATCATCTCCTGCCTTTTCTTTCTTCACACAATCAAAGTAATGCTTAAGGAGAGTGCCTAAAGCGACTGGACCAATCTTCAGGCCGACTGTGCGAGCAAGAGAATTGGGCATCTGAGGAAGGTGGAATCTGGGTTATGATGGCTACCGGCTGATACGAGTCAGAACCAGAGTTTGCATGAGAATTGAAAGACGCAGGTAGAAACGCAATTCCGTCGAGTTAAGGTCAAACCGGGAGTGGGGCACTTAAGCGGTCAACTGCACTGCCAATGAATCAGGACATGGCAGTCTATTCTTTGAACGGACTCCAACTATCTTTCGTGTCGTACATTATTGAGAGTCCGACAGACGCACGTGACAGATATTTGCACTCCGCTTATCTTATCATACAAACCTTCGCTCTCATTGTTTCACTCAAAAGACATGAATGCACTGTCGAAAACCGAATCAACCCGTCAATAAGCACGACAACCTCACAAACATCGCAGATACAACCCTGAAAGCTATCGAAGCAGGCTCCATCACCTTTGCTAACAGTTATCTTGACTTGGCCGCAAAAGTCAGGTTCTCCAATCACAACACACGCTATTATCCACCCAACGACACCTCTGCTTCTAGATGGACTTTGGATGTACCCAAGTTACCCTCAACCAAGACCCAGGTCTCAATTTTAGAGATCCCGACACTCGCTGGCGCTCGTCTCTTATATGACACCCTGTCTAGCTCGACTAGCTTTGGCAGAATTGCAGTGCTCAATTTTGCCTCAGCTACTCGTCCAGGTGGTGGCTTTCTCGGTGGTGCTCAAGCACAGGAAGAATCCATCGCACGATCCTCCACTCTGTACCCTTCCCTCATGACAAACACAGCCCAAGAGTTCTATAAATTGCATCTCCGTGACCGGCGCGGTGGATTTTACCACCATGCGATGATATACTCCCCCTCCGTTTGTCATATTTCGAAATGATGCTGGAGAGTGGGTCACCCCTTTCGAAGTTGATGTCCTCACTTGCGCTGCGGTCAATGCGAACGACGTCCGGAACAAAAATGGTACACACGCAGACCATGCCAAAGTCGAGAGTACAATAGAGTCGACGATGAAGGAGAGGATGGGCAGGATATTGTCATTGATGGAACAACAAGGGGCAAAGAGTCTCGTTTTGGGAAGTTTTGGTACAGGAGTCTTTCGGAACAGCGTAAAGATGGTGGCCAGGATTTGGGCAGACCTGCTGACGAGCAAGGGTGCGAGATACCGGTCCTCCTTTGATCACGTCGTGTTTGCAATTCTCGGAACGAGCACGTTCACCACGTTCAAGCATGCGTTTGAGAACCCGACTAGCACCTAGATATGGATATGGTTGCAGCGGATGACTGACGTAGGAAACTTACATCCATAGGAACCACTCTGACCTAATTAACCGGGTCGAAAATATCCGTTGAACGAGCATTCCTGGGTGGTCCATTGATTACGACGTTATATAACCTTCTGCCTGTCGCAAATGTTCTGGTAGTAGTCCGGTTTTCTGATTTCTCAGCTATTGCATTGAAAACATGAGTTGTGAATCCAAGATATGTTGGCCAAGAAGCATTTTCATAATCCATCTGGGCTCTGTCTCCCGCAGGGTCCTGACCTCAAAGATAAGGCTCTTAGCTTTCCCTTGACGCGCCCGCCCAAAGTCGGCGATGACAGGGAAATTGAGATGAGTGGTATTCTTCTTCTCGCCGAGTCCATACCACTCCCGAGTTGTTGGAGAGGGCGTAATCAGATTCTTTGCAAGTTTCAATAGGGGAATGGATCTGTCGTTGTACTAAGGTCGAGGTACTCCAGGTTAGACTCAGTGTTTGGACCATTCAGGTACGATGTACGCTTTCCCCGATTAAACGTTTCCCTCCGAGACTTCCGCTGGCACTTCACCGCTTGACGCCGAGGATTGGACGAAAATATTTATCGGGCATGAGGCGAAACAATATCTTGACTCAAGATCTCGACCTAGATGAGGGTAGCCCGAAGTGGTTCAAAAACGTGGCACATAAATTAGGACCAATAAATCGATACACCTCATCGACGCACTCTTACTGGACGTTGGTTATCGTGCTGTTCAAGAATCAACGAGGAAAGACCGGATCCGGACCTGGCCAGCTGGCGTGAACATCCAAGTTGTATGGCGCTCGCATACGAACTAAGATGGTTACGCCGAGTATGCCAACTGGGCGGAAGCGATGTTTGAAAGAAATGGGACGAGTCGTGAGTCAGAAACCCCTCAGGCCCAGGGCACTTTGAGGCAGGACATGATAAGAAGTTCCTGGTCTGGTCGAAGGAGTTCACCAACGAATGGATATCCAACGCTGCCGACGTCCGGAATACTTAAAGATCCGATTCTCTGCGCCCAAAGGGAGTGCTGGAGTGAATCGTCCTGGTAAAGGTTTCGTAGAGTGCGTGCTGGAGGTGCATTATTAGTGGTGGGTGTGAAATTTGCCAACAAGAGCAGTCTTGGTCGTCTTCGGCCATGCGGCATTACAACGGATCAAATATTGATCAGCGCAGCGCTCAACTCGAGCCTCAAGTGAGTCTTCTCCCGAAATAATTTAGTAGCACCAGGCTCGCTCACAGTTCCTAGTTGTGCAGTACTGTCGAACTTGGAACGACATGGCGCTGATGAACGTCCAGCTCAAAGACCTCACCTCTGCGGTTCGCAGAACTGGCCAACATGCCTTTGATGCCGGTAATCATGCTGACATCTGGCTCGGGGAATATATCGATCCCAAGCATAGAACCCGCCAGGTATGTTCTTTGGATCGATGGTTGCCTCGATTATCATTGACTTCTCTGGACCAAGGTCGCCATCAAAGTTATTAGGAGTGCCTTCACTGCTGAGGAAGTGAAGCAGTTCAACGAGGTCAGTAGATCAATAAGAGGCGACTCTTTAGATTCCAGGTTTCAAAAACATCGTCACCCATTACAGAAACTTCTTCGAGAAGCAAGGCTTTGGACTACACTGGATCACGACAATATCGTACCATTCCTTGGCATCATGACCACTTCCGACATGTCCCGCCACTCAGCTCCTGCATTAGTGTCGCCTTATTACAAAAATGGGAGTTTGACGAAGTACGTTACAAGCAACAGCCTTACACTTCGCGAAAAGATGGACCTGGTAGAGTCGCTTAAATCATGTCATTAGAAATGGAGGCACTTAAGATTGTGTCGCAGCTGTACCAAATCGCCAGTGGTATGGCTTTCCTACATGGCCATCATGTTGTTCACGGAGATATCAAACCAGTATGTTACACCTCGACCCCTTGATCCTCATTTCATGGCCTGTAATCTTTACAGGGAAATATCCTGGTTAGCGACGGTGGTCAAGTGGTGTTAACCGACTTTGGTCTTTCTATAGTGCTGGAAATGTCAGGGTTTACTACCAAAAATACACCTGGCACCCTCCGATACATGGCCCCTGAACTTCTTGCCGAGCCAACCAGTTCGGCAGCCATCCGACCCACCAAAGAAACTGATGCATGGGCGTTCGGGATTACAGCGACAGAGGTAAGATCTCCCAGTGAGACCCGCTCTCTCTCGCCGTCTCAGAAACCTCCCATCTGTAGATCTTTTCGGCGAAGCAACCATACCACAATCTTCCGAAGGATGCTGCAGTGCTGATATATGTCACAAAAAGACAAGGGAGACTCAAGTACGATGATTACAAACACGACATAAAAGAAGGTCTGTGGAGTTTGCTAGAGAATTGTTGGAAACAGAACCCTGGCGAAAGGCCCTCCATGAGTAATATAAAGGGTTTCGTAGATAAAAAGAGGAGTAGCTATTCGTAGGACAGATAGTATCTACAACTTGGATCTATTACCAATAATGTGTCCCTCATCCTCAAGAACAGCCTTTGCGAGGTGTCCCACCACAGGAAAGAGCGAAGCGTGGATTTGTGCGAGTTCCGAACTGGCTTGGCGTCTAGCAAACCTCGCTGCAATCCCTTGCGAGATGATTGCCAACTACAAATATTAGGCGACAGTGCGTGGAGGCTAAATAATCGAGCTCACTCGGAAGAGCATCCAACTACGGACGAAAGCCATCTCTTCGATGGGGTATGGTTGATTGGTAAGGCGACAATATTCACGTTCCAGATCTTCAAGGGGTACCGGTACGTCTTTTGTCGTGTTCTTGAATGCTTTGAGTAGATTGAATCTCTTGATCAGTGGATCGTCGGGTAGATTTTTGGGATCAATTGTCCATGGTTGCGTGAGATTGCCAAGGTCTGCCAACTGGTTTCCCAATTTATGTTCTGGCCATATCGATTGCGCATGGCGACCTACCGGGCTACCGAGAGTGCACAACTCCCAGTCTAAAATTCCTATCACTTTGTTCTCGGACGGATGAAAGATCAAATTATCGAGCTTGTAATCTCCATGAACCACACGCAACCCAGTTTTCCTCTCGTCTGGAAGATGTTCCTGATACCAACCTACCAATTCATCGAATAGCGGTATCTTTCCTGTCGGTTTTCCAGTATCAACATCGACTGCCTGAGCCTGCACTCGGGAAACACGGCTCAAGGACCTGATCTGGCGCGGAAAGTAGTCCGTGGATGGTCCGAAATTAGCAAGACCAATCTCAGCAGGGTCAAGCGACGCCAGCGCAGCAAGAGCTTGCACAGCGGAAATCCAACTAGAGCCGGCTCCTACTCTTAGCTATATACATGGCAAGTCATAAAGATTCACTCGCCATTCACGCCGGTCATTTGGGGATACTTCCAACATCCTCGTGTCAGTGAATATTCGACCATCCAAATATTCCATAATGTAAAAGAAGGTTCCAATGACGTTGGCGTCCTCGCACAGGGCATACGGTATCGGAACAGGGACGACCTGGCAAGGTTTGGTGCTTGGCTTGGTGTTGTGGTTGTGGAGCGCGTTCAAAGCTTGGTATTCGCGCTCAATCTGATGAGCGGTGGAGGAGAGTAGCTGGCCTGCAGGTTTCTTTCGCAAAACGAAACGCTGCTGTCTTCTAGATCATCAGAAACTATTGTGCGTAGCAGGATATTGACTCGTGCACAAACCTAGCATCGGTCAACAAGTAAGTAGGATTGGACTAAAAACCCGGTTGTGGTTCAATCGAACGTCGAATGAAGCCGACTAGGTCATACCTGTCCAAACTGGTCAGAAGGTCAGATACTGAGCTACTCCAGACACCAAGGAGCATACTTTGAATTGCTGGACGTCTACGGGGGAACTGATAGCTGGGACATGAGCAACGAGATATACATTCAGTTTGTCGATATCGATGTTGGCGCGTATTGCTCCATATTCCCCGCCAATTCGTTTGGGAGAACCGTTCGACATCGTACTAGACAGCAACCCGACGAGCGTCCGTGAACGGAGGCTTTAAATAGCCCGGGCCCCGGCACCAGGACAACGGAAAATGCATGACTCTCGTTGGCGAAAACGACCATTTAAATTGTATCCATCGACTCTGTTGCAACCAACGCAACTCTCTCCAACCCGTTCTCGCTGGTGCACCACTCAGTCTCATTGCCAAAGGATATTTTGAAGCAAATTTTCCGTCGGTTGCGTGGCTTGAACACACAGACGTGGAAGATTCCGCCGGAAAATTCCAGCAACAAGCCGACCGAAGCGCTGATGTAAGCTCACGGGGGACTCTAAAAATTTGAAGAATTGACGCCACTGTTTTCCCTTCACTTTAGTTCTCTTCCTCCATGTTCACTGCAGCTCGTTCCCTCCGCGCCGCCGTTGCTCGTTCAGGCAACTATGCTGTGCGTTTCATCTGCGTCCCAGTTACCCAGTCCTCATATTCGTTTACAGGGCATTCCGCGGTCCTTGATCGCGAGGAACATGAACACGAAAATCAATGGTACGTAGCTTCTCACCTTGGGCAGTGTTTAGGTCTTACCTGAATTTATGTTAGGACCCGTCGTGGGCATTGATTTGGGCACGACGAACTCATGTGTTTCTGTCATGGAGGGGAAGTCGTCTCGTGTGATTGAAAACTCAGAGGGTGCCCGGACAACACCCTCTGTTGTGGCCTTCACGAAACATGGAGAGCGCCTTGTTGGTCTTCCTGCCAAGCGACAAGCAGTTGTCAATCCTTCAAACACTGTCTTCGGCTTCAAGCGTTTGATTGGTCGCCAATTCAAGGACAAGGAGGTCCAGGACGATATGAAGCACTGGTGAATACATCCGTCACAAAAAATTTCTTTCATCTTACTCGACGTGTGTAGGCCTTTCCAGGTTGTTACCAAGAGTGATGGTCATCCGGCAGTCCGGGTAGAGAATAGTGACAAGACACAAGAATTCGTGAGTTGATATATCTACGAGTATCAAATGTATTAACACTCTTTACAGTCTGCGGAAGAGTTATCTTCTATGGTACTCACGAAGATGAAGGAGACTGCCGAGCAATTCCTCAACAAGAAAATCAAGTATGTCCTTCGTTGTGGGGTATCTGTCAGGCGAAAGTTGATTTTATACACTTAGTCACGCCGTGGTCACTGTGCCTGCATACTTCAATGATGCACAACGGCAAGCTACCAAGGATGCTGGTCAGATTGCCGGTCTAGATGTGCTCCGCGTAATCAACGAACCCACTGCTGCTGCACTGGCCTATGGTCTCGACCGCGTAGATTCATCCGTCATCGCCGTCTACGATCTTGGTGGTGGTACTTTTGATATCTCAATATTGGAGATGCAGAAGGGCGTCTTCGAGGTCAAGTCGACCAACGGTGATACTCACCTTGGTGGAGAGGACTTCGACATTGCGCTTATCGACTATATCTTGAAGGAGTTCCAGAAGGAGTCGGGTATCTCCCTCAGCCAAGATCGGATGGCCATCCAGCGAATCCGTGAGGCTGCAGAGAAAGCCAAGATTGAACTTTCCTCGACGACCCAGACAGAGATCAACTTGCCGTTCATCACTGCCGACGCGTCGGGTCCCAAACACATCAACCTGAAACTCAGCAGAGCCAGCTTCGAGAACCTTGTTGACAAGCTCGTTCACCGCACTGTCGAGCCCTGCAAGAAGGCACTCAGCGACGCTGGTGTGAAAGCTAGTGAAGTCAACGAAGTAATCTTGGTCGGTGGTATGACTCGTATGCCGAAGGTTAGCGACACCGTGAAAGGTATCTTCGGTCGGGAGCCTAGCAAGGGTGTTAACCCGGATGAAGCAGTTGCCATTGGAGCATCCATCCAAGGTGGTGTTCTTGCTGGCAACGTCACTGACATCCTGCTCCTTGACGTTACCCCACTTTCCCTCGGTATCGAAACCCTCGGTGGTATCATGACGAAGCTTATCAACCGCAATACCACCATCCCTACCAAGAAGTCGCAGACATTCTCGACTGCCGCTGACGGTCAGACTGCTATCGAGGTCAAGATCTACCAAGGTGAACGAGAGCTGGTTCGGGACAACAAGCTCCTTGGTAACTTCAACCTTGTTGGCATTCCTCCTGCACCGAAGGGTGTGCCTCAGATTGAAATCACTTTCGACATCGATGCTGGTCAGTTTGCATCAGTTTTACCCGTATATTATGCTGACCGCTTTCTAGACGGCATTGTCAATGTCTCTGCCAAGGACAAGGCCACTGCAAAAGATCAATCAATGACTATTGCTTCCTCGTCGGGTCTCAGTGACAAGGACATTGAACGTATGGTTTCAGATGCCGAGCAGTACGCCGAATCCGACAAGGCCCGTCGTGCTCTTATCGAGGAAGCAAACAAGGGAGAATCCGTTTGTTCAGACACGGAGAAAGGTTAGTACATGGTCATAGAAAGCGTCACGGATGCTCATAGTTTCTTGCTTAGCCATGAACGAGTTCAAAGACCAGCTTGACGCCACAGAGAAAGAGAAAGTCACTAAGCTTGTGGGCGAACTCCGCGAATTGGCAGTCAAGGGCCAGGCTGGCGATGCTTCGGTTACTGCGGACCAGATTCGGGAGAAGATTAATGAGACCCAACAAGCTTCGCTTGGTCTTTTCCAAAAGGTCTACGAGAAGCGCAACGCCGAAAACGCTGCCTCCGAGCCCTCTGAGCCATCACCAGATAACAAGGAGGAGAAGAAGGATTAAATTCCCTTGGTTCCCGGCTCAGCTCGTTGATCTTTTTTGCTTGATCTCGGTGTGGCCCTCTCGCCGTCCCTTCTTTTGCATCTGTCCACATTCTCACTATCCGCACTTACATGACCTTGCATTGCATAGAATATGAGAAAAGTACCACCACTCATACATACTCTACTTTTATTTGTCGACATAAACCTCTTCTTTATGTAGTCGAGGAACGCCCCACTCAATACACCCACTTTTGAGATATCGACTGACTGCCGCCTATGACTTCAAAAATGAACGTTTGATCAGTGGATCGCGTGCTGGCCATCTCCGAATGTTCGAAATCACGTCCAATGTCATCGATTTACAAGCTAGCCAATATTTGCTAAACATCAGGGCGGTTCGCAGCTAGCTACGACAGGTTTAAAAGTGTAATAGTGAATTAATTCGTACTCCCTATCTTATTATCCTTCTACTACTTCTACTTCCTCGTCTCTCACTCGATTTGGGCGTTCTTCACTGACCTCGCCTTTGCCTACCCGCTCCTTCTCCGCGATCGTTCGCCCACGCTGGACGTCATCCGTAGACCCCCCAACAGGATGGGAGACGCCATCGACACTATATCGGCTGGACCCCCGTTCGTCCGCTGTTGGCGGTGGGTCTAGATCATCTTCCGCTCTTTCAAACTCGTATGGCAGCATGATCGCTCTGTCAATTGCCACAGGCAGACCGCGATGACGACCGCGTATCATAACTAGACAAACAATGAGCTTCGATAGTGGTCGGAATGCTCCGGAGAGAGAATAGTTTTGCTATGCCCATGGATGATATAAGCACTCATCATGAACCCGGGATCGCACGTACGTTTGGGATGCCCAGGCTAAGTCCAACAGATCCGTATGCTGAAACTAGCTCAAAGACTGGCAAGCAAGGTTTTTATCAGCGGTGTTCGCAGTAAATATTCTGTCACATACTGATCGTGAATTCGTTGAACCAGCCCTGGATCTCCGGATTGATCAAGTTATCCCTCTAAAGATAGATGATATTCAGATACGGAGACCCAACAAATCATCTGTTGCAAACCTCTATTATGCAGACGAGGAAAAGGGCTAGTGCTAGCCACCACATGTCTGTAACAGAGATATCAAAGAAAAAGAATGTGTAAGATAAATAACGACGCACCGAAAGAAAGCTGGTAACGTGCGTGCATCGCTAGGTAGCGGCCCCACATAGCCATCCGTGACCCATTAGTTTGAAATGCCTGCTCCGCCGCAGACAACTGGTCGTCCGAGTGGAATATCCCAAGTGACCGCTCTTCATACACGTTTGTAGAACGTACACTGATTGCATCTCAGTAAATTTACCATTCCGAGAGTAACGCGACTCGCCTCATCGCTATCGGGTCTTGGGATAAGTCAGTGTCAATAGTCCTCCGGAACTCGACCAGAAAAGGTATACGTACATACGCTAATGTACATCATGATTACATACATGACTCTGGGAAAACGATAAGTACGGACCGTAGCACACAAGCCGAGCAGACATACTTTACAGCTGGAGCCAGTGCAGCAACCGGAACGACGGCGAACCCCGAGGCACGAACGTCAGTGGCCTGTAGTAACCCTGCCGCGACTCGAGTTCCTAATGGAATCGATTCGATTTCCGGGTTTCCGATGTCAAGGACCATGAAACAAAAGAAATCAATGGAACTATAGGGCGCTGAATTAGCTAAGCTTCTTTGACATGAACAGCCGAAATGGTCACTTCAGCAGTACCAGAATGGACAGGAGAAACCAAGTTTGATGAGCCGGAAATAGATACACAAAACAACGTCTTGGGTGATCGAGGAGAAATTGCAAGGTTTCGTAGAGGCGATATTTAGGGGGTATAAACTTTGCAATGGTCCAGCTAAATTATCGCTCTAAATAATAATGCAAGAGTGATAGAAATGAACATGCTCACATCATGAATCGCAAACTGCAATCAAGAGTTAATCAAGAGATCTGTACGGAGAAATGACGACTTACAGGATAGGCTTACATGAACAGTGAACAAAAGTCACTTCATCGTTTTGTTGAACCAGAAAGCAAGGAACTCACGAAACCTGTATTTCCTGCCAAAATCAAGAATATCATGAAGAATATCATTGGGTAGGCTGTCTGAAATGGAACCATGGACTGATCCACAAGAGAAAATCCAGTATTGGTGTATGATGAAACGACCTGGAAGAGGGAAAACCTATAGGTCGAATCTGATCAACGTCGGCCGCAAGTTCAGAGCTAGACTCACCATGGGGTTGCTACCGGTCGAATCAATGCAGGCGGAACAAAATCACTGGCCCACTTTGGCATGGCCATGTAGGGGGCAATGACAACGAATGAGACGAGCTGGCTCCCAAAGTGGTACTATTTTCACAGCGTAGCAGGAATCGTCATTCGATTCGTGTTCTCTGCTATCGAGATACTCACCAGTGCAACCAACCACAACAGTGCATTCAACCCGCGGTACTCCACTCCACCTAGTTCTTCCAACTGTTCGCTAGTAAGCATCTGAAAGGCAGAGTTGCGCCCCACAATCGCGTCAAAAGAGATATAGGCAACCGGTTTGGAACCCTCCGGTATGTTTCCAACAGCTCCAGAGATGGATGCTGTCCGACCCAGTTCTCCCCCCGAGAGGGCTGTTGTAGTCGGAATTGTCACAGTCCTCCGAAGACGATTTGCTGCCTTGGGAAACAAACGCCGGAATAGCATCCCCAGTAACTTGTGCGGCATAGGAAACCCTCCAAAGTCAGTTTGGCTAGCTTGCGCCTGCCCGGGTCCGGTCGCGTCAACGATTGGTTGGAGTACGTGGTTCCGCGTCAGTGATACCTGCGACTGTCCTCCTATGCTAGGGTATCTGCGAGAATACAAACTATCACGCGAACGTTGCCTTCTGGAGTGCTCATCGATAGGGGGATCTCGCGCGCCATTACCGTGCTTGCTTGGAACTGTAGTCAGCGGTACGTGGTGACGAATTACAGTTGGAGCGAATTCGATGGTCGTTGTGCGAGGTATTTCAACATCAGCAGGTGACGGCTGTGGCAGACTGCTCTGAATCGTGCTGGAATCGAGCAGATCCAAGCCAGCTAGAAAGCAAGGCAAATCAACATATAATTCAAATGTTGGCGAGTAAACTCACAGGAGGCCGGCTGATTGCTTCCTGGAGCCACCATGCTATGAGAAAGTCATGCGATGTCAGTGCGTAGTACTAGACAATCTCAGGAATAACATACGCATTCAAGGCTATCTGCGTATGTTCAGCATTGTCTGGTATAGTTATAGGACTGCCCGTCAAGTTTATCGGAGACTCGATCTGAACGGAGGACGACAGCTGTTCAGCCAAGTGCCCCTTCTCCTGTCCTCCGCCACTCCCAATCTTGGATGAGAGCCGCTTCAGCGGCATAGTGATCCCTTCACTAATCCACCCACTCGGATTGACGCGTTTCGGCGGCGCATCCATCCTGCGAATCATATCCGTCCTGAGCTTCTTGGGTAACCCCTTTTCCCTTGGCGTAGACGACCAATCCTCGCTCGCATACATTTCCGCTACGGGGCTCAACCCGGTTCGACGACGGAGTGACATCACCGGCCACGCCAACTTGCGCCTTCCGGACGCACTCGCCAATTCGGAAGACTGCTGCTTCTGGGTCTTGGACACGGCGCGGCGCGCAGCTTCCACTTGAATGATGTACTCGAATTTTTTCGCAAAGAAAAGCCTGTCATACGACATTCATTCTATCAATGGGCTTGTAGCGTATACATTGTTGACTGACCTCCGGATATAGACCATGAACCATGACACCACGACCTATTAAAGTGTGCTCTTCCCATGCCTTGCCGTATCATGGATTTTACTTACCGGGCTTCCCACGCACATTTGAATGAACAACAGGACTTGCTGCCAAGGCGTCAACTGGCTCAAGTTCACCGTCCCGAGACCACAGACGGTGACAGCGCTGACCGAGTTGTACAGCGCGTCGATGTACGCGATAGGATACCTTCCGTTGGAGGCATATAGGACGACAGAGCAGATCAAGGGAGTAAACGTACTGGAAGAAATGACGGTTAAACAGGGGTCATTACGCTCGATGTGTGGACGCACAAGAAGAGTAGATGTATGCGGAAGAAATTGAGGTGTCTCCGGAGGATCGTCCAAAAGCCAGGGTCGGCACCCGCATCAGGCATGTCGCTGAACTGTGAGAAAGCCCAGTGACTCTGTGGTTTGATTGTGTCGACTCACTGTCGAGTGGAGACCAGCTTCTCTGCTAGTGGACGGTAAATGGGTTGAAGACGGGTGGTCGCCGAGACAAGTATGTTCCCAGGCCTTCCTGACGAACTTATCTTATCAACAACACTATGCAGCCATGTGCATGAGCTGCAAAGACAGGGCTTTAATGGCCTTCTTTCCTCCACAAGGCAATCATGATCCGGATCGCCCTGCTTGAAGAGTCTCAGAGCAAGTTAACAGACTTCTCATTCGAGTAGCTAATTCAGCACTGCCATTTCAGGTCCTCAGCCAGCGTATATCATTACCTCTTTCAACTCTGATCTCAGGAGCCTGAGGAACAAGAAATTCGCAACCAAGGCAGAAAAGACAACCTTGCAACCATGTCGCGGGTACGACTGTCACGGTGGTAGCGATCGGCAATTCCATCATAAATTGCCGTTCCAAGTGAACATGCCACCTAGGCCCAAGGCTTGCCAAAGGCGCAAGAATTGGGGAAATAAGAATAGACCTCGAGCTTCACTCGTGCAAAGCCGACAACCATAATGAATGGACTGCAAACTACTAGCCATGAGACCGATGATGGAGATGGCTTACACTGATACGACCATTTAAGAGTGTCAGACAGCCGAGTTACCACTGCACAATGTACGTTTAAATTTAATCCAAGGTGGTACATTGACACCTTAGGCGCCTTAGCGATAATACCTGCATGGGGGTTCTGATCACACATAGCTTATAGGACCAAAGTCTCGGGGACGGACACCGGGCCAATAGAGCTTTTAACAAGGAATGCTCACTGAGACGCTGTTCGTTTCTCGAGTCTAGGCATATGAATTCGTCATCCGAGTGAATTTGCTCGCGAAGTACTCGATGTACCAACGGCTGTAGCCTATGTTGTAGACGTAAATAAAAGTGGAACTGATATTAGTGCGGAACATCCAGAACACGCGAACAGCGTCAGAGAACGAAACGTGTCACCCTGCATATGATATTAATGAAAGCAGACCGCAACCGTGCGAGGCCCAAAAAGAGGGGGGAAATAATGCGAATGTGAGGGTGAATAAATGCATGATGAGGAAACGTGTTCGTCACGATGACACAAGTTGGAGTAACTTGTCACTATCCATCGATTTCCCAGCAATCCGGCCCAGCCTTTCCTCGTCCCTGTCGAAACCTGCACCCTTTAGCATGATCGCCATGAACTTGAACGCGTTCGGAGCGTCGATGGCAATATCGTCCAAGAATTCCGCCATTGGCATAAAGCCGGCTTCAAATACCTCGGAGGAACACTGACCCTTGGATGCTGCTTGGGCAAAGAATTCCGAAACGAGAATTGCGTCGGTCTCCTTGCCTTCCAGAGCAGAGCCCACCAGCTTGTCGACAAGGCGGAAGCGGTGTTCCTCGGCAAGGTTCGTGAAGTAGACATCTGCTTCGTCCATACTCCGGACAGCGAAGAATTCCTTGACATCCTCATCAATTTTCTTCTTCGCGTCGGCCTCTGACATCTGAGCGGGTACCTCGGGTTCATCCTCAGAAGCGGGAGGGGGGGTTTCCTCAGCGGGAGAGGGCTTCGTGCGGGGCAGGAGATTCAGCTTCCGACGTTGGGGAGGTTCTGGCACTCCGCTCTGCCCAAGGTCCACCGAAGGCTTCCGGCTAGGAGGTCGGCTGGATTTACCAGCAGAGTCGACCGCTACCAATTCAGGGTTTTGGCTGAGCATGGAGAACATATTAGAATTTGAGCTCGTCCGAGATAACGAATCGCGCTTGTTGTCCTTCTTGGTGAAGACGCTACTGGGACCCATTACCATCGGTTGGACCTTGCTGATCTTACCAAATTGTGACAGATCGCCTGCTTTGGGTTGTGGCCGAGCGACCGTCCAACCGTCAGGTCCAGATTCCGCATTTCGTTCACCACCACGCCTTGATCCACCTCTAGACATGCTGTGCTGACGTTGGTAATTCTGGGCCTCTGCGGCTGCTTTCTCCTTCGCAACCTGTTTTCAATATAAGCACTTGCCACCACAGGGAACTTGCATCCCAAATACGTACAGCTTCATGAACAGCAGATATAGTGGTGGGCGCAACGACAGCGCTGCGAGCTACCCATTTCCGATCACGGAGTTCGATCACATCCTATCGGGAGAAAACAGATAAGTAAGAGCACAAACTACACGCAATAAACAGTCATTACCTGAAGCATGAACTGCATGCGTGAACTGACGTTAGTGCTCTTGCATAGCTCCTTCATCCGCGTAAAGTACACGTCCATATGCGCTCTTGCCTTTTGGACATCAAGTAGCTGACCGACTGTTTTCAGCAACTGGCATAAGCTCTCGATCTCTTCCTCTTCGGGATTCTCAACGTTGCCCAGGAGCTTCTTGACACACTCGTGCATGATACGCTCTGTGAGCATCTGGAGCTTGAAGAGCTCACCAATGAACTTGATGAGACCGAGACCTTGACGTTTTGCCTTTTGGGCAGCGTAGTACTCTTCCGAATAGAGTTCGCTCTCATCACCGCCCTTCCTCTCGTTAGCAGCGCTGATAGCTTGGTCATTGGAGGCCTTCGCCGCAGCGGCTGCAGCTGTCGTCTCCTTGGCAACCCAACCTCGCTCAAAGTCTTCTTGACAGCGATTCAGAAGATATTTTCTGAAGAGGTGACCACCAGTGATAGGTTTGCCCTCCGAGTTCCTGATACCATCGTCCTGAACTTCGGGACTGATCGTCTCCATCATCTTGCGGCAGAGGCGCGCATACATCCCACTCCATGCGGCCTCGTCCGTCGCCTTCTCGAACACGAGCCGAATGACCTGGATGAGCGTCCGGCCATCCTTTTCGTTCTCGCTTCTGTTCGCCCAGGCAATAATTTGGTCGGAAATGGGGTCGAACTTCTCCAAGGTAAGTTTGTTGAGGAGGGCCCTGACTTTGCGATCCACGAGTTCGGGGGATTCGGTGTCGGCAACGCTTGGTTTGCGGACAGTACTCGCAGCAACCCAACGGTTTGCAGACATCTCGAGGGGAGCAATGGGCTCGAGGGCAGCGCCAAGGACAGGCACAGCACCACCGAAACCTAGCCCCTCACCTTGAGAATGAGCAACCTTGTTCGCATCCACGCGCCTCTCACCACGCTTACTTCGAGTACGGTTGCTGCCCATAGGGTGCCCACCTGGACCACCCTGAGATGCTGTCCGCGTCATAGCAGGACGACCAAACTGTAAAGAGGCCGGACCACTGCTGACGGTAACGGAACGCGTGCCCGCTGTTGAGATCATGTAGCGTTCCTCACTCGTAAGTTTGGCCGTCGTGGTCCCGAACTGACCCATAGCGAAAGGACTCGGAGCAGCGCCTGGCTTGTTGCCGAAAGCGGGGATCCCGAGTCCAACTGAACCTTGACGAGCAGTCGGTGTCATCGCACTTGCTGGCTGACGATGACGTCCTGAACCACCACGAGCCAGACCAAAGAGTGACTGATCCACAGGTTCGATGCCCAGGATGTCCAGTGGTGGAAGATGAGGAGGCTTTTCTTTGCAGAGCTGCATAAATTGCATAAGGAAGTCGCGGTCGTACCTGTAGGAAGGTGAACAAATTAAAAAAGATAGAATAAACAATGTTTACATACCTAAACTTGCCGTCCTTCGCATCCTTGTTGAGGTCCTCCCTGGGGCTTCTGACTCCTTCCGGATACTCAATGTCCTGAAGCCTCTCGATGTTTCTTGCCGTGGCCAACGCAGAGAGAGGAGGAGCGGACAAATCCCTCTTCGCCGCGTTGATGTCGAGAGGACCAGGGCGTCGTCTGGGGATCTCTAGAGGCGGGGGCATGGACGACGTATCTATCCGCAGGGCCTCCTTCGCAGCCCTCTGGGGTTTGTTGGTTAAGTCACCATTGACCTGGGTCTCCACGATTTCTCCGTTTTCGACGACCTCTCCTTCCTCAGGTTCCTTGGATCCTTCAGAGGGTGATTCAACAATGTCCTGAGCTTCCTCGGACTCTAACCGAGCTTCCTCGTGTCTCAAAGCTTCTTGCTGCCGCTGTTCCTCGGCTTCCCGATCAGCGCGCTCTTGCTCCTCCTTCTCAACCGTTTTCCGCACCTCCTCGAGTCTGGCTTCCTCCTCCTTGCGTTTCTGCTCCTCCTCACGTCGTAACCGTTCCCTTTCCTCTTCTTCCTTTCGTAACCGTTCCTTCTCCCTCTTCTCCTCCTCCTGCTTTCGCTTGGCTTCCTCCTCCTTCCGCTTGGCATCCTCCTCTTCTTTTCGTTTTCTTTCCTCTTCCTCTTTCTTTGCCCGTTCCTCAGCGTCCTTTTTCTCCTGCTCTAAGCGTGCCTGCTCCTCCCTCTTTCTTTTTGACTCCTCACTCTCAATTCTAACCGATGTAGTACGGCGACTGGTCGCAACTGGCGATGGTGGTGGAATCGGTACAGTTGGCGGTTGCGGACTATGTTTCTTCAACGCCTCTAAATTAACTTCCGTACCATCTTCATTCTTTATCACGATTGCTTTAGGTGGGCGGGAAGTGGGAACGAACGTGGAGGCATTGGTGTTGAGGAGACGGGCAGAAGGAGCAGTCGTGGTTGACGGTGTGGGGGGAGGCGATGAAATACCAACATTGCTCGAAGGTTGGTGTGTGTGAGAGGGCGGCGGTTGCGGTGTGTGCGGTGTGTGCGGGACGGCGTGCGCCATGGTAGGGGTACCAGGCGGCAAACTGGGAGGCGGATTTCGAGGTGATAGAGGCATGGAGGGATGAGGTGGACCTTGTGTGGCTGGCGGAGGTGGGTGAGACGTATGTGGAGGGTGGGGTTGTTGGTGCATGGGATAGAACCAACCAGGGGAAGGTTGCGCATAGGGATCTACTTGATACTAATAACATGTACATTTAGAAATAAAAAGGTGAATTACGATATTTCAGTAAGAAAATACGTACGAAATAAGGCTGCCAAGGCATAGGTGGGAGAGGAACCTGTTGAGCAGGAACTCCTGCAGGGGGAGGTTGATGCGGATGTGGGGGATGGGGAGCAAGTCGCGGACTAGCAGGAATGGGAGGTCCACCAGGTCCACCAGGGCCGGCCATAGGTCGAGGGGCACCAGTGCCGTTGGGCACGGCGCGAGCGAAGGCCGGGGAGCGCGGGCCGCCAGCGCCCTGCTGTTGTCGCATCCCGGGTACAAACGGCCCATATTGGTGCGCACCTAGTTGGGAAGGCTGCGCAGGAGGTTGTGGGGGGTGCTGTCCAGACGAAGACGGTTGGTGATGTGGAGGCAAATTGGACTGTCGGGTTGAAGGAGAGGAAGTGTCTGATGACGGTTGTGTAGGTGCGGAAGAACCCTGGAATAGCTTGGCAATGTCGGCTTTGCCAAGTGCAGGTTTTGTCAGAGCAGAAGTCGTTGATGAGGACGTGGCGGACGTGGTGGAAGGCGAGGTCATATTTGAGGATACTGAGGTAGATGAGGAGACGGGCCGAGCAGGGAGCTTCGAAGAGCCGGCGGTCGAACCAGAAGCGGAAGATTTACCATTGACATGGGTGGACGAGGCAGCCGGCACGGATCCGAAGGACTTTACGCTTTCGGTTTTGACCACGGGTGTGACTGCAGGTGAAGATGACAAGGGAGGAGAAAGGTCGTCTATTGAACCAAAGGTGACGGCGGCGGAACCTGAGATAAAGAATAAGGATGGGAACGAGAAGAGGGAGAGATGGACATGACGATGTACCTTGTCTGACAGAGCCCACGTTACTCCGCGGGACACTGACGCCTTCTTTTATTGGCACGCCCTGGCCTAACGCACTTGGACGGCGAGAGTGAGAAACGGTTATCGGAGATGGCGCATGGGACGGAGCAGGAGACTGAGAACGCGGCGAGGGAGCTGAAGAGTTGCTGTTCGGCGGCGGGCCCTTTGCCCAAGCTGATTGCGATGGGAGCTGCGCTGGAGTCTTTGCTGATGCAATCGAAGCTTTGCTCATTCTTGAGTAGAAAGAGGATGATCGGAGGGGGGATTCAAAACATGGAGGTCAAGAAAAGGCTCGAGGGTAAGGAAAGGAGACGTACGAATTTCGATGGACAGATATTTAGAAAAGAACAATCGATTTGTCGCGTGTGGTGGTCGTGGAGCGTGACCTGCCAGCAGGCGAAGAACAAAGCTGAATGTCAATTTTTTTTTCTGTCTATGAAAAACTGTGCCCGTTGCTGTGGATAGCGAACTGGGCGAGGGAATGGAGAAGGTGTCCTGTAGCCTGAGGCTGTAAGGAAAGGACAGGGTGCAACTTGTCCGTGCGACTCGAGCCAAAAAATCAATCCCCTAACAGAGACCCCGGTCACCCCTCCCCAGCGGTACCGCACCCCTCCCGACTCGACTCATTGATTGCACCGCCCTTCCGCTTCACCGCGCGCTGGCCCAAGTCGGCCACTGGTTCCATTTGTTTAAGCACCGAGTCTCCAGCTGCAGTCTGAGCCCTCTTCAAACACGACGACTCGCTCCGTCTGCTGGAGCGCTCCGGGTTCTCTCTGACGTCATCCTGAGTGTGCTTGGGGCGTGTTCGGTTGCGGCATGCCATGGGCGTGTCGTCCAGCGCGCTCCCTCTCCTTGTCTGATTGGGTCGCATACAAGCCACGACTCTTTTACTCACCCGGCCAATACCTCAGCCGTTCGGTTCTTTGGACACCGTGACGGGGACTCGCCTGCTTGCGCCGGGGACCAACAACTGTATGTTAGAACAGGTTGATGGGCTAACCGAATGATCTACAATCGCATAGCGAAAGGATGGACAACATGTACCACATCAAAGACGCCAACGGGCTGACCTAGTGAGTCCGCATTATCTTGCCAGATACGCAAGTGTACTCGAGTGGCCGAGTAGTCACCCTTTAATTCTGCTTCCGGCCCGCTGTTGCAACGAGATTGTTGTCTCAGTACTCTCAAGCTTCGATCTGTCAATGATCACAGGGAGCGCTATGCGAGTCAAACGTGCTGTTGTTCTAGACAGCATCTGCCCGTCGCTCAAGCGTGGATACTCGAGGTGATCAGCAAGATCCCCAGTCGTTCCATGTGAACGATGAGCGAGCCTAGTGCATGCGCAGGCTCGTATACACCCCATCGGAACGTTTCTTCCACCCTGACAAGGGTAACAGTTCGCAGGAGTGTAGCCCGTCATTGGTCAAGAGCAACAGTCGCTCGAATGAGGAGGATGACGAACTTGGCCGGTAACCGTCATCAATTCCCCTCACAGTGACTTCAGTGAGCACATAGGCTGGCCAATATGTCGGCAGGATTTCATCTTGCTGATTGGTGTCAGAAGCCCCCAGGTCATACATCCAGGAAGGCGTCCGGTGGTGCTATTTGCGGAGCCGAAGAGAGGGACAAGGTATGAAGGGCTCCTGGCGAGATAAAGATTTCGACGAGATGTTGGAAACAGAGTAACGCAGCCACTCACACTGAGACGGCGATAAGGCTTGTCAAAGACTCAAAGCCGTCAAAGAAAAGACGTACGATTCTGAAAAACGACTTTCCAGGACTGCGTGTTTCATCAAGTATTCTAGTGAGGGCGTCTGCGAAGTTGGATATCTCGGGTAAATAACTTATCGTGCAACTGCCAGACCTGGCCACTTGGTTCAAGGTTGCTGAGAAGGTCGGGCGCTCCTGTGCGCTGTACGATAACGCAAACGAGAAAGGATCACTTCTTCTGCCCAGCGAGGACTCTCTCAGAAGCCTCTCTCTTTGAGTTTTGGCAGTTGCCCAAGGCCCCGAGGGGATTAAGCTCCGGAAACACAAACGGGTCGCTTAGGAGCTGGTCAATCTCGAAGTTTGCATGCAGGAGGGGCAATGAGGACGTGGAGGATGGTCGAGGCGCAATCAATTTACTCAGATCCGATCAGCCTCGAGAGGACGTGTACCCATGCCTCCAAACCATGGGTTACAACAGAGGAAGATGCGAACGCCAGAGAACTGGTCCTCAGCATTGCCGTCGAAGAACGCGCAGAGGGATTTTCCGCCAAACCAGACCGCCGCTCCGAAACCTCGGTGAACCAATCGTACTCCCTGACGTAGCACGATGGCATGCAGAGTGCATGTTCTTTCCCGACCACTCTGGAGAACGTGCGGTCGTGGAAAGTCCCTTTGCCAAAGTTTTTGTCAGCACAGCTTTCGTGATCTCACCGCATCAATTCCCAGAGCTTTGGTAGTCTTTCGTCAAAAACTTGATTAACATTAATCTTAGGGCTTTCTGATGTGCTCTGGTGTTCCCTTGACAGCCACTGGCTCAAACGAGTAAGAGAGGCTAGGCAAACGTGAAAGATTTGACTCTACCTAGCTAGGCTGGTCGTTCTTGGTCACTGTACAGGTATTTGAGCCACTCCATCCAACAAAACTGTGTATTCTTTTGCGTGGAAGCTACATCGAACCCTCGGGCCAACGACTAACAATACATTGAACCATGCAACTCCTAATAAAAGGCGCAGAAGAAAATGAGCGACGGTCATTCGTCTCTAAAGATGAACGTCGAGTACTAAGTTAAGGATGCTATCGCTGGGTGTATGCATATGGTTCCGGATCTTGAGAGTAAAGAGGAAAATGGCGGCCACAAAGACGAATGGTCGATTACAAGCACCCATTGGCAGGGAGACGATAGCATGCGGGATCACGTGCCTCCACGAGCAGTCAGTTGGCTGTAACTACAGAAGATTGGAAAGCACTCACATCGACGACATCGCGTCCTTCAAACTGTGCTTCAGGGACAGGTGAGGCGGAGGCTAAAAGCATCCATCAGAATGTATACTCGAGGAATGGCTGGATGATGACTGACCTAAGGCAGCCAACGCAGCGATAATGTAAAAGACGGTGAACTTGGCGCCGTGCATATCGACTTTGGGATGCGGCGTCTGATGGGCAAAGGAAGCAGAGCTCAAAACAATTGGAGGGGCGGAAGTAGCTAGAAGAATGTGTCTTTATACTCATCGCGACGCGCTTGTCGACTGCCATCTCCCTTTCAACCTCGACTAATTTTGGTGCTTCACTTCAGACCAAATTTGGACATGAGCTTGTTCACCCTGCGTCGCCTCACCACCGCTAAGACTGACGCGCTGTCGAACTTGCGCCATTGACTGACTTATTTGGGTGTTCCTTCGTGACGACGACGTTTCAAAGATATGAGGCACAGAACTGTATGTACAGTAGATGAAAGCATGGAGTTACAGTATAATCCAACGAATCCACCTAAAGTACTGGCAATACCACAAGACCTTCCTATCAAGGAGTCGTGTCCACCTCCGACTTCCGCACCGATCACAGAGGGACAAGCGTGTTTCAGCTCGCTGCTTACTTTACAGACAGCATCTGCATCCGCAGTACACCAACTTTTTCTTCGTTTGTCTCTTCGTTACCTTCTACTTGCTCGGTTCAAGGCGCTGCGCACAAGTAACCACACGACCCACTGGCAGACTTTGGGAGTACTCGCGCGTTGAACATCACGTCTCACTCGTATCCAGGAACCATCCTAGCGACATCCTGTGCAACACCCTTGTTCGAGCGTATGTACGCCATCGGACACTAGTTTGGCAATGCCTGGGGCGGGATCA